>CAJVGC010000582.1:31745253-32108340 GCA_910822075.1 Senecio squalidus
CCGTGTTTCCGCTTTTAGCGGGGTGTGACAGACTGGTATCAGAGCACAGGTTGTAGTGAAAACGGTTTTAGAAATTTCCAAAAAGTTTTTGAAACCAAACTATAACCAAGGGTTTTCGGAAAATCATTATGGGTTCAAAACTTTAGTGAATTAATTTTGCGATTGCATGATTGTTTTTTAACTGCGCATGGCCTGATCACCCCTGCCTAGTTCAAAATGACTTATGCAAGGACAAAACGTAATTTCTAATGTTAAACGGTTTTGAGTCGAAAATTCCCGGTCTTACTATTCCCAACCTCACGTGATCGACCCTTACCTGCATTCCTTACTTATTTTCCTTTAGCATTATCTTGTTCATGTACTTACGAAACTTTCTACGTCGCAGATCCGTCATGTCTCAGTCCTCGCGTTCGCGATCTCCCTCACGATCTCAGTCCCGATCCCAACCGAGAGTCGTGTCCTCTCCCGAGCCTTCCGAGGGCCATACCGCCTCGGAAAGCATCCGACACCAGACCACGGACCCTACGGAGGATACCTCCATGGCTGTGTCCAGTAGCATCGGGTGAAGCCCGAGGTCGGTTTTACCACCTCCACCGGCCCCCGTTGATGCGCCACCACAACGCCGTGGACCACGTGTCGTTACGACGGCACGTAAACAGGTAATCCTTCCGGGACAGCTACCCGATAGGATGGCAGCGCGACAGGACGGCCCGTCCAGGCCTGCGCCACCCCATTTCCCATTCGGGCACCCACCTCCCGAGGCTCCGCGCACCTCGATGCTGGACCACTACTCGTGGGAGCGGCAGCTCGAGCGAGAAGAGATGCAGCGTGCCAGAGACGCTGAGGCAGCCCGGCAGATGATGCCGCCTACCCCACAGCTACCCCCTCCTGCCGCCTTCCTGCACCTCCATCGCGAGGTTAGGGGACTTTCAGAGGACGCCCAGCACCAAGGGCAGCTCCTTTGCGAGGTCTCCGACGCCGCACAGAGGTTGTCGGAACAAGCATTGCGTCACCTCTCTGTGGTTCAGGCCACGGCTCGCACGGTGCAACGCTTGGTAGGAGTTTGCTTGGTCATGGGGACCTTGTTGGCGGTTATTGCTGCCAAGATGTTCTTCGAGAAACGCCATTAGTTCATTTCTTTTTATCATGTACTGTAGGCCGAGTTGTAATTTTCCATGTACACAGCTTCGTGCCATTTTCTTTATTTCCTTATGTATTGTACTGTACTCTTTCCTTTTGAACCTTGTACCAAACTTTTTATTTAATGAATGAAGTTCCATTTATTATTATCTATTATTATTTTGTCTTGTGAACCTTGTACTGTGTTGAATCATTTCTTGCGTGTGAACCGTATCGTGTGAATCTCTTGAAACCTTGTCGTGCGTATACTATCTGTTCAGTTACCTTACTCTTGCGTGATTGTTAACTTTTTCATTGAATCATGTTCTTATCATACTCTAATCGTGCGTTTCTAAACTGAATCTGTTGTCTGTTGTAGAATCATGGCACCCCGTACCAACGCCTCAATCATCGCTGAGCAAGTGGCCGAACAGTTGCAAGCAGCGATGCCCAACATGATCGCCCAGATCAATGCGGGAATCAATGCTAATGTCAACAACCACCACCAGCAACAGCAGCAGCAGTAACAGCAGCAACAACAACAGCAGCAACAACATCAGCAACAACAGCAGCAGCAGCAGCAACAGAACAACCAGAACCAGAACCAACAGCAACCCCCGAACCCACCAGCCTGCACCTACAAGAGCTTCATGGCTTGCAAGCCTAAGGAGTTCCATGGCACATCTGGTGCCGTAGGCTTGGTTTCATGGTTCGAGAGCATCGAGTCGGTGCTACACATCAGTGGGTGTGCTGAGGCCACGAAAGTGCGGTACGCCTCCTGCGTATTGCACGGTAAGGCACTGACCTGGTGGAACAATCTGGTCCGCAATAGGGGACGTGAGACTGCTTATGCTCTCACATGGGAGCAATTCAAGACCCTCTTGATTGAGGAGTACTGCCCTAAAGGGGAAATCAAGAAGCTCGAGGCTGAGCTCTGGGATCATCAGATGGTCGGAAACGACATCGAAGGGTACACTGCCCGATTCCATGAGTTGGCCCGACTGGTCCCAAGGTTAGTAACTCCCGAGGAAAGCAAGATCGACCTGTACATTTCCGGTCTTGTTCCAGAAATCAGAGGAATGGTTCTCACTAAGGAACCCTAGACCCTCCAGAGCGCCATCATCCTAGCCCACCGCCTCACGAGCGACCTACTCACCACTCCTGCCTCATCCAAGAAGGAGTCGGGTGAGAAAAGGAAGTCTGACCAGACTCCAAGGCGAAGCGATATGATCAAGAAGAAGAAGACCACCCGCAACCTTGCCATAGCAGCCGTAGCACCGCCACCGCCACCTCCACCAGCTGGGAACCGGTATACGGGGACGAAACCCAAGTGCAACAAGTGAAATTTACACCACCACGGTAACTGCCCCGTGTGTCTGAGGTGCCAGAAGGAAGGGCACTTTGCCAAGTACTGCACGGAGAAGTTGGCAGCTCAAGGTCCGAAGCCGGCGTGCTTCGAGTGCGGAAGTGACCAGCACCTCCGGAATGCTTGCCCCAGACTCCGCAACGCCCAACCTAACCGAGGCGGGCAAGGCCGAGGACGTGCATTTGCACTCACAACTGAAGAGGCACGGCAGGACCCGAACGCGGTGAACGGTACGTTTCCTGTTAACAATCATTATGCATCCGTTTTGTTCGATTCTGGTGCCGAAAGAAGCTTTGTGTCCTTAGAATTTAGACCCCTCATTAAATTAGGATCTAAGATTCTTAAGGATAACTTTACCATAGAGTACGCTAAGGGTTAGGAGTTTGAAGCTAAGGATATAATCATAGGATGTTCCATATGCCTGTCCGATAAAACCTTCCATATCGATTTAATCCCTATCGAGCTGAAGAGCTTTGATGTCATCTTCGGAATGGACTGGCTCTCTCGTTTCCGAGCCGAGATCGTCTGTTTTGACAAACTCATCCGCATTCCTCTTTCCGACACCGAAACCTTAATAGTTCAAGGAGACAAACCCGGACGTTCACTCCGTCTCGTGTCGTCCATCAAAATGCGGAAGTACCTCGAGAAGGACTGTGACGCATTCCTTGCCCACGTTGTTGAACGTAAACCCAATGAGATCCGTATTCAAGATATCCCAGTAGTCAAGGATCACCCTGATGTCTTTCCCGAAGATTTGCCCGGGCTGCCTCCGCATCGACAAGTGGAATTCCGGATAGACCTCATTCCTGGTGCAACCCCGGTCGCTAGGACACCGTACCGTCTAGCCCCACCGGAAATGCAAGAGCTGTCTAAACAGCTTCAGGAACTCTTGGATCATGGTCTTATTCGTCCTAGCTCGTCCCCCTGGGGAGCCCCTATAGTCTTCGTTAAAAAGAAAGACGGATCCTTTCGTATGTGCATCGACTACCGTGAACTAAACAAGCTGACCGTCAAGAACCGATACCCACTCCCGAGGATCAATGACCTTTTCGACCAGTTGCAGGGTGCAACTTATTTCTCGAAGATCGACCTTCGTTCGGGTTATCATCAGGTTCGTGTCAGTGAGACCGACATTCCAAAAACCGATTTTCGTACCCGTTACGGTCATTACGAATTCCTTGTCATGCCATTCGGTCTAACCAACGCACCAGCGGTGTTCATGGACTTAATGAACCGAGTGTGTAGACCTTACTTGGACAAGTTCGTGATCGTGTTCAATGATGATATTCTTATCTACTCAAGAGACAAGGAGGATCACGCGAAACACCTGAAACTCATCTTAGAACTCCTCCGAGAACAGAAACTGTACGCCAAATTCTCTAAGTGTGAATTCTGGCTCCGGGAAGTACATTTCCTTGGTCACGTGGTAAACCAAGAAGGGATCCATGTAGATCCGGCTAAGATAGAAGCGATCGAGAAATGGCAAGCCCCGACGACTCCTACGGAAATTCGACAATTCCTAGGGTTGGCCGGCTACTATCGAAGGTTCATCGAGAATTTCTCGAAGATCGCTAAGCCACTCACCGAGCTCACTCAGAAAGACAAGGATTTTGTTTGGGGTACGAAGCAAGAGGAATCCTTCCAGAAGCTGAAGCACCAACTTTGTCACGCACCGATTTTGTCTCTACCAGAGGGTACGGATAACTTCGTGGTATTCTGCGATGCATCCCATCAAGGACTTGGGTGCGTCCTTATGCAGAAAGACAAAGTCATCGCCTACGCTTCAAGACAACTCAAGGTTCACAAACAGAACTACACTACTCACGACCTAGAGCTGGGAGCAGTCGTGTTTGCACTAAAGATCTGGAGGCACTACTTGTATGGAACTAAGTGCACGGTTTTCACGGATCACAAGAGTCTTCAACACATCCTAGACCAGAAGATGCTCAACATGAGACAGAGGAGATGGATCGAACTGCTGAGTGACTACGATTGCGAGATCAAGTACCACCCGGGTAAAGCAAAGGTAGTAGCAGACGCCCTTAGTCGGAAGGAAAGGGTGAGACCATCTCGGGTTAGAGCATTAGGTATCCAGATTCAGACGAACCTTCAAACGCAAATCGCCGAGGCTCAGCGAGAAGCGTTGAGGCCTGAGAACCTAAAAGGAGAGACATTGCACAATCATGAGAAGGAGTTCGAACGCAAATCCGATGGGATTCACTACTTCAAGGGCCGAGCATGGATTCCGAAGTCCGAGGATCTTCGTAAGTTAATTCTGGATGAAGGCCACCGTTCCCGATACTCCATCCACCCCGGTTCAGACATGTTGTACAAGGATCTTAAGGAGTATTATTGGTGGCCGGGCATGAAGAAAGATATCGCCTTGTACGTAGCCAAGTGTCTCACTTGCTCCAAAGTCAAGGCGGAGTATCAGAAACCTTCAGGACTTCTGCAGCAACCGGAGATTCCTATGTGGAAGTGGGATCAAATCTCCATGGATTTCATCACCAAGTTACCCCGGACGGCAAAGGGTAACAACACAATTTGGGTAATTGTGGATCGTTTGACGAAGTCTGCTCACTTCTTGCCGATACGAGAAACCCACTCGATGGAGAAGCTCGCGCAAATCTATATCAATGAGATCATCTCACGCCACGGGACACCTCTCTCCATCATTTCTGACAAAGATAGTCGGTTCACGTCCCGCTTTTGGAACGCGCTTCAGAAATCCCTCGGGACGCGACTAGATCTCAGCACAACCTATCACCCTCAGACTGACGGTCAAAGCGAGAGGACGATCCAAACGCCTGAGGATATGCTTAGAGCATGCGTAGTTGACTTTGGAGGAAGTTGGGATACTCATCTTCCATTGGTTGAGTTTTCGTACAACAACAGCTACCACGCTAGCATTAAGTGTGCTCCGTTCGAGGCCTTATATGGACGCAAGTGCCGATCGCCGCTTTGTTGGCTAGAAGCTGGTGATCGACAGCTCACAAGGCTCGACATTGTTCAAGAAACCATCGACAAGATCACCACCATCAGAGAGCGACTGAAGACGTCCCGTACACGGCAGAAGAGCTACGCCGATAACAGGAGAAAACCCCTTGAGTTCCAGGTCGGCGATCGAGTGCTTCTCAAAGTATCGCCATGGAAAGGGACAGTTCGCTTCGGGAAACGCGGCAAGCTAAGCCCAAGGTACACCGGACCGTTTGAAGTCATCGAGCGCATTTGTCCGGTAGCCTATCGACTCCAACTCCCACCTGTTCTTTCCAATGTTCATAACGTGTTCCATGTCTCACACTTGAAAAAGTGCCTATCCGATGAGACCATCGTCATCCCACTCGACGAGGTCAAGATCGACAACAAGCTCAATTTCATCGAGGAACCGCTTGAAGTGGTAGACCGAGAGGTCAAGCAACTCACACAAAGCCGTGTTCCTATTGTCAAAGTTCGTTGGAACTCCCGACGTGGTCACGAATTCACATGGGAACGTGAAGACCAGATACGTCAAAAGTATCCTCACTTGTTCAAAGACATTTCTACCTGATGTGACGAGTCAAATTTCGGGACGAAATTTCTTTCAACCCGGGGATGATGTGACAACCGTCTAAATTTCAGGTGATTTTCAGTTACTTAATCGGTTCAAAACTCTAGTCCTCTTTTATCGTGTTCATATTGTTCGGGTTCATACTTGTTGTGTCTTTTATCGTCGGAATTAATGTCGGAATCAAAATATAAATCCTAACACCAAATAAACAATACAAGAACTTGACTAAGTTCATAACGGTAACTAAAAAGATTCTAGTCCTTAACTAATCATAACGGAAAACAGAAAACGTCAAAAACTGGATTCGCTAATCCAGCCGGCGGCTGGATATAGCCAGCCGGCGGCTAAATGGTCGCTGGCAGTGGGTTATGACTCATTTCTGCATGCTTTTTGATTGGGCAACGGATTAAAACGGGATTGGACCTTAGTTACTGCCATTTTGGCTTTCCAAGGGCAGTAAGATCCACCCTTAATCACATTTGCTTTCATTTTGAATCAAACTCACACACACAACACACACACTCTCTAAAGTCTCTCTACTTTCTCTCAAATACCCCAGCAAAAACAGAGATATTTTACCAAAAATCAGCCACTTAAACATCAAAAATCGTCCACCTAATCTATCAAAATCGTCCAAGAATAAAGGGGTAACAAGGAAAAGCTTTAAACCGGGTTTTTCAAGAAGTTTTTGGAGCTAAATCTTGTTCAAACCATCACCTTGCTATTTCCTTCGGTATAACACTTTCTTTTCACTGTTTTTATCCTTAAAAATCACTTGCATGTATAATCTATAACCTGGAAATAAGTTTTCATAAACATGCAAAACGTTTTCTTGCTTAAAACGAGTTTTTATGATAGATCTATATGTTTAACATGTAAATCTAAAAGAAAACAGTGATTTTACTTCAAAAATACATATGTTTAAGTTATATCAGTTTGCATGTCGAATCTAACGGTTAAACAAGCTTAAAATCGCGAAATAAAGCAACTTTAAAACTGGCCGAAGCCTTTTGGCCGACGGCTGCTTTATTCCAGCCGCCGCCTGAATTTTCCTGTTCGTTACTTTTGTCGTTTAAAGGCCGTAAAACGTGAAAATAAGCTAAAATAAACCATCACAGAATATATACATATTAATAAGCTACTGTTTTGACTTATAAACTGTTTGAAAAGGGCTTTTGGACTTGAAACTTGTGTATTATTGCTTAAAACGTTATATTGTGTATTTTGAAGCGGGAAAGTGTTTTGAAAATGGACATAATTTTTATAACGCGGAAGCGCTGCCCAATTTTCACCGTAAAATACATCTCAAATTCAGTAACATAATAACTTCGAGACCTAAACACTTTGACCTTGAATTTTGACACTTTTTGAAGATAATTGAACTTATCGGACTATAAAACGTACACGAACATATAAACCTTATAAACTTTCCGTAATAAACTTTTGGGACAGAATCAAAGTATAATAAATTGAGACTTAAAAATGCTAAATTGGAACTTAACATAACTCAATTATACTAATATAACTTATACAACATTCCGGTGTTTTAGGTCGTTTGTGATTCCCGACGCGTTCCGCCTCTCTTTGTGCTAGTTCATATCTCTTACCTTCGCAAACCGTGAGTTAAAACCCCACTTGTTTTACTTTTAGTACATTTTAAACATTATTTGGGGGAAGCATAAGATTACTTGTTTTGTAACTTTTAACACTATTTGCGAACTATTAAACAATTGGAAACTTGATACTTTTGGTACTTATTGGAAACTTGTTCAAAACTTTGAAACATTTTAAACTTTGGAACTATGGAACTTGTACAAACTTGGAACTTGCAACTATTATGCGTATTTGTGTTTTTGCCTTAGCGGGTTAACTAAACTAGGATACTTGTTAGCGACCACTCCTTGATGGATATATAAGCTCGTAAGAACTCAACACAACTTCTGGAACTTTGTACAATTGCCCGTTTTGGTATTGGAAACGTTATACACTATTAGCATTAGCCGTTAGTCATATGGGTATCGATACTTAGGAGCGGTCACTCCTTACTAAGGGTTAGCGTCCCAAGTACATATTACTACCACTCAGATGTTCACTCAATTAAACATTTTTGGGCTAGATCAGGACCATACAATCGGCTTAGTGTATACTTACTACTTATATTATGCCAAGTGATTGATACGAGTTACTATTTAGTTAAACACATACTACATACGCAAACACTTTTAGCGCCTGGATTCCGCTACAACTTTACTATACGAGTTTATTTAATTATTTTACTCGCGTACATACAAACTTTTACTATTTACATATATGTTCAAACGTCAACTCGTTCTCTTTACTTATGACGTCAATATATGTTTTGAAACTTTCTATTTTTAGAAACTTTCTCGAACTCTAAACTGTAACTCACTCACTACTTTATGTAGTTGACAATTTATCTTATGTTTCAGGAAATTAAAGTAAGTGTTCGGAATGCATGGCAAAGGAGGGTCGATATAGTTACGTGAGGCGCTCATTGGGAAAAGACCTTTCATTTTGGGAATTTTTAATTGAAACTTGTACTTGTATTTTATTTTGAAACTTATAAACTACTTGGTTGTTGAACTTTGAACAATTTTATTTTTAATCGAAATGACTTGAATCGTTTAGGTTTGCTTATGACCGTGTAATGATCTTCCAGCTCTCACATCCCGTGTTTCCGCTTTAGCGGGGTGTGACACCTGTGGTGTCAAGGGTTATTAAAGCAGGGTAGAGCTAAGGTGGCATGGGCTGATGTTTGTCATCCTAAAGCGGAAGGTGGTTTGGGTATTCGTAATCTTGTATCTTGGAATTCTGCTTTAATGATGGTGCATATCTGGAAAGTCCTTATTCGTAAGGAGTCTTTATGGGTGAAATGGGTGCATACGCATCATCTCGAGGGTCGTAGTTTTTTAGAGGTCCAAGTAAAGGCGAATGCAAGTTATAGTTGGAGAAGGATCTTGGGGTTACATGATGTTATTCGAATGCATGTCATCAGTAATATTGGTGATGGTAGCATGATTTCTGCCTGGTTTGATAATTGGAGTGTTGCTGGTCCTTTAAATAACTTTATTTCGAATCCGGACATTATGAATGCGGGCTGGACGTTAAAAAGTAAACTTGATGACCTTTTAAATGGTAATGGTTGGTCTGGGCCTGTGTTTTGGTTGCAAAAATACGCGGTGTTAAATCAGGTTCCAGTGCCAACTTTGTGCGAGTGCATGATTCGATCGGTTGGGTTGATAATGATGGTTCTGAGGTGTTGTTTTCTGCTGCGAGTGTGTGGGATGCAATTCGTGATCGTGTGGATTGGAAGAAAGTTGTGTGGTTTTCTCAGAGTATCCTACGCCATTCTTTTGTTGTGTGGTTACTCGTTTTACAAAAATTGAAGACTCAGGATCGTATCAAAGACTGGGAGAAATCGGATAAGATCAAATCTGTCAATTGTGTTTTTTGAAATCTACAGCCAGATTCGCATGATCATTTATTTTTTGAATGTTCTTATGCGAAACAGGTTTGGCGGTTAGCTTGTGCTGCCTCGAGGATTCCGCTTCATATGTATAAATGGTCGGATGTTATTGTGTTTTTAAAGGAGCGAGTCCAGAAAGGTAATGCTTGGGGGCGTGTTGGTCGTCTTGTTTTTGCAGCTTCAGTTTATTTATCTGGAAAGAGAGGAATAATAGATTGTTTAAGAAAGGAACGTGTAGTATCGATGTCTTGTATAAGGTTATCTTTACCACGGTCCGATTGAAGCTCATGTCGCTTGGGATTGCAAACCGGTTAGAATGGAAGAATATTTCTACTATCTGGAACTTAGAAGTGGTTAAGGGGCTTGTGACAACCGTCTAAACTAAGGTCGAGAACGCTAACTTATAACTTCTAAGTGCTTATTTTGTTGCCCGATATGACTAATTTTATGTGCTATGTGGTTACGTAGTCATAACTCTTAAGCTAAGCTCGTAGTAACTCACACAAAACTCATAAACGAAAGTTACTCTATTTTAAACCTTTAAGCGCGGATCGGGATCGGAATCATAAAACAACTTCGGAATCAAAATATATAAGTCCTAATACCAAGAAAACACCTAAGGAACTTTCCTAAGTTCATAACGAATCATAATCTATAACTTCCAGTTAACGAAAAGGTTCAACGAAGAAAAACGCAAAAACAACGAAAATCAGAAAATGACTGAGTGAGTCTGGACGGCACAGAAGGCATGTGCGGCGTCCTGGATGGGTATTCCGAAATTTTTTGGATTTTTGTTACTTGTCTCGTTTTTAAAACACATTTAACCAATCAAAAACGTCCTAGATTACTCCATTACTGATTTTTGGCAGAACCCACACCCCTCATCATCATTTCCTTCATATTTCTTTTCTTTTTCATTTTACAAAAACATAAACACACACACTAAACACACACATACCACAAACTCTCTCAAATCACCTCCACCATCCCCCATTTACAGCCACCAAGAGTCGCCTTTTTCACCATCAAAATCATTCAAACATCAAAAGGAAGCAAGGGGAACCAAAGGAATTCGATTACAAAACGTTTTCTACACTTTTGGAGCTCTAAATCCGCCTAGACCATCATCTAACCACTTTCATTCGGTAGAAACTCTTCCTATTTACTTATATTACTATTATAACCAATTGCATGTATTATCTAAGCTCAAAAATCAAGTTTTGATAAAGTTTTATAACCATTTTTATACAAAAACGGGTTTATGAAAATTGATGCTTAAATCTTTGTTTTTATGAATAAAAGTTACTTAAATACTGATATAATGATGATTAATGAAGTTTATACCAATTTCATGTAAATATCTATGGCCAAAATACCCGTTTTATCAAGAAAAATCGATTGTGGGAAAATCACAGCAGCCAGTGCGCCGCACTGAGGCCCTGTGCGGCGCACCCAGCTGCTGATTTTCCCGAAAATCGTCGTTTTGGTCGTTTTAAGTTGTGTACACATTCGTGACTTAATATATATATACTGAGATTAGTTAAAACAATTACATTAATGAGTTGCATTGGACTAAATATGCTAATAAGAACATGTTAAAAATGGTTATGTGATATATGTGAATTGTGAGCGGGAAAGTGACTTTGGAATTTTTGGAAATGAAATTTGGGCGCGGAAGCGCTGCCCAAATTTCGTTAGAAATTCCAAACCACTTCAATGACCAAATTATACATATCATATTAATAAAAACGCTAATCTTGGACTTTCGGACTAAAACAAAACGATAACCGTTTCGGACGATTCTTGGACAAATTGGACCTTGACGCTTAAAGTTAAGCTAAAACTCATCGACATTAAATTATATATAACTACTTAATAACATAATAACACTTGAACAAAACTTGGTATTATTAGGCTTTCGGTGATTCCCGACACGCTTTCCCACCGTTCCCGCTTACGATTATCTTCGTAAACAGTGAGTTACAAACCCCTACTCTTTAAACGCTTTTAATACTTTTTGGGGTGAAATGCGAGTCTTAGGCTTATATACTATATTTAAGCTGAAGCAAACTATTATGAAACGCTTTATTTCTTGAATGCTAAACGAAAACGATTTGATACGCAAAGCTATTACGAAAACACTAGTATACTTTGGAAAGCTATTATGGAACACTTTGATATATTGAATACTTATATGAAAAACTATATTTTCCAATGACTAAAACAATCAATCGTCATGTTGCGGACTTTGTACAACATGGACGTGAGAAATCACTGAAAACTACCGAAAACTACCAAGGACATTAGTTGCTATTAATCCCTTTGGAAAGGACCGATAGTAGATATGGATAGCGCTATTAGGGTAGATTGACCCTCACCACAACGACTTATAACGATGGTGCATAATACTAAATGGTAGGCTTTAGGCTTAGCAACGATCATTGGGCAAAAACTTAGGATTGTCGCATAGTCGCGCTATGTGGTCAATGCCTATAAACACAAATGCTATACTCTATACATTTTTATGTGATAACTATTTTTGAATGCGATACCCTATGAATGGTTATGCGATTACAATTTGAAAACTATGCTTTTACTTAAAATTGTAGCTCACTAACTACGTCTCCCGTAGTTAACACTTGACTCGTATTTTCAGGTAACGAGTAAGCTAGCTGATGACTTATGCTTTTGGGGGCGAATGACTTCAAGAACGGGATGGGTTTGGGTGGTTTGGTTGAACACCCCATTTTGTAATTCGGATATGTAACTTTGTTTAAAAATTTGTAAACCTTGAATATTATGTTTTTCCTTAATGATATTTGGCGTTTATCTATATCTTGTGTATCGAATGCTATTGCTCTTCACATTCCGTGTTTCCGCTTTAGCAGGGTGTGACCGACTTGGTATCAGAGCGCAAGGTTATAGTGAATACCGATTTTCCAAAAATCAAACTATAACGAGTTTTTAAAACGAAAGATTTTATTTAACCAAAACGTGAAGGCATTGTTTAACTTGAATTATTCGTAGCCTCATCACCTATGAATAATTTGGACTAAATAATGCTAGAACGGGATTGGTAAACATTAAACGAACCTCCCCGGGAATTCTTGAAGTCAGACCCACACAGACCTAGATGCTATACCTGAGATACTCTATGTGCTCAGAGTATTACTAACACTAACATGAGCCGTATCTTCGAACTAACGCGTTACCGATTTAGGGTATGTCGAGAGGGAAAGAGATAGCTACGTCAGACGACAAAACCGAACACTCTCACGAATCCCAATCACGCTCTAGGAGTCAACAATCGTCACCACTCACCTTACCTTACCTCCGTCGGGACGGTGAAGGAAGCTCACGATTTCCAACACGCCGCGCACGACAACCACTGAATCGTCACTCCAGACCTCAGATAACTACGCCACAACCACCCCCCTCTTCGCGGACTAACTCCCGAGGAAATTCAAGCGCTTTGTAACATGTCTGTCGACCTCCGCGGATACACACAGGTCGTGAGAGATCACTCCCACCAGATACGTGGTTTGTACGCAGAGATGTTACGCACTAAGGAAATGGCGCGAAAGGCAATTCGAGCGGCACGCAACTTGATGCTGATTAGTATAGTACTAGTATTCCTTATGGTTGTGTTGGTTGTACTTAAGGTCTAGAGGTTGTTGTAAGATGTCTTTTGGATTGTAAGCAGAACATGTAGTTTATGAAGGGTTGTAAGCGTAGTACTTTATGTTGGTTGGTAATGTACGACAATAGTCGATGATGTTGGATTTTGTAAGAACATCAAATTTTGAGCGATATATAAAATGGACGGATCATAATTACGATTGTTGTTGTTCTTGTTATTTCCCATTACATGAATCTGAAATGAAATATCAAAACCCTAAACCCGAGTTCTCTCTTGTGTAGGAAGATGGCTGAACACAACGATGAGCGCATTGTCCAAAGGATCAACGCCCGACTGAACGAGGCGATACCCGATATCATAGCCCGAATCAACGCGGGTATTAACCAGGGAGGACCAAGGGGGAATAACAACAACCAAGGAAATAACAATCAAGGAAACAACAACCAAGGAAATAACAATCAAGGAAACAATAACCAAGGAAACAACCAGGGGAACAACCAAGGGAACAACCAAGGATGTAGCTATAAGACCTTCATATCCTGCAGGCCAAAGGAATTCCATGGCACTGAGGGCACCATCGGACTATCGCGCTGGATCGATAGTATGGAAGTTGTGCTAAGGATCAGCCAGTGTGCTGAAAACAAGAAGGTGGAATTCACTTCTTGCATGCTACAGGGACGAGCGCTAACCTGGTGGAACAGCCAGCTACAGGTCCAAGGTCCGGACGTTGCATACAACATGCCATTGGAAAGGTTCAAGGAACTACTAGTGATTGAGTACTGTCCCAAGGAGATCTTGAAGAAGCTCAAGAACGAACTCTGGAATCACTCCATGGTGGGAACTGACATCGACACCTACGTTGCGCGATTTCATGAACTCGCAAATCTAGTACCTGAACTAGTAACCCCCGAGGACAAGCGTATTGATCACTTCATTTGGGGACTCTCGCCCGAGATAAGGGGCATGGCGACAGCTACTGAGCCAGCCACGATGCAGCAGGCCGTGAGCTTGGCAAACCGCCTAACCTAGGATTGGATAAGGAACGGAGGAGCGCCAAAGACGGGTGCAGAAGACGCTAAGGGGAAGCGCAAGGTTGAGGACACGTCGGGGAATAGAAGGGATCGCTTCATCACGAAGGCCAAGACAGTTAGGAACTATGGAGTAGCCGCGACAGAGAATACCGGCTATCAAGGGAAGGCTCCGAAATGCGATAGGTGCGGTTATCACCACGGAGGTGAATGTCGGTCATGCACCAACTGCAACCGCCTCGGTCACTACACACGACACTATAAGGAAGCGAATGCTGGACCGCAGCAGGCGGGACGACAGCAGAATGAAGGACCGCGACAAGCGGGGAGGCCACAACAGAACGATAGGCCTCACCAGGGGGAATGTTACGAGTGCGGTAGTAGGGACCATTACCGAAATGCTTGTCCTAGGCTAAACCCTGCCCGAAACCCAAACCAGAACCGCAATCAAATCCCACCGCAAAACCAGAATCAGAACAATCAGAGGGGAAACGATGGGGGACAAGGCCGCGGTAGAGCCTTTGCGATTGGTGCTGAAGAAGAAAGGAACGACCCCCGGGTAATTGCAGGTACATTTCTCCTTAACAACTATTATGCCTCGATACTGTTTGACTCAGGCGCGGACAAAAGTTTTGTGTCCTTAGAGTTTAGGCCTTTGATAGCATTAGAAACCGAACCCCTAGGCGAAAAGTTCATGATAGAATACGCAAATGGGTAAGAATACCAAGCTAGCGACGTAATTAAGAATTGCACAATAACCCTAGCTAACCACACTTTCGAAATAGATCTGATTCCAATCGAACTTAAGAGCTTTGACGTAGTAATAGGAATGGACTGGTTGACTATCAGAGACGCGAAAATATTTTGTTTAGATAAGACAATACGAATGCCATTAGGAGATGGAAGGGAATTGACAATACAAAGGGATAGGCCGGGCCAAACTTCGAAGCTTATATCGGTGATGAAGATGCGCAAGTACTTAAATAAGGGCTGCTTTGCATTATTAGTGAACATAAAGGACAAACAGGCAAAAGCAGTAGACCTTAAGGATGTACCGATAGTTAGGGACTATCCGGAAGTATTTCCCGAAGAACTACCTGGACTACCACCTCGGAGGCAAGTTGAGTTTAGAATCGAGGTAATTCCTGGAGCGGCACCGGTGGTAAGGACGCCATATCGACTAGCTCCGACTGAGATGCAGGAATTATCCAACCAAGTTCAAGAACTATTGGATAAAGGATTTATCCGACCAATCTCATCACCATGGGGAGCGCCAATTCTATTCGTAAAGAAGAAGGATGGATCGTTTCGCATGTGTATCGACTACCGAGAGTTGAATAAACTAACCGTCAAGAACCGATATCCTCTTCCATGAATCGACGACCGTTTCGATCAACTTCAAGGCGCAACCTACTTTTCAAAGATTGACTTAAGGTCCGGTTATCATCAAGTGTTGGTTTCAGAAGATGATATACCGAAAACCGCATTCCGCACTAGATACGGACACTACGAATTCTTGGTAATGCCATTTGGACTCACAAATGCACCGGCGGTATTCATGGATTTGATGAATAGGGTATGTCGACCGTATCTAGACAAGTTCGTTATTGTATTCATCGACGACATTTTAATCTACTCGCGTACCAAAGAAGATCATGCAGAGCACTTAAAGCTATTATTGGAATTACTCAAGGAACAACAACTCTACGCAAAGTTTTCTAAGTGCGAATTCTGGCTGCGTGAAGTCAAATTTCTCGGTCACGTAGTTAATGGATCTGGAATCCACGTTGACCCATCAAAAATCGAGGCAATAAAGAATTGGGAAACCCTCAAAAGTCCGACAGAAATCCGCCAATTTTTAGGATTGGCTGGGTATTATCGGCGATTCATTCAGGATTTCTCTAAGATAGCTAAACCCCTAACAAAGTTAACCCAAAAGAACGAGAAGTTCAACTGGGGAGATGCTCAAGAACAAGCCTTCGATATCCTGAAAACAAAACTGTGCGACGCTCCGATCTTAACTCTCCCTGAGGGAAACGAAGACTTCGTAGTTTATTGCGACGCATCTAACCTAGGATTAGGCTGTGTTTTGATGCAACGAAATAAGGTCATAGCTAACGCATCGCGACAACTTAAGAAACACGAGGTCAATTATGCCACTCACGAATTAGAACTAGGAGCGATAGTTTTTGCCCTAAAAATCTGGAGACATTATCTCTACGGAACCAAATGCACGGTATTCACGGACCATAGGAGTCTGCAACATATACTAGATCAGAAGCTACTCAACATGAGGCAAAGGAGATGGTTGGAGCTCCTTAGCGACTACGACTGCGATATTAAGTATCACCCTGGCAAAGCAAATGTCGTAGCAGATGCCCTGAGTAGGAAGGAGAGGCAAGAGACGACTCGAGTACGTGCATTAGGAATTTACCTTAAACCCGATTTGAGAACGCGCATAGCAAGTGCCCAGCATGAGGCTTTGAAGGCAGACAACATAAAGGTCGAAACCTTGCATAATCACGACAAGGATTTTGTGAGGAAGAACGACGATGTCTATTGTTTTAAGGACCGGATCTGGATTCCTACGACGAACGAATTGAGGAAGGCCATTATGGATGAAGCACACCGAACATGATACTCCATTCATCCAGGGTCAAGCAAAATGTATAAGGACCTCAAGGAACATTATTGGTGGCCTGGAATGAATAGAGACGTTTCTTTATACGTAGAGAAATGCCTCACTTGTGCGAAAGTGAAGGCCGAATATCAAAAGCCATCTGGATTACTACAGCAACCCGAAATTCCCGAGTGGAAGTGGGAGCAAATCACAATGGACGTCGTCACAAAGTTACCTCGAACCTCAAGGGGTAACGACATGATCTGGGTTATAGTAGATCAACTAACGAAATCAGCACACTTTATTCCAATTAAGGAAAGTTTTAACGTAGAAAAACTTGTCCAAATATACATCAACGAGGTAGTGACACGTCACGGAATACCCACGTCAATAATCTCGGATAGAGATACTCGATTCACTTCCAGATTTTGGAAGGCATTCCAAGAGTCGTTTGGCACACGATTGGACTTAAGCACGGCTTATCATCCACAGACTGATGGTCAAAGCGAGCGCACTATACAAACACTGGAGGGCATGCTGAGAGCATGCGTTATCGACTTCGGAGGAAGTTGGCATAACCACTTACCGCTAATAGAGTTCTCTTACAATAACAGTTACCATGCTAGCATCAAATGTGCGCCTTTTGAAGCTCTCTACGGAAGAAAATGCAGATCTCCACTGTGTTGGTTGGAACCGGGAGATCGACAACTAATTAGCATGGATGTAGTGCAAGAAACGATTGATAAGATCGCCACGATTAAGGAAAGACTTAAGACTGCGAGAAGTCGTCAAAAGAGCTATGCTCATATGCACAGAAAGGATCTAGAATTTCAAGTCGGCGACAAAGTACTTCTAAGGGTGTCACCTTGGAACGGCGCAATACGCCGCGGAAAGCGAGGAAAGCTTAGCCCGAGATATGTGGGACCATTTGAGATACTCGAAAGGATAGGTCCTGTGGCATATCGCTTAGAACTACCACAAGAGCTCGGTAACATGCATAACACTTTTCATGTTTCGAGACTGAAAAAGTGCCTATCAGACGAAACACTTATCACACCTTTAGAAGAAGTACAACTAGACTGAGAAGCTTCAATTTGTCGAAGAGCCGATTGAAATCATAGATCGCGAAACTAAGAAACTAAGGCACAATAAAATCCCCATAGTGAGGGTACGATGGGACGCAAAGCGAGGCCCCGAATATACCTAGGAACGAGAGGATCAGATGATTCTTAAGTATCCTCATCTCTTCACTTCTCCCATAACGAATACCACAAGTTGAAATTTCGGGACGAAATTCTTTCAACGTGGGGAGAATGTGACAACCGTCTAAACTAAGGTCGAGAACGCTAACTTATAACTTCTAAGTGCTTATTTTGTTGCCCGATATGACTAATTTTATGTGCTATGTGGTTACGTATTCATAACTCTTAAGCTAAGCTCGTAGTAACTCACACAAAACTCATAAACGAAAGTTACTCTATTTTAAACCTTTAAGCGCGGATCGGGATCGGAATCATAAAACAACTTCGGAATCAAAATATATAAGTCCTAATACCAAGAAAACACCTAAGGAACTTTCCTAAGTTCATAACGAATCATAATCTATAACTTCCAGTTAACGAAAAGGTCCAACGAAGCAAAACGCAAAAACAGCGAAAATCAGAAAATGGCTGAGTGAGCCAGGACGGCGCACAGAAGGCATGTGCGGTGTCATGGATGGGTATTCCGAAATTTTTTGGATTTTTGTTACTTGTCTCGTTTTTAAAACACATTTAACCAATCAAAAACGTCCTAGACTACTCCATTACTGATTTTTGGCAGAACCCACACCCCTCATCATCATTTCCTTCCTATTTCTTTTCTTTTTCATTTTACAAAAACATAAACACACACACACTAAACATACACATACCACAAACTCTCTCAAATCACCTCCACCATCCCCCATTTACAGCCACCAAGAGTCGCCTTTTTCACCATCAAAATCATTCAAACATCAAAAGGAAGCAAGGGGAACCAAAGGAATTCGATTACAAAACGTTTTCTACACTTTTGGAGCTCTAAATCCGCCTAGACCATCATCTAACCACTTTCATTCGGTAGAAACTCTTCCTATTTACTTATATTACTATTATAAAAAATTGCATGTATGATCTAAGCTCAAAAATCAAGTTTTGATAAAGTTTTATGACCATTTTTATACAAAAACGGGTTTATGAAAATTGATGCTCAAATCTTTGTTTTTATGGATAAAAGTTACTTAAATACTGATATAATGATGATTAATGAATTTTATACCAATTGCATGTAAAGATCTATGGCCAAAATACCCGTTTTATCAAGAAAAATCGAAGGTGGGAAAATCACAGCAGCCAGTGCGCCGCACTGAGGCCCTGTGCGGCGCACCCAGCTGCTGATTTTCCCGAAAATCGTCGTTTTGGTCGTTTTAAGTTGTGTACACATTCTGACCTTCGTGACTTAATATATATATATATATATATATATATATATATATATATATATATATATATATATATATATATATATATATATATATATATATATATATATATATATATATATATATATATATATATACTGAGATTAGTTAAAACAATTACATTAATGAGTTGAATTGGACTAAATATGCTAATAAGAACATGTTAAAAATGGTTATGTGATATATGTGAATTGTGAGTGGGAAAGTGACTTTGGAATTTTTGGAAATGAAATTTGGGCGCGGAAACGCTGCCCAAATTTCGCTAGAAATTCCAAACCAATTCAGCGACCAAATTATACATATCATATTAATAAAAACGCTAATCTTGGACTTTCGGACTAAAACAAATCGATAACCGTTTCGGACGATTCTTGGACAAATTGGACCTTGACGCTTAAAGTTAAGCTAAAACTCATCGACATTAAATTATATATAACTACTTAATAACATAATAACACTTGAACAAAACTTGGTATTATTAGGCTTTCGGTGATTCCCGACACGCTTTCTTACCGTTCCCGCTTACGATTATCTTCGCAAACAGTGAGTTACAAACCCCTACTCTTTAAACGCTTTTAATACTTTTTGGGGTGAAATGCGAGTCTTAGGCTTAGATACTATATTTAAGCTGAAGGAAACTATTATGAAACGCTTTATTTCTTGAATGCTAAACGAAAACGATTTGATACGCAAAGCTATTACGAAAACACTAGTATACTTTGGAAAGCTATTATGGAACACTTTGATATATTGAATACTTATATGAAAAACTATATTTGCCAATGACTAAAACAATCGATCGTCATGTTGCGGACTTTGTACAACATGGACGTGAGAAACCACTGAAAACTCCCGAAAACTACCAAGGACATTAGTTGCTATTAATCCCTTTGGAAAGGACCGATAGTAGATATGGATAGCGCTATTAGGGTAGGTTGACCCTCACCACAACGACTTATAAGGATGATGCATAATACTAAATGGGTAGGCTTTAGGCTTAGCAACGATCATTGGGCAAAAACTTAGGATTGTCGCATAGTCGCGCTATGTGGTCAATGCCTATAAACACAAATGCTATACTCTATACATTTTTATGTGATTACTATTTTTGAATGCGATACCCTATGAATGGTTATGCGATTACAATTTGAAAACTATGCTTTTATTTAAACTTGTAGCTCACTAACTACGTCTCCCGTAGTTAACACTTGACTCGTATTTTCAGGTAACGAGTAAGCTAGCTGATGACTTATGCTTTTGGGGGCGAATGACTTCAAGAACGGGATGGGTTTGGGTGGTTTGGTTGAACACCCCATTTTGTAATTCAGATATGTAACTTTGTTTAAAACTTTGTAAACCTTGAATATTATGTTTTTCCTTAATGACATTTGGCGTTTATCTATATCTTGTGTATCGAATGCTATTGCTCTTCACATTCCGTGTTTCCGCTTTAGCGGGGTGTGACAGGGCTCGAGTAGGATGTGGTTTGGGCGTAGTTTCGGTGTTTGATTTTTGTTTCTTTAGCTGGTTTGTGTGTTTAGTGGGTGTGCTGAGTGGGTTAGGCTTTGGTTGTGTTGGAGTTTTTTCTCCATGTTTTTCTCTCAGATGATTATTTTGTTTCATCTCCTTCTGTAACAGTTTTTTGTTAATATATTTTGCCGGGAAATTTCTCCTTTAGCGAAGTATATATATATATATATATATATATATATATATATATATATATATATAGTAATTGGATCGGGTAAGAACGGCCCAAAGTATAGGAACGCTAAGAACCAATGTTGGCCGTCCAATTAAGGTGATGATCAGTAGTAACCACTCACTACTGATCATTAGTAACCACTTACTACTGATCAGCACTGCGAGTTTTGATATAAAATTCTTAATCGGACAGCCAAAATTTGTTGATGATCAGTAGTAAGTGGTTTCTGCTGATCAGTAGTAAGTGGTTACTACTGATCATCACCTTAATCGGACGGCCAACATTGGTTCTTAGCGTTCTTATACTTTGGGCCGTTCTTACCCGAACCTCACCCTATATATATATATATATATATATATATATATATATATATATATATATATATATATATATATATATATATATATATATATATATATATATATATATATATATATATATATATATGTATATATATATATATATATATAGGATTCGGATACTATAAAAATAGATTAGAAATAAAAAGAATAAGAAGGGTTATGGTGCTGACACGTGTCAGCAAAAAAAAAATCTCATTATTATATCATTAAGGGTATAATGGTCATTTTGACACCACAATTAAATACCCAAATTTCTCTCTTTTTTCATCATCTTCATTATATCAATTAACCCTAACCCTATGGAGCCACCGCCGCCACCACCCCCACCACCGATGAAGCCACCGCCGCCATCGCCTGAAGCCACCGCGGAAAGAAGCACCGCCGTTGAAGACAAACCGGCGGTGATGAACGCGATCTGTTTTTTTTTTCTTTTTCAGATCTATTTGTTTTTTTCTTCAGATATGTTTTTTTTTCTTTCACAAATGATGATGAACGTGACGGTGGCGGCGGATTTGGAACGGATTTGAAAATGAAGGTGACGAAGATGGTTTGTGGAAGTGACTGTGACTGTGGGGAAGACCGGAAAATGAAGGTGACGAATGGATTTGGTGCTGATGAAGGTGACTGTGGCGGCTGGTGGTTTTCCGGCGACTGTGGCGGCAGTGAATTCCGGCGACGGTAGCGGCAGTGGATATATCTAATTTTGTTTTGTAATTTTGATACACAAATATATCTAATTTTTATGCACAAATATATCTAATTTTTATGTACAATGTTTTATAATTTTTTGTATAAAAACTTACATAAAATTAATGCACAAGTTATTTTATAAAAACCGATACACAATGTTCGTAATTTTTATATAGAAAATTGTTATGCACATAAAATCGATACACACGTTATTGATAAAAGTTATGCACAAACATTCAAAAAATGAGTAATTTAGTAAAATGAAAAAAAAAAAGAAACATATTTATGCTTATTACGAAAAGGGCATGAAAGTTTGAAAATATTACAAAAGTGACACCGCGTTGACTTTTTTAGAATTGACTAAATGTGTGGCTAGGAATGCTTCTTATACTTTTTATTTTAATTTTTTTTTACAATAACCCACCCCTATATAAGAGGTTTATTGGCGGACCCTCTCAAACCCGTGTCACTTTTGTGACCGACGGACCCAGCCTGCACGAAGTCTTGATCCCGTTAAAACACCTCTGCTGAAAGAGCCACAAGCATTGGTAGAAAATCTTCTTGGGAGGTCACCCACCCCAGTACTAAGTTTCGAACTCGTGACCTCCCACACAAAGGTGACAGGTGATAACCACTTGGACAAGCCCTAGTGGTCAACCCCCCCTATATATATATATATATATATATATATATATATATATATATATATATATATATATATATATATATATATATATATATATATATATATATATATATATATATATATATATATAGTGAATGGTTTATGCGAGAACTCTATTTTTTGCGAGAACTGCGAGAACTCTTACAAAAAGTGTTAAATCACGTCTCACTTTTTTCATTCACATGCAAACTCCTTTGGAGATTAATAATCAAATAAATATAAAAGTAAAAAACTAAAAAAAATCCTATAAAATAACGTAAAAAATTTTGGTTCATATATGAACTCATTTTTTTGAAAAAAAACGTTCACATGTGAACAATTCTAAATACGCGTGATTTCATATAACTTTTTTTAATTTTTCATTTATATTATTACTAGATTTTTAACATTGAATAGTTTTTATATGTTAATGGACATTATTACATGTTAATTGACACTTTTTTTAAGAGTTCTCGCAGTTCTCGCAGAAATAGGAGTTCTCGCATGAACCAGTCCCTATATATATATATATATATATATATATCACCCCTATATATATATATATACCAAGAAACTAGGAGGAACAATAATTAAAATGAGTTTGAGAGTATTGATATTTGGTTACAAGACTAATTCAACAAACTAAGTGTGTCTATCTTGGCTCTACTAGAAATCTATACGTACGAAAGGAAAATTACATTACTTCCAAGAGTATCCGATCTTGGCCTGGATTGATTGAAGGAGACATTGTTTCGAAACATCCATAAGACCCATATTGTAGTGTGGATGATGACATCAGAAAACTGTTTAAGCTTGACCAAAGAAATCATCGTATTTGATAGGTTATTAAGTATATCAGAGAGTTTATAGAATAGGAATTGATCTAAATTCCACCACTTAGATATTACCTCCCATAAGTCTATCGGAACTTTACATTTGCCAAAAATATGGAATTGCGTTTCTTGATTTTAGTCATAAATTGGGCATCTAGTATAGTGAAGGTCTACCCCTCTCTTATCGAGATTAATTCAAATTGAAAGCCTTTTATTCTCAGAAATATGGAAGCCTCTTTTATTGAAGTTGATCCTAGTTGGAAGCCTTTCACATGATAATATATTCGTTTAAGCTATGTTAGGAAAAGAAGTACAAAAAAGTAAATAAACAAACTTGTACTCACATAATTTAACAGTTTAGAATATGTAGAGCTAAGCTTATTCGTATGTTTAAAGTGATTTGGTTGGTTGTCAACGTTTAACTGACTTTTAATGTCTTAATATATTTTAATGTCTAATATATTCTTTTCCCAAGATAATATATATAATCATGATTTGCGATTTGGAATTTTTTTTTGAAGAGCATGGGTCGTTGTACACAGTGTTGGATTAAATTATATTGGTTCATGTAGATTTAACATACCTGCAGATGATCCAGACATGTTGTTGAATAGATTAGCCATCTATGATTCCCAAATTGAGATAATCGTATTAGGATGGGATTATTGAGAGAGAACCACTTGTAGGTGTTATGGGATAAAAGAGATTATGATGATAAAATGAGCCAACCCTTCTAAGGGTTTATTATCTCTCTTTATATACACACTCAAATTAGGAGTGTGTAATATTTAGTCCCTGGTGTTTAGTAAGTGTTCATATTATAAGCTCTCATTAGTTCCGATTACCTAATGGGAAATCTATAGTGTCGGTAAGGTAAATACGTCCATCGAATATTTACTAGACACAGATTTCAGTTAGTGTCAGTCATCATATCAGTAAGGATAAATGATCAATGAGGGTCACAAATAATATGGGTCCAACATTCTCCCACTTGACCGAGTAGATCATTTATCTATGAGTATTAATAAGTCCGTACGAGATAATACTCATTTTGTTTAAAACCGAAATCATAGTTGATAAGTACAGTCGTAGAGAAGAACATCTACTCAGGACCCCCACTAGTCAAACTATGACTCAAATTCAAAACTGAATAAGCAATGATAGACCAACTAAGACAAATTTTGTTATAATAATGTCCAACACAGTTATGCGCATAAGGTGTAAATAATAGACAAACAAAATCTGAATAAGGAGGAAAATTTTCATTAATAAATAAATAATGACCAATAAGTACAACAATGCTATTAAATTAAGTCTTTTGTAAGCCCATATTCGACACGTGTCCTACGAATATATTAGGAGGAAGACCTTTGGTCATCGGATCCGCTAGCATGTCATGTGTACTTATGTACTCAACACAAAGAACATTTTCCTCAACCCGTTCGCGTACAAACAGATACTTTGTGTCGAGATACAGCCCAGCGCCAGTCGAACTGTTACTGTTCGAGAAAGTTACAGCAGCTGAGTTATCACAGTAAAGCTTCAATGGTCTAGAAATTGAGTTGACGAGTTTGAGTCCACTGATCAGGTTCCTTAACAACATCCCATGACAGGTTGCATTATAAACGGCAACATATTCAGCCATCATAGTAGACGTTGTGGTCAGTTTTTGTTTATGACTCCGCCAAGAGATTGGTCCGCCAGCTAACATGAAAATATACCCAGAAGTAGATTTATGGTCTTCTTTGCATTTAGCAAAGTCAGAATCAGAATAACCTACTACTTCCAAGTTGTCACTTCTTCTATAAGTTAATTTGTAGTCTTTGGTCCCTTTCAGATATCGTAGAACCTTTTTAGCCGCTTTCCAGTGTGCTAATCCGGGGTTAGATAAGTAACGCCCCAGCATACCAGCGATATAAGCGATATCTGGTCGAGTACAGACCTGAGCGTACATAATGCTCCCAACTACAGATGAGTAAGGTATCATCCTCATTTCAGCCTTCTCAGTTTCAGTGCTCGGAGTTTGATGAGGTCCAAATACGTCCCCTTTAACTACCGGAGCCACAGTGGGTGTGCAGTGCTGCATGTTATAGCGTTCTAGAATACGGTCAATATAAGCCCTTTGGGAAAGACCTAGAACACCATTACGTCTGTCTCGATTTATTTCGATACCTAAAACATAAGAGGCATCACCGAGATCTTTCATGTCGAAATTATGCGAAAGCATCCGCTTCGACTCATGTAGCAGATCCAAGTTGTTACTTGCAAGTAGGATGTCATCCACATACAAAACAAGGATAATGAAGTTACTCCCACTGATCTTGAGATAGGTGCATTGATCCACTTGATTCTTTAGGAAGCCATCAGATTTTACGACTTCATCAAATTTAAGGTACCATTGTCGTGATGCTTGTTTCAACCCATATATCGATTTATTTAACTTGCAGACCATGTGCTCTTTACCTTCTGGAATAAATCCTTCAGGTTGCCGCATGTATACGTCTTCTTGCAAGTCACCATTTAGGAAAGCGGTCTTGACATCCATCTGATGTAACTCTAAATCATAATGAGCTACGAGTGCCATGACGATCCTTAGGGAATCTTTACGAGAGACAGGGGAAAAGGTCTCTTGATAATCAATTCCTTCCTTTTGAGTAAAGCCTTTTGCAACCAGTCTGGCCTTATAGCGTTCGACGTTTCCATTCGGGTCTAATTTGGTTTTAAACACCCATTTACATCCAATTACTTTGGATCCTTTAGTGAGTGGAACCAATACCCAAACGCCATTACGCTCCATGGATTTGAGCTCTTCAATCATGGCTTCAATCCATTTAGCGGCCTGATCACTATTCATAGCTTCTCGGTAAGAGGTTGGATCAGTAAGTTTCCCAATGTTTTCGACTTCAGCCAGATAAGTTTCGAAATCATCAAAATTAGTGTTTCTGCGAGCCCTTGATGATCTCCTGAGCTGAATTACGGGTTCTTCAGGAACAAGCGGTTCTTCGACGTTTAGATTAGGAGGCATAGGAGGTTCAACCGGTTCATTAGGAGATCCACGTATATCGGGAGCAGCGTTGGGTACAAGAGGAATTATCGGAGGAATCGTAATAACCGACGAATGGTTTCCCCCCGCTTCTTGTACTTCTTGCAAATCTAAATCAGGATTTGTCGTGCTCCCACTGATCTCTGAATTTTCGAGGAAAGTGGCATGTTGCGTATCTATGATGCGGGTAGAGTGAGAAGGACAGTAAAACCGATAACCTTTTGAGTTCTCGGGATAACCAATAAAGAAACATGTAAGGGTTTTAGAATCCAGTTTCTTTAAGTTAGGGTTATAGACTTTTGCTTCGGCAGGACAGCCCCATACTTTCATATATTTTAGACTCGGTTTCCTACCTGTCCAGATCTCATAAGGAGTTTTAGGGACAGATTTTGATGGAACTCTATTGAGTATATGAACAGCTGTTTTTAAGGCCTCAGTCCAAAGAAATTTGGGTAGGTTAGTGTTGGCGAGCATACTTCTCACCATGTCCATTAAAGTTCGGTTTCTCCTTCAGCAACACCATTCTGTTGAGGAGAACCTGGCATGGTGTATTGGTTAATTATGCCCTGTTCCTTGCAAAAATTATAGAAAGGACCAGGAGCTTGACCAATATCAGTATGTTTACCGTAATACTCACCTCCCCTATCTGATCGGACAACTTTTATCTTATGATCAAGTTGGTTTTCAACCAAAGTTTTATAATCGACAAAAGTTTGTAAGGATTCAGATTTTTCTTTAATCAGATAAAGGTGCATATAACGTGAATAATCGTCAATGAATGTAATAAATGATGTATGTCCTGTTATTGATGCGGGATAGGGGCCACTAATATCAGTATGAATTATTTCCAACAAGTTGGAACATCTGGTGGCTCCTTTCTTATTCCCTTTAGCCATTTTGCCTTTGAGGCATTGAATACATGTTTTGAAATCACTAAAATCAAGAGAGGGTAAGATTCCTTCTTTTACGAGTCGTGTCATGCGATCTCGTGAGATGTGGCCGAGACGTTTATGCCACAATGTGGAGGAATTCTCTGCTTGTTTAAGTGATTTTGTCTTTGTTTTAGTTATGTCATCAATATTAAGAGACAACAAAGACTGTGAGAAATTATGATCTAGTTCTAATTTATACAGTAATCCATCCAAAAAACCACAACCAAACAATTCATTATTAAGAGTAAAAGTGATCTTGCCACAACCATGAGTAATTACATAACCTTCAAGATCAAGTCTAGATATAGATACAAGGTTCCGAGTAATTCTCGGTACATATAAGGTATCTATTAATCTAATACACTTTCCGGTATTCATATGTAAATTTAAGGTCCCCATGGCTTCGACATCTAAGAGATCACCATTTCCAACTCTAAGCTTTCTTTGGTCCTTTTGTAGCTTCTGGATTGTAAGGAATCCCTGTAATGAATTTGTCACATGGACCATAGAACCAGAGTCACCCCACCATGTATTAAATGGAACATCAGTAGTAAAGGAATCAAATATTACGTAAAGAATGTTACCTTTCTTAGCTAGCCATTCCTTGAATTTAGAGCAATCTTTCTGTCCGTGCCCTTTGGAGCGACAGAACTTGCAGTTATTATTGCTTGTCGAGGATTTAGGGCCAGAGGTAGAAGCACCATGATTTTGGACTTTGTTTTCAGTCTTGTTACTGTAATTACCTTTCCTCTTCTTGGGGTTTGAAGTGGTAGTAAGGTGAACAGCAGCTTCAGGTTGAGTGTGCTTAAGACGATCTTCCTCTTGAACGCACATAGCAATCAGTTCACTTATCGACCATTTATCTTTCATAGCGTTATAATTCACTTTGAAAGTGTCGAACCGAGCAGGCAAGGAAGTCATTATGAAATGCACAAGAAAGCCATCTGAGACTTCCATTTGCAAATTCTTAAGCTTGTGAGACATGTCAACCATCTTCATTATGTGTTCACGGACACCGTTAGAACCCTCATATTTAAGAGTCAGCATCTGTAGCATTAAACTACTCGCAGTTGCCTTAGACGATCCCTTAAAGTGATCCTCAACAGATGTGAGGTAAGTTTTCACTTTGTCATTATCAGGGATAGCTCCTCGGATGCTGGAATGAATAGAGTTCTTGACCATCATTAGGGACAGCCGATTCGCCCTTTCCCACTTATCAAAGTCCGCTTTCTGAGTCGCAGTAGATTCAGCAGTAATAGCGGCGGGTTCATCATGGCGAATAGCATAGTCCAAGTCGAGCATTCCCAGAGTTAAGTTAAGTTGCTCCTTCCATGAAGTGAAATTAGCACCAGTAAGCGCCTCAATGCCGAAGTTTGGTACTGTAGTGGAGAATAAGGAGGATATAAGATTATGATACGAATTATAGAAGATTTTAGAGTGACAGAGTTAGCTATATAAGGCAGACTAAGTAATGTCCCTTAAAGTAATAGAACTAGAGTAATGTCTAAAATAAGTAGACCTAATAGTAATGTTCCTGAGACTAAGACCATATAAGTAATGAAGCTAGTGATAGGTAAGCCTATTAAAAAACACCAAAATAATAAGCTAAAGTAAGGCTCTACTTAGATGTTACATCACCTTTGGGCAGAAATAACTAATATCTAAGCAAAATTATGAGCATAAGGTTTATGCAACACTATGTTTGTCTTTTGACCTTTGGGCAACAAAATAGAACATCGTGTTTTAAGGCATAATAAGAATCCTTTAAAGCACACAAGTATATTAAATCACCTTTGGGCAGAATTAATATCCTACGTGTTTATTAGGCTAAAGGAAAAATGCAATCATAGGAATCACCTTTGACCTTTGGGCAACAAAGATGAAAACATGAATATTAGTGCATAAGTATAATAAGGTCACATATAAATAAGTTGACTAAATAAGGTGACCACTACAAATAAGGCAGGGGTCAAGGGGGCTGCGCCCCCTTGCGGGGTTAAGGGGCAGCGCCCCTTACGGGGTCAAGGGGCTAAACGATTTTACATATAAGGCAACCAGTAAGACTTTAAAAAAATGACCAAATTAGGGTCTGTATTCATCCGTACGGATGAGATTATATTCGTACGGATGAGTATTGATTCGTACGGATGTAAGTCCAGGTTCGTGCGGATGTAAGTCTAGGTTCGTACGAATGTAAGGTTTAAGTTCGTACGGATGTAAGCCTAGGTTCGCACGAATTAGCCCAGATTCGTACGGATCAACAGTTACGTTCGTGCGTATGAACAAATCCGATTCGTATTAATGAACAAGTCAGGTTCGTACGAATGGGGCTTCATCCGTACGAATGAACAAATCAGGTTCGTACGAATGAGCCAATCAGATTCGTACTAATGAACAATTTAGGTTCGTACGAATAGGGCTTCATCCGTACGAACGAGCAAATTAGGTTCGTACGAATGAACCTTCATTCGCACGAACGAAGTTCGTCGAAATTAGGGTTGCTGTACAGCCGCCACCATCGCCAAAAATCCCATTTTTTCACCCAAAAAATTAATTCCGCCGGCCAGAAAAGTTGCATAATCAATAATAGCAATAGCCAAGCGATAAATAAACATGAACCAATGGATAATCACGAGCCATTGGCTCTGATACCACATGTTGGATTAAATTATATTGGTTCATGTAGATTTAACATACCTGCAGATGATCCAGGCATGTTGTTGAATAGATTAGCCATCTATGATTCCCAAATTGAGATAATCGTATTAGGATGGGATTATTGAGAGAGAACCACTTGTAGGTGTTATGGGATAAAAGAGATTATGATGATAAAATGAGCCAACCCTTCTAAGGGTTTATTATCTCTCTTTATATACACACTCAAATTAGGAGTGTGTAATATTTAGTCCCTGGTGTTTAGTAAGTGTTCATATTATAAGCTCTCATTAGTTCCGATTACCTAATGGGAAATCTATAGTGTCGGTAAGGTAAATACGTCCATCGAATATTTACTAGACACAGATTTCAGTTAGTGTCAGTCATCATATCAGTAAGGATAAATGATCAATGAGGGTCACAAATAATATGGGTCCAACACACAGTCAACGTAACATGGCAAGAAGCAACTAACATGCTATCCCCAAATGGAGTTGCTCGAGCTTATATTTCATTTGACCAATAAAAAACACTTTAAGTATAACTTAAGTATAAAAAGGATAACTAATCAAAACAATCATCATTTATAATAATAGCCAAAATAAATTGATAATAAAAGAGAAGAAAAAATATATTTTGACTTATTTATTACCGAAAATTGTAAGGTTTCTTATATATTTTAATTCATATAAAAAAATTAAATGTTTAGCAAATTAATAAAATATGTATAGCGTAGACGTACTAAGAATAAATTTTTTTTTTTGGAAACGGCAAATGATTGTACATCGGAGCCTACTCGTAATATTCCAACGAGCACCCCAGGTTCGAGCTCCGCATAGCGGGCAAACCCAGCCCCCCACGGGGGTTTCCAGGGGAAAATTCGCCATGCGTGCCTTAAGAGGCATGGGTTAAATTACGCTATTGCGACGACCACAAGGGTCGAACCCACGACCTCAGCCCACATGGGTATAAAACCCGGTGCATCACAACCAGCTAGGCTGGAGATCATTTGCTACTAAGAATAAATTGATAGAAGAATTAGAAATTATAATTTTTGTTAAAGTAATTATATTTTATAGTGTTAAACTATTACCCTTACAAGTCACCTAGCCGGGTAACCCCTTGGTTTTCCTTAAACTAAGTTAGCATATTCGATATTTAAGGAATCTGCTGACACTAAGTAAGGATATATTGACTATAGCTCTTAAGGCTTGAAGCCTAGGATCGAAATCCTGATAGAACTTATGTTTCGAAATATCTAATGTAAGATCAACAAGGTTTTGTTAATCATTATCGTAAATGGTCTTGCTGATATTTGTTCAATTGACCTAAAACTAGTGCATAAATTTTAATGAATCTGGTATTTATGAGATCTATTATTTAATTGAAAACGGAATTAGATGGACCGATATCAAATGAAAATGATGATTTTGACGTACATACAAAAATAGGAATAATAATATGGTTATGAAAAGTTAGAAAGGCATGTTATAACTAATAATTGATCAAAGGTAGCTTTAGATTAAAATCATATCATAATATTGTTGACAGGAACAAGAATGCAAAACAACATGAAACCCACCTGTCCAACACAATCACACAAACACTAGCATATGCTTTTTCTTCGCACAAAAGAAATACTTTCTTTTTTCTTAAACAAAAAATAAAAGCCTAATAATTTTATTTATAACAAGAATCATTTCTTAAAATTAAAGTACGTTTTAATGGAATAAAAATCTATAAACTACGATTATACTAAAATAACAAACTAGCAAAATAAGAAAAACATAAAAAACGTAAAATTTTAACCCTAATTGTTCGTGAAGAGTTGAAAGTATATCAAAAGAAATCCATTAACCATTAGCTCTTTCAGCAAGTTGGCACAAATCTAATACCTTACACATCATTTGAAGAACAACCGCACTCGAGAATATCACCTGAATAATGTAGGGGGATTTTGCATCAGTAAATCGAGCAAATGTTGAACTTTATTGAAGGAAAAGCTTTCAGGCTTATACCATTAAAAATCATTAACCAACAAATCTTTCTCCTTTTTAAAATCCAGATCTGGTTGCAAAAGACTTGCATGCAACGTGACACATAAAAAGGTTGAACCAAAAAGTGATTCTTGGATTCCAAACTTTAAATTCATAACTCATCTCTTTCAAAAATTTAACAAGATATGCAGACAACGGTCTTCCAAGCAAAAGTAAATCACTCACAAAGAAGAATAAAAGTGACAAAGGCCGCGATTAATACTTATATATTTAATTCGATCCACAAGTGTTAACATGTCTAGGCCGGTTCAAATTAGTTGGGTAGCGTTTAGTTTATACTTTAATTGTTATGGATACGGGTTAATTTGATTAAATCATGAAATGGGAATGGAAATTGGTTTCTAAAATTTGATTAAATCATGAAAAGGGAATGGAAATTGGTTACAAGATGAAAATCCATATCTCATTTCCATTTCTATCTTTAACCTTTCAGTTCAAACCATTCATCTAAATATACTTTTAATAAACTAGTTGTTAGAAAATATAATTTTATTTAAGAAATACAACTATACTTATTTATTGGTTTAATCTTTAAGTTTCTTTTAGAAAAAATGTTTGTATCATTAATTTTCAATCATTTATTATTTTGATTATTATTCTTTTGTAATATTTTATAACTAGATTATTGTCCCGCGATAGCGTGAATAAAAATAAAAATTGAATCGTAAATTTTATTTTTATGTAGATATTAAGTTATTATGAGAACAGAATTTTACACGTATAATAACATATATATTTTTACGTTTATACATGTTTATAGTTATAATAACATATACACTTTTACGTTTATACACATGTTTTGATACTTTGTATTAGGAGATTTAAGAATAACAATAAAGTAAATCATAATTCAAATTTAACGATTTATAAGTAAATTAGAATTATGTTTTTTTTATTAAGTGTAGATGGAATGAAATAGAAAATGTAATTATGTATTTTAGAGGGTATAAATTAAAAATAATCTTTTATGACATCATCAATCTGATCTAACGGCTGAAATCAAGGAAGTTAATTCATCCAAAGAACCTTATTTTGCTATATGACATTTTAAGTCCATCTTTTATTATATATTAAAGATTCTTCACTTTTAAACCCGTAATCATTTTAATTAAACCATTAACTTACAAAAATTATACCTTTAGTCTCTAAATTTAAATGGAGAGAACCTTTACGAGGGATAAGACACCAATTTAACAAACATTTAGAGTGTTTATTAATTTGAATGAATGATAAGGAGAAAATGTAAATTATATGATTGTTTAAACATTTAGCATAAATCGTTTATGTTGGGAAAAATATTCGTACAAATGATTTTTCATATAATTCTTATTTGCCATTTAAAATATTAGAGACAAAATCTGCAACATGATCAAACGTTGAGAATAATTAATACAATTAACTTATAAAAATCAAACTATAATTGTTCACTTACCAAACTATTTGTGAGTTACAAACATTAAAACTTTATGAACTTGATTTGAGAATGAAAGAAACCGTATGAGGCTCGCATGGTTTGGCGAGTCTTTTATTCATATGAATACAAACTAATGTATTTAAGAAATTAATCAAGACCAAGCATTTAAAACTGTATGCAAGTTAAGCTTTAGCAAGATAAAAACGAGTAAAAACGAGCTCATACTTTTTTAAGTTGAACGGGTAAGTAGAGTGTATATGTCATTACAAGAATGTGATACAAATGATGAGTGTATTGGTAACATTACATATGAGTTATGTATAGTTAAATATCTACAAGTGAGTATTGAACTTACATTTGCAGATTTATTTCAATTATGTCGGAATTTCGTCGAATATCGGTCATAAATATGTCAAAAATATGTCAACATATAGGATTTTTTGACGGATTTTCGATAGATAAAACCCTTGAAAACCCTTGACAACTCCTAAACCCCATAAGTTTTTGACATATTTCCGACGTATATTTAATTAGTAGTTATAAATTTTTAATAAAATAATACATCATAACACGGTCAAAAATATTGGCTATTTTTGACAGATTTTAAATTATCTCAAATGAACATTTAGGTGTTTAGAATCATTAATAGGTTGTGGAATCACGTATTAGTAATTGAGTTATGAAATCAACAATGATTCAAAGTAGAATTTAGTAGAAGGATTATTTCATTCAAAACCTTAAATTGGTGGGAGAAACGGTTACATGAAGATTTTAACTCATACAAGCACACCTTAGATGTTCCATATCTCTCACTATTTATACGCTATCAACTATCACTAACTGCCCTTGTATTCATTTAAGAATACTTCGGGTTAACAAAATAGATTAAGACTTCAACGACTTTAACTCTGATGAAGTAACTTGTTCACCCGAGTTAAAGTCTTCAATAAAAGACTATCTAAGGTTTAAGTCAGGTGATGAACTTCGTTCACCCGACCTATTTCCTTAGTTCAAAACTATAACTTTGAAGTAGTATTTGAAGCTTCATCCATCACCAATTCATGTTCCAACAATTTTCGACGAATATCGAAAAAATTAAAATAAATATAACTTTGTCTTGTTCTGATGGATATTTGCTTTCCATAGAAAGTCTGTCGGAAATTTGTTTACATTTTCGACAGATTTTAGACGGAATAACTTAGTTTTAAAAATCCGTCTAAAAATATATGACGATCTGTCGGAATATTGTAGATATTTCGTCAAAACATTCCATCGGAAAATCCCGTCAGTATATGCCAGCTTTCTAGTAGTAGTGTTGACTTAAATTCTTCTGCCTATAAAAAAAAGAAAAGAAAACACAATAGAAGTTTCATTTGTTCTACTTATCAAACATAAAAATATAGTTGATGTTTGAGCAACGATTGTCAAACACGAAGGTGAGGTGATATCAACCTTGGATCTCCTGTGATGATCACAGTGCAAACCCAACAAGTTCTTGACGAACCTATGGTGATCAAGGTTGAGGATGGAAGTGAGAGTATATGAACTCTGTGTTTAAGGTTTTGTGTGTATGCTAGATGAGATCAGATGAGAAAAAGTGAGGGAGATAATGATTTGGACCATGTATTTATATGGCCAGTGTCAAGTATATGGAACGTTGTCCATTAATGATGATCATGGATACTTGAACAGTCTTAATCATAAATCACCCGTATATGTAACGCCTTAGTAAAGCAGTCACAGACGCTGACAACTTGGACAGGCAGTGATATAGTTTGACCTTAACAGGCGCTGACATAGCTTGACCTTGACAGACACTGACAAAGGTTGACCTTGACAGGCGTTGACATAGCTTGACAGCTTGACCTTGACAGACGCTGACATAGCTTGACCTTGACAGGCGCTAACATAGCTTGACCTTGACAGGCGCTGACATAGCTTGACCTTGACAGGCGCTGACATAGCTTGAATTTGACATAGCTTGACCTTGACAGGAAAATTTGACCTTGACAAGACAATTTGACCTTGACAAATGACAGCCGTTGCGACTGACAACTTGACTATTTTTGGTGACAACCTGACAGCCTGACCGGGCTTGGTTGCAGTATATATGCTAGGTAAACTCTACTTACCTCATCATGCTCCCGAGTTAGGATTTGGCACAACAACGGTTTGCAAGTCCTAACTATCATTATTCGTAAGTCTTTTATCTTATTTTTTTTTTTTTTTTTTTTTTCCTTTTTTTTTTTTATCAATGCCAAAGAAGACATTGTTCACGTAATGACCATTTGTTCATGGATGCTTTTTTTTATTAATGTTGATGGCGGCGAACCGGCGGCTGTAAGCCTTTAACCGGCGGACCAGCGGACATGGGAGGCACCATACCGGCGGTCACCATACCATACCGACGGTCTCATACCGCGGTCTGGTCTCATACCGACGGTCCACCATCTTGACCGGCGGTGCCACTTTATTGCAATAGATGGTCTCACTTTTAGTAGCTGTTGGAAGCAAACAACATGACGATTTTGCTGCCGCTGCGCCATTTTTTACTTTTTATTGATGTCTGAGACCGGCTGTGTCACCATGTACCGGCGCCAGATTTCACGTAACAAAAACAAACCAATACCGGCGGTCTTGTGTGGTTATTGGTATGACCGGCTGTTTTAATTGATTACGCCTAGCCTTTGACCACCTAGCCATATGACCGGCGGTACCATTCTTGACCGGCGGTTTGCAAAAGACAGCCGGCTAACGCTTGAAATTTTGGATTTGAAAGAAAGAAAGATGATGGAGTACGTGGGTTAAGAAAATAGAAAAAGTCATATACCAAAAATGCCCCTAAACTCCTTTTGACTTCCATGCCACATGTCAATTTTTATATGCCTTTTTATTTTCTTTTAGTATAAGAATTTTCTTAAATAAACTTGATTCATGTAAAATACGTAACTATGAATATTTGCTAGATGATAATGTGATGTTAATGCAAACTGCCGTTTGATGACTGGCAAACTATTTCACACGCTTTAGATAATTAACTCTTTGCTAACTTTTATTTATATTGTAGTTGTCGTTATTGTGATAGCGTTGTCTAGGCTTATCCCTGCTTTGTGACATTGTCTAGCTTTTAAAAATAATGTTTTATTGGATGATCAAGTCAATAACACATTTTTGTTTTTTATCTTTTTATTATGGATGTTGTGTCCATGACACCGTCTTGGGTGTACATGACAGTGTATATATTGTGTTGTGTCGTATGACACTTTCTTGAGGGCCCATGGTTCCTTTGTATGTCAATGACATAGGTAGATTTGAGTATGCTTCTCATTGTGCCTGTGACACTGTGCCAATGTGTCACACCCCGCTAAAGCGGAACACGGGATGTGAGAGCTGGAATATCATTACACGGTCATAAGCAAATACAAACGATTTAAGTCATCTCCATTAAAATTTTAAATGGTTCAAGATATAACATTTCAAAAGCAACCAAGTAGTTCACGATTTAACTTAAAGTACAAATACAAGTTGTAAACAAAAATTCCCAAAAATATGAAGGTCTTTCCCATTAAGCGCCTCACGTGACCATATCGACCCTCCTTGCCATGCATTCCGAATGCTTACATTAATCTCCTGAAACATAAGATAAAGTGTCAACTACAAAACGTAGTGAGTGAGTTACAGTTTAGAGTTTGATAGAATTTCCAAAAATAGTAAGTTACCGGAAATAGAAAGTTACCAAAAATAGAAAGTTTCCAAAAATAGTAGTAGATGGTAAAAAGTTTATAAGTAAGCGAGTAAAGTGAGTAAATAAGTAAACTCGCATAGTTGTTATAGCGGAAACCAGGCGCTAAAATAATGTTTAAGCGGAAACAGGCGCTAAAATAATGGTAAAGCGGGATCAGGCGCTAAAATAATAGTTAAGCGGGATCAGGCGCTAAAATAATAGTTAAGCGGGATCAGGCGCTAAAATAATAGTTAAGCGGGATCAGGCGCTAAAATAAGTATATGCGTATAGGATATGTGTTTAACTTAACTAAAGGTACCTTCTATCAATCACTTGGCATAATATAAGTAGTAAGTATACACTAAACCGATTGTATGGTCGAGAAACTAGCCCAAAAATATTTAAGTAAGTGATTCAATAAGTGAGGTAGTAATATGTACTTGGGACGCTAACCCTGAGTAAGGAGTGACCCCTCCTAAGTATCGATACCCATATGACTAACGGCTAATGCTAATAGAGAGAGATCCAAAAACGGGCATTTGATTAAGGTAATTAAAACATTAAAGAGATCTTACGGGCTTATACATCCATCAAGGATTGGTTACTAACAAGCATCCTAGTTTAGTTATCCTGCTAAGGCATTAACACAAATACGCATGATAGTTTGTAAGATTCAAGTTAAAATGTTTCAAAGATTCAAAGTTTAAATCAAGTTACAATAAATAACAATAGTTTGCAAATAATGTGTCTAAGTTACAAGCATGATCTTATATTTCCCCCAAATAATGTTTAAAGGTATAAAAAGTAAAACAAAGTGGGGTTGTAACTCACGGTTTGCGAAGAGAATTGAACTCGGAGACGGTCGGAAAGGAGCCGGGAATCACGGAATGCCTAAGAATTACCAATATAATTCAAAAAGTTAACTTCTTATTATGTTCTTTATGTATGGAAGATATCGTGTGACTTTTGTTTGTAAATAATGGTTAAGTCCAATATTGTTCCGAAAATTTGGTCCGAAAGTTTATTGTTTTTGATTATTACATCTTAAGTGCTTTTGCTTACTGAAGTGGTTTTATAATTTCTAGGGAAATTTGGGCAGCGCTTCCGCGCCCAAATTTCGTGTCCAAAAATTACACAACCACTTCCGTTCACAAATCACCTAAAACACAATAATACATATAATATAGTCCAAAATAGTCCAAAGAGTCCAAAGTAAATCACCAATGTTATTAATTTTATTTATCTCAGTCCACAATTGATGGGGTAAAAGTCCAGAATGCAAACGTAAACTTAAAACGAGTAAAAAAGACGATTTTCGGGTGAACAGCAGCTCGGTGCTGCGCACCTGGGCACAGGTGCTGCGCACCTAGCTGCTGTCCATTTCCCGTTTTGTGTTTTTCTTGCTAAAAACGTTTTGTGACTTGAGGATTTCGACATGCAACTAGTAGATACTTTATAAAATGGTGTTTTCACAGTTTCTAAACAACTTTTATCCACATAAATCATAGATCCAAGTGTTATTTAGGTGAAAATCGTTTTTGTGTAAAAATGACATAAATCTTCACAAATACTCGTTTTTGTTGTTTAGATTGCACATGCAATTAGTTATTATCTTCCAAAACTTCATTTTAACAGTTTCTAAAATATTTTTATTCACAGATTCGTGGATTTAAAGGGTTTTTCGATTAAAAACGTTTTTGACCATAAAAGTCAAAGATTTGCATAAAAACTCATTTTCAACCGTTAGATCATACATGCAATTGATTATTTATGTAAAAGTAGTAAAAAGAAAGTAATCTACCGGAGGAAAAGCTTGGATGATGAGTTTTGGTCGGATTTGATCTTCAAAAATCTTTACAACGGTGGTCCTTTTCGAAATCTTTTGTTTCCTTTAGCTTCTTTGGATGTTATGAACGATTTGTATGGTTTAGAAATGATTTTTAGTGGTGTAATGTTTCTGGGAATGAAGAACTTGGAAGGAAATTTTGAGAGAAAATTATGTGTGTGTGTTTTTAGTGTGTGTTTTGATTTTTGATAATTGAAAAATAAAATGAATAGGTAGAGTGTTGTTTTAATTAACTTTGGAACACTGGATTAGCAGTAATGACAGGCCTAGACCCGATTTTTGATTGGTCAAAGTGGGTGGTGAGTGTGTAAAACGAGAAAGGGACTAAAATTGTAACATTTTTGAAATTCTGGAGCCAGGTGCTGCGCACCCAGCCAAGGGGTGCTGCGCACCGGGCAATTTTCCGAGATTTTTATTTTTCGTTTTCGCGTTATTGCTTCGTTGGACCTTTTTGTTAATTGAAAGTTCTTAAGTATGATTAGTTATGAACTTAGGAAAGTTCAAAAAGTGATTTTATTGGTATTAGGACTTATAATTTGATTCCGGGAGTTATTCCGACACTAGTTCCGACAAAATACGGATAAAGTAATTACGAACTTAGAACGATAAGAACACAAAAGAGTAACGAAAGATTCGAACCGAGGAAGTAACTGAAGGAATTCCCTGAACGTTGGACGATTGTCAAACGAGTGAACATGATAAAGGAGTAACTAGAGAATTGAGCCGATAAAATTACCGAACGAGTTCCTGACTTTTAGACGGTTGTCACATCATCCCCGGGTTGAAAGAAATTTCGTCCCGAAATTTGACTCGTCACATCAGGTGGAAGTATCTTTGAACAATGAGAGTACTTTTGACGTATCTGGTCTTCACGTTCCCACGTGAATTCGTGACCACGTCGGGAGTTCCAGCGAACTTTTTGATGATAGGAGCACGGCTTCGATTGGGTTGCTTGACCTTTCGGTCTACAACTTCGAGCGGTTCCTCGCTGAAATTGAGCTTGCTGTTGATTTTGACCTTGTCGGGTGGGATGACGAAGGTCTCGTCGGATAGACACCCTTTTTCAAGCGTGAGACATGGAACACGTTATGAACAGTGGAAGGCACAGGCGGGAGTTGGAGTTGACAAGCTACAGGATCAATGTGCTTGATGACATCGGACGGTCCGGTGTACCTCGGGCTTAGCGTTCCGCGCTTCCCGAAGTGGGCTACCCCTTTCCATGGCGACGCTTTGAGAAGGACTCGATCGCCGCCCTGGAACTTGAGGGGTTTCCTTCGGTTATCGGCGTAGCTCTTCTGCCGAGTACGGGACGTCTTCAATCGCTCCCTGATGGTCGGTCTAAGGTAGGCTGCGCTAAGATCCAGTCGCGCGCCGAGAGGTTTCTGAGGCGGTTCCATAAGTGAGACGTGAGCGACTATCTCTGTAAGAGATGGTGGATAGGGTGTACCGTGGCGAGAGGTGATCTCATGGATGCAACTTTGTGCGAGCTTCTCCATTGAGTGGGTTTCTCGTTTCGGCGAGAAGTGAGCGGACTTAGTCGAACGATCCACAATTACCCAAATTGTGTCGTTACCCTTTGTCGTCGCGGGTAACTCGGTAGTGAAATCCATCGGGTTTGCGTTTGAACTCCGCCTCATGGTTGTGTAAAGTTCCTTCCTTTAGGGTTTTCAGGCTTCAATGTTTCTCGCTGAGCCTCGGTGATTTATGCTTGGAGGTTAGTCTGAATTCTGGATACCTAATGTTCTAACTCGAGTTGGTCTCACCCCTTCCCTTCCGGCTAGGGGTGTCTGCTACTAAGTTTGCCTTACCCGGGTGGCATTTGATTCTCGCAATCGTAGTTACTCAGCAGTTCGATCCATCTCCTATGTCTTATGGGTGAGGTGTAGGCAATGGCTTTGTCCTTCTGAGTGAGTTCGGTGAACGACTTAGCGACTTTTGAGAAGATCTCGTTGGACTTCCGATGGTAGTCGTCGGGGCTCGACATTTCTCGATCGCTTCTACCTTAGCCGGATCCACATGAATCCCTTATTGGCTAACCACGCGACTGAGAAGGTGTACTTCTCGGAGCCAAAACGCTTACTTAGAGAATTGGGCGTACAACTTCTGTTTTCGAAGGAGTCCTAAAATGAGTTTCAGGTAGGGCCTACCACTTGGTTCATTAAGTCCATGAACACCGCTGGTGAGCTGGTTGGGCCGAATGGCGTGACTAGAAATTCGTAATGACCGTAGCGGTTACGAAGAGCGGTCTTTGGAACGTCGACCTCACTGACACGAACCTGAGGGTAACCCGAGCGGAGGTCGATTTTCGAGAAGTAAGTTGCTCCCTGCAACTGAGTGAAGAGGTTATCGATCCTCGGGAGTGGGTACCGGTCCTTGACGGTCAGTGCGCTGATTTCACGATAATCGATGCACGCACGAAAGGATTCGTCTTTCTCTCTAGCGATGAGCATAGGGGCTTCTCGCGGCGACGAACTAGGACGAACAAGACCATGATCGATGGTTTCCTGAAGTTGTTTGAACAACTCTTGCAATTCCTGCGGGCTAGACGGTAAGGTGTCCTAGCGACCGGAGCTGCACCAGGAGTGAGATCAGTCTGGAATTCTACCTGTCGGGGCGGAAGTAACCCTGGCGAATCTTTGGAAAGGACGTTAGGGTGATCCTGGACTACGGGGATATCTTGAATACAGATCTCCTTGGGCTTACGTCCAACGACGGGGGCAAGGAATGCGTCACAGTCCTTATCAAAGGCACTTACGCATTTATAATGGACGACACTAGTCGGAGTAGACGTCCGGGTTTGCCTCCTTGAATGATAGGGTTTCGGTGTCAGATAGAGGAGTGTAAATGAGTTTGTCAGAATAGACGATCTCGGCTCTGGAATGGAAGGGCCGGTTCATCCTAATGTTGACATCGACGCCCTTTGGCTCGATAGGGATTAGGTTGATAGGGAAAGTTTTATCAGACAAACACATGGAGTGTCCTATGATTATATCTCTTGCTTCGAACTCCTGACCGTTAGCGTATTCTATGGTGAGGCCATCCTTAAGAACCTTAGATCCTAGGTTTGGGGGTCTAATTTCTAAGAATACGAGGCTCCTTCAAGTTCCCGAAGTGAATAGCTTTAACGACAAATCGGGTTATTTACTAGGGAGTTTACCTGTGGGGCCCGAGTCCTGCTTCGACTCTTTGGCGGTGATGGTGAGAGCACCGAAGGCTTCTGCTACTTGGGATACGGGACAGTTAACACTGGGGCGTCCGTTGCTCCGGGACTGAGGAGCAATCCACTTCCTTCCTTGATTCGGCGCATACTTGCGACAACGTCGGTAGAGGTGTCCGGTTTGGTGGCACAAGAAACATGAGGGGCATCCACCATGGTGGTGTAGGTAACACTTGTCGCACTTGGGGTGCGATCCAGCGTATCCTCGGTGTCCGATGACCGGTCTCTTGTTGCGGTTGTTCACTATTGGTTGATAGCTAGCCTTCCGTTTTCTTTCCTTCCTTCGAGGGACAGGGACTGGAGAGGAAAGGGGGCTATTGATTTGAGAGCCTCCTTCTTTCTCAAGCTTCACGGTGGCTGGGAGGGGAGGAGAGTTACCGATATTGACTTCTGGGTGAGAGGCGTAGGGGTTCACATCCCCGAAGATCCTTTCGTTAATTCCGGCGATCACCTGGGCGATCAAATCAGGTATTGCTGCGTTGAGCTGAGCCGTGACCCGATCGGCGAGGGTGTTGGCATTCAAGCGCGAGGGTGCCATGGTTCTACAACAGACAAGAATTTCGGTTTAGTACGCACGAATTGAACATGATATGAATATGATTCAATGAATAATTTAGCAATTACACATGATTAATGTATCAGAATAGGTAGTACACGCACGACAAGATTCCAAGGGATTCACACTGTTCAGATTCATATATGAGAAATGGTTTACACAATTCAAGATCCACAAGATAAGTAACAATAGATAATAATAAACGAAACTTCATTCATTAAATAAAAAGAGTTGAGTACAAGGTTCGAAATAGAGAAGTACAGTACAATACAATAAGAGAAATAAGAAAAATGGCACGAAGCTGTATACACTGAAAATTACAACTCGGCCTATAGTACGATACAGTAGAGGAAAGACTAATGGTGCCTCTCCATGAACATCTTGGCCATCATGACCACCATCAATGTGCCCATCACTAGGCACACACCGATAAGGTGCTGCACCGTCCGAGCCGTGGTCCTAGTCGATGCGATGACTCGCATTGACTGCTCAGACAACTGGCGAGCAGCGTCGGTGACCTCGCCAATCAGATGGCCCTGCTGTCGGGCCTCCTGGGCGAGTTCCCTAACCTCGCGGTGAAGGTGGAGGAAAGCGGCCGGTGGGGGAGGTTGCGGCATCTGCTGCCGTGCTGCTTCGGCTTCGCGGGCGCGCTGCATCTCTTCTCGTTGGAACTGGCGTTCCCACGAGTAATGGTCCATTACCGAGGTGCGTGGGGCCTCGGGAATCGGGTGATGGTAGGGGTTAAGAGGTGTTGGGGGCCTGTAGGGGACACCCTGCTGAGCTGCCATCCTGTCTGGCAGTCGGCCCGGAAGGATTACCTGTTTACGTGCCGTTGTAACGACACGTGGTCCACGTCGCTGTGGTGGTGCGGCGTCGGGTACCGGTAGAGGTGGTGGTTGCACCGCCCTCGGGCTGGACCCGATGCTGCTGGACACAGCCATGGAGGTATCCTCCGTGGGGTCCGTGGTTTGGTGGCGGAGGCTTTCCGAGGCGGTATGGCCCTCGGAAGGCTCATGCGATGACGCGGCTCTCTGCTGGGATTGGGACCGGGAACGCGAGGGAGATCGTGAGCGTGATGACTGAGACATGACGGATCTGCGACGTAAAGAGTTTAGTGAGTACAAGAAGGAGATAATGTTAAAGGAAATATGTAAGGAATGCAGGTAAGGGTCGATCACGTGAGGTTGGGAATAATAAGACCGGGAATTTTGTTTTGACTCAAAACCGTTTATCTTTAGAAATTACGTTTCGTCCTTGCATAAGTCATTTTGAACTAGGCAGGGGTGATCAGGCCATGCGTAGTTAAAAATAATCATGCAATCGCAAAATTAATTTACTAAGTTTTGAACCCATAATGATTTTCCGAAAAGCCTTGGTTATAGTTTGGTTTCAAAAACTTTTTAGAAATTTCTAAAACCGTTTTCACTACAACCTGTGCTCTGATACCAAGTCTGTCACACCCCGCTAAAGCGGAAACACGGGATGTGAGAGCTGGAATATCATTACACGGTCATAAGCAAATATAAACGATTTAAGTCATCTCCATTAAAATTTTAAATGGTTCAAGATACAACATTTCAAAAGCAACCAAGTAGTTCACGATTTAACTTAAAGTACAAATACAAGTTTTAAACAAAAATTCCCAAAAATATGAAGGTCTTTCCCATTAAGCGCCTCACGTGACCATATCGACCCTCCTTGCCATGCATTCCGAATGCTTACATTAATCTCCTGAAACATAAGATAAAGTGTCAACTACAAAACGTAGTGAGTGAGTTACAGTTTAGAGTTTGATAGAATTTCCAAAAATAGTAAGTTACCGGAAATAGAAAGTTACCAAAAATAGAAAGTTTCCAAAAATAGTAGTAGATGGTAAAAAGTTTATAAGTAAGCGAGTAAAGTGAGTAAATAAGTAAACTCGCATAGTTGTTATAGCGGAAACCAGGCGCTAAAATAATGTTTAAGCGGAAACAGGCGCTAAAATAATGGTAAAGCGGGATCAGGCGCTAAAATAATAGTTAAGCGGGATCAGGCGCTAAAATAATAGTTAAGCGGGATCAGGCGCTAAAATAAGTATATGCGTATGGGATATGTGTTTAACTTAACTAAAGGTACCTTGTATCAATCACTTGGCATAATATAAGTAGTAAGTATACACTAAACCGATTGTATGGTCGAGAAACTAGCCCAAAAATATTTAAGTAAGTGATTCAATAAGTGAGGTAGTAATATGTACTTGGGACGCTAACTGTCACACCCCGCTAAAGCGGAAACACGGAAGTGTGAAGAGCTGGAAAATCATGTCACAGGTCATACAAACATAACGGTAAAAGAGTCATTCATTCATAATAAAAAGTAAATGTTTAAACCAATTCGAACAACCGAAAGATAAATTGTTTAACACATCGACACAAGATTAAATTGTTTCATAAAAATTTCCCAAAAATAACTGGCCGAAGTCTTTTTCCCAACAACGTCCTCACACGACCGCTTTGACCCGTCCACGCCATGCATCATGAGCTTACACTAATTTCCTGAAACATAAGATAAAGTGTCAACTACGAAAACGCAGTGAGTGAGCTACAGTTTGAATAGTTGGCATAAAAGTATGAGTAAAGTATATAAAGTAAAGTTTTCCCATAAGGGAGATTAGCGGAGAAAAGTCGCTTAAAAAGTTTATATACTTGTAAAGTTTAAGTAACGGGCGAATTGTGCCCTAACTTGTAAAGACTAAATAGAATCAAATTAGTCATATAGTAAAAGCGGATAACAATCGCTAAAAGTTTATAAGTTTATAAAGACTAAATAGAATCAAATTAGCCATATAGTAAAAGCGGATAACAATCGCTAAAAGTTTATAAGTTTATAAAGACTAAATAGAATTTAATTTAGTCAAGTAGGAGAAGCGGATAACAATCGCTAAAAATTTATAAGTTATGCGTAAGTAACTAAATAGATTTCTTGTATCAACCTCTTGGCATCTATAACTAAGTGTTCACACTAATCCGATTATCAACCGAGCGGCCCCAACTTCCCGCCTCTCAAACGGAAAGTTAAAAGAGAGAAATTCAGCAATATGTACTTAGACTGCCATCTAAGCAAGGAACGGTTATTTCCTAAGTATCGATACCCATAATTACTATACGGCTTAAGTAGTTAATAGTGTGTAAGAGAGAAACTAAAACATAAGTGGGCACTATGAAAGCTTATTATTTAAAAAGAGAGAGAATCACATCACTTAGAAACGTGTTATAGTTCCATCAAGGGTCGGTTACGCATACAAGTATCAATAAATAGTTGAATTAAAGAAATGAAACCATAGTATAAATAGAGAAAGAAATGTTTTACGCATAAAAGATTAAGTAGACGTTTCAATGTCACAGTTTTAATAAAGTCAAAGTTTGATAAATCAAAGTTTAAGTATTGCAAGTTGTTTTATAAAAATATAACATGCAAATAAATCTTATGTTTCCCCCAAAATGTAAAACATATAAATAAGGGGTTGTAACTCACGGATTGCGAAGAGATCGGAAACTTGGAAATGCGGTCGAAATGTGTAAGCCGGGAATCACGGATTGCCTAATAATACCAAGGTAATTTAATGAGTTGTTATATTATTAGGTTCTTGTATAATAATATAGGTAAAAATGTCATTAAAGTGTAAGTGTCAAATTTGAGTATCGTCAAAATGGTCCAAAAAGGTAATTGTCACGATTATGTCCGAAAGTTTGATTTAACGTTTTTGATTATTATATCTTAAGTGCTTTTGCTCGCTGAAGTGAATTACAATTTCTGAGGAAATTTGGGCAGCGCTTCCGCGCCCAAATTTCACATCCAAAAATTATAATTCAATTCCGCTCACAAATCACCTAAAATACAACAACACATATATTATAGCTTATTAATAGTCCAAATAGTCCACACAAGTCACTTTTATTATAGGTTTTGTTTATCTCAGTCCCTTTATGATTTTGGTAAAAGTCCAGAACGTATACACAACTTTTAAACGAGTAAAACGACGATTTTCGGGAGGACAGCAGCCCGGTGCTGCGCACCTAGGCACAGGTGCGGCGCACCTGGCTGCTGTCACAATCCCGTTTTGTGTTTTTCTTGCTAAAAACGTTTTGTGACTTATAGATTTCGACATGCAACCAGTGTATATCATAGAGAATGAAGTTTTATCAGTTTCTAAACAACTTTAAACCACAAAAATGTAGATCTAAACACTTTTTAGTTAAAAATCGTTTTTGAAGGAAAAGTGACATAAAACTTTATAAAAACCTTTCTTTGTTGTTTAGATTGAACATGTAATCAGTAAATATCATTAAAAACAACATTTTAACAGTTTCACAATTGTTTTTATCCACAGATTCGTGGATCTAAAGAGTATTTCGGTTAAAAACGTTTTTGACCGTGAAAAGTCATAAATTTGTGAAAAATCGTGTTTTTAACCGTTAGATCTTACATGCAAATGAATATTAGTGTAAAAATAGTAAAAGTATAGAGATCTACCGAAGGAAAAGCTTGGATGAATAGTTTTGGTCGGATTCTTCCTCCAAAAGTCTTTACAACCGTGGTCCTTTTTGATAAAAATGATACCCTTTGCTTTGTTTGATGTTTTGGAACGATTTGTATGGATGGAAAATGTGTTTTAGTGGCTGGAAAGCTTCTGGGAACAATGTGTTCTTGAGAGAAATAGAGAGAAAAGTATGTGTGTGTGTTTTTGTTTTGGTGAAAATGAAAAGTAAAATGAAAAGAAAATGTAAATGGGGTCTAGGGGATCACAAACTTGGTCTTGGGACAGGTAATGGCAGTAAAGACTCGATTCTTATTGGCCAATTTGGGAGGTGGTGGTGTAAAAACGAGAAAAGGACCAAATGTGTAACATTTTTGAAAATCTGGCAAGGAGTGCGGCGCACCACCTCACTGGGTGCGGCGCACCGGGCCATTTTTGGTCATTTTGAGTTTTTCGTTTTTGCGTTATTGCATCGTTGGACCTTTTTGTTAATTATAAGTTGTCGGTTATGATAAGTTATGAACTTAGGAAAGTTCAATAGGTATTTTCTTGGTATTAGGACTTATAATTTTGATTCCGGAAGTTATTTCGACACTAGTTCCGATAAAGTATAGATTCAGAAGTTACGAACCAAAATAGAGCGAACGAGACATAGAAGTAACTAACGTTTCGAATTGATATCACAACAGAATAAGTACCTGGATTTTGACGGTTGTCACACTAACCCTGAGTAAGGAGTGACCCCTCCTAAGTATCGATACCCATATGACTAACGGCTAATGCTAATAGTGTATAAGAGAGAGAGATCCAAAAACGGGCATTTGATTAAGGTAATTAAAACATTAAAGAGATCTTACGGGCTTATACATCCATCAAGGATTGTTTACTAACAAGCATCCTAGTTTAGTTATCCTGCTAAGGCATTAACACAAATACGCATGATAGTTTGTAAGATTCAAGTTAAAATGTTTCAAAGATTCAAAGTTTAAATCAAGTTTCAATAAATAACAATAGTTTGCAAATAATGTTTGTAAGTTACAAGCATGATCTTATGTTTCCCCCAAATAATGTTTAAAGGTATAAAAAGTAAAACAAAGTGGGGTTGTAACTCACGGTTTGCGAAGAGAATTGAACTCGGAGACGGTCGGAAAGGAGCCGGGAATCACGGAATGCCTAAGAATTACCAATATAATTCAAAAAGTTAACTTCTTATTATGTTCTTTATGTATGGAAGATATCGTGTGACTTTTGTTTGTAAATAATGGTTAAGTCCAATATTGTTCCGAAAATTTGGTCCGAAAGTTTATTGTTTTTGATTATTACATCTTAAGTGCTTTTGCTTACTGAAGTGGTTTTATAATTTCTAGGGAAATTTGGGCAGCGCTTCCGCGCCCAAATTTCGTGTCCAAAAATTACACAACCACTTCCGTTCACAAATCACCTAAAACACAATAATACATATAATATAGTCCAAAATAGTCCAAAGAGTCCAAAGTAAATCACCAATGTTATTAATTTTATTTATCTCAGTCCACAATTGATGGGGTAAAAGTCCAGAATGCAAACGTAAACTTAAAACGAGTAAAAACGACGATTTTCGGGTGAACAGCAGCTCGGTGCTGCGCACCTGGGCACAGGTGCTGCGCACCTAGCTGCTGTCCATTTCTCGTTTTGTGTTTTTCTTGCTAAAAACGTTTTGTGACTTGAGGATTTCAACATGCAACTAGTAGATACTTTATAAAATGGTGTTTTCACAGTTTCTAAACAACTTTTATCCACATAAATCATAGATCCAAGTGTTATTTAGGTGAAAATCGTTTTTGTGTAAAAATGACATAAATCTTCACAAATACTCGTTTTTGTTGTTTAGATTGCACATGCAATTAGTTATTATCTTCCAAAACTTCATTTTAACAGTTTCTAAAATATTTTTATTCACAGATTCGTGGATTTAAAGGGTTTTTCGATTAAAAACGTTTTTGACCATAAAAGTCAAAGATTGGCATAAAAACTCATTTTCAACCGTTAGATCATACATGCAATTGATTATTTATGTAAAAGTAGTAAAAAGAAAGTAATCTACCGGAGGAAAAGCTTGGATGATGAGTTTTGGTCGGATTTGATCTTCAAAAATCTTTACAACGGTGGTCCTTTTCGAAATCTTTTGTTTCCTTTAGCTTCTTTGGATGTTATGAACGATTTGTATGGTTTAGAAATGATTTTTAGTGGTGTAATATCACTGGCTTTTCTTGAGTTTTAGAGAGAAAGTTGAGAGAAAAGGGGGTAGTGTGTGTTTTAGTGTGTGTAAAAATGATTTAGTAAAATGAAAATTAAAAGGAAATAGGTTTAGTGTTGTTTTAATTAACTTGGGATACTGGATTAGCAGTAATGACAGGCCTAGACTCGATTTTTGATTGGTCAAAGTGGGTGGTGAGTGTGTAAAACGAGAAAAGGACTAAAATTGTAACATTTTTGAAATTCTGGAGCCAGGTGCTGCGCACCCAGCCAAGGGGTGCTGCGCACCGGGCAGTTTTCCGAAATTTTTATTTTTCGATTTCGCGTTATTGCTTCGTTGGACCTTTTTGTTAATTGAGAGTTCTTAAGTATGATTAGTTATGAACTTAGGAAAGTTCAAAAAGTGATTTTATTGGTATTAGGACTTATAATTTGATTCCGGGAGTTATTCCGACACTAGTTCCGACAAAATACGGATATAGTAATTACGAACTTAGAACGATAAGAACACAAAAGAGTAACGAAAGATTCGAACCGAGGAAGTAACTGAAGGAATTCCCTGAACGTTGGACGATTGTCAAACGAGTGAACATGATAAAGGAGTAACTAGAGAATTGAGCCGATAAAATTACCGAACGAGTTCCTGACTTTTAGACGGTTGTCACATCATCCCCGGGTTGAAAGAAATTTCGTCCCGAAATTTGACTCGTCACATCAGGTGGAAGTACCTTTGAACAATGAGAATACTTTTGACGTATCTGGTCTTCACGTTCCCACGTGAATTCGTGACCACGTCGGGAGTTCCAGCGAACTTTTTGATGATAGGAGCACGGCTTCGATTGGGTTGCTTGACCTTTCGGTCTACAACTTCGAGCGGTTCCTCGCTGAAATTGAGCTTGCTGTTGATTTTGACCTTCTCGGGTGGGATGACGAAGGTCTCGTCGGATAGACACCCCTTTTTTTTTTTTTTCAAGCGTGAGACATGGAACACGTTATGAACAGTGGAAGGCACAGGCGGGAGTTGGAGTTGACGAGCTACAGGATCAATGTGCTTGATGACATCGGACGGTCCGGTGTACCTCGGGCTTAGCGTTCCGCGCTTCCCGAAGTGGGCTACCCCTTTCCATGGCGACGCTTTGAGGAAGACTCGATCGCCGCCCTGGAACTTGAGGGGTTTCCTTCGGTTATCGGCGTAGCTCTTCTGCCGAGTACGGGACGTCTTCAATCGCTCCCTGATGGTCGGTCTAAGGTAGGCTGCGCTAAGATCCAGTCGCGCGCCGAGAGGTTTCTGAGGCGGTTCCATAAGTGAGACGTGAGCGACTATCTCTGTAAGAGATGGTGGATAGGGTGTACCGTGGCGAGAGGTGATCTCATGGATGCAACTTGGTGCGAGCTTCTCCATTGAGTGGGTTTCTCGTTTCGGCGAGAAGTGAGCGGACTTAGTCGAACGATCCACGATTACCCAAATTGTGTCGTTACCCCTTGTCGTCGCGGGTAACTCGGTAGTGAAATCCATCGGGTTTGCGTTTGAACTCCGCATCAGGGTTGTGTAAAGTTCCTTCCTTTAGGGTTTTCAGGCTTCAATGTTTCTCGCTGAGCCTCGGTGATTTATGCTTGGAGGTTAGTCTGAATTCTGGATACCCAGTGTTCTAACTCGAGTTGGTCTCACCCCTTCCCTTCCGGCTAGGGGTGTCTGCTACTAAGTTTGCCTTACCCGGGTGGCATTTGATTCTCGCAATCGTAGTTACTCAGCAGTTCGATCCACCTCCTATGTCTTATGGGTGAGGTGTAGGCAATGGCTTTGTCCTTCTGAGTGAGTTCGGTGAACGACTTAGCGACTTTTGAGAAGATCTCGTTGGACTTCCGATGGTAGTCGTCGGGGCTCGACATTTCTCGATCGCTTCTACCTTAGCCGGATCCACATGAATCCCTTATTGGCTAACCACGCGACTGAGAAGGTGCACTTCTCGGAGCCAAAACTCTTACTTAGAGAATTGGGCTTCGGAGAAGTCCTAAAATGAGTTTCAGGTAGGGCCTACCACTTGGTTCATTAAGTCCATGAACACCGCTGGTGAACTGGTTGGGCCGAATGGCGTGACTAGGAATTCGTAATGACCGTAGTGGTTACGAAGAGCGGTCTTTGGAACGTCGACCTCACTGACACGAACCTGAGGGTAACCCGAGCGGAGGTCGATTTTCAAGAAGTAAGTTGCTCCCTGCAACTGAGTGAAGAGGTTATCGATCCTCGGGAGTGGGTACCGGTCCTTGACGGTCAGTGCGCTGATTTCACGATAATCGATGCACGCACGAAAGGATTCGTCTTTCTCTCTAGCGATGAGCATAGGGGCTCCTCGCGGCGACGAACTAGGACGAACAAGGCCATGATCGATGGTTTCCTGAAGTTGTTTGAACAACTCTTGCAATTCCTGCGGGCTAGACGGTAAGGTTTCCTAGCGACCGGAGATGCACCAGGAGTCAGATCAGTCTGGAATTCTACCTGTCGGGGCGGAAGTAACCCTGGCGAATCTTTGGAAAGGACGTTAGGGTGATCCTGGACTGCGGGGAAATACAGATCTCCTTGGGCTTACGCCCAACGACGGGGGCAAGGAATGCGTCACAGTCCTTATCAAAGGCACTTACGCATTTATAATGGACGACACTAGTCGGAGTAGACGTCCGGGTTTGCCTCCTTGAATGATAGGGTTTCGGTGTCAGATAGAGGAGTGTAAATGAGTTTGTCAGAATAGACGATCTTGGCTCTGGAATGAAAGGGCCGGTTCATCCTAATGTTGACATCGACGCCCTTTGGCTCGATAGGGATTAGGTTGATAGGGAAAGTTTTATCAGACAAACACATGGAGTGTCCTATGATTATATCTCTTGCTTCGAACTCCTGACCGTTAGCGTATTCTATGGTGAGGCCGTCCTTAAGAACCTTAGATCCTAGGTTTGGGGGTCTAATTTCTAAGAATACGAGGCTCCTTCAAGTTCCCGAAGTGAATAGCTTTAACGACAAATCGGGTTATTTACTAGGGAGTTTACCTGTGGGGCCCGAGTCCTGCTTCGACTCTTTGGCGGTGATGGTGAGAGCACCGAAGGCTTCTGCTACTTGGGATTCGGGACAGTTAACACTGGGGCGTCCGTTGCTCCGGGACTGAGGAGCAATCCACTTCCTTCCTTGATTCGGCACATACTTGCGACAACGTCGGTAGAGGTGTCCGGTTTGGTGGCACAAGAAACATGAGGGGCATCCACCATGGTGGTGTAGGTAACACTTGTCGCACTTGGGGTGCGATCCAGCGTATCCTCGGTGTCCGATGACCGGTCTCTTGTTGCGGTTGTTCACTATTGGTTGATAGCTAGCCTTCCGTTTTCTTTCCTTCCTTCGAGGGACAGGGACTGGAGAGGAAAGGGGGCTATTGATTTGAGAGCCTCCCTCTTTCTCAAGCTTCACGGTGGCTGGGAGGGGAGGAGAGTTACCGATATTGACTTCTGGGTGAGAGGCGTAGGGGTTCACATCCCCGAAGATCCTTTCGTTAATTCCGGCGATCACCTGGGCGATCAAATCAGGTATTGCTGCGTTGAGCTGAGCCGTGACCCGATCGGCGAGGGTGTTGGCATTCAAGCGCGAGGGTGCCATGGTTCTACAACAGACAAGAATTTCGGTTTAGTACGCACGAATTGAACATGATATGAATATGATTCAATGAATAATTTTGCAATTACACAAGATTAATGTATCAGAATAGGTAGTACACCACGACAAGATTCCAAGGGATTCACACTGTTCAGATTCATATATGAGAAATGGTTTACACAATTCAAGATCCACAAGATAAGTAATAATAGATAATAATAAACGAAACTTCATTCATTAAATAAAAAGAGTTGAGTACAAGGTTCGAAATAGAGAAGTACAGTACAATACAATAAGAGAAATAAGAAAAATGGCACGAAGCTGTATACACTGAAAATTACAACTCGGCCTATAGTACGATACAGTAGAGGAAAGACTAATGGTGCCTCTCCATGAACATCTTGGCCATCATGACCACCATCAATGTGCCCATCACTAGGCACACACCGATAAGGTGCTGCACCGTCCGAGCCGTGGTCCTAGTCGATGCGATGACTCGCATTGACTGCTCAGACAACTGGCGAGCAGCGTCGGTGACCTCGCCAATCAGATGGCCCTGCTGTCGGGCCTCCTGGGCGAGTTCCCTAACCTCGCGGTGAAGGTGGAGGAAAGCGGCCGGTGGGGGAGGTTGCGGCATCTGCTGTCTTGCTGCTTCGGCTTCGCGGGCGCGCTGCATCTCTTCTCGTTGGAACTGGCGTTCCCACGAGTAATGGTCCATTACCGAGGTGCGTGGGGCCTCGGGAATCGGGTGATGGTAGGGGTTAAGAGGTGTTGGGGACCTGTAGGGGACACCCTGCTGAGCTGCCATCCTGTCTGGCAGTCGGCCTGGAAGGATTACCTGTTTGCGTGCCGTTGTGACGACACGTGGTCCACGTCGCTGTGGTGGCGCGGCGTCGGGTACCGGTAGAGGTGGTGGTTGCACCGCCCTCGGGCTGGACCCGATGCTGCTGGACACAGCCATGGAGGTATCCTTCGTGGGGTCCGTGGTTTGGTGACGGAGGCTTTCCGAGGCGGTATGGCCCTCGGAAGGCTCATGCGATGACGCGGGATACCAAGTCTGTCACACCCCGCTAAAGCGGAACACGGGATGTGAGAGCTGGAATATCATTACACGGTCATAAGCAAATACAAACGATTTAAGTCATCTCCATTAAAATTTTAAATGGTTCAAGATATAACATTTCAAAAGCAACCAAGTAGTTCACGATTTAACTTAAAGTACAAATACAAGTTTTAAACAAAAATTCCCAAAAATATGAAGGTCTTTCCCATTAAGCGCCTCACGTGACCATATCGACCCTCCTTGCCATGCATTCCGAATGCTTACATTAATCTTCTGAAACATAAGATAAAGTGTCAACTACAAAACGTAGTGAGTGAGTTACAGTTTAGAGTTTGATAGAATTTCCAAAAATAGTAAGTTACCGGAAATAGAAAGTTACCAAAAATAGAAAGTTTCCAAAAATAGTAGTAGATGGTAAAAAGTTTATAAGTAAGCGAGTAAAGTGAGTAAATAAGTAAACTCGCATAGTTGTTATAGCGGAAACCAGGCGCTAAAATAATGTTTAAGCGGAAACAGGCGCTAAAATAATGGTAAAGCGGGATCAGGCGCTAAAATAATAGTTAAGCGGGATCAGGCGCTAAAATAATAGTTAAGCGGGATCAGGCGCTAAAATAATAGTTAAGCGGGATCAGGCGCTAAAATAAGTATATGCGTATGGGATATGTGTTTAACTTAACTAAAGGTACCTTGTATCAATCACTTGGCATAATATAAGTAGTAAGTATACACTAAACCGATTGTATGGTCGAGAAACTAGCCCAAAAATATTTAAGTAAGTGATTCAATAAGTGAGGTAGTAATATGTACTTGGGACGCTAACCCTGAGTAAGGAGTGACCCCTCCTAAGTATCGATACCCATATGACTAACGGCTAATGCTAATAGTGTATAAGAGAGAGAGATCCAAAAACGGGCATTTGATTAAGGTAATTAAAACATTAAAGAGATCTTACGGGCTTATACATCCATCAAGGATTGGTTACTAACAAGCATCCTAGTTTAGTTATCCTGCTAAGGCATTAACACAAATACGCATGATAGTTTGTAAGATTCAAGTTAAAATGTTTCAAAGATTCAAAGTTTAAATCAAGTTTCAATAAATAACAATAGTTTGCAAATAATGTTTGTAAGTTACAAGCATGATCTTATGTTTCCCCCAAATAATGTTTAAAGGTATAAAAAGTAAAACAAAGTGGGGTTGTAACTCACGGTTTGCGAAGAGAATTGAACTCGGAGACGGTCGGAAAGGAGCCGGGAATCACGGAATGCCTAAGAATTACCAATATAATTCAAAAAGTTAACTTCTTATTATGTTCTTTATGTATGGAAGATATCGTGTGACTTTTGTTTGTAAATAATGGTTAAGTCCAATATTGTTCCGAAAATTTGGTCCGAAAGTTTATTGTTTTTGATTATTACATCTTAAGTGCTTTTGCTTACTGAAGTGGTTTTATAATTTCTAGGGAAATTTGGGCAGCGCTTCCGCGCCCAAATTTCGTGTCCAAAAATTACACAACCACTTCCGTTCACAAATCACCTAAAACACAATAATACATATAATATAGTCCAAAATAGTCCAAAGAGTCCAAAGTAAATCACCAATGTTATTAATTTTATTTATCTCAGTCCACAATTGATGGGGTAAAAGTCCAGAATGCAAACGTAAACTTAAAACGAGTAAAAACGACGATTTTCGGGTGAACAGCAGCTCGGTGCTGCGCACCTAGCTGCTGTCCATTTCTCGTTTTGTGTTTTTCTTGCTAAAAACGTTTTGTGACTTGAGGATTTCAACATGCAACTAGTAGATACTTTATAAAATGGTGTTTTCACATTTTCTAAACAACTTTTATCCACATAAATCATAGATCCAAGTGTTATTTAGGTGAAAATCGTTTTTGTGTAAAAATGACATAAATCTTCACAAATACTCGTTTTTGTTGTTTAGATTGCACATGCAATTAGTTATTATCTTCCAAAACTTCATTTTAACAGTTTCTAAAACATTTTTATTCACAGATTCGTGGATTTAAAGGGTTTTTCGATTAAAAACGTTTTTGACCATAAAAGTCAAAGATTGGCATAAAAACTCATTTTCAACCGTTAGATCATACATGCAATTGATTATTTATGTAAAAGTAGTAAAAAGAAAGTAATCTACCGGAGGAAAAGCTTGGATGATGAGTTTTGGTCGGATTTGATCTTCAAAAATCTTTACAACGGTGGTCCTTTTCGAAATCTTTTGTTTCCTTTAGCTTCTTTGGATGTTATGAACGATTTGTATGGTTTAGAAATGATTTTTAGTGGTGTAATATCACTGGCTTTTCTTGAGTTTTAGAGAGAAAGTTGAGAGAAAAGGGGGTAGTGTGTGTTTTAGTGTGTGTAAAAATGATTTAGTAAAATGAAAATTAAAAGGAAATAGGTTTAGTGTTGTTTTAATTAACTTGGGATACTGGATTAGCAGTAATGACAGGCCTAGACTCGATTTTTGATTGGTCAAAGTGGGTGGTGAGTGTGTAAAACGAGAAAAGGACTAAAATTGTAACATTTTTGAAATTCTGGAGCCAGGTGCTGCGCACCGGGCAGTTTTCCGAAATTTTTATTTTTCGATTTCGCGTTATTGCTTCGTTGGACCTTTTTGTTAATTGAGAGTTCTTAAGTATGATTAGTTATGAACTTAGGAAAGTTCAAAAAGTGATTTTATTGGTATTAGGACTTATAATTTGATTCCGGGAGTTATTCCGACACTAGTTCCGACAAAATACGGATATAGTAATTACGAACTTAGAACGATAAGAACACAAAAGAGTAACGAAAGATTCGAACCGAGGAAGTAACTGAAGGAATTCCCTGAACGTTGGACGATTGTCAAACGAGTGAACATGATAAAGGAGTAACTAGAGAATTGAGCCGATAAAATTTCCGAACGAGTTCCTGACTTTTAGACGGTTGTCACACAATGACACTTTTGTTGGTTAACATTTACTTTGTTTACTCGCGAGGATTGTCGCTTCCCAATGAGAAGTGCTTATCTTTTATCAAGTAGATTAAAAGACGAATATGATTGTATGTTATTTGGCCACACAAGATTGTCTTTCTTGGCTTCATACATGTTGTATGAACTATGTTCTTAGTTGTGTACGTGCGCATGTGTGTTCAAGCTGTAACATTGTACATAATGAAAGTGCATGGTTGGCTTTAGACTGAGATGTCTATTGTGGCCTTACGCATTTTGTATTGAATCCTTACTTCAATATTTATTTGTTTATGCAAATACCATAAAAAAATGATATTGTGCGATAATATTGGGATACAAGATCAGACCAAATGCTATTATTGCCAGTTTCATACATGACCATGACATTTCATGTGCTTGGAAACATTTATTGAAAACATAAAGGAAAAAAAAATGACAGTAAAGACTATCGCACCATGATAGGTCAGTTCATATGGGCTCCCTCATGTATCATGAAGACATGGCCATCAACTGGTCCGGGGTGTTCTTTGTCTTCCCTTTTCTTTTGCCAGGCATAACTCTTCTTAAGTGGAGTTTTATTGGCTTGCTGCTTAGCGCGATGGATGTGTTGATTCCATGGAAACGATTGATTACTGAGAGAAAAAAAAATTTGGAAAAATGAAACGCCGTTTAAAAAACGAGTCCCACGGATGGCGCCAATGTTTGAGCAACGATTGTCAAACACGAAGGTGAGGTGATATCAACCTTGGATCTCCTGTGATGATCACAGTGCAAACCCAACAAGTTCTTGACGAACCTAAGGTGATCAAGGTTGAGGATGGAAGTGAGAGTATATGAACTCTGTGTTTAAGGTTTTGTGTGTATGCTAGATGAGATCAGATGAGAAAAGTTGAGGGAGATAATGATTTGGGCCATGTATTTATATGGCCAGTGTCAAGTATATGGAACGTTGTCCATTAATGATGATCATGGATACTTGAACAGTCTTAATCATTAATCACCCGTATATGTAACGCCTTAGTAAAGCAGTCACAGACGCTGACAACTTGGACAGGCAGTGATATAGTTTGACCTTAATAGGCGCTGACCTAGCTTGACCTTGACAGACACTGACAAAGGTTGACCTTGACAGGCGCTGACATAGCTTGACAGCTTGACCTTGACAGACGCTGACATAGCTTGACCTTGACAGGCACTAACATAGCTTGACCTTGACAGGCGCTGACATAGCTTGACCTTGACAGGCGCTGACATAGCTTGAATTTGACATAGCTTGACCTTGACAGGACAATTTGACCTTGACAGGACAATTTGACCTTGACAAGAGAATTTGACCTTGACAAATGACAGCCGTTGCGACTGACAACTTGACTATTTTTGGTGACAACCTGACAGCCTGACCGGGCTTGGTTGCAGTATATATGCTAGGTAAACTCTACTAACCTCATCAGTTTATAAACCTTTTTAACAGATTATAAGAAAATGATTGCCATATTTTTACCGGTTCTGTTTAATAGATTATGACAAATGCTTTAGTTTCTTATATGTTAATAAAAAATCATTCATACATGTATGTGGTAACATCAATACAATAAAAATTATGTATGTATTGACACTTTAAACACAATCCTGATAGTTACGCTCACAACACCCTAAATTATATCATGAGCGGGTCAACACCCCGATGATATGTACATTGATCGGTTTAAAACATCACACTCTTTTTAGCCAACACTATTAAAATGAAGAGTGAGTTTAGTGTCGAGAATAACAAAAAGAGGAGATAAATAATCGGTACAATATATAACCATGAGACAGTGTTTGTATTATTTGATTCATTGTGTTTATTGGGTCATTATCAAATTAAACAGCTAACATATTCAACCCAGTCCAGTACAATCCATTAACCCATCTAACCCATCCCACCATCACATTCCAATGATATGCTAAAATAATTACGACATTAAGTTAACGGGACTAACAAAGCCCATGACATCTTTGCAAAAGAAAAAGGAAATCCAATTCAAACGAAACCATAGTAACTCATTTCCAATAAAAACACAAAAACTATATTCGGTTTAAATTTAAAAATCCATGACATAAACTCGAAATAGATCCACGACGAAGACAATGTATTTACTTTTACATAAACATAAATACTTTGAAATATATAATGTAGTGAAATACTTTACGTATTTAACCATATCCCTCATCTATATTCATTTATATTGCATATTAGTGTTTGGGAGAGATGCCTGCAAGGCCCGGGCATATGTGCTGTCACGGTGGGATATGGTAGTCGTTTTGCTGTTTTTTTTGGTTCTTTTGAGGTTGACGTGGTTTTGTTTTTCTGATGTGAATCTCTGCTTTTGTGTTCTATTTCTGGCTTTCTGCTGTGCAGATTGTTTTAGTTTGTGCTAGTGTGGTGTGGACGTGTGGTTGTTATTTGCGGTTTGGTTAGTTAGTTGGTTGTGTGTTTTCACTATTTGTAAGTCGTGCTATTGGGACTCACTGTGCGGTCTTTTGTTAGTTCTGTTTGTTTAATGATATCTGCATATATTGGAAAAGAAAAAAAAGTGATTATTATTAGATTACAATTAGTATTGCTAGGGCTTATCCACACTTGTTATGGCTTATCCATATTTGTGTATATATAGAGATGTTTAATAAATGTAAAGAGGTAACAATTCAATCCTAATTATTTTCTATACTAATTATTTCCTGCCGCCATACGCACATCACAAACTATTTGCTAATTAATTTAGCCGCTTGCTTGCTTGTTTGCTTCCACCAACTTTGCCGCCATACGTAGATCACAGCTATTTGCCAATTGATTTAGCCGCTTGCTTGCTTGCTTCCACCAACTTATCACAGCCTCCACTTTCCTATTTGTTTCGATCCTCCTACACATATGAAATAAATGCTTATACAAATCAATTAAATTAATTCAACATGTCTGGTGATAAAGATGATTAAATCTTTGGCATCACCAATATTAAAACTCTTATTCCAATCACTTTGGATATGGAAGAACATGATTTTAGTCAATGGAAAATTATGTTTGAGATGCATTGCAGTACATGGGATGTAGAAGGATTCCTTGATGGCACAATCCTTCCTAAAGCACCGGGAGACAGAATGGCGGAAACACGATAACCTCATCAAGATGTGGATCTACAACACCATAAATAAATCTATTCTTCAGATGTATATGAAGAAAGGGGAAACAACTAGGCAACTTTGGCAAGCGTTAGATGATCTTTTTCATAGCAACAAAGACTCGCGGGCAATACAACTCCATGATGATCTTCGTACCATCAAATTAGGTGATCTTTCCATTAATGATTATTGTAATAAACTTAAAACTATTTTCGATTTGCTTAACAACATAGGTCAACCAATTGACGAAAAACATCTGGTTATGCACATGATCAATGGTCTACCAGATAAATTTGCTGGAGTAATCACTCTTATTCGACATCAGCAGCCGCTACCCTCTTTCAAAAATGCCCGAACCATGCTCCTGTTAGAAGAAAGTAGTTTCAACAAAACCCATTCTCAAGTCGCAGACACATCGTCATCTCACACCATACTTTACGCTCGAGGTAACACCAATAATACCGGTCCTAGATATTTTGGCCCCAACATTTGTCACAACTTTACCCGGGGACATTGTCAATACGGAGCAAACTGCAAGTTTTTACACCAAACCAACCCCCAAAACGGAGCACCGAGACGCCCCCAATAACCAGCGGCCATATACCCCAAACCCCTCCCATAACCGTGATCCGCGATACCCAGCCCCACCCCCCTTTCCAGCTCCCCCGCCATCTGCACCGGGTCACCAACACACTGGTACGTGGCCACCTGCACCGCCGGTCCCCTACTACTACCCGCAATTCCTCCCGATGGCAGCAGCCTCTCCGGGACAGTACCCTGGTCACCTCCCTGCCCAGCCACCGGGCTTCAGTGCCACGACAGCCCCACCACCACCTGTTGCAGCCCCGTTCCCGAGCCACACTGCAGGTACTTTCGGGCAGTATCCCAGCCACTCGGGTTCCGCTATTCACACTCAGGCGGGTTCCTCTGATCAAGCAACTACTCTCCCTCAAGCATTCAACAATATGACGTTCAAAGAAGCCCCTGATCAGGCATGGTACATGGACACTGGAGCAACATCGCATCTCACCGCGGACTCAGGTAACCTAAGTAAAGTTTTTAGTAATTGCAATATACCATCTATTATAGTTGGTGACGGAAATTCCATAGCCGTCACCAACTCGGGCAAAACCATTTTACCTACACTTGCTCGGCCATTATATCTACAAAATGTCCTTGTTACACCTCAAATTATTAGGAACCTTATTTCAGTTCGTAAATTTACTAGAGATAATGATTTATCTGTTGAATTTGATAAACTTGGATTTTCTGTGAAGGATCCTCAAACCCAAACCCAACTGCTCCGATGTGATAGTGACGGAGACTTATACCTGCTCACTAACCTTGTTTCACCCAACTTTGCATTTTTGTCTTTAAATCAGGATACGTGGCACCGCAGGCTAGGTCATCCAAGTGAAGATGTTATCCGTATTCTTAATTCTTATGGTTTAATTTCAGTTAATACTTGTCGTAAAACAACTACTTTGTGTGATGCTTGTCAACTTGGTAAACAAGTAAAACTTCCATTTATTAGCTCTTTGTCGTCTGTTGAGTCTGCTTTTGATATTATACACTCGGATATTTGGACTTCTCATATCCCAAGTGTTAGTGGCATAAAATATTACGTTTTATTTTTAGATCATTTTTCACATTTTTTTATGGGTTTTTCCTTTACGTCGCAAGTGTGAAGCATATACAAAATTTTTGCAATTTCGCAGTTATGTTAAAACGCAATTTAATACCGAAATTAAATCTTTTCAATGTGATCATGGGGGTGAATTTGACAACACGGAAATGCATTCCCTTTTTAATGAACATGGCATCCTCTTTCGTTTTTCGTGTCCTAAAACCTCCAACAAAATGGCAAGTCGGAACGTATGATCCGAACAATTAATAACTTGATCCGCACCTTACTTTTTCAAGCCAAACTTCCCCCAATCTATTGGGTGGAAGCATTAAACATGGCGGTTCACTTACTAAATATTTTACCGTCAACTTCCATTGAAAACCAAATCCCGTTTCAAAAATTATTTCAAAAATCACCATCTTACAATCTGTTAAAAGTTTTTGGATGCTTATGTTACCTGTATCTTTTTCCAAAACACAAACTCGACCCTCGCTCCGCGCCATGCATTTTTCTTGGTTATCCATCTAGTCATCGTGGCTACCGCTGTCTTGATTTAAAAACAAAACGCATTATCATTTCCCGACATGTTATTTTTGATGAAAATTCTTTTCCTTTTTCCACCACACCAACTACACCAAAGAACTCTCCAACAAACACTTCATATCACTTCCTTACTGATCCTATTTTTCGGCCAACTACTGCTCCCCCCAAGCCCAAAATCCACCTGATCCACCTCACCAACCTGCAGCCCAATATGAAGCCCAAGCACCCGATCCACTTGCCCCACCCGCTCCACCTGCCCAACCCGACCCGCCCGCTGAAGCCTTCGCACCGCCACCTGCTGACCACCATCCGCCACCCGCTGATCATCAACCGCCACCTGATCCCGCCACTCTACCCGCTGCTCCTCACCCCCCTCCGCCTCACCCCATGATTACTAGATCACGACATGGTATCTCAAAACCCGTTCATCGCCTTAACCTTCATACCACCCATATTTCGCCTTTACCCCGCTCTTACCTAACTGACCTAAAAGACCCCTTTTGGACTAAATCCATGATAGATGAATATACTGCACTTATTAAAAATGATACTTGGACTCTTGTTCCCCGTCCAGTGAATGCTAATGTTGTTTCTTCTATGTGGCTTTTTAGACATAAATTTAATGCAGATGGAACTTTGAGTCACTATAAAGCTAGACTTGTCGCCAATGGTCGCAGTCAGCAACAGGGGGTGGATTGTGAGGAAACATTTAGCCCGGTTGTCAAGCCGGGCACTATTCGCACAGTTCTTAGTCTAGCCATATCTCGCTCTTGGCCGATTCATCAGCTAGACGTTAAGAACGTATTTTTACACGGCAATCTCGAAGAAACGGTGTATATGCAACAACCTCCTGGATTTATTGACAAAACTCACCCTGATTATGTTTGTCTTTTGCAGCGCTCTCTTTATGGTCTCAAACAGGCCCCTCGTGCCTGGTTCAGCGGTTTGTCTCTTATGTTCTTCGTCTTGGGTTCTCACATAGCAAGACAGATCCATCTCTGTTTATTTTTAAACGTGGAGCGGATACATCATACTTGTTACTCTACGTCGATGATATTATTCTCACAGCTTCATCTACTGCACTTTTATAGTGTATTATTACATTACTCAACAGTGAATTTTCCATGACAGATTTGGGGTCCCTAAGCTATTTTCTGGGTATTTCGGTGACTCGCACTGAAAAGGGTATGTTTTTATCTCAGCAAAAGTATGCCATGGATATTCTGGAACGCGCCAATATGATGAATTGTAATCCCTGCAAAACTCCTGTCGATACTGATGCCAAGCTTGGTCCGAGTGGTCCTCCTGTTTCCGATCCGAGCTCCTACCGTAGTTTTGCGGGGGCATTACAATATCTCACTTTCACTCGTCCAGATATCACATATGCTGTTCAGCAGATTTGCCTTTATATGCATGATCCACGTGAGCCGCACCTACATGCCTTAAAACGCATCTTACGGTATATTCGAGGATCTCTATCACTTGGCTTACACTTATATGCTTCATCAACTGCTCAGTTAACAGCTTATTCTGATGCCGATTGGGGTGGTTGCCCGGATTCTCGTAGGTCAACTTCAGGTTATTGTGTTTTTCTTGGGGAAAATCTTACATCGTGGTCCTCCAAACGCCAGCATACAGTCTCTCGCTCCAGTGCTGAGGCAGAATATCGTGGGGTTGCTAATGCTGTTGCTGAATCATCCTGGTTACGTAATCTCCTTCGTGAGCTTCATAATCCTCTATCTACAGCTACCGTGGTCTTTTGTGATAATGTTAGTGCCGCCTATATGTCAGCAAATCCAGTTCATCATCAGCGCACTAAACATATCGAGATTGATATCCATTTTGTTCGTGACAAGGTGTCTGCTGGTCAAGTTCGTGTTCTTCATGTTCCATCGCGCTATCAGTATGCCGACATCTTTACCAAGGGGCTTCCATCGCCACTATTTCTTGATTTTCGCTCCAGTTTGAGTGTTCGTTCTACACCTGCTCAAACTTCGGGGGCATATTAGATTACAATTGTTATTAGATTACAATTAGTATTGCTAGGGCTTATCCACACTTGTTATCAGATTACAATTAGTATTGCTAGGGCTTATCCATATTTGTGTATATATAGAGATGCTTAATGAATGTAAAGAGGCAACAATTTAATCCTAATTATTTTCTATACCATAATAATTATCTATATTGATTTGTTATATATTTGCAAATAGGAGTTTAGCATGAAGTTTGAAGCAAAAAGAACGAAAATGGAGCTTAAATGATGTTTTAACATGAATAAATGAAGTAGAACATCAAGCATGGAAAATAAGTTTACCCCTTCATTGTTTTAAATTGAATTTTTTGATACGAAGTTCGATTTAGGTTATTCAAGTTGGAAAAGAAACTCGAAAGAAAGAGCTATATATTACAATTTTTGGGAATCCATGGAAGTAAAATAGCCGCCGGGTGGAGTATATCTGAGCCAATAGCTCGGTTAAAAAAGACAACGAGGTTCAAAACTTAAAACGTTGAGAGAGAAGTGTGAGTCGCCAGCTAAGGTCGCTATGAATTATAATCTTTTGGGCACCATTTCATTCTGACTATTCGACCTAAAGCTGCCGAGAGTGAGATTTTTGGAGTTCCAAGAGCTTACGAAGAAGGAAGATTGAAAAGATTCGATCCCGTTTGAAGATCCATTCGAGTTTCGGGTTGCATTAATCGTATTAAAACTTCAATTCATGCCTATGTGTTTGACTTTTTGCTACTTTTCTCCAACTACGATTATGAACAAAACTTTTATTTATATGTGTAGATAGTTGAACCTATATGACGTTTAATTAATATTACGTTTGGATATTGGATTTTATTACTATCTTTCGAATAAGTTTAGTGATTATCTACTATTGCTTAACTTGTTAGGTGATTCTAGATTAAGACTATAACCGGATACCGTTTAGGAATACTCATAATTAAGTATTTTGAATGAACATGATTATTATAGTTATATAGAGTAATTATAACACACTCGTTAGCATATGGTCGTTAGGTTAAATCATAAAGAATAGTGATGAACTTAAGACACCATTTGCATTAACAAGTTTAGGATAGTTAAAAGCGTACATATAATTTCGTACAATCTTTCCAACAATTAAAAGTTTAGAGGACGATCGCGGAAAAAATATTCTACACTAGATAATTCACAATAAAATCCACCAAACACACAATAATCTCGATCTGTTTATGGATCGAGGGGAAACAACAAGATCTAAGTGAATTTAAGTGAATGCGTCTTCTTAATCTTGATTACATACACCTTCCTTTACTAGCATTTTCTTAGGTTACTTAATTATTTCTTTCACATAAGTTGAAATTACACCATTTTTAACTGTTTAATTTTTAAACTTGTCGTTTATACACTATTATATGATCGAGTAGAATTGTATGTATAGCCTAATAATCCCTCCAAATCTATAAAATCATTTTATAATTTTAAACCTTCAGAAAATGAAAAGAAAAAAATAAAAAAATACATAGTCTCACTTATATGCAACATTTTATGATATAAAATGGTTTATTGTGGATATTATCTTTGAAGACAAATAAAACCTTTAATTTAAGATGAAAAGAATTAAATAATGAGTGATCCAAGAAAAAGATTCTCACAAAGTACTTGAGGTTTGACTGAGTCAGAGTCACGCTTAGTGGCGCATCCTTAATTCTTGTGTCTTCAAACATTACGACTCAATCTTAATCTAATCCAATTTGTTAAGGTTTTTAATTATTCTTGCCTTATGGTGTTGGCACCTCTTCAAATTTGATAAGTTTATCCCTATTTTATCTTCTTTCTTCTTTTTTTTTGCTAATTTTTCTAATTTTATTAGGAACAAACCGTTATAAATTTTACAAAATATTTAAAAACGATAGATTACATTATTATTTGTTGGTAATTTTCGTTATTTTAACTGTTTTAAAAAATCATATTTATTATTTTGTGTCTTTTAGATATTTTATATATTAGAAAAGTAATAATAAATAAATTATTTAGTAAAATACAAGTTTAATAAATAAATAATAAATATATAAAAAGGATTACTAAAATAAGTTTAATAAATAAATAATAAATATATAAAAAGGATTACTAAAATATTAAAAAAAGAAATTTAAAGGGCGAAGTTAACATAAATAAGGATTTAGAGCATCAGGAGTGGACTCGTTGTGGAGCTCATAACGAGCGTTGTGCTCGTTACCACTCCGTGATCATTCGTTGTGGGGTCGTTGTGGAGCGACCGTTGTCTCCACAACGGCTCGTTGCGAGATTTTTTTTTTCTTTTTCTTTTTTACTTTAACGTATTACCGTTATTATATTAATAATTATTATTATTTTTTTTTTTTTCCTTCCAAATTTCACTTATAAATACAACCCCATTTTAACCAAAAAAATAACACCTTCTTTCAACAATCTTTATTCTTAATCTCATACAATCTCATACCAATCCCAAAACCCTAAACCCTAAACACAAAATGTCTTCATCTTCCTCAAACGCTCCCCAAACAAACACAAACACTCCCTCGACGCCACAATCACAAACACCATCCGGTTTCGCTAACTATTTCGGAACAAACGCCTTTTTTTCACCCCAAATACCAAACTTTAACCAACAACAAAGCCAACAAATTCTAAACACTTATTTAACGCAACAACCTCAACAATAACAAATGTTCACTCCCGAACAATACGCAATGCATCAACATCTTATGATGCAATATACCCAACAATCCCAACCTTTTCTTCCCCATCAAACCCAATTTCCACCCCAACAAACACAAACTTTTGTTCCAGAACCTCAAGAAATTGAAGCGGAAACCGACGATGTGGTCGAAGAAACCCCACGACCCCCCACGTCTAATCCGAAAAAGAAAAAGAATTTCAAAAAGGTGCAATGGACGAAAAAAGAGGAGGTCCTTTGGCAAAGATGTGGTGCCACATCTCGGAAGATGCCGACAAAGGAAATGCCCAACCGGAAGCGACATTTTGGAAACGGGTCATTGCGGGTTACAACAAAGAAGCGTGGGCGCAAGAATTGGGGGAGAGGGGCAAGGAGTCCATCAACTCCAAGTTTACGGCGATGAGTGCCTTGGTCAAGGTTTTTATCGACCACCATGCGGAGGCAGTAAGAAATCAGGAAAGCGGGACCGACGACGCGACGCTTATCAAAGCGGCTCGGCAAATGTACTTTGAGGCCGAGGGCTCGCCGTTTAAGCATGCGGCGGCTTGGGAAATCTGGAAGGATCACGACAGATGGCGTGCATTTGTCAAGTTAGACCCTCCAGTCGATACTGTCAACCTAGACGACGTTGACGTAGGGGACGGTATATTTGCGGATGATGTAGAACAACGACCTCCAGGAAAAAAAAGAGGTAGTAAAAGAATGAATCATCCGACGCCTCCGATAAGGCGCAAACATCTTCGTCGTCGACGCTTTGCGGGCTCATCGCGACACACTTGAAAAAGATAACGAAGACAAAAAAGCAAACCACGGAAAAAAGGCGCAAACCCTCCAGGCTCAAGAACAAGCGGCTATCCGACAAGAACAAACGGCTATCCGATAAGAAGAAGCGGCTTACTCTAGTGCAAGAAGAGATGATATGATGTTTCTTCACCAAAGCACGAAGGGGTTGCCGCCGGCACAAGCGGCTTGGATCGAAGCGGAGAGAATAAAAATCCTAGAAAAATACGGGATGAATTAGTTTAGTTTTTATTTGTATTGTTTTAATTATTTGTTTTTGTTTTAATTATTTTATTTTATTTATATATCTTATTTAATGTTTTAATTATTAAGTTTTAATATTTTATATTCTTTTAATTATTTATTTATCTTTTATATTAATATTTTAAGAAAAAAAATAAAAAATAAAATAATCTCACAACCTCCACAACCCTCATTATCAACCACCCAACAATCTCACAATCCTCATTCTCACTGCCACGTCAGCAACTTTTTCCCCACAATCCCCACAACCCATATTGTAAAGCATTATCACTCCAGATGCTCGTAGGGATGTAATTCAACAACACCCTAGTTCTTTTAGTAACTACACGCTGATTCTCATTTGTTTGTATTAGGCACAATAAACTAAATTACTTTATATTATTTTAATATGTATTTAAATAAAGATTTATATACTTTCTTGGTTCCAATATTATTTTCTTCATATAAATATTAACATAATATAATATAATACATTACACAATCAATAAAGTAATTCTTTACCACTTTTGCTATTAAAGAAAATATTATGAGAACGGAAAATACTATCATTTAATATGGGTTGAGTTAATTTAATATTATTATAAAATGTGAGACTAAATGAATCAATACAATTCTTTATTTTAAACACTCATTTTAATTTATTTATTTTTAAAAGTTAATAATCTCAAAAATCGTAAATGTATTAAACGAAAAAATTACACTATTAAAACGAGTATTATATCCTCTTTTTATAGAACGCCCACTTGATATACTTTTGACGGAAAAAAAATTCGGGTTTTTGACGGGTTTTGAAAAATCTAAATTATAAAATAATAATTTTATCACATGTGTAGTTTGATTATGATTTTTGTGTTTTTCTTTTTTATTTTAGTTAAATATACATCATATAATATATTTAGGTTCTGAAATTCACAATTAGTGTTCATGATATCGCTCGATTATACGCGTATTCTTTCGCGATATTTGTTATGTTTTTGTGTCAAAACGTAATGGATAGCCTCGTATTACTTAATTTTGTGTAAAGTTTATGTTTTAGGTGTTTTAATATGTTTGGAGTCAAAAAGGATGAATTCGGGACCAAAATGCAGCTGATAGTAAAACGGATGTATGGGGAGCATACGGACTCGAAAAGACCTCCGGTCAGCGCCAAAACGACCGTAGCGAAAAAATCTACAAACTGGAGCTACTGATCACGAGTTGCGGCGCAAGAGGATCCACTTGCGGCGCAACTCAACCTCCAGCAGTTACAAACTCGTTTTTGATGGCTAATTAGTGTGAGAAGTGAAAAGTCTTTTGGAGCAGCTTATAGGGGACGATTTTGGGGACATCAAAAACATCTTTTTCATCAGTTTTGGAGGCTAACACACCATCCATTACATCAATCTTTCATCGTATTATCATAATCAATCGTTAGGGAAACGACAATCATAGTAATTTTTAGTTTAATTTTGAAGAATCTTTAATCGTATTTTCATTTTCTCTTTGGATATTTTATCGAGACATTGCATCGATAGTCTGGTATGAATATCATCTTCTTTTATAATTTGTTTGTAATTTCGCGCATGAATTAGTAGTTAGATAATGCTTGTTTGGATTGGAAACTAGGTTAGATGATTGAAGCTTTTGGGATATTTGTTTTTGGTTGAATGTTTATGTTCGCTTAATCGAAGAACCATTCGGGTTTAAATTCTTAATAGTGTTAGATTACTTATATTCATGATTTGATTAAGAACTTTAGTATCTGAAAAGAGCTTTAGAACTTGATTGATGTATTGAACGAAATAATCAGCCGGTCTATAGTTGATTTGAGGTTTAGGATATTCGAAAGGAATCTTAACGAGTAATCCAACATTTAGATTAAAACTTGAATGTTAGTTGTAATCAGATTCATTATCATTATCAAAATCATTTTATATAAAACGTAAGTAAGGTGTTAGTGACAAACACATGTTGTAGGTATTCGAAAGGAACTTATAACAACTTATAGGCGTTTTACGAAAAGGTTAATCGGTCTATAATTAATCTAAAATTATTGGTATCCGAAAGGAACTGGTAATATAATGATTTGATAAGATGGATTTGATTTTAGCTAAGAAACTATTCGAAAGGAAGTTTTATAAGATTAAGTCGAATATATAAACTTGTTGCTTAATGACTTAGGTGTTTAAGGTTTCTACCGTATTCGAGAGGAACGGTGTTTCGTTTTAGATGTCTAAAGTTAGCTCGGTATTCGAAAGGAATCGTGTTATAACATTAGAAGTTAATTCAACCAAACAACCCAAGGTGACAATCGGATAACTAGGAACCAATCCAAACGAGTGTTTTTCCATATCTTGATTTATCACAAAACGATACTTGTCACTTTTAGTAACTTTCGAAACCCCCCACTTTGTTACTTATATCTGTGTCATAAACGACGATTGAAATTTCCAATTGAAAGTCCCTGTGTTCGAACCCGACTTGCCCAAACTATACTACAAACGAAAGGGTACACTGCCCGGTGTTGTGGTCTAGCGAAAGCAAAAAGGGAAGACTAGATTTCGCACATCAGTTCATAACACATGTGATTTTACCTTACGAATATCAACATTTGACCAAAAACGAAGAAAAACAAAAGTCGGCCAAATTCGATTTTTTTTCCGAGCCTATATAGATTATACCTCATATTATATTTTTGGGTTAAAATTTCATATTTAAAGTTAAAATCGTGCGTGTTATTTGTTTATTTGTTTTAAAGTTCTACGTATATTATAATATCACATATGATTTACGTTAATATCAATGTGATTTTAGTACTATCACATGTTATTTCGTTGAATTTTTTTATGGATTTAATTTAATTATATATATCATATAATGATTCTAGATCTTTAAATCCAAATTTTATGTTAATATCAAATGTGATATAATCTTATGAGTTTAAACATTTGTCCAAAAACGAAAATGATTTTCCCATCATCGAGCCAGTGAAGTACATACGGCCTAGGATGAACCACAATATCTAACCCCAACTTGCTCACCATCTCACTAGACGCCACATTAGTGCAACTACCTCCTTCGATAATCAAGCTACACCACTTGTCCTTGACTTGAAATTCGGTGTGAAATAATTGATCCCGTTAATAAAAATCGGTAGTCCCCACTTTTGTTTGCAACGATCTAAGAACCAACGTTGTCTCCACATCAGAAGCTTCATAACTTTCCACCTCCTCCTCGTAATCATCATACACGACCGCTTCTTTATAATTCTTCTACTCCTCCTCAAACAACTCATCCCTACATTCTCTTGCTTCCCTCAAAGTAACAACCCTCTTGTTTCGACACGCGTTTTGCATATGTCCAAAGCTTTGACATTTGAAGCATCGAGTCTTGGAAAAATAGATTTCCCGCGGTGCACTAGGTGCCTTAGGAACAATTAGAGAAGAACTTCCACTGAGGCACTAGATGATCCACCCATATTACTTACCTGGTAGTTATTTTCAACAACAAAATTGGTTTTAACCCCTTGTTTGGTTCTAGCATAATCCCATTTCGAGCAATTACCATACTTCATCTTTTCTTGAGCTTCCAATTTAAAACATAAATTACATAAAGTATCGAAATCCGCATAAGGATACAAATCAACAATATTAGCAATATCGTAATTCAAACCTCGCAAAAATCTCGACATCTTTTGCTCCTCGATCTTTTCTATCTCTCCCATTAATGACAACTTTTCGAATTCATCAATGTATTCCAACGCTCAGCTTTCCTTACTTGAATTCGCTCCGATAAGTAGAGATACGATGTGATGTTGGAACATACCTTTTACGAAGCTTCTGTTTTAAATAATTCCAAAAGTTGATCTTTCCCCTTCCATCACGGATTCTTTTGTTTTTAACACCTTCATACCATAACGAAGCGCTTTTTCCCTATCGAAGAATAGCGTATTTGCAACGCTTTTCATCATTCAATTCCTTAAAATCAAACATCCGTTCGATTTTTCTTTCCCATTCAAGATAGATTTCCGGATCCATTCCACCCGTAAATTCCGACAATTCATTAACCTTGAATTCTTTGGTTTCTCTATTCTCACCACGCCTTGGTTGTTGTTGAAACCCTTGTACATTACACATAGTTGTACGTCCCAGGTAGCGGATCAACAATATTAAACCAGTTGATTATGAGGCGGAATATCAATAATCAAAAGTCAATATACAATAAGAATACTTAGAAACAATAAGAATCAAACAAAAATACTTGTATTAAGATGAATCCCTCAAACCTAATACAATCAGTATTCTTCAGTGTTGACTTCTCTTTATGTATACGTTTTCTCTATAAAAGCCTAACCTAAACTAGTTGTACTATTATATAGTATAACATGTTCAACGGGCTTGGGCTACTAATGGGCTCATGAACATGCAATGTTCATGATCTACCATAATGGACTATATAGCGCACGAACAATACAATGTTCGTTGGATTATTACAGACACTAATAACTATATATTACAGACTTAAATAATTTAGAACAACTGTCACACATATTGCACTAACAATAGCATCTTTGAGATTTAACAAAAAATTAGGATCATCCCAATTCATCTTTTAATCGATTTTTTTTACCTCAACAACGAAGAATACGAAGAATAAACAAAAATCAAGAGCCAATCGTGGCTCTGACACTACTTATGATACGTATTCGCACCGAAAAATGTAACAATTGGCTTTTATGATTCAACTTGTAGTAGAAAACACAAACAATGATAGTATGTAAATTGATTTAGACCTATAAATCAATCAACGGTGAAAATCAAGCAAAACCTATTACTTGATATATCGAATCAAACTAGATAACGCGATCTAGGAATTACAAGTTGAAAATTATAATCAATAATTCAAAGAAAAAAGGTTAAAACCTTATAAAAATTCATTCATAATCTGAATTACAATGAATAAAAACGTTTACTTATATAGGAAAAAGAAACTAAACCCTAAAATGAAAAAAGGAAAGTCCAAAAAGTCGGCTTGGTCCGTAACTCAACTAATGTGTCGCATAGCTCCTTGGTGCGCTGCAAAGGGGAACATTCGAGAACCAAAAGTGCAGTAAAGTCCTCCACCGCGTCGCAGTAATGTTTGTATGCGTCGCACTCAACCTCCAGTAACCTTCAGCTGTGTTGTTTGACTCCCGAACACATAACATTGATATCTCGATGCGTAGCAATGAGTTCCAAAGTGTCTTTTTTAGTCCAACAAGTTCCCAAAGTCACAAAACAAACCCCTGTAGTCGTGGTTCCTTTAAAAGCTTTAACACCAAGTCTTCATCATTCAAAATCGTATTAGATAGTAATGGTAATGATGGATATGATGATGTTAATGGTGATGATGGTAAAGGAGATGGTAAGGGATTTCATAAGAAAGTAGAGATAATGCAGACAGTGGAAGAAGCGTTGATCAAGTCATAAAATATGTGAATTATGAATTACATAAACAATTTGGAAAATGCGAGGGTTTCCAAGCAATAGATAATGAAGGAAATGAATACATTGAAGTAATCGATAGTGATAGTGGTAAGATTAATATGGTTAGAAAGGAAAATTTAATTGATGCTTCCTTTATTCAAAGAGAAGGTAAAACAATCTTGAGGGATGATGAAATGACTTATGATGATTTGTCTGCAAAATTGGGATTGAAAGAATACCCTGAAGTTCGGTAAGATTTTGTATCTATAATTAGTATACAAAATGAATATGTGGGAAATTTTGAAGCTAGAGAAAGAAGGATGGAAATGGAAACTAATGAAGATGACATGAAAATGTATGAAGAATGCAAGCTTAATGATCTGTGTATGCAAATTAATATCATGTGCATGACTCAAGAGAAAAACAGGTGGAGATGAAGTACCTAAAGTTGACACTCTCAAAGGTCAAAGAAAGAAACAAGTTGCAGAAAAGACATCCACCTTCATAGTGCATAAAATTGAAAATAAACGTGATATTTGGAGAAGGAACATGGAACCTGTAGAACATGATACCGTTTATATTGAACAAAAATTAAATTACAGAAGATGTAAATGAAATTACATAAAATGTAAGCGAAATTACTGCCAAGGATCGAGTTTCTTACGAATCTCCGGAACATAGAGCACATTGTTCAAAGTAAGCTCCTTTTCCGAGGTCATCTTGAGTATCACGGTCCCTTCCCCTTTGATATAGGTCGTAGCCGAGTTTCCCATGAACAACTTCTCACCAGTCTCAACATCCCTGTAGGTGGTAAAGATGTTCTTGTCCGAGCAAACATGACGGTAACACCCGTATCAATCCACCATTCCTTTGAGTTTGATCCCACCGAGTTAACTTCGGAGATCATATTAGTGAGATCGGTCACCATGGAAGCAAGATCAATATAATCATTCACCATATTAGCTTGACGGGGATTCTCCCGTTTTGGCATCTTGCAGCTCGCAGCTCTATGACCAGTCTGATCACAACCAGAAATCTTTTCGGGTTTTTCCGCATGATTCGCAATGGTGTTCGCAAGTGGTTCTCCCACAAGTGGAGTTACCGTTACAGCGGATGTCATGATCGGTGCAAACATAGTTGAGGTCACAAGAGGTTGAGTCGACATTCTGAAATTCACAAATTAAAGAATTAGACAACTCGCTTTATAATTGTTAACAATCAGTAATAACAATAACAGTAATCTGTTTATAACAATACAAATAATCTGTATTATTGTTATTTTTCAAAACCGTTCTTTTTTTACAAAACTGTTTTTAAATTCAGTCCGCAAAATTGATTTTAGTTACCTAACAGTTACGCTAACGTAAATAACGGTTACGCTACGTAACTAACGGTTACGCTATGTAACTAACAGTTACGTGACTAACAGTTACGCTATCGTAACACACAGTTACGCTACGTAACCAACAAACGTAACTAACAATTACGTGACCAACGTAACTAACGGTTACGTGACTTAACAGACGTAACCAAAAAACGTAGCTAACAGTTACGTGACTAACAGACGTAACTAACAGTTACGTGAGTAACAGTTACGCTAGCGAAACTAACAGTTACGCTACGTAACTAACCAACGTAACTAATAGTTACGTGACGAACAGAAGTAACTAAAAGTTACGCGACTAACAAACGTAATTAACAGTTACGTGTATAACTATAACATCCCGGTTCTCGGAATTTAGAATATTTCGTAAGTACTTATTTATTTATGATACATATGTTTTATATTTATGTTTATTTTAGAAGTTTTTATTATAAAGGACTAGAATGGTACGATAAATAGTTAACTTTGGTTAGAAAGGACTTAAATTGTTAACTATGTTGGTTATTTAGGTACATTAAACAAATTTGGAAAGTTAAGGGACTAAAGGGGTAATTTCAAGAGTTTGAGTATGACTAGGATTATGAGGTGTCAAGTACAGAAATTTTAAGGTGTTTTGTGTGTGTGTTCTTGAGAGTAATCAAGAGATTTTAAAAAATTCTAGTATTGAAGCTTGTTGTGGTGAAATCTTATTAAGATTAAGAGTAAAGAAGACCTAGCTTAAAGAGTATTTGAAGAAAAGAAGGTGAGTATACGAAGCTCATTTTCATATTGTTATATGTTTAAAATTGTGTATTAACACTTTTGAGGTTCACAAGTATGTTATTTTTTTTATCATATCCTTAAGTTGTTAGCGGAAATGGGAATTGGAAGTATCATAAACTAACGTATAAGTGCAGGAAGTACTCGGAAACGAAAATCAGCGAAGCCAAGGCCCAGAATGCGCCGCATCTGAGCCAGAATGCGCCGCATTCTGAGCTTAGTAGCCATGGTTGATTTTCGTTGTCCTGAATGCGTCTCATTTGAACCCTAATGTGCCGCATTCGGTACCTAGACCAGTTTTTTAGTGAATTTTAAGGTAGTTTAAGTATGGGAATGATACTCTAACCTATTATTATGATAGAGAAGAGTAGATAAGACATTTATATGTCGATCGAAGTAGAATCGACTTTCATTAGTCGGGAAAGAGTAGAGTTAACTATATATATATACCGCGAGGGTATGTCATATCGCTCATTTATACGAGTATTTCATAGCGATATTTGTTATGTTTAGAGTTCAAAACGTAATGGATAGGCCCCGTATTACTTATATTTTGTGTAAAGTTTGTTTTATAGGTTTTTAGTTATATTTGGAGTCAAAGGAGGCAATTTGGGACCAAAAGAGGCTAAGAAAGACAAGTCGGGAAGCAAAACGCTTAGTTGCCTTGGACATTTCAACTAGTTGCTCCGCAACTCCTTTACACCAATTTTCTTGTGAATACTAAAGCTGACTTGAGGCGCAAGAGGGTGGACTTGCGGCGCAAGTAGCAACATTTTGGCTCGAGTGTACTGAAGATGAGCTGCGGAGCAAGATGGTCATGTTGCGGCGCAAGTAAGCCCAGAACAGTTACAAAGACTTGCATTCAATGCTAATCATGGGGAATTAAAAAGTCTTTTTGAAGCAATTACTTATAACAAGAATTCTACAGAGGAAAGGCATCTTATCACTCATCATCTCAGGTTTTCATCATCACTTTGAAGAGAAGCAAGGCATATCATAATCATAATTTCCGGAATTTTTGTTAAACAATCGTCTATTTCATTTCTACTTAGTTATCTTGGAGATACTTGGAACTTATTACTTACAGTTTGGTATTGAACTTTTATCCATTTTACATTGCAATTGAATTATGTCTTTCATTTATATGATTAGTTTCGTTACCGTTATGAGAAGCTAATTTCTTTAAACGTTTGCTTGGATATGTGATCGTTTGTGTGTTAGATTTTGGGTATGAAATTAGATTGATGTGTAGAGGTTAATCGGGGATCCGTTTGGGTTAATATTTTAATTATATTGTTAGAATTGTTTATACTTTTATTTGGTAATCTAAAAACGGGTATTCGAAAGGAATCCGTAATTTTTACTAAAATAAGAACGAATTAACCGGCCGGTCTTTAGTTGATTAAGAGTTAGCGGTATTCGAAAGGAATCACTAACAACAATTTAAACAAGTAAGTAATAACACAAACGCTAGTCAATAAATTAAGAGAAATTGGTTTATTGGTTAGTAAGCTATTCGAAAGGAAGCTTATAGGTTAATTCTCACACATCGGCTTGGAACTTTATGCACAATTACGTGAGGTGTTAACTATATTCGAAAGGAATAGTTGCATGGTTAGGTAATTGGAGAAATCCGGTATTCGAAAGGAACTTAGGATTTTACATTAGAAGTTTATCGACATTTTCATACCTAGGAAATAACACACATTCGTAAACGGTCCAAGCAAGCGTCTTTTATCATATTTGAATTAAGAAAAGTATTTTTATCGTTAGTATAATCATGTCTTCTTAAGACTAAAACCCAAATTGTTACTTGTTACTTGTTATTTCAAAACTAAAATTATCGATTATAAATAGTCCCTGTGTTCGAACCCGATATTTACCTATACTATTTTACAACTGACAAGGGTACACTGCCCGTGTAGTAATCTAGTAAAAGTTTATTTTCGGTAAAATAGTTTTTTCACATCAAGTTTTTGGCGCCGCTGCCGGGACTTGATTTAGTTGAGATTTTAGTTTTTGTTTGTTTACTTGTTTGGAATATTTTCACGGGTGTTTGTTTGTTGCGTTGTGATTTTCAGGTTATTGTTAGTGGATGTTTACGAGGTCCAAGGGAAGCAAGTAAACATCCCTCTTTCTGACCCGGAAAGACTTTTGAGAAAACGAGGATTAGGAGCAGTTGTTTATAGTGAGAACGATTCTTCCGAAGAGGAAGTTGAGGTAGTATTTGAAGAAGAAATGGCAGAAAACGGAGACAGAAACGGAGGTGGAGTTGTTATTCAACCCGACCCATTTGATCAACCACTGATAAACCGAAACCGAACCGTACCACCCACGAGAGGTTCAGCGATTATCCCACCAAACGTGGGGGATAACATTTCCGTCAAAGGACACCACCACAAGATGATCCAAGAGAATGCATTTGACGGAAATTCCAAAGGTGACCCACATAAGCATATCGCAACATTCACCGATATATGCAAGATGTTTAAATATGGGGAAGGTTTGGAGGAAGGAGTTATGCTCAGTTTGTTTCCATCGTCATTGAGAGGGGAGGCGAGAACTTGGTATTATGAGCTGGAGCCGGAGTCAATCGAGACTTGGGACGAAATGCGTGAGTTGTTTGTGACTCGGTTTTTCCTACCGATTTTGGGAAGGAAACTTTTGAACCAAATTAGGAGTTTCTTCCAGTTTGATAATGAGACCACAACCGATGCGTGGATTAGGCTCAAGGATTTGCTACGGAATTGCCATGGGCACGAGTTAGATAGGGAGCAAATTATTGATATTTTCTATCATGGGTTAGACAACCGGTCTCAACACGATCTCGATCTAGCGGGTGGTGGAAATATCCTCTACAAATCACCAAATGATGTCTATAGGATGATGGAGGACCAAGTACAAGCGGTAGTCGCAAGGGATCGATTGAGTAAAAACAGAAAAGTACGGTGGTCGGTGAATAAAGTGGAGGAATCGAGTGGTAGTGGAAGTAGTGAAATAGTTAACGAGATTAAATCTTTGGGGGATGAAATGAAGAATCGGATGAGACGATTAGAGAAAGATGTCCATTTGGTTAGGAATGGATGCGGGAAGTGTGGAGGACCTCATTACATGGAAGAGTGTGAACAAAAAACCGAGGATGTGAACTATGCCAACTACGGATACCAAAACCGTAGTAATTACCAAAATCGCTCACAAGAAGGAGGAAATAGCGGGTACGGTAATCAGAATCGGGGTAGTAGGAATGAGGGGCGTTTTTAACCCAACCAATCAAAACCAAGGGAGGAAAATGGCGATTCGAGTTTCACGGAAATGATGAAAGATTTTGTGTACACCCAAAAGGCGACCAATGATTTGTTGGCAAACTCGATGAAGGGGTTTAATGAGAAACTAGAACAAAGTCAGAGGAACACTCAGGCAAACATGCAGGATCTGGAGCGGAAATTCGAAAGATTGAACGAGAAATTTTCAAGCCGACCAACGGGTCACATGCCGAGTTCAACCCAACCCAACCCGAGACCAAATCACAATAATAATGGAGGATCATCGAGTCAAGGGCCAAGGTACATACCACCTAATAATCGGGATGAACATGTGAATGCCATCCAGACTAGGTCGGGTTTTAAGTATGGGGGGAATCGAGAAACCGAGCTGAACAAGGAGAAAACGGAAGGAACATCTGAAACTGCTTACTTGCGCCGCAACACTGATGAATTGCGCCGCAAGTCATCCTCAGTAGCTGATCCAATTTCACAAGATTCTGTAGTTGCGCCGCAACTTAACAACTTGCACCGCAACTCGTCTTCAGAAGCTGACCCAATTATTGGGGACCCTCTAGTTGCGCCGCAACTAAGCCAAATGCACAACAAAGAGCCCGTTGACAGTGATTCTGAAGAGGAAGAAGAGATTGAGATGGAAACTCGACCCGGGAAGGAACCAATGGATCAAAACAAAGACGAGGAGCAGAAAATGGAAGTGAAAGGAGCATATAAGCCGAGGATCCCATATCCTCAAAGGCTTAGAAAGGAGAAGAAGCGAGAGCAATTTAAAAAATTCGTTGAACTAATGAACTCAGTAAAAATTAACATTCCTTTAATTGATCTTATTTCAGGGATGCCGAATTATGCTAAGTTTATTAAGGAGCTTGTCAGTGGCAAAGGAGGTTACTTGGAGAACCAAACCGCGTTTTTAAACGCCGAATGCTCTGCCATTTTGAGAAATCGGATTGCAACAAAACTCGATGATCCCGGGAGTTTTCTCTTATCTTGTTCTTTTAACGATAAGTTTAATTTTAATGCTTTAGATGATTTGGGTGCTAGTATTAATTTAATGCCTTACTCGTTATATGCTAAATTATCTTCCGATTCCCTAACACCGACTAGAATGAGTATAAGATTGGCTGACCGATCTTATAAATATCCTTTGGGAATTGCGGAAAATATGACAGTAAGGGTGGGAAACTTTTTATACCCAGCGGACTTTGTCATTCTCGAGATGGAGGAGGATACGAAAGTACCTCTCATCTTGGGAAGACCTTTTCTTAACACCGCGGATGCTATCATTCGTGTTAGGGGAAGGGAAATATCTTTGGGTTTGGGAGATGAACGGGTCACTTTCACTTTAGATCAAGCAATGAAACATTCGTATTCAACTGATAAAAATTGTTTTAGATGATGCATATTATGATCTAGATTGGGAAGGAATAATCGAAGAAGAGGCGGAAATGGAAAAGGCAAATGCAATTGCTAAGGAGAATGAGGAGAAGGAGACGGATGAAGTGCAAGAGTTGGTGATGGATGATGGGGCGAGGATCAAAACTTCGATTGAGGATCCTCCAAAAGACTTGGAGCTAAAGCAATTACCTAACCACCTCGAATACGCATATTTAGAGGGTAATTCTAGTCTTCCCATTATTATCTCGTCTTCACTTTTGGAAGACGAGAAAGTCAAATTACTAACTGCCCTTAAAAGCCATAAAAAGGCTTTCGCTTGGCGCATCTCGGATATTCCGGGTATTAGTTCGGATTTTTGTAAACACAAAATAAATTTTTTGGATAATGTAAAACCCATTTTTCAACGACAACGGAGACTAAACCCGAACATGCAAGATGTGGTCAAGAAGGAAGTGGTTAAACTTTTAGATGCAGGAATCATCTACCCGATATCGGATAGCCCTTGGGTTAGTCCGGTCCATTGTGTACCTAAGAAAGGAGGGATGACAGTTGTGTTGAACGAGAAGGATGAATTGGTTCCCACTAGAACAGTGACGGGATGGCGGGTATGCATAGATTATAGGAGGTTGAATGAAGCAACAAGGAAAGGCCACTTTCTATTGCCTTTCATGGACCAAATGATCGAACGGTTGGCCGAAAATGAGTTTTATTGTTTTCTCGATGGCTTCTCGGGTTATTTTCAAATTCCAATTGACCTCGAGGACCAAGAGAAAACAACATTTACCTGCCCGTTCGGAACATTTGCCTATCGGAGGATGCATTTCGGATTATGTAATGCACCGGGGACCTTTCAAAGGTGTATGATGGCGATCTTTCAAGATATGATCGAGAATTCGATGGAAGTATTCATGGATGACTTTTCAGTTTACGGGAATTCTTTTGAGGGATGTTTAAAGAACTTGGACCGAATGTTGGCACGATGCGAGGAAACAAATTTGGTTCTCAATTGGGAAAAGTGCCACTTTATGGTGAAGGAGGGAATTGTTTTGGGGCATAAGATATCGAGAGCCGGGATTGAGGTTGATAGAGCTAAAATAGAAGTGATATCGAAATTGCCACCACCAACGAATGAGAAAGCGGTGAGGAGCTTTTTAGGACATGCGGGTTTCTATAGGCGCTTCATAAAGGATTTTTCGAAGATCACTAGGCCGATGACTAGGTTGCTAGAGAAAGACACGAAATTTGAATTTTCGAAGGAATGTGTGGAGGCTTTTGAGTTGTTGAAGGAAAAGTTAACGGACACGCCCATTTTAGTTTCACCGAATTATGATTTACCATTCGAGCTGATGTGCGATGCTAGTAATTTTGCGGTTGGGGCTGTGTTGGGGCAAATGATTAAGAATCATTTTCGGCCTATTTTTTCAAGAAAGACTTTAAACGAGGCTCAGCAGAAGTATACTACTACCGAAAAGGAATTACTAGCTGTGGTTTTCGCGTTTGACAAATTTCGGTCCTACTTGGTGTTGAGTAAAACGGTGGTGTTTACGGACCATTCGGCATTAAAGTTTCTGTTTTCCAAGTTAGATGCTAAACCGAGATTGATTCGGTGGATTTTGTTATTGCAAGAGTTCGATGTTGAAATCCAAGATAAAAGGGGACGAGAAAATTTGGCGGCGGATCATTTGAGTCGTTTGGAGAATCCGGAGCTTGGTGAGTTAAGGGAAGGAGAAATAAGAGATACATTTCCGGGAGAACAATTGGCATTTGTTGGGAAAGTGAGTAGCGAAAGTGAACCATGGTTTGCGGACATAGCAAATTATTTGGTAGGCGGAATTATTAATCGAGACTTGAGCTATCAATAAAGAAAGAAGTTTTTTTCGGACGTGAAATATTATTTTTGGGAGAAAATAATATTGGATGAATGCCACCATGGACCCACGGGAGGACATTATGGGCCAACGATAACGGGGAAGAAAGTTTTTGATGCTGGATTTTATTGGCCAACGATTTTGAAGGAGGCACAAACTTTGGTACGCACATGTGACTCATGTCAACGGCAAGGCACCATAACTAGGAGGGATGAAATGCCGCAGCAAGGCATCCAAGTGTGTGAAGTATTCGACATATGGGGCATAGATTTCATAGGGCCATTCAAACCGTCGAATAGGAACATGTACATATTGGTGGCGGTAGACTACGTGTCCAAATGGGTCAAAGCAAAAGCACTACCCACCAATAATTTTGCTGTTGTTATTGACTTTTTGAAAAGTCTCTTTTGCAGGTTTGGGATGCCGAAAGCGTTAATTAGCGATCGAGGGACTCATTTCGAGAATTCTCATATGGAGAAGTTGCTTAAGCGGCATGGAGTGCAGCATAGATTCTCGACTTCTTACCACCCCCAAACGAGTGGGCAAGTCGAGAACACAAATCGGGCTATAAAGCGGATTTTGGAGAAAACGGTGCATAACAATCCCGTGCTTTGGTCAAGAAATTTGGAAGATGCATTGTGGGATTTCCGAACTGCTTTCAAAACACCCATTGGGACAACCCCTTTTCGCTTACTTTATGGTAAAAATTGTCATTTACCGATGCATATTGAGCATAAAGTGTAACACCCCGGCTAAAGCGGAATACACCTGAGGCATTACAATTGTTCTTAACTCGTGTTCCTCTATTAGGTTATAATAGACACATTTAATGATTTAAATGAATGCATTAAAGATGAATAAATGTTTTACAGAAAAGTAACCGAAAAACGACAAAAGACTTAAATTATTCATTAATGTCATTAACTAGGTCCAAGCTCTTATGTTTTCTTCAAGCAAACCTATCCATTTCCTGTATCATGTAAAAAGTAAACGTCAATACAAAAGTATTGGTGAATAAACAAGTTTAAGACACATGCATAAAGTATTAAAAAGATTACGTAATAAAGAGTATAAAAGTAATATAAATGAATATGTAAAATGTAGTATAAAAGAATGTATAATAAAAGAATATATAAAGATTGTATATTGAAAGCAAGTATAATATGTGTATAATGGCATAACACGCGTTTGTATCAAGTCTGATGTATATCATATATGATCAAAGTCATATAGGGTCCGGTCGAGGGCCTCGACATTCACAGTAACACGTCGGAATGTCTAATAACGGCCAATAGATCTATCACATTTCCCGTTTAGTATATACATATAATGAATGATTGATTGTTTGAATGTTTGATTTATCGTGTGTGCATCCCATAATGATTGTGTCACTTGATTCATTCCAATGTTTGCCATAATACGAAAATATAGTATCAAATATGAATATAAGTACATATAAACATAAATGACTTTACGAATAAATATAATAAGAATGACTTTTATGAATGAATACCAATATGAATGAATTACGATGAATATAATACAAAAAGGTATACATATAAACATGATTATAAGTGAGTATATAAACATGAATATAGGTTTTAATATGAATATAAGTATGAATCTCAATATGAATATAAATCTGAATAAACACATAAATATAAGTATGAATATAAACATAAATATGAATATGAATCACCATATTACTATAAGTATGAATATAAACATAAAATATAAATGTGAACATAAGTATGAATTAAACATAAAAGTATGAATATAAGTATGAATATGAATGTCATGATACAGCCCAAAGACTAATATAATAAAAAGGGCATCGAGTTTACTCACATGATTAAATACGGAGGTAGATACGGATACTAGATTATGAATACGGAATACGTTGAAAGGAACACCAAACTTGCCTTTACAAATCTAGAAATAAGAATAAATATGAATAAGAATATATCATGAATTTGGAGTTTTCTAGATTAGAGTTTGAATAAACAAGATTAATAAGATGATGATGGTAAGCTTGAGTAACATAAAAGATAAACATGATTATGATGAAAAACAATAGAATTGGGAACCTTTACAATCGATTATGGGAGGCTTGAAGTCTTGATTATGGAGCTTTGGGTGGGTTTGATTTTTGACAAAAAGACACCAATTTATAGAGTTTGATATGTGATAAAGAAAGGTCAAAATGTAACTCCCCTAATAATTAACTCCAAATTTAATTATTGTAGGTTACAAAAAGAAATGGTTAAAGAGGTGTTTAAAGCCATAAATAAGAAATGTGTAACTCATTTGACCAAACTTGAAGGCTAAGAACAAGGCTAAGAACAAAGAAACATACATACATACATACATACATACATAGTTCTTTGCATGCATGTATTAATTAAACTACTTGTCTTTAACACATTACTAGAATTACTTGCATTTATATAAGTCCATGTGTATTAAACACATTTTAGTGTACATTAATGTACACATGCAAGATAACACATTAATAATGTTACAAGGTTTAAATAGAATTAAGATAACCCAAATATACATAACTCAAATCGAACTTTTATAAATCGTCAAATGTATACAATTACAAAGTCCGAATTAAAGTTACAAGTCAAGTATCGGGTCGGATTCGGGCACGGTGTTACAGTCTCCACAACTTTAAAGATTTTCGTCCTCGAAAATTATGGTTGACTAGTACCCGGTTGATATATGAATAAGTGCGGATATTTGGATTTCATGTGATCTTCTTGTTCCCATGTAAACTCTGGTCCACGTTTAGATTCCCAACGTACTTTCACTATTGGAATTGAACTTCTCCTTAGTTTCTTGATTTCACGGTCTAAGATTTCAACAGGTCGCTCTACGAAGTGCATAGTCGAATCGATTTGGATTTCATCCAATGGTACATGTAGATTTTCATCAGCTAGACATTTTCGCAAATTAGATACATGAAAGACTGGATGAACATTCTCTAGTTCGGTCGGTAACTCAAGTCTATACGCAACCTTACCCACACGCTCGATAATTCTGAAGGGTCCAACGTATCTCGGGGCAAGCTTCCCTTTCTTGCTGAATCGTACCACGCCTTTCCAAGGTGAAACCTTGAGAAGAACGCGATCATCAACGACAAATTCAAGAGGCTTTCTACGCTTATCGGCGTAACTTTTCTGACGACTACGAGCGGTGGTGAGGTTTTCGCATATTTTTACGATTTTATCCGTTGTCTCTTGTATCAATTCGGGTCCAGTTATTTGTGTTTCCCCAATGTCTTGCCAACATACTGGCGATCTACATTTACGACCATATAAAGCTTCATAAGGGGCCATGTTTGCACTCGTATGATGACTGTTGTTGTAGGAGAATTCGATAAGTCCGAGGTGTGAGTCCCAACTACCACCGAAATCGATGACACATGTTCTCAACAAATCCTCTAGTGTTTGAATAGTACGCTCCGATTGACCATCAGTTTGAGGATGGTAAGCGGTGCTGAGATTCAAGTGAGTTCCAAGCGCGGATTGAAGAGATCTCCAAAATCGAGATATGAATCGACCATCACGGTCAGAAATGATGTCAAGTGGTACTCCATGGAGTCTTACGATTTCTTGAATGTAGATTTGAGCTAAGCGTTCGACACGATAAGTTTCATAAATAGGAATGAAGTGAGCGACTTTAGTCAAACGATCAATGATTACCCAAATACTGTCGTAACCTTTTGATGAACGTGGAAGTTTGGTTATAAAGTCCATCGCAATGCCTTCCCATTTCCACAACGGGATTTCGGGTTGAGTTAACAAACCCGAGGGCTTTTGATGTTCGGCTTTAACCTTCAAACAAGTTAGACATTTTTGAACGAATAAGAATATATCCTTTTTCATGCCTGACCACCAATAGGAATGGTTCAAATTATGATACATTTTATCGGCACCAGGATGAATCGAGTATCGAGTATTATGAGCTTCTTTCATCACAAGATTACGAAGATCATCGATTGAAGGTATCCAAAGACGATCGTTGAAATAATGAAGACCGTTTGGTTTGATGATTAATTGCTTTTCAATGCCACAACCCAATTCACTAGCCAAGTTTCCACCATTGATTATCTTCTGTTGCGCAATACCGATTAACGAATGAAGATCTGAAAGAACACGAATACTGTAGACTTTTGAATAAGGTTTACGACTCAAGGCGTCGGCAACAACGTTAGCCTTGCCAGGATGATATTTAATCTCACAGTCGTAATCATTAAGCAATTCAATCCATCTACGTTGCCTCATGTTTAGATCTTTTTGATTGAATAGATGCTGAAGACTATGGTGATCCGTGTAAACAATACACTTCGTACCAAAGAGATAATGTCTCCACAACTTTAGAGCGAAGATAACCTCTCCAAGTTCGAGATCATGAACGGTATAATTGACTTCGTGCTTCTTCAATTGTCTCGATGCATAAGCTATGACTTTTCCTCGTTGCATTAACACACAACCAAAACCATTTCCCGATGCATCACAATATACCACGAAATCTTTGGTTCCATCAGGAAGACTAAGAACAGGAGCTTTACAAAGTTTGTCTTTAAGAATGTGAAATGCTGATTCTTGATCATCTTCCCAAACAAACTTCTCAGTTTTATGAGTAAGCTTCGTCAAAGGAATAGCGATCTTTGAGAAGTTTTCGATGAAACGACGATAATAGCCTGCCAACCCAAGAAAAGATCGAATCTCAGAAGGATTAGTTGGAATAGGCCAGTTACGAACGGCCTCGATCTTAGTGGGATCAACGTGTATTCCCTTTGCATCAACTGCATGACCCAAAAATTTAACTTCCTTGAGCCAAAATTCGCACTTCGAGAATTTAGCATAAAGCTTTTCTTTCTTGAGGAGTTCTAGAGCAAGTCGCAAATGAGTTTCATGCTCGGCTTTGGATTTTGAATAAATGAGAATATCATCGATAAAGACTATGACGAATTTGTCGAGGTATGGTTTACAAACGCGATTCATTAGATCCATGAAAACAGCAGGTGCGTTTGTGAGTCCAAATGGCATAACCATAAACTCGAAATGAACATAGCGAGTTCGGAAGGCAGTTTTAGGAATGTCTTCTTCGGCTACTCTAAGTTGATGATAGCCCGAACGAAGGTCTATCTTAGAGAAACAAGTAGCACCTTGCAATTGATCAAACAAGTCGTCGATTCGAGGTAAAGGATAACGATTCTTGATGGTAAGTTTGTTAAGTTCACGGTAATCGATGCACATCCGAAACGAACCATCTTTCTTCTTTACAAATAAAATAGGAGCACCCCAAGGAGAAGAACTAGGGCGAATAAAACCCTTGTAGGTTAGTTCTTGCAATTGGCTTGAAAGCTCTTGCATTTCCGAAGGAGCGAGACGATAAGGAGCTTTGGCAATAGGAGTTGCATTAGGAGTGATATCAATACGGAATTCTACTTGTCGTACAGGAGGTAATCCAGATACGTCTTCGGGAAAGACTTCGGGGAAATCCCGAATGATGGGAATATCTTCAAGTTTGAGCGTTTCTTTCCTTGTGTCAATGATGTGAGCTAGAAACGCAGGATAACATGGAAGATCCTTCGTATGCTTACGCAAGTAGCTATAAGCTTGCGTACAGGACATGAGTTTAAGTCCCTTTGATTTTGTTTCACCACAAACCGTAAGAATACTACCATCAGCACACGGAATACGAATAGATTTATCAAAGCAAATGATCTCGGCATGATGTTGGGATAACCAATCCATCCCTACGATAACGTCGAAACTACCCAAATTCATAGGCACTAAATCTATAGCGCGATTCCCTAGACTTAAGGTACAATCATTCAAAATAGAACTTAGTTTAAGAACCTTGCCATTGGCTACTTCGACACTAAGGGGATCATGCAACTTATTTCTTTTTAAAGCAAGCAAAGGTTCAAATTGGGTAGAGATAAAGCTACGATCGGCACCCGAATCAAATAAAATGGAAACATAAATACCAATGATGAGAAACGTACCATTAACAACTTCGTTGTTGGCTTGAGCTTGTTGAGCATTAATGACAAAAGCTCGTCCACGACCAGCGGGTTGTTGTTGAATTGGTTGAACAAGTGGTGGCTGATTTTGCTGAGCGAGTAGAGGGTTTCCTTGACGATAAGGGCAATCACGAATAAAATGATTAGGATCGCCGCAACCAAAACACCCAAATCTCGACATATGAGCTTGGATAGGAACAGGAGGAGGAGCAAAGGTATTGATTGTCATGGGCACAGCTACATTTTGCCCAACCCTACAATACTGAGCAAAGTGACCAAACTTGTTGCACTTGGTGCACACTCTACAAGGTTTGCCTGCAGGATGATGATAGTTGCAACGGTTGCAAAGAGGGAAATTTCCGGTATAGGGTTTAGTATTTCCAGGAGCTTGATGAGTAGGGGCAGTGATTACAGTTTGTTTGGTGGGTTCAACAACAGCGAAGGCTTTAGATTTATCCCCCTTCTTCTTCTTTCTAGATGACTTATCAGATTTCTTCGGTTCACTATCCTCCTTTCTCTTACCTTTACTAGAACGAACCAAAGTACCATCCTTAACATGATCATCGTTAATAGTAGCGGCTAGACGCACGGCTTCCTCTACCGTTGTCGGTCTACTACTACGAACACTGTCTCGAATAGCTGCTGGAAGACCACTAACATACTTATCGATTGCCATGGATACGGGAGTCACAAGACGAGGTACCAATAAGCTTAGTTCATGGAAACGCGTAGTGTACTCCGCGTTGTTTCCTCCAATTTGTTTCAAATTCCAGAATTCCTCATCCAACTTCTTAAGTTCGCTTTGCGGACAAAATTCTTCGGTCATAATCTGTCTGAATAAGGTCCAATCCATTTCATGAGCTACCTCCAGGGTAAGAGCACGACCACTAAAGACACTAGCAGCATATTTCACATGGAGATGAACAGGGGTTTCAGCTATTGAGAAAATGCTTTCAATCTTTTCAAACCATTGCAGCAAAGCAGTTGCACCATCGTTACCTACAAATTTAGGAGGATTGCAAGTAGTGAAGTTCTTAAGCGATGCTCCACCATGATTGACAACGGGAGCTTGTGCAGGAGTTTGAGTAGCTTGAAACTGTTGGATGGCTAGCGGAATCGCATTAGCCATTTGGCGAGAAACCATGGCTGCGAGACGGCATTGATTGTTGCGTTGACGGTTGACAGCGTTGTTCAACATGCTGAAAATAAGAATGAATAAAGATTAGACTTTAACGAGTAACGATAATTGACTGGGCGTACGCTTAACAATGACCAACGAATGATTTAACGAATGATTAACAGGTAATTAACGGATGAGTAATGAATAATTAACGGATGATTAACGAATGATTAACGAATGATCAACGAATGATTATTGATTCACGTATGATTATCGTATCCGTATCACTCACGTATAATGTTTAAAGAAATCATAAAATAATGAATATATAAATACGTATAAATACGAATAAAATTGATTTTTGAGGGTTACGCTTAAATCCGTAGAAATTCTCGACATATCAAGAATACCAACTCCAAAGAATCATATCGTGACCTAGGAGAGGATGACTCTCGTTCAAATTTCCCAGTTTGGTATACGTAATTGTAACGAGATACCGCTCTAGACAGAAATTGAACTACCGATCTTCCAAACCTTACAGCCTTATAACATGAACTTTTAGAATTTTAATTCAAGACGAGAAGGGTAAAACATTTCATTATTAAAGATTTGGTTTAAGTGTCGCGCTTTGGCCTAGGAGAGGAGTGTTCGTCGAGAGTTTACGAACCAGTATCGTTAACGCTCTCTCGATTAGTCACATCCAAACCTTACAGTTACTACGCAAACAAGTACTAAATCTTCAATAAGGTTTAGAAATATATATATAGTATTTATAATTTTTTTTTTTTTTTTTTTTAAAACGACGAATGAAGAATCTCTCAAAAGAATTTAGTAAGAGGAACACAAAAATTAGTTAAAAACAATTTTTATGATGCATGAACACACGAGGACGTGTGTGGGGTAGCTTATAGACTAGGTCGTTTTCTAACCACCTAATTCCCTATAAACACGAGCTCTGATACCAACTGTAACACCCCGGCTAAAGCGGAATACACCTGAGGCATTACAATTGTTCTTAACTCGTGTTCCTCTATTAGGTTATAATAGACACATTTAATGATTTAAATGAATGCATTAAAGATGAATAAATGTTTTACAGAAAAGTAACCGAAAAACGACAAAAGACTTAAATTATTCATTAATGTCATTAACTAGGTCCACGCTCTTATGTTTTCTTCAAGCAAACCTATCCATTTCCTATATCATGTAAAAAGTAAACGTCAATACAAAAGTATTGGTGAATAAACAAGTTTAAGACACATGCATAAAGTATTAAAAAGATTACGTAATAAAGAGTATAAAAGTAATATAAATGAATATGTAAAATGTAGTATAAAAGAATGTATAATAAAAGAATATATAAAGATTGTATATTGAAAGCAAGTATAATATGTGTATAATGGCATAACACGCGTTTGTATCAAGTCTGATGTATATCATATATGATCAAAGTCATATAGGGTCCGGTCGAGGGCCTCGACATTCACAGTAACACGTCGGAATGTCTAATAACGGCCAATAGATCTATCACGTTTCCCGTTTAGTATATACATATAATGAATGATTGATTGTTTGAATGTTTGATTTATCGTGTGTGCATCCCATAATGATTGTGTCACTTGATTTATTCCAATGTTTGCCATAATACGAAAATATAGTATCAAATATGAATATAAGTACATATAAACATAAATGACTTTACGAATAAATATAATAAGAATGACTTTTATGAATGAATACCAATATGAATGAATTACGATGAATATAATACAAAAAGGTATACATATAAACATGATTATAAGTGAGTATATAAACATGAATATAAGTTTCAATATGAATATAAGTATGAATCTCAATATGAATATAAATCTGAATAAACACATAAATATAAGTATGAATATAAACATAAATATGAATATGAATCACCATATTACTATAAGTATGAATATAAACATAAAATATAAATGTGAACATAAGTATGAATTAAACATAAAAGTATGAATATAAGTATGAATATGAATGTCATGATACAGCCCAAAGACTAATATAATAAAAAGGGCATCGAGTTTACTCACATGATTAAATACGGAGGTAGATACGGATACTAGATTATGAATACGGAATACGTTGAAAGGAACACCAAACTTGCCTTTACAAATCTAGAAATAAGAATAAATATGAATAAGAATATATCATGAATTTGGAGTTTTCTAGATTAGAGTTTGAATAAACAAGATTAAGAAGATGATGATGGTAAGCTTGAGTAACATAAAAGATAAACATGATTATGATGAAAAACAATAGAATTGGGAACCTTTACAATCGATTATGGGAGGCTTGAAGTCTTGATTATGGAGCTTTGTGTGGGTTTGATTTTTGACAAAAAGACACCAATTTATAGAGTTTGATATGTGATAAAGAAAGGTCAAAATGTAACTCCCCTAATAATTAACTCCAAATTTAATTATTGTAGGTTACAAAAAGAAATGGTTAAAGAGGTGTTTAAAGCCATAAATAAGAAATGTGTAACTCATTTGACCAAACTTGAAGGCTAAGAACAAGGCTAAGAACAAGGAAACATACATACATACATACATACATACATAGTTCCTTGCATGCATGTATTAATTAAACTACTTGTCTTTAACACATTACTAGAATTACTTGCATTTATATAAGTCCATGTGTATTAAACACATTTTAGTGTACATTAATGTACACATGCAAGATAACACATTAATAATGTTACAAGGTTTAAATAGAATTAAGATAACCCAAATATACATAACTCAAATCGAACTTTTATAAATCGTCAAACGTATACAATTACAAAGTCCGAATTAAAGTTACAAGTCAAGTATCGGGTCGGATTCGGGCACGGTTTTACATAAAGCGTATTGGGCACTAACGGAGTGTAGCACGGATTTGGTGGAAAGTGGGGAAGCAAGATTTCTACAATTGCATGAGTTAGACGAGTTAAGGTGGAATGCGTACGAAAACTCGAGCTTATACAAGGCAAGGACAAAGGCGATGCACGATTTGAAGATACGAAGGAAGGAATTCAAAGAAGGAGACAAAGTCCTCTTATTTCAATCAAAATATAAGTTCAAGGCTCCTAAATTAAAATCGAAATGGACGGGACCGTATGTGGTGAAACGGGTATTTTCAACGGGTCATTTGGAGCTTGCAACAGAAAATGGAGGATCTTTTATCGTGAACGGGCATCGGGTGAAATTGTACTGTGGGGAGGATGTGGAGAACAGGATGACAATGGAGGATGGGTTCTACCAGTTCTGATTTAAAGGCACAACGAGGAGTCAAGCTAGTGACTCGAGGAAAAAACGAGCACCTTCGGGTTAAACCCCGGTTTGTTGTATCAATCTTATTCTCTTTTCTTTTAGTTTGATGTTTTTAGTAGTCTAAGTAACTTAGGAGTAAATTAGCATAAGATTTTTTGAGTGTTTAAGTAATTTAGGAGTAGAGCGGAAAAAACTGCAGGAAAAGTCCATAGTTGCGCCGCAACTAAGCCTTCTTGCGGCGCAACTCATCTGTAGCGGGTAAAAAAAAAAAAAAAATTGTTTTATTAAAAACCCCTTAAGAACCGAAACCAATTTTTTTCTTTCCCCATCACTTGCATTGGCTAAAAACACACACACCAGTTCGATTATCATTCTAATCCACAAATCTTTTACAAATCCAAGTTATTCACACTATGGGAAGAACGGTATGTGATTTCGTTAATTTTAATTTCTTAATCTTAGTTAATTAGGGTTTATGAAATTGAAATTGATTTGGGGAAAACTTGAGGTTAGGTTTCTTTAGGCTTTAATTAGTTAATTAGGATAGGGAACACCTTGATTTTGTTTAGCATTAGTCGTATTTGCGTTTAGGTTAAGTTGTAATAGGTCAAAATTTAGGCTGCAGACTAACCTCTACTTGCGCCGCAAAGGGTCCTTCTTGCGGCGCAAGTCGTCCACGGTAGCTGCCATTTTATAAAAAAGAAAAAAAAAAACTTGTGTTTTATTTCTTTTAGTCTAACAGTTTTTGTGTGTTTTGTTTTGTGTTATTGTATGTTTTTGTAGGAAAAACGCCAAGCTATTAAGGAACCCGAAGTGGAAGAAACATCCGGGGTTCATCGGGTACCAAAACCCCATGTTCCATCCTCTGCATCAATGATGATGAGGCCCGAGACACACCCATGGCTCAAGTGGCCAGGAACAACAACTTGGCATTGCTTCAAGACAAAGCGGTTTGGCCTCCGAAGTTTTTGGATTGGGAATTGATCGAGAATTTGGGGATTACTGCGGACCTAGACACTTACCTCGTAACGCAGTGCATAGAAGAGTATGGAGCCCCGCCTTTTGAAGTTGCGGTACGGAAGAAGTGGTTCAATGTTAGAGAAAACAGTTATAGGGAGCTGTGTTTGGAATTTTATTCGAGTTTGAAGGTCGACCCGGTACCTGACCATGGTAATGAAGTTTATGATGCAAAAATCATTAAGTTCCGGTTGGGGGGACAGGATTATGAAGTAACCATAGCCCAATTCGGATTTTTGGCGGGGTTATTTACTGAAGAGGAGTATTTGGACAAACATCATATGAGCGGATACATAGTGAAGGGAAGCTGGAATTGGAACGTCATAAGGGACAGAAAAGATGATGTTTGGTTTGAATTATCAGGACTAAGACCTCACTCGACCACAAACAAGGCGAAAAAAATCATGAACCCGATGCTGCGACTGATTCAAAAAGCAATTTCGAATTCATTCTTTCAAAGGTACCAACATCAAGATAAGGTCTACATTGATGACCTATGGCTTTTGCATTTTTTCGCTAAGAGGGACCCGAAACAGTTTGTAAATGCACCTTGGGCGTTAGCGGAATATATGAATGAAATGGGGTCGGGAAGATAAGCATCAGGGCCTATGGTTTGTGGTCACTTCATCACTAGGATAGCTAAGAATCTTAGTGTGTTGACGGCAACGGGGATTAGACACTGTAGTCCACCGGTGGGCCACTAATTAATGACTAGGCAAGATTTGTTTCGAGCTGAGATTGTGACGGCAAATGGGGTTTTTGTTGGAAATGTGGAGGTTGAGGAGGACGAAGAAGAAAATAAAGAAGCTGCTGGGGACGAAAACATAGGGTATATTGAGGGTTCATCGTCACAGCAACAACCTCCACCCACTCATCCATTTGACTACCAGCTGATGATGGATGAAGTGTTTCGTATTGGGAGACAGATGGATGATTCGAGGAGAGTGATGGATGAGACGCGGAGTGACATGTCTCACATACGGCAGGATGTTGATAGGACTCGACGTAAGGTAAACCGGGTCGGGGAATACACTCAATACCACATGGAGAGGTACCAGCCCACATGGGAATATCTGACCCAGACCCAATATCACCAGCATGTTCCCGGCTCCTCGAGTGGTTGGACCGATTACAACCCGCCATCATAGTACCCACCTATCCCTCCAGAAGAAGAAGATCAGTGAGAAGGAAGAAGTTGTTTGGTTGTTTGTTATTGTGTACTTTGTCGAACTATTTTATTTTCGGTTGTGTCGATTGATGTTTGAACTATTTTTATTTTTATTTGTTTAGGATTTTAAATGTGCTAATTAACTTGTTTTCTTTTGTGATGTGTACACTACCAAGTCTGGTATTAAGTTCAGCACATGCGGAGTCGAGTCCGGAAATCACGCAACCTCAAAGCAACACGCATGGTTTTCTTTTCTTTCTTTATTTTATTTTATTTTTGTACTTTTAGTTTTCTTTTAATTTCCCTTAGTTTAGTTTTCTTTTAGGTGGAACACATTATGGACAATGTGTTAGTTAAGTAGGGGGGGGGGGGGGGGGGGGGTCGGGAAATTAGTTAGTTTTATCCCCTTATATCCATTACGTTTATTTTCGTCCCATTTGAGTTTTTTAGAGTCATAAAAAAAACACTTAAATGTAGTTAGGGAAAATGATAGGGGCTTGTATATTTAACTTAGTTCCGGTACTTTAACGTGAAATTGTTTAGCAACATCTTTAGTTAATAAAATATTTGTAAATAAGAATTTAGATTTTCTAGTTTTAGTTCCTTAGGTTTCTTCGAAAAATCTAAAATCTAGATGACCACCTAGATATCCTTAGTACCGAGCCCTTGTAGTCCTTCCACCCTTTCGGGGGTAGTTGGGCAATCTAGTATCACTTAAGCCCATTGGAGAATTAGAGGCGAAGAAAAAGGCCATAGGTCTTTCCCGTCAACAAAATAGAAATTGATCCTCACTATAACGAAGACTCAAATCCCGTTATGATCGTTCACTTCAAAGACAATTTAAATATAAACCTATAATATTTGAAGTGAACAAAAGTGAGAGGAAAAGAAAAAGATGAAGACTAACCAAATAATTCTCAAAATAAAGAAGTACTCAAACGAAGAAAAATGCTTAGTGATATTTTAAGGTTTCCCCCGAAAGCAAGGCGGTATAGGGGTCGGCCGTAAAGGCTGATCGCTTCAACTTCGGTTGGAGAGTGAGGGAAAAAGGGTGGTTATTTAGACATATCTAAACTAGGGGATAAATTAGGAGTTAACATTAGGAAATTGCGGTTTTTGTTTGCTTAAGTAATTTAGTAGCTTTAGATGTTCGTAGTCGGTTTTACGATCTAGCAATTTCACGCATATTTTTAATTACTAACACCGAAATTTAATTAAATATTTGAGCCCGTGATTCCTTATCTTTTCTTAAGTTGTATGTTTTGTAAACTTGCTAGTAGTTTTGACTCGGATTTGCTTAGGGACAAGCAAATGTTTAAGTATGGGGGTTTGATATCGCTCATTTATACGAGTATTTGATAGCGATATTTATTATGTTTAGAGTTCAAAACGTAATGGATAGGCCCCATATTACTTATATTTTGTGTAAAGTTTGTTTTATAGGTTTTTAGTTATGTTTGGAGTCAAAGGAGGCAATTTGGGACCAAAAGAGGCTAAGAAAGACAAGTCGAGAAGCAAAACGCTTAGTTGCCTTGGGCATTTCAACTAGTTGCTCCGCAACTCCTTTACACCAATTTTCTAGTGACTACTAAAGCTGACTTGCGGCGCAAGTAGCAACATTTTGGCTCAGGTGTACTGAAGATGAGCTGCGGCACAAGATGGTCATGTTGCGGCGCAAGTAAGCCCAGAACAGTTACAAAGACTTGCATTCAATGCTAATCATGGGGAACTAAAAAGTCTTTGGGAAGCAATTAGTTATAACACGAATTCTACAGAGGAAAGGCATCTTATCACTCATCATCTCAGTTTTCATCATCACTTTGAAGAGAAGCAAGGCATATCATAATCATAATTTCCGGAATTTTTGTTAAACAATCGTCTATTTCATTTCTACTTAGTTATCTTGGAGATACTTGGAACTTATTACTTACAGTTTGGTATTGAACTTTTATCCATTTTACATTGCAATTGAATTATGTCTTTCATTTATATGATTAGTTTCGTTACCGTTCGGAGTAGCTAATTTCTTTAAACGTTTGCTTGGATATGTAATCGTTTGTGTGTTAGATTTTGGGTATGAAATTAGATTGATGTGTAGAGGTTAATCAGGGATCCGTTTGGGTTAATATTTTAATTATATTGTTAGAATTGTTTATACTTTTATTTGGTAATCTAAAAACGGGTATTCGAAAGGAATACGTCATTTTTACTAAAATAAGAACGGATTAATCGACCGGTCTTTAGTTGATTAAGAGTTACGGGTATTCGAAAGGAATCACTAACAACAATTTAAACAAGTAAGTAATAACACAAACGCTAGTAAATAAATTAAGAGAAATCGGTTTATTGGTTAGTAAGCTATTCGAAAGGAAGCTTATAGGTTAATTCTCACACATCGGCTTGGAACTTTATGCACAATTACTTGAGGTGTTGACTATATTCGAAAGGAATAGTTGCATGGTTAGGTAATTGGAGAAATCCGGTATTCGAAAGGAACTTAGGATTTTACATTAGAAGTTTATCGACATTTTCATACCTAGGAAATAACACACATTCGTAAACGGTCCAAACAAGCGTCTTTTATCATATTTGAATTAAGAAAAGTATTTTTATCGTTAGTATAATCAAGTCTTCTTAAGACTAAAACCCAAATTGTTACTTGTTACTTGTTATTTCAAAACTAAAATTATCGATTATAAATAGTTCCTGTGTTCGAACCCGATATTTACCTATACTATTTTACAACTGAAAAGGGTACACTGCCCGTGTAGTAATCTAGTAAAAGTTTATTTTCGGTAAACTAGATTTTTCACATCAGTATGTAATTGACCTTTAATATTCATAGAGAAGTATGAACCAACTATATATGGTTGGAAGAAGAGAATGATAATATTTTAAATAGTCTTGGAGATATATTAATATGTGGCTAAGTATATTCACTAGCTTAACGCTAATGTATTTTGTTGATTGTTATGTTTGTAGGTAAAAAAAAAAGGATCTCTAGAATGCAAGGCAAGCAAGTAAAAACGGATGGGGACCTTAACATGTCATTAAATCTTTTGTAATGAGCTTACGCTCAAACGTCATGAAATGTTATTTAGTAGAAGTAAAACAATAACTATTATTTTGCTTAAGTTATGTAAAGGGTGTAGAAAATCGTTAACGTTATAGAAGTTTATTTAAAAAATAAAAAAATAAAAAAAATTGTGTGTTTTAATCCTAGTGTTACAAGTTGGTATCAGAGCCTTGGCTTGTGTGAGTCGAGTATCTCGGTTGATACTTGAACCCAAGCTGAGGCTTTGTAAGGGGAAGAAGCTTGCCTTGCGGAAGAGATAAGGGTGAGAAAGATTTATTGTTAAGAATGAATAAAATGCCTTAGTCTTAAATATGCATTGATAGTATTGGGTGTACAAGAGTTAATATGTTTAAAATTAACGTCTGGCCAACGCTAATTTTGGACATGTTATGTATGTTCAATATGATTGAAGTATATTAAGGACAAGGGACAAAGAAAGTTGGAAAGTATGTATATGACATATAAACTATAATTGTGTATAGATTATAGTTTTATATGTTATAATTAACTGAATTTAATTTCATGTGACAACCGTTAAATTTGGGTGCATTTCACACTCTATGTCTCTCATATTGTCAGTCGTTGTCTTTAACTATACATTTACCGGAAACGCGTCAGTGTCGGAATCACTCCCGGAATCGAATTATATAAGTCCTAATACCAAGAAAACACCTAATGAACTTTCCTAAGTTCATAACGTATCATAATTAAGAACTTTTAGTTAACGAAAAGGTCCAACGAAACAAAACGCAAAAACGAAAAATCACAAAAATATTACAAAAATGGTCCAGGACGACGCACACACCCCCTTGTGCGGCGTCCTGGATGTACCAAATCCGAAAATTTTGAATTTTGTTGTTTGTCTCGTTTTTATAACACCAACCCCCAATCAAACTCGAGAATAGTCCCTCATTTACTGCTTTTGGCAGTACCTAAACCCCATTATCACTTTTCTTTGTTTTCTTTTCATTTTTCTCATTTACAAAAACATAAAACACAAAACACACACAAACACTCTCAAGAAACCCCCCCCCCCCCCATTCCAGTGATTTCCAGCCCCTTTTGTCCACAAAATCCACCATAAAAATCGTTCAATCATCAAAACAAGCAAGAAGGTGCAAGTCTATTTCGGTTTCAAGCTTTTTCTACCGATTTTGGAGCTCTAAATCCGTCTAAAATATCATCCATCCACTTTCATCTGGTAGATTTATTTTATTTTACTGTTTCTACCTAAATAAATACTTGCATGGATGATCTATGGCCTAAAAAAAAGTTTTTATAAACATTTGTAACATTTTATGGACAAAACGATTTTTAACCGAAATAACATTTAGATCTATAGTTTTATGGTTAAAAAAGGTTTAGAAACTGTAAAAATGATGTTTTATTAAGTATTGACTTATTACATGTCGGAATCTATGGTTGGAATAAACGTTTTGCAAGAAAAACACCAAACACCACGACCTATGCGCCGTCCCTATGAGCCAGGACGACGCAGCGGGGCATTTTGCCTTCTGTGCGTCGTTCCTAAGGTCCAGGATGACGCACAGAGGTGCCAGTTTTCCCGAAATGTTGTCGTTTGGACGTTTTGAACTTATTTACACCGCTGACTTTTCGTAACTATTATTTTGGGACTGAGGTTGATAAAAATAATTATATTGGTGACTTGTATTGGACTATTTGGACTAAAATGAACTTGTTTAATTAGAATATGTTATATATGTGTTTTGTGAGCGGAAGTGACTTTTGATTTTTGGATATGATATTTGGGCGCGGAAGCACTGCCCAAATTTCGTTAGAAAATCCAAACCACTTCAGCGACCAAAATTACTTGTAACATGACGATATTAAACGTTAACTTTGGACTTTCGGACTAAAACATAAAGTTAACCATTTCATACTATTTTTGGACAATTGGACCTTGACACTTAAAGTTTAACTAAAAATTACCTTAGAGAAAGGAAGAAATTGGCATGTTGATAGTGGCTGCTCAAGGCACATGACAGGCAACAAATACGTCCTTGAAAATTATGTTGATTATGATGGCGGGTATGTTGCCTTTGGGGGAAATCCTAGAGAGGGAGAATCACTGGCAAAGGTACAGTGACATGTGGTAAGATGACATTTGACAATGTTCTTTTTGTCAAGGAACTGAAGTACAACCTTGTAAGTGTATCTCAGGTATGTGACAATAAGAACCTTTTCCTCTTCACCACAAAAGAATGTATCATTCTCGATCCTAAGTTCAAAATTGATGAAAGCATGATCATTTTGAGAACTCCAAGGAAAGATAATGTATACTGCTTGGATATGGCCAATGCAACATTGCAAAAAGAACATTGTTTTACTTCAAAAGCATCGTTAGATGAGTCTTCTTTGTGGCATAGAAGAAAGTGTCACATGAACTTTAAAAACATGAATATACTTGTCAAAAATGATCTTGTAAGAGGTCTACCTCAAAAGGAATTTTCATGTTTTGATCATTTTGTCTCTTGTCTGAAAGGCAAGCAGCACAAAGTGTCACACAAGTCTAAAGTAATCAATACAAATGATTCTATTTTTCACTTGTTGCATATGGATCTATTTGGCCCCACAAATATCCAAAGTTTGGGAAAGAAATCATATTGCTTGGTTATTACTGATGACTTTTCACGTTTTACTTGGGTTTACTTGGGTTTACTTTCTTAATACTAAGGATGAAACAGGAGAAATTCTAAGGTCATTCTTAATTAGGATAGAAAACTCAACTAACCAAAAAGTAAAAACCATAAGATGTGATAATGGGACGGAATTTAAAAATCAAGAAATGAATGTGTTTTGTGAGAGTAAAGGCATAGAAAGACAATTTAGTGCCCCTAGGACTCCTCAACAAAATGGTGTTGCTGAAAGGAGAAATAGGACTCTTATAGAAGCTGCACGTTCTATGCTAGCTGATGCTAAATTTCCCATTACTTTCTGGGCTGAGGCTGTCAACACTGCTTGTTATGTTCAAAATAGAGTATCCATTGTTAAAGCTGTTACAAAGACCCCATATGAGCTCTTTCACAAGAGAAAGCCACTCATAAGCTTCTTAAAACCATTTGGGTGTCCCTGTACCATCTTAAACACTAAGGATTACTTAGGCAAGTTTGATGGAAAAATCCTGGAAGGTTTCTTTGTAGGTTATTCCACTCAAAGTAAGGCCTTTAGAGTCTACAACATTAAGTCTAAAATTGTAGAAGAAAGTGTCAATATTACTTTTAATAAGAAAACCTTAAATATGAATGGTAGTGGTCCTGATTGGCTATTTGATATTGATGAACTAACAAAATCCTTAGGATATCATTTTGTAGCCAAATCTGATGCAGGATCATGAGAAAGTTCAGTAGAAACTTCAAGTTCCAAAGTTCCTACTGATTAGTATCAACCAGGTGAAACTACTGATCCGTTGCAATCTAAAGTTTCTACTGATCAGCTCCTACAAAGTCCAACTACTGATCAGCACAAAGACAAATAAAAGGAGGAATTCGTGTACTTTCCAATCTACACTGCCGATCCTCCAAGTGTCATTCAAGATCAAATCTGTGCTGATCAAGAAGGAGTTGAAGACCATTCAACTCAAGAGGATGAAGGTCAAGATGATGAAGAGCTGAATTCATATGGTGAAGATGAGGTTGTGGACGATTAATCATTGCCATCCAAAAATGAGGGAGCTCTTCCAGAAACAAATGACACAAACCTGGGCTCAACCATTATTGAAGACATTTATCCACCTCAAAGGATCAATCAGGCTCATCCTCTTGAACAACTTCTCAGTGATGTGAACTCTTCAATTCAAACAAGGGGAAGGTTACACAGAAGCTTACATGAATGTTTGTTTGTGTGTTTCATTTCTCAATATGTACTAAAGAAGGTGTCACAAGCACTGAGGGAACCAAGCTGGGTTGAAGCAATGCAAGAAGAACTGCTTCAATTCAGAATTCAAGAAGTTTGGACATTGGTGGTATTACCTAGTGGAAAGAGGGTAATAGGTACCAAATGGATCTTCAAGAACAAGACTGATGAAAGAGGCATTGTTGTCAAGAACAAAGCCAGACTAGTTGCCCAAGGTTACACTCAAGAAGAGGGCATTGACTATGATGAGGTCTTTGCTCCTGTTGCAAGAATGGAGGAAATTAGAATCTTTCTAGCTTTTGCATCATTCAAGGGCTTTACAGTCTATCAAATGGATGTCAAAAGTGCTTTCTTGTATGGAAAGATTGAAGAGGAGGTGTATGTCTGTCAACCTCTAGGCTTTGAAGATCCAGAAAATCCAGACTTGGTATATAGGCTTGACAAAGCTCTATATGGTCTTCATCAAGCTCCCAGTGCATGGTATGATACACTCTCTGTGTACTTACTAGAGAATGATTTCAAAAGGGGAGCTATTGATAAGACTTTATTCATCAATACTGTGAAGAAAGATATTTTTTTGGTGCAAATTTATGTAGATGACATCATATTTGGTTCCACCAACAATAGTCTATGCAAAGAGTTTGAGAACATCATGCACAAGAAATTTCAAATAAGTTCTATGCGAGGACTACACTTTTTTCTTTGTCTTCAAGTCAAACAAATCCCTTCGGGGATATTCATTCACCAATCCAAATATGTGAATGATATCTTAGAGAAGTTTGGTTTCAAGGATAGCAAGGCTGCAAGCACACCATTTGAAACACATAAACATTTGGAAGTTGATCTGTTGGGAGAAGAAGTTGATGAACATCTCTATAGATCCATGATAGGTTCATTGATGTACCTAACTGCTTCAAGACCTGACATTATGTTCAGTGTGTGTGTTTGTGCAAGATATCAATGCCATCCTAAGGTTTTTCATTTGACAGTTGTCAAGAGAATCTTTAGATATTTGAAAAGAAAACCAAACTTGGGATTGTGGTATCCAAAGGACTCTCCATTTGAGCTTATAGCATATACTGATAGTGACTATGGAGGGGAGAACTTAGACAGAAAGTCAACTTCTGGGGGATGTCAATTTCTTGGATCAAGACTAGTATCATAGCAGTGCAAGAAGCAAACCAATTTGTCCACTTCATCAACTGAAGCTGAGTATGTTGCTGCTACCAGTTTCTGTTATCAAGTTCTATGGATAAAAAATCAAATGCTAGACTATGGTATGTCATTCTTAAAACTCCTATTTTCATTGATAATAGAAGTACAATTTGCATCATAAACAATTCAGTCAAACACAGCAAAAAAAGCACATTGAAATTCGTTTTCACTTTATAAGAGATTGCAATGAAAAGAAACTTATTCAAGTAGAAAAAGTTCACACTGATAATCAATTTGCAGACCTTTTCACAAAAGCATTTGATGTGGGAAGATTTACATTTTTGGTGAACTCAATAGGAATGATAAATGACAATTGAATATGCTCTTTTCAAAATCAAAATTTGTGTGCTTGTTCAATCTGTAAAGATCTTTGTAAATATAGTAGTATATATGTTAGTTATAATTGTATTATACAAACAAACAACAACAACAACAACAACAACAAAAAAAAACAAAAAAAAAGTACTTTGTTAATAATGATCAGTAGATGAAAGGAAATACTGATCAGTTGTAACTTAGTAACTACTGATGAAAATCAAGTTCAATGTTTAACTGATCAGTTGTGGAAACAACTTAGAAAGTTTTGTCATGTTGCAAAGACTTTCCTACTGATCAGCTGAAACATACAAGTCATAAAGTGACTACTGACGAAGGACGAAGCGAAATATTGATCAGTACAAAAGATTACTCTTACTGATCAGTATGAGAAGATTAGACTGACGAAACAAAAGGATGGGAACTACTGATGATTGACTCTACTGATCAGCATGAAATCTACATACTGATGTGGGTTCCTACTGATCATCACTTAGAATATGAAGGGATAACTGATCAAGTTTTTCTTGTCGTTTGTGATCCAAGTAATACTGATGAAGGGTATTTTAGTCTTTTTCGACATTTTTGAAAAACTATAAATGCACCCCCCTGCGAGCCAAGTTCTTTTCACCTTGACACAATATTCAAGAAAACCCTCTCTAAGAAACCCTCTTTTCTAAGCAACTGAAAATCAATCTTAAAGCAATCATCAATGGCGGAAATTCTGGATTTCTGTGAACAACATAACGCGGTGGCTTATCTTATGAAAAGTAAAGATACAATGGGGTTTCATCAACTCATCGATTTCTTAAATCGATCAAAAGTAAAACATGTTTTAACTGTAAACCCTACCATTTGAAGTCTCCACATTAGAGAATTTTGGGACTCTGTCGCCGCCGGTCAATAAAACGGCGTTCCATGTATAAATGTTGTCATCGACACTAAGCCTATCATCATCACGGAGGCCATCATCCGTACACATCTACAGCTTGATGATGAAGCAGGTATAATCTCTCTTCCTAAAGATTTTTTGATGGATATTATGGGCCGCATGGGGTACGTTGGACCCCTTACACGATTAACTTTTCAAAAATCATTGTTTTCAAAACAATGGAAACTTTTTGCCCATATAATCCAAACCTGCATCTCCCCTAAACAACGGGGGGTTCAACTGATCAAGCTAGGCTTGATACTGTTCCTGAGTTCCAAGATCTACCTCCCATTGGTACTCAATGGGAGAGTGGGGAGAACAGTGATAAAATTATTGAATTGACGGATAAATGTACCAATCTGGAGGAGAAAGTGAAAAGCAAGGAAAAACTATTAGCATGTTGAAGAAGCAGATGGCCAAGCTTGCTAGAAAAGTCAAACTCTTACACATATCCCTGCAAAGAAGAGCCAAGGCTGGGAAAGTTCACAAAAGGGTCAAATCAGTGAACCTGGCTGTCAATGTTGAAGAGAGAGAGGAGACTGTGAATATGGTGGTACTGGAGGAGGCTGAGAATATGGTGGATAGTGGTGAGCATGCACAGGATGCTACCACTAAGGGGTAGATGGATATTACTGTTGAGAAGGAAGTGTTTGAGAAGGTAGTGGTGGAGGAAGCTGAAAATGCAATGGAGGTTGATAAGGAGGATACTACAAAAGTTGATGGGTCTACAGTAGCTGCTGATGATAAGGAGAAAGCTGATGAGACTTTAGTAGAAACTCTATCTACTGAAGCTCCAGCTGCTGATGTTCCAACTACCGAAGCTCCAGCTGCTGATGTTCCAGCTGCTGATGCTCTAGCTACTAAAGCCCCAATTACATAAAATCCTTCTCAACCTTCAACTACTGAAAAGGACGAGAATTGGAATATGGTTGTATTTGAAAAAGTAGAGGCGGAGAAGCCTACTGATGAATCTGTAAAAGCTGATACTGCTCCTGCATCTACCGATGTCCCTCCATCTACTGATACTCCATCAGCTACTGAAGCACCAAAGGATGAACAATCTACTGAAGCTGCCACTCTTGCAAATGTGTTTGCACCAGAACCTTTGAAGGTGGATACTCTTTCACAAGATCTGAGTAGGTTTGTAAATCCTGAAATGCTTAAAAAGGTGAATGTAGCAAAGGCAAAGGTTGAGCTTGAAAAGATAGCTAGAGCATAGAAGAAAGAAGAAAAGAGAAAGGTTGGCTCTAAATCTTTGAAGATTAAAGAACCTCAAGGCCAACCTGCATCTAAAAAGGCTCATGTGGCTGGGAAAGGGGAGAAAGTGGAGTTGGATGCTGTTCTAGAGAAGGAACTGGGCACATTTGAAAAGGTCAAGACTCAAGTTGAGATGGATAAAGAGCTTGCTTTGAAATATCAACAAGAGTATGCTGAAGAAGCCCAAAGGATGAGAGAGGAAACTGAAAAACAAAAGAAGGAGCTTGAAAAGAAGAAAATGTCACCAGCCAAAACAAGGGAAGAAAAGCTAAAAGATGACAAAAAGAAATTCGTTGACTACTTGATAAGTAAAGGAGAAAATCCAAAGTCAGTAAGATCAATGAGAATTTCCACCCTGGTGACAAAATATGAAGAATAGAGAAGAAAGGAGAAGGCTAAGGAGGAAAAAGAGCAGTTCATGCTTGAGAGAAGCTTGAAGCTGGCTCATGACACTAGAAGGAGAGCTCAAATGCCAAGTGGTCTCCTAAAAAAGAATACAAGTGGGGAGATCAGATCCAAAGTGTCTCAAAACTTGAAAGATGTGTCTGCTAGAAGAGAGATAGAAAAGAAGAGAAAACTAGAGGCACAAGATCAAGAGGGTAATGAAAGTCCTGAGCAGCCATTGAAAAGAAAGAAAACACATGCTGAAGGACCATCAAAGAGGGAGGCTGAAGGGAGATCAAGTGTCAATGTAGATGATGAGCTCAGAGCTTCAAGCAAGAGAACCTTTTCTAAGATGACAAGTCTTGTAGAATATGGAGCCATTCCAGCCCCTGTGCCAATTAACAAATATGTGCCGATTGTTGATTGGTACTATGAGCTAATAGAGGGAAAAGACATTCTGAAGGTGATAAGGGCTGACAAGTCTGAAGAATCCTTCTCATCTCATAAAAGACTCTTTGGTGATCTTCAAAGACAAGAACTGGAAGAGATGTTTGCTGTAGGCAAGAAGAAATACAGAAAAAGAGCAAATGGAGAATATGATCTTCATCATCTCATTCTAGACCTGCTCACTATCTGCTTTGAACCTGAGTCTATGTCTGATAGAATAAGAAGATTCACTGAAGTGGTATCATGGACCTTGTTTGATAGGAATGGCATATACCGCATCAGTAGAAAAGATGGTACTTCAGTGTACTATCTCATCGAAAGGGAATGTGACCATGATCCTCATATGATGTGCATTTTGATGAAGAGAAAGTTGAGAGCTTCTCCTTCCTCTTCAAGAGCGGCTGAATAGTTTGGAAGATCAACAAACAAATCAAAGAAAAGTACGATCGCTCGAAGTAGGATCCCAAGTAAGCCACTCTTTTGATGAAATTTTTGGGTTTTTGATATAGTGATGAGCATGGATATGCTATCACTAAGGGGGAGATTGTTGGGTCAAAATATACTCTAAGTATGTTTTGCTACTGATCAGTAGTAAAGACTTTTGTCTACTGATCAGTAGTGAAACAAACTCTTTTGTACCCAAGTACTGATCAGTATCTGGAAGGCATAGAACTGATCAGTAGCTAGTATGGATGGAGAAACTGATCAGTAGCTACATACTGATCAGTATCAACTGATCTTCTCCAATTGATCAGTAGATACATACTCATCAGTAGAAACTCATCTTCTCCAACTGATCGTTAGAGGCGGGTAATCATCGACGACAGTCGATGAAGATCCTCAACTACTGAAGATCACCAACAACTAAAGTACTTCCACGTGATTATTCAGAGAGTTGGTGACCAGTTGGTAGCATAGTTTGATTTGAGATCAAACTGTTTGCAGAGCATGGGCTATAGATTTTTGTATAGGTTTAATCGATTGTAATCTTTACTATATCTTAGCGTAGTAGCCTCAAGGACTATGAAATAGTTTCTTTGTGAATTGTGTTCGTAACGTTGATTGTATGTGAAAACACCATTGTAATTTCTCTGAAATTAATACAATTCAATTGGGCTTTGTTGATTAATTTGTTATTTGTTCATCAAGTTTATTGTTTCATATAACTCATTAATCATAACCTTATTTCATACAGTTTGTGTTTATCCGCTACAACATTATTGTATCTGTTTAGATCTAAATCTTTAATTCATTTAAGAGTTTAAGTGAATCGATCCTCACATCATATATTACATTTTTAGAATTTTTTTTTCCCATAATGATCTTGTTCCACCTTCGTGGTTAATTATTGTTAATGGTTGTCACAATATTAATACTTTTTAAAAATAAAGTAATATAAATCCTAATGGTTAAGCGTAAGAGGTATGCGAACATTTCATTGAATTCAAAAGAATAAGAAAAATACGTACTCTTGTTCATGAAACAGATCGAGGATTATATCTTAAATAAATAGTATGGTATAATATAATTTATTCAAGATTTGAAAGGGTATAAAAAACAAGAAAATCAAGAAAAGGAAATGGGATTGAAGTGTGTGTCTCACGTGATGAAACGTGTAATGTGATGGAAACTGAAACCTGAAAAAAAAAACCCATTGTTGCACGTGGATACATGTGTTTACTTTACATGCATGTGTGATTTATGGAAAATAGGAAAATTCAAACCCAATGGTTTTCTGCCAATACCCCCACGCTCCAAGAATTCTACCTTCATTCATACCTCCTATAATTAGTAATTTCCTAGTATTATACTATTTCTCTATCTTTATTCTTTTTTGAGTATACAGAAATGCTTAAGTTTCCTACAATATAATATATATGTCTAAATTATATAAATCTAAACATGTTTAATTCATATAAAAAATGACATATAAATTTTTACTATTTATCTTTTATCTTACTAACCAATCATTTATTAAACTATCCAATCAATTTTTAGACTTACTTATAGTCTTATGTATTTAGACATATCAATCACTTTCCTCTAATAAAAGAACTGTTGTATATATCTAAATTACATAAGCCTAAACACGGCTAATTCATAGAATAAATTAATACACTTTTACTATTTTGGAAGAAAATGTACATTTATTGTTGTACTATACAAGTCACTTTGAGTGAGGATACTTGATTCGTAGTGATGGGTGTCGCCAGGGACGGAGCTTGGAGCGAACGATTGGGGGGCCAAAATCATTCAATTCGAAATATTACATATAAAAACCTTACGAATTTTTTAAAATTGTACGAATATAATACAAATTTTACGAAATTCTTGAACTTTTAGAGGGGCGTGACCCCTTCTGGCCCTTTATAAGGTTCGTCCATGGGTGTCGCGGATTGTACCATGCATATGCATATCGCATATGTACAAAACCAATAATACTTAGGACGCAGTGGCGAGTCTAGGATGGTAATGAAGGTAGGTCCTAAAATAATTTAGACGACAAAAAGTAATGGATCGAACGGTTCGGAAATGTTAAACGGGTCGGGTCGAAGATTACTACGAATATACATAAAATAAAAGTAGTATCGATTAACAAACAATACAATGCTTAAGTAGTTAAGTCACAATATTTCATATAAGTTTATGTAAGGCGTATACGTTCCACGAATTTTAACAATAAATATGGAAATAAGTAAAATCGTGCTTACTTAACATGATATGGTCAATGTTGTTTGCTAACTTTAAAATAAAATGTATGGTTCATATAACATAATTAATAAACTTGATAAACTTTTAAATTTATAATTTTATTGTGTATTTATTAGTTTTAGTCACATATTTGTGGTAAAATGAAATATGAATAATATTACTAAACAAGAATAATTGTTATGATTAAAGAATATTAAAAGATAATTGTAGAAAACATAAATGATTGTTTGTAAATTATACAACCCAAGCAACAGTTAAAAAAAAATATATAAAAAATGTGTTGGGCAACAGTTAAAAAAATATATATAAAAAATGTGTTGGGTGAGATTTGAACCTTTGGCCTAAAAAGATTTAAGATTCAACATCATAGAAGGGAGCAACCACTGCACTAGCATCATCTTTTGTTATAGTTTTGTAAAACAATTATGTTAGCCAGGTCCTTCTAATTTTTTTAGGTATGTCCTCCGAAAAAAATCTATATCGTTTCTAAACGATTCGAAAATTAAGGTAGGTCCGAGGACCTGCCTAAGCTCTATATAAACTCGCCCCTGTTAGGACGGTAATGTAAGGCAAAAAATGAGGGTCGACATATCATCGTCAATTGATTTGGGAAAGAATCTCTCTTAGTTTATAATGCATAAAGTTGGATAGCGGACATGTATTTTAAACACGTTAGATATAATCCATACAGTTATCTCCAAAAGAACTTGTACCCGTGACCTCAATGGTTTCAAAGCTCCAATGTATGCGGGTAGGCAAGGGTTAGACCCGTGTTTCTCCCTCCCATTTCGTAGTTCTTCTTCAATTGTTTGTAACTAAAACTAATTCTAAGTATTAACGTCGTCGCTATCAACAGATAAAAAGTAAATTATATATAGTGATGCATTAATCTAGTAACCTTTTGAATGAAAAAAAAATATTTCATTAAATGATTATCATATCAAACTATATGTTCTTATAGGAAAAATAAAATAAAGTAGGTATGGTTATGTAAGTTTAACTAGCAACATAACCTAATTACGAAATGATCATTGTAGTATATTAACATATTAGTATATATTACAAGCATATATAAATAATACTCTATTATTGGTTTTTTTCTTTTAAGAACGACAACGTTAGTGATTCGGGGCCACGATGACATCTAATTGGGCAGCATGCGATTCACGAACGTTACACCAAAATTAGTTACATATCTCCTAATATTTACCTACGGAGGAAACCCTAGAGGAGGCTCGAACCCAAACCTTCTACCATTGGAACAAACCCCCATTGGCACTCTACTATTGGTTTAATCGTATTTAAATATCATTGTTTTCTAATTTTATTGTGAACCAATGTGACAATGTCGTGACCTGTCCTTCTCGGTATAACCGTTGCAGGCAAGCATGGAGCAATTTTCCAGAAATGTAATGTGATCAACCAAGTATCACACGTGCATCGCCATTTTTTCGATAAATAGTCATTAGTTTAAAACTTATAGTTGGATAAAGTTATAAGATCCATAATAGTTATTATATAAAAAGATTATGAATAAAATTACATGACTAATGACAAAGTTAGTATAACATATGTTTCAATATGAGCAAATAAACTTATTATAGTCTTTGTTTTAGCTTATTTTCAGGATATATTGAAACTGTATGAAAGATTATAGATGAATTCATCCAATGACACTTGCAAAATGGGAGGGACAGTTGTTAAGGCATGCTTGTTTATATAATGTTTTTAAAGAAATTGAGATCTGTTAAAAATAATGAAATTTAAAAAGCCTAGAATCTGAATTGATCGAAAGTTATTATGTTTGGTTGACATAATCCAATAATTTTAATTTTTAATTTTTAAATAATTCAGTTTGATTGAAAATATTCAAAATTAATTGAAATTTTGTAATATAGTTAAGAATTTATAACATAATTTTGAGTGTTTAAAAAAAAGAAGCTTAATATAATATAATTGGTTGGTTATAATAATGCAATACATAATTATCTCCTATTAATTTATCATACTTAGTTATTATATATTTTATATTATTTTACATTTTTAAAGTATTACTTCAACTATCTTGTTAAATATATGTACATACGTAAATGAAAACAACAACTTCCTACTTTAAATATGGGAATAATTTTTTGAATTTTTTCTTTTTATCGATTTTATAAACAATTTAATTTAAAATTCTTTTTGGATAAAAATTTATAAATATAAAGTAAAAATAATTAAGGAAAAGTAAATGAAGAGAAATATATTGTTGTTATTTTTTTTTCAAAGATACAATGTTATTTATAGTAAGTGACCTCGAAAACTATTAAGCGATAAACTTGTATAAAAAGGTATGTATTTATAAAGTGACTTATTTGTAGGAGTATTTATCTAATGATATGTGTTCGCAGCGGAAAAGTAAATTTAAGATAGCATGTTAATTGAACTAGATATATAATTCAATCAACAAATGTTAACACAATCAAGACCTATTGATTTGTTAGCGAATCAAGTTTAGATAACGCGATCTAATATTGAAACAAAGACGAATTGAAGCAACAATTCAAAGAAAAAGTGAAATCCTTGAATAATTATTGAAATTTGAGTTCTTACATCAATAAAAACGTTTCCTACATACAGGAAAACAAAATAAACCCTTTGCGTCACATTTAACAAGGAATGTGTCGCATTGGATGATCCGTAGGAATCCCGTTTTCTTGTTGATCTCCCGAATGCTCCCGATGCGTAGCGGTGAGTTCAAAAGTCCCCTTTTGAGTCCCATAAGCCTCCCAAGTGACCAAACAAACCCCCTAGCCATGGTTCCTTCAAAAACATCATTCTCAATCATCAATACCAAGTCTTGATCACTCAAAACCGTATCATCCCTTCCTCATTTAAAATGTATTGTTCTCAATTTCGAAATACCATCATCATCAAGATAAGGAGATAAAACACCGACATTAAAAGTAGAATGAACTCCGTAATCACCCGGAAGTTCCACCTTGTACGCAATGTCATTAATCCTTGCAATTATCTTGTAAGGTCCTTCAGCTCGTGGATGAGTTTGTTCTTAAGTTTACTTGTAAATCGTTTTTTCCTTAAATGCACCAATACCAAATCACCTTCTTCAAATAACCTCGACTTTCGATTCTTGTTAGATTTCTTTTTATAACCCGCATTTATCGTCTCGATACGATCACGCACTTGTTGATAAAGCTTCATCATTGACTTCAACTTTGACTCGGCATCCGGATGAACCAGTTCGTCCTATGGTAATGGAATCAAATCCAAAGGAACAAATGGATTAAGATCATATACAACTTCAAATCGAGATCGACCCGTTGCATAAATTGGCGATTGATTGTCAGCAAATTCCGCATGAGCCAATTTAACATCCCAATCTTTTTGAGTCTTGCTAACCAACCCTCGTAAAAAAAAGTTCCCATCGTTCGATTAGTTACCTCCGTTTGACCATCCGTTTGAGGATGATGAAAACTACTAAACAATAACTTCGTTCCCACTTTTCTCCATAGAGTATTCCAATAATATAGCTTAGAAACTTTGTGTCTCGATCTGAAACGATAGCTTTTGGAATTCCATGTAGTCGCACAATTTCCCGATAGTACAAATCCGCAACATTACTAGCATCATTCGTTTTATGACAAGCTACAAAATGCACCATCTTTGAGAACCGATCAATTACCACCATGATAACATCCCTACCTCGTTGAGTACGTGGTAAAGCTACAATAAAGTCCATAGAAACATCCTCCCATGGTCGAAGCGGAACCGGTAAAGGAGTATATAAACACGTTTTAAAAGAACTTTTCGCCATGTGACAAGTAACACATTTTCCCACCACATTTGTCACATCACATAATATCTTCGGCCAAACGAAATGCTCTTTAAGCATCTCCAACGTCTTCACTATTCCAAAGTGACCCGCTAAACCTCCACCATGTGCCTCTCGAGTTAACAATTCAAAAATAGAATGTTTAGGAATACATAAAGAATTTCCTTTGAAGAGAAATCCGTCTTGAATCAAATACTCCCCAAACGCCCCGGATTGACACTTGTCAAATATCTCTCCAAAATCTCCATCCCCCACATAATAATCTTTTAATGTTTTAAAACCCAATAAACGAACATCAAGAGTAGCTAAAATAGTATTCCTACGAGAGAGAGCATCCGCCACCACATTACTCTTACCATCTTTATACTTCGAAGAAAAATAGAAAGATTGCAAGAACTCCACCCATTTGGCATGTCTTGGACTCAACTTTTGTTGTCCATTGATATACTTTAATGATTCATGATCCGAATGTAGAATAAATTGATTAGATCTTAAATAATGACTCCAATGATCAGGGGCTCGAACAATAGCATAGAACTCTTTATCATACGTGCAATAATTCAATCTATCTCCACCTAACTTTTCAGAAAAATATGCAATTTGACGATTACGTTGATCAAAAAAGCCCCAATCCCTAGTCCGCTAGCGTCACATTCAACTTCAAATGGTTGCGAAAAATACGGTCACACTAAAATTGGTGCCGCACACAAACGCTCCTAAATTATTTCAAACCCCTTTTGAGCATCATCACTCCAAACAAAGGTTCCTTTCTTCAAGCAATTGGTGATAGGACTAGTAATCGTGCTAAAATCACGAATAAAACGCCTATAAAAAGATGCAAGACCATGAAACGAACAAACCTCGGTAATAGTAGTAGGACTAGGCCAAGTCTTGATAGCTTCAATCTTGGCTTGATCCACCGACACTCCATCCTTCGAAACAGCATATCCCAAGAACACCACATTATCCACCCCGAACGAACACTTTTCTTTTTTCCCCGTAAAGCTTTTGAGATCGAAGTGTTTCAACAATTGCCTCAAGTGATCTATATGCTCCTTTTCACTTTTGCTATATATCTAAATATCATCGAGATAGACCACCATAAATTTTCCCAAAAAAGACTTTAAGACCTCATTCATTAATCTCATAAATGTACTTTGTGCATTAGTGAGACCAAACGGCATAAAGGTCCAATCATATAATCCATGCTTAGTCTTCAACGTCGTCTTCCATTCATCTCCTTTACGCATACGGATTTGATGATATCCACTCCTCAAATCAACTTTGGAGAAGATCACCGAACCATATAATTCATCAATCATGTCATCAAGTCTCGGAATTGGAAACCTATACTTGATAGTGATATTATTCACCAACCTACTATCAATGCACATACGCCACATCCCATCTTTCTTAGGAACAAGTAAAACCGGAATGACACAAGGACTTAAGCTTTCCCGTACATAACCTCGATCCATTAATTCTCCAATTTGTTTTTGCAACTCCTTAGTTTCCTCCGGATTGCAACGATATGTCGCCTTATTTGGTAATGGACTACCCGGAATAAGATCAATTTGGTGCTCAATTCCCCTAAAAGGAGGTAAACACGGTGGTAAATCATCCGGAAAAACATCCCCAAACTCCACCAATAATTTCTCCAATCGACCCGTGGGAATTTTAACCCAATATATCATCGAGTTTTCCTTAGCAACCAATAGAAACACCGTCTCTCCCCTGTTAATCACGCTCTCTACTTCTCTTTCACTAGCCAACATAGTATGAGTTCTTTTCACCTTTGACTTGGTACTCATTGCCCGAACCGCTTGAGAAGTCATAAGTTTTAACACAGTCTTCTTTCCACCATCTCTCAACTCATATTCATTACTTTTTGCGCTATGTATGACATCACGATCAAATTGCCATGGACGACCCAAAAAGATGTGACACGCGTCCATAGGAATAACATCACACAATATCTCATCCACATAAGAGCCCAAAGGTAATCCAACACTAACTTGCTTGGATACCTTGACTTTGTTTCCATCATTTAGCCAATGAAGACCGTATAGCCTAGGATAAGCCATAGTAGCTAATCCCGACTTGCTTACCATCTCGCTTGACGCCACTTTTGTGCAACTTCATCCGTCAACAAACTACACCACTTGTCTTTAACTTGACACTTGTTGTGAAACAATTGATCTCTTTGATCAAGATCGGTAGTCACCACTTGTGTTTGTAATGATCTAAGACCAACGTTGTCTCCATGTTAGGAACTTCATAATTCTCTTCCTCCTCCTCGTCTCCATAACTATCATATACCACCTTTTCATCCAATTGACTCTCTTCCTCGAACAAGTCATCTCGAATTTCCGCTGCTTCTCTTAAAGTAACAACCCTTTTGTTTGGACATGAATTTTGAATGTGTCCAAAACCTTGACATTTAAAACAACGAGTTTTGGACAAGTTTTTTTTCCCGTGGTACAATAGGCGCTTTAGTAGTAAACGGAGAAGTTTTGGCGGTATGAGCATTAGAAGAACCACTAGAGAAACCACTCGAAGCACTAACCTTTTCAGAAAATTCCGATCTTCCCACCGACTTGGCTCTAGCAAAATCAGCACTTGAACTACCCCATACTTCATTCTTCCTTGAGCTTCCAATTTTAAACACAAATTACATAAAGTATCATAATCCGCATAGGGATATAAATCAATAATTTTAGCAATATTGTAATTCAAACCCCGCAAGAATCTTGACATATTTTGTTCTTCGATCTCTTCTATCTCACCCATTAATGATAAATTCTCAAGTTCATCAATGTATTCTCCAACAATCATCTTCCCTTGCTTGAATTCTGCAATCTTCCGATAAGTAGATATACGATCTGATGTTGGAACATACCTTTTTTGAAGTTTTCTTTTCAAAGAATCCCAAGAGTTGATCTTCCCCCTTCCATCACAGATTCTTTTGTTCTTCACACCTTCAAACCATAACGAAGCGCTTTTCCCTAATCGAAGAATAGCGTATTTGCAAGGCTTTTCATCATTAAACTCCTTAAAATCAAACATCCGTTCGATTTTCTTTTCCATTCAAGATAGACTTCGGGATTTGTACCTCCTGTAAATTTCGGCAATTCGTTAACCTTGAATTTTTCGTTATCTCTTTGATCACCACGCCTTGGTTGTCGTTGCAAACCTTCTTGTATGTTACGCATAGCATCCCGAAGACTTGTCAAAAACTTTGGATCCTCCCAATTCATCTTTAGAAACGATTTCTGATTTTTTTTTTTTTTACCAAATTCAAGAACACGAAGAGTCAAGAGCCAAGTATGGCTCTGATACCACTAATGATACGTATTCGCAGCGGAAAACAAAATTTAAGATAGTATGTTAATTGAACTAGACCTATAATTCAATCAACTAATGTTAACACAATCAAGACCTATTGATTTGTGAACGAATCAAGCTTAGAAAACCCGATCTAATATTGAAACAAAGACGAATTGAAGCAACAATTCAAAGAAAATGTGAAAAACCTTGAATAATAATCGAAATTTGAGTTCTTACATCAATAAAAACGTTTCCTATATATAGGAAAACAAAATATATCCTAAAAACACAAAAAAGAAAGTAAAAAGTCGGTTTTGGCTGACATTCAGCGACTGCGTCGCATTTAACCACCAATGCGTCACATTGGGCTTGTTTCCAAAACGAAAAACGCGTTTTAAGAAGCAACTGCGTCGCATTCAGCAAGGAATGCGTCGCATTAGATGATCATTAGGAATCCTTTTTTCTTGTTGAATACGTGAATGCTCCCGATGCGTAGCGGTGAGTTCCAAAGTCCCTTTTTGAGTCCCATAAGCCTCCCACGTGACCAAACAAACCCCCTAGCCATGGTTCCTTCAAAAGCGTCATTACCAATCATCAATACCAAATCCTGATCACTCGAAATCGTATCATCTAACCTTTTGGTATTGCAACAATTGTCCTGGTTGATGAAAATGTGACATTGATGATGATGGAAGAAAAGAAAAGGCAATTTTATTAAAATGGTGTGATTTGTTTGAAAATGTTTTATTAAACTGATTCGAATTCTTAGAAATCAGGAATCTTGAATTTCTTCAAAAATTGGAAGGAATTTCGAATTCTACAACGGAAGGAATCTGATGAAATTTTAACATATTCTAATTCCTTCTATTATCCAACCAAATAATATGCAACGGAAATTAAGAATTCCAATTCTTTCAAATTCCATTAGATTATATGATCCACACATGGTCTTAGTCTCTAATTGACTAACTTAACACGAAAGTTTGACTTTTTAAAGATTAATTCAATTACAATCTAATAGAATTAGAAGTATGTGGAACTAGAATTTAATCTAAAGTGATTGACAAACTGATATAGACCTGAGTGATATTGACTTTTCAAAGATTAATTCACTTAGTTTGAAGTGATTGACAAACTGATATAGACTTGGAGAGTACTTGGTCACAAATGCCCATTGATAAGTTAACAGAAGATATAAGTATAATGAGATGCTGACATCTGTTTTATATGATATGAAAATAAATATTTCGAGTGTATTGCTTTGTTCTTTTCGTCAATATTTGTAGGGGAAATGTTAAATGCTTGAAATCACGTGTCATCTTCTTATCGGCTTGAGTATCATATAATAGGTAATCCTAACTTCGTGATCCAATTGGATCCAACGGACCCTTCCCCAAGGACCGACCCAAGACAATGATTACCTGTCCCCCTTAATAATGATACTATAATATTTTATATCTCGAATATAATTTTCGTTTAAACTCATTACAATTTAGGTTAAATAAACAAACGTAACAGAACAACCAAGATTGCATATCAAAGAAAGAGGCTCATTTCGTTGCCCCTTTATACATACATTTATCCGTTTTTAATCCCATAAATATAATTTTTTTTATATAAAAAAAAGACATGTGCATATCTAGATTTCTGGTTCAGAACAAGCACAAGATCCAGTTTCCGATGAAATCGCATGCTCACCCCACACTGACTCCACATCACGACAAAACTAGTCTAAGATTTCCCCATCAATATAAACATTCAGATTCCTCCTCATTACATCTTCATTTCTCCCATTTCCTTCTTTTATCTTCAACATATTATTTCTAGATTCCACATTATCCAAAAATGGAGCATGTTTTTGATTCAGAAGTATCAACTAGTAGTGGTTGTGAATCTGGTTGGACATTATACTTACAACACTCTATCTCTCATGATGATCACTTTTCTTGGAAAAAACCTTCTTATGAATGTGATCAAGAAGACGATGATGACGACAATATGTCGATGGTTTCAGATGCATCTTCCGGTCCACCACATTTTCATGAACATCAAGAACATGATGAAGATGAATACTGCAACAATGAAAACAAAAACATCGACGACAATGGTGTTTTGTGTTATCCTACATTGCCGTTGGGTTGCAGGAAAAGACGAAAGATTCATAGACACTTTCAAGATTTGCCTGTTTCTGTTGATGACACTGCTAGTTCTCCGTTTTTCAGCTTTTCCAATGTAAGTTTTTGCTTTTTAAATATGCTAATCCTGCCTGTTTAGCAGAAGCAATTTTAAGATGCTTATTCAAATTTTCTTAATTCATATTTGTGGTTTTGATTGAACCTAAACTGTAATACACTAAACTACGCTTACTTAAATTATATAGTGACACTTTGTAATCCAATAAAAGATCGCGAATGTTAGATGGTAAGAGTAAGACGATTTCAGCTTGATCTTTCCAATATGCTTGCAAAAGTATCGTTGGTTTTGCACATGATTGTACAAAACACGTTGAATCGATAGATTAATCCACGATATATAGATTAAATTAACAACGTTTTAAAACTTATGGATGTGCTTTTTTATGTGATATTCTTGATGGTTAATTTATTCCTTTTCTTTTCTTTTGTAGAAGGATCTAAAAGTTTGCAACAAAGAAGCTTCAACAGAGGATGATGACAGTTTTGATTATTCTCAAGGCCATTCCACGACCTATTTTCAGGTAATTATATAAACCATTCTAATGGTCATAATTATTTATATTTTATCTACTATACGATAAAAGATCCGTTGTAGGATTGTAGTTTTGAAGTATAAAAAAGCTTAACAAGATGTTTATACTTATCAATGAACAGATGGTTTAAAGTGGAGTACATGACGGGCAAGCACTTGAAGGAATGAGAAAGATTCATCAATGAAGTGGAATTTAGATCCAAAATTTTGAGATAGTTTACATTTCTTTTTTCTTTTTTTTCTTAGTTATGATTAGCTCTCACAATGGGTAGCCAAGATCTATAATGTAAACCAATCAGATTTTTTGATAACGATGTTTGGTTTATTGGTTATACATATCTAAAAGCTTTGTCGATTTTATGTATCTATATTCCGTGGATCCGAACATAGAACATTAAAGTATTAGTACTTATTAAGCAACTTATCGCTAATCCAAAAAAACACATACTTTAACTACAGTCGGCACCTAAACATCTCATCACCAAAACCAACAGATTCTAATTAACTATTGACGGTCACTTAAACGATACTTCAGTAAGTATCAAAACAACGTAAAATACATATTTTAAAGCACCCTCAGGATGCTTTCTGTACAAATTTTATATGACAACACAGCTTATTCTCTATAACTAAACTCTATGTACCACTAAGATCAGGATGATCAAGTAAAAACTTCATGTTTTCAATAGTTACTATCTATACCATTTACTGGTGCTGTACACGGAAACTTGTCAGGTTAATTTAGATGAACGGGGTTGTTAAAGTCGAAGTTGGAATTATAATGATAACCACCAAAATTTGTAAGTTTGTAGACATCACTCTAGAAGCCTTTGGTTCTTGTACCATGCGATAGCAAAAACATAGAGAAAGAGGCTACCGGTGGTACAGCCGCCAACGGTCCACAAAAATTTACGCATACCAATATCCTTTTCAGCAGCAGTCTCTCCATTGAAAAGGTCGATGTTGATATTCATTCCAAACGCTCCAACCACAACCACAAATGCATTAATTACTAGACTTGCGGTTGACAATATGACGCCCATTTGCAAAAGATTATTCTGCTTGTCGTCTAACATTATGTTTATGTAGTCTTCTGTGTCCTCCACATATTCCCTCAGCTGGCCACGCAGATGTTTTGATTAGAGATGACAAAATGACGGGTTGGGTAATATGCCAAAACATGTAATCTTTGTTACATTATAATCACACGAAATTATAGATGGTTGGGCTGTTCGGATCAAAACATATCAGTTGAAGAGTGCATCAAAATGGGTTGGAAGGCCGATTCACAATCATTTTCTTAATATGTAATTTATATCAATAATAAATGCTCTAATAATGCTTAAACCAAATTAAGAGATTCTTAACAGATCCTGTCAATTCTGAAACATAAAAGCAGATGATTTGTTTTCTTAACTGATAGAAAATTGAGTGGCATACCGTTGATAATCTATGTAGTGTTCCATCAATATGTACAAAATAGGCCTCAAGGAGCATTTCAAGTTCCTCAACATCTCGGTGTTTAATGGTACCATGTCTTGCTATGCTATTTCGAGTCATACGACTGTCTCTTCCAAGTGCATTAGGTGCAAAAAACCGTTCCTGTTGGCTATTCATCCTTTGAAAGTTACTTTCATGTATGTTCACATCCCCCTCCATAGGAACTCTAATATAAGGCATAAAGATCCGGTAATTCCCATATCAAATTAAAAATTATATTAAGTTTCGTTAAAGATGCAAACCTATCATCCATTTCTGACTGAAAAACTTGTTCATCCATATCATCTATCTCGTTTACTGAAATTACAGAAGCATTCTCGAATTGTTGCTCCAGTTTATCAGTAAGATACATTTCAGCCATATCACCATCATCATCAAGCAAGTTCTCTAATTCGTCCCTAACCTAAATCAATAAGAATCAGACAGAATAAATCGTACGAGTTGATATATAATTAATGACAAAATGAAAAGAAGAGTAAAAACTGACAAACCTTTTGCACACGTCCTGAAATAGCAACCAACCTACTTTTGATTTGACGAACACGTTCCAAATTACGAGTACTAATTTTGGACGTCAACTTATCCAATGCTGGATGCGCTTCTTTCTCTAAAGTCATTGCCTAGTTCCGAATAACATGAGAATACAAGATGGGTCAGGTTGATTGACCCGGAAATTATTAGTAATATAATTCCGCCCAAACTAAAGTGTTGTATGAGGTCCTAACTTGTAAGCACTTTTGGGTGAGTTTCAAACTGCTCAAACAATTTAACCCGTTCCATTTCTAACCAAATTGTTAAAGTCCAGTTTGACCATTTAAAGGAATAAGGTAACCGAAATTAGTTCATTTCTAGTTAATAGGGTTAAAATTATCACCTTTAATTACAGAACAATTAATGTTAAAAAAATGACCATACACCTCTTCAATAAGTATAAAAATTATGACCTCTTTTTCCAATGAACTGCAAGCTGCCTCTATGCAGGCCTCGAGTGCAACAAACTCGAATTTAAGGAGTTTGATTCCATCTCGGCTATCAATAGAATGTACTCCATCAGCTTTCACATCCTCGTTTTTCTCTCGTCTGGGGGTGGATCTGCTCGGAGAGCTAACTCCCTTTGATTGTCGTTCTCCCAAATCATACGTATTTGTCCAGTCTGTATCATCAGAATTTGCGGTTCCCGCCTGTTTCAAGTTTTTTTACAGCAAGTCATGGGAATAGGTTCAGGATTCAGTATTTCAGCCTCTCTGATATATGACGCTACCTTTTATGTAATTGTCAATTGTTTAATGAACACATAGTTTATAACATTAACAAACATCATGCATTGCATTCTATCATGTGAGTATGTGACATGTTTGTACTCCATTATCAAGCAAATATATTTTGCTAGGAAATTGATGTGTGCTGCTAACAGCACCTATGTTTTGGGCAACGATATGTTAGACCGCTCTCGGTTCATGCCACATATTTTTTTTAGTTTTGATAAACCACACGCTCTCCAACTTATAGTTGCACGCAAGATTCGTGGTCCTTTCACCACATATCATTTCTTTATATACCTGAGATGCAGACGCTTGATAATGACGCATAATACGAAGTAGAAGTTCATCAACAAACGGAGAAACAAATGGATCTACCGCATTAAGCATAAGCACCTCATGCGCGGTAATTATGGCCTTAATATGTTCCAAATTGATCACAATAGCCCGTTCTCTACCAAGGACAGTCGACGGATACGATAACATAGGGTCAAGAATACGAAGATCACGTGCAGGTAATCCTGTCCGGCGCATTACGGCGTGTTTACCAGCTTCCACCATTTGTCCTTGACCTGTGGAATCTATTAAGAGCCAATTCTTGATTCCAGGGGCCTTTTTTCTTACTCCTCCGCCAATGTTTACGTTCGGGGTGGCAGCTCGTCCCGGGGTGTAACCGTTTTCTTCCTGTATGGAAGCCACGGTGGGTGGCGGAATACGACGGGCTCTCATTGCGCCAAATTTTGATGGTTTGAAATTTATTTGACCTGGTCTTGTTTCATCGTTTAAAGTCTTATTAATGTCGTAGATTTTCCTTTAACTATCAGATTATTAACAGTTTTAGTCCCTTATATCACTTTTAGTTTAGAGAAAAATAAAATAAAATTGATTCGGCATTTTGAAAAGACGGTATTTTGGACCCAACCGGACTTAAAAACTGTATTTTTTATGTTTAAATACCGACGACCGAACCGCAGGTCACATGTCCGGTCCGGTTTCGACCCATCTCGGTTTTGTCCGCTGCTCTGGTTGCGAAGGACCGGTATCTCACTTGCTGAACACTTCCACTAACATTCTCCCTTAACTATTAAAAAATAAAGTGAATCAAATTTAAACACGCCTAGTTAATTTCTATTCAAACACCACCCGGGTTCTGCCTGGGTGGTAAGTCGTTTTTTATGATAATTTTGTGTGACCTCAAACCAGTGTCATTATATAAAACGGGGGAATGCTCTAGTACGGGAACACGGATCGGGAATGGGGTTCGATAGGTCCTTAAAATTTGGTTCGAAGGTAGGTAGACTCATTTTGGTACGATTCCGGTACGATGTACCAATTAATATGGTACAATGTACCGGAATTTCTTAAAACTCCGGTACGATGATTTTATAATTGATAGTTGATAGAAACTGATAACTATACTTAATTTAAAAATCATAATCTAAAATATAACCAACATGATTTAATATCCAATAGAAATTACTCGACTCCAATTTTCCTATTTATTTATTATTCCAACGGTTGGATAATCAGTTAGGTTCTTCAATCTGACAATTGGGCGTGTGAAAACGTGATTTTATAGAACCCGATATACATGGAACTATGATTTTGTGGATTAAAAACGTGTTCCAAACTCAATTTGGTACGAATTAAGGAACAATTTAGAACGTTGGATTTCCCGGTCTAAATCACGATCCCAAGCATTCCAGAACATATTCGTACCGTGTTCTGGAACGAACGATCTGATACAGAAAACGTGGGCATTCATGTGACATTGCCTCGAACCACTATAATTGCCTTAAAAGAAAATTCTATTCAAACACCATTTATTCGGTTTTAATATTGTAGCATATTTTTAAAACATGAAACAAGCTATTTTATGCATTTTGTAACATGTTTTCTAGTTTTGTACTCTGGTTTTATCATAGTTTTAGAGTTGTATTCGTTTGATTACTTTTTGTTTGTTTGTTTAGGTTCGTTTGGCTTTGCATTGCTTCTGCTGATCCTACTGATATCGAACATTTACATTGTACACCCAAAACATGTTGGCTTTGAGATCTTTGCTTTACTCATATCCGCCCATGTTGATTAATTATGGTTTGTTTGGTTTCGTGTGCTCATATGGTAAGGTCATTAATGAAAGTATCGAACAGTAAAATGTCATAAAATGATAAATGTTGATTTTGATAATTTAAATGGCAGCTACAAATTATAAGCATAATCCACAAATTAATTTCAATAGATTAACTTACGTATATAGAAATCCCAAGTGATTTTAATCCAAATGTTAAAAAGTCGCATTCTTTTGATCATTGTAAGTCTCACAAACGAGAGATCAGTATAGATTACATCAGGTTTTGCGATAAGACACGTTGGGTCAAGCAGTTTTGGCTACTTTCGACGAAAGGGGGGGAGAAGAACATACATGCTTAATTAAGTTCATTGGGAAGCAGCTAATAAACAGTTGTACACAACCACAGTTCCACAGGATTCTAACATAGTCTATGTCTGTTTGGGATTATACTTCCTAGTCTACTGTTAATTCCTACATAGGTACAGTACCGTTCTAGCCCGTCGGCTGATTTAACCTAAGTCCAGGAACACTGGAACAGATCCTTTTGCCTGGAATGACTGAGGTCAAAAAGTACCATTCATAACATTAATAAGTTTAAACTATATCAAATACACTTGAAGAATCGAACATTCCAAAGTTGGATGATTTTCAAGCGTGAACGCTCTGCAATTAAGTAAACTAGTGTTAGAACCAGAAACTTTTCAATAGACAATTCAATAAATGCTAGAAACTAATCAAAATATTCGCATTGGAGTATTTAAGTGACTAGATCGCTTCATAGACAGCCTCTTTCCATAGTGAAACTCAAAATATGTTTTAGTCAGTCCTTATACTTACAAGTGAAGTGCTAACTCTTTCTACACTGCCTTTTGGGTCCCCTTCTATTTACTTGCACTGTTTCAACATCATGGATATTTTCAGGGAGCTCTTCGTTCTGCCCTGACGATAAATTGATAACTTCATCTGGCAGATTTTCCTCCGGCATCTCGCAGTTTCCATTTATAGGCCTCATATAGCAGAACCTTTTCAACAATTGCAGCCATTTTGAAAAGGTTATATTAAAAATAAAGAAAAAGCAACTGCATACGTAAAAAACTTTTTTAAGTAGATCATGAATACCATTCTTGAGGAAGTTTCTGGCTACTGAAATCGGAAGGTAGCATCCTCCATTTCCTGCATTTATCGCACTGTAACCATTCATTATCAGGCTTTAGATGACGATATCGCCTTTTTTTCTGGATCACAAAAACGAAAAAAGCAGGTTTGGAAATCATCAACTAACAAATAAGTAGACTAGACAGCAATCATATAAAAATCTATCGGAAAACAAAATACAAATCTGGCTTTAATTATACCCAATATTTAGTTTGAACCAAGTACTCGTCGGCCTTTTCACTAAGCCAATTTTCAAGCAAAGTGTAGGGTTCACAGTCCACGAATCCTTGCTTGTTGCTATGCACCAAAAAAGTATCACCGCCATCGTCCTATATAATAGTCAACCAAAAACATATCAATGGGTCAACGGGAATAAAATTTGACTGTATAAATCATCACATAATTGTGTATGCGAGATGTGATACCCTACACAAATAGTATACAGTTATCAAACTTAAAGCATAAAGAACGTACCATCACATCGGTAACATCAATTACTCCAATAACTCCATGAGTCTTTTCTCCATTATGAAGCATGCTCCCAACTCTTTTGTAAGCCTGTATGAAGCATTCAAAAAATATCAGGGTCAAATTTGAAAACATGGAGAAAAAAGAGTCTGCGTGTCTACCCAACCCGACCCACTCCGTTTCATACCATACTAAAAACTTCTGTTAACCACCTACCCATCTTGCCACCTCTAAAAGAAACATTTTAAGTCTTAACCAATGCGGTCGACTAAGAAATACAAAGAAAAACCTAAAATCTATAAGGAAACAAACATAAAAAGTAGACGAAATCAAAACTCACCTCAATTAACCGCCCATGCCAATATACGAAAATCCCACAATTACCATTTTCAAAATCCACTTGAGAACGTCCAAGAAAGACTTGGACCGTTTTTCCCGAAACAACTCCATTTTCAATGCTGGTCATGTGTAGACACTTTGCTAAAGGCCGACTTTTAACCTGTTGCAAGTATTTCTAGCTATTTAGTGGTCATGATTGGTTAAATGAGAAAGAAGTTGATAATGTGGATATTACCAATGACCCTTGAACTGTTATCTTTATTCGTGGATCTAAGAAGATTACTTCCATAAAGGATCGGAGTGAGTAGTCTAACGAAACCTGAAAACCATGAAGAAACACATTTATTAGTTAGTTACACGCAATCACCTTGCTGCTTTTCTTTATAAATACTATAAATAAAAGCTCTAACATGATGGATTAACACCTGTCGAGTCATCTGCCCCAATCGAGATATGGCCCTACGTGAGCGGATGAATATGTCACCTTGATGGAATGTACTACCACCTATCGTCCCCTTGTCCCATTCAAGAGAATATTCTGATCCCCGTTTTTCCAAATTCCATACGTAGATATGTGTTCCAGTACCCATTTTTTCCAACAAGCCAGCTTTTTCACCAATAAAATACTCATCAAACGGTGAAAATTCCATAATGGCTTTTAAGTTGTTCTTTGCTGAAGCTTCACTCTGGATTTTCGTATCAAGTTTCATATACTGTCCTATACGAGTGTATGTGACGATTGGTATCTCTACAATCTGTTGCAACAAGATGACAAATAAAAAGATCAAATTTGTTATATACATAAACCTTTTAAAAGAAAGAACACAAATCAAATTATTCATACATCTTTTCCTTCATTTAGTGATTGTGAAAGAAACGCAACAGATCGGGAGTTTGTAGTTTGTGTAAGAACCAATGCATCCTTTCCCAGTTTCATAGTAGCAGTCTGTGAATAACGTTAAAACCTTAAAGTTACTTAATGGTTAAATCTTTTAACCAGTTAATATCATGATTGGCCACATTCTTTAAAAACAGCATACAAAGTCAACCTCAAAATTACTACTGTAGTAAAAGAGGCAAGAAATACCTTAAATCCATGACCGTATGTTCCAATATAACTTGGATCATTTGTATCAGATTGCTTACGACCAAATGCTATCATTCTAAAAATATCTTCGTGGCCCATCCCATGACCGTCATCGACAACTTCTAACATTGGAATTTCTTGACCAGCAATGTGTGAGTATATCATGTTAATAGAAATGTCCAACCTACAATTCAGTTTTACAATAAAATACGATAAGAAAGAATGCTGTGTGATTAAAATAATAATAATAATAATAATACGGAGTAACAAATTAATAATATATATATAGGTGTACATACCTTGTTGCATTGGCATCTCTTGAGTTGTCCACAAATTCAGCAATAGCACCAAATATCCAGTCAGAATGGGTTTGACCAAGCGTTTTCAGATAACTAGGATTGGTGCAGAGATAATTCTTCTTTGGACGAGTTTGCCCCTTTGGACTACTTACAGATCTTTTACCATTTTCAGCTCTAGACTCAAGGTTATCGCCAGTGTAGCCATTACGAGAAACTCCACCCATGCCACTATCTTCAAGTCGTGTTTTAGAACGTTCTAATTGAAATCCCGTCATTTTTTTTATTCATGTGGAGAAACAAAGAATAAGAAAAAGAAATGAAATACCAACCCCTTAATATGAAGTCAACAGGTAGAACAGTTATAATTCATCTATAGTATACTTAGTTCTTGCACATGTACCACATACGAGGATATGGTGGATGCCACTCGGGCTATCTTTTGCTGAAACATGCCCTTTTTGTAGTTTAATTTATAATTCAAAATAAAAGATAATTACCTCCAGTTTCTTCATTCGGACGAGACTTCGCCTTTGCATTAGTCACGGATCTGCTACACGTTTCCTTTGCACTACTTACAGACCTTGTACAAGTTTCAATTCTTGGCATTACAGGTTGGCTTTCTACAGAGTGGCAACCAGGACGTTCTGATATTCATTTAATGAATTTATTTGAAAAGCAATAACTAAAACTAATAACTTAAAGAAAATAGTCAATTATACGAAAAGTCGAAAACTAACCAGTCTGGAAATGAGTTTGGGTTCTGGTGACGGTGTGTTGATGTTGAGTTAAATACTTAACCACGGCATAACTGAATTCTTCATTTGGTAAGGGAGGCATAATGTACAGAATACCGTTCCCAGTGTTTGCAAAAGCAGCCTTCAAAACCAATATGAACATATTAGACTACAAATGTAATGTCTAAAATGCTCCTTAACAAAGTTGAAGATAATAAAATTCAAGACATAAATTACATAGATATCAAGCACCTTTTTAGATTTTTTCAGGTAACTCATAAAAGTTTTCCACTCAGCCTTTTGACGGTCGTCCACAGAAGCTGGGTGGATAAGAATGGAAAGTAATCCAGATGGAACATCTACTTCCTTTACGAATTTGCTAATATCCCAATTTTCAGGACTGCAAACACTCGGTAATTAAAAACATTACAAGAAACTTTAAATGATATAATTTTGAGATAGCTGAAAATATCATGCAAAAAGATTCCAATTGATAAATGGAAAACACAGAAAGTGATGAGAAATAGAAACTTACAATGCGATTGATGGTTTTGAACATCTGATCCGACAAATGGCTTTTGTATCCTTTCTTAGCAGAACATAAGATCGTAAATCATCTACAAGTTGTGTGCAGTTGAAAAAATTGTTAGTAAGAAAAACAAAGGGAATAAGCTACCCATAACCAACTGTAATAATCAATTTAGGCACGAGTATGTAAAAAAAAAATACCAATGCGTATGTTAAGAAGGGTTTATTTGTCATGAAACCTTTTACACCTTCCCATTTGCTTAAAACAAAAGTATGGGTGTGTTTAGGATTGTTCGCTTATCTGAACGGCTTAATTATGATTTATGCTTATAAACACTGGTTAATGTAAAGTGTATGGAATGTTGACTAACTACAAGTAAATTAATGGGAGCGTGAAAATATACTCACCAAAATGATTACGACGCGATTCTGGCATTAAAGAAACTGCAACATAGTAAATGGAAAAGGGAATTAATTAAGGATAATATGTGAAGTATCATATTAATGATCCTTCTAAGGTTGTTAGATGCAGTAAAAAGTTGTTAATTTTACTATAACAACATCAAATGTTCAAGGAAAATGACGAATGTAGAAATTATGAAGCATGTCCAGTTTTCTTAACCACATCCCGAATGGTTGTGGTTATCAAAACTTATTTTTGGATATAACTATGAAAAAGTGTATGCTCACCACTATGATCTCGCTCGTTAGACTTACGATACATATCTGGTATCATCGTAGCTGTATCATAAAAATTGAAAAAGAAACATAGTTAATGATATTTGATAACAAAGTAACAACATATTAGGAAAACTCAAGTATACACAAACACATGTAGTAGAATTATCACAGAGCGTGTGCTCACCTCTACGATATCGATCACCCGAGTTACGACATGATTCTGACATCATGGAAGCTAAAACAGTGCAAGTGGAAAGAAAATAAATTACTGATATTAAAATTAATATAAACGATAGAATTATCAACATATCTAAACCATTATGCTCACCCCTATGATCGCCTGCATTACGAAATGATTCTGGCATCAAGGTAGCTGAAACAGAGGAAATGAAGAGAAACATTAATGAAGGATTTTATGTTTTAAGTACTCGTATTATAGCTATACAAAAAATAAATTAAAAAATTGAATTATCAACATAAAAACCATAATTGAATTTTTTAAGTATCCTGCATTTCATCAACTAAAATGAATTAGAAACCTTTAAATTCAAGTGTTTCCATAAAAAGAGCCACAAAGCGGATTATAGTGTGCACCGCAACTTGTTTATGGTGATTTTAATCTGTCATTCAAATCCTTTTTAGCAGAGTCCCAAACTTCCATAAACTGTCACCGCTCTCTACTGTTGCGGCTATTATGTCTTTCAGCTATTCATTAATTGGCTCATTTGGTTAATTATCTGTTTTAAAAATTTTGAGATATTTTTGTGTGTTTACAGAAGAAGAAATGGGGAAGACTACCATAACAGGAGTACCTGTTGGAAACGATTTTTCTTGCATGGAGAAAATGTGAAAACTTTCTCTACATTTGGAAACATTGCTTTTCCTTTATTCGTTTTGTTTCAGGAAAGTTGTTCATGATTTCGGGGGAAATGACTTTTCGTGTAGTGAATTTGAAGATTATTAACTATTTTTAGCTGATGAAATGTAGAGAAAAACTAATTAAGGATAATATTTGATTCTCCTATTCTTATTAACAGAACAGTACGATTAATCAAAACGTGGTATATTTGTAGGATGTTGTCTCCTAAGGGTAGACAGTCCGGATATATATGTATACCAACCTCTACGATGTGGGTGTTGATGTCGCTCATCTTGATCTGCCATCAAACTGCAAAGGACATTAAATGAATAGGAGAACAAATTTAGGATAGTATGTTAAAGTATTTAACAAACTAGCCAAAAATTGTATCAAAGAAAACAAAAGTTTAACGTAAGTATTTATCACTCTTTAGACAGATATAATGGCAACTAATGTAAGCATCAAACGGTAAGATTCACTAAAAAAACTAAAACTAAGTAAATGGGTCAAAATATCACCCACATTCAAATTGCTAATGAGTAACAGTTTAGTTTAAGATTGATTGTTGTTTGAACTTATTTAAACCATTTGCGAGTTCAAATAAATTTTATCGAACAGAAAAAGTACTCTCGCTTGTTATTTTCTCTTTATGACAGACACTTTAGAGCCTATTTAGTTGTAGGTAACTTCAAGTTTTCTAGAAATATTTTTTTTAACAAAACTTACAAAAAACAGAAAACGCGTTCAAAATAAATTTTCAAAAAACCTGACAAAAAAAAGAAAACACTAAAGACCTTTATAAGTCCGATACTATCAACTCTTGTTTTATTGTTTTCATATTTTTCTTCAATAATGACATACTTTTAATATGTTCTTTTATTTATTTTTATTATTTCAACTGTTTTCTATGAAATAAAATCCTTCCAATTTCTAAAAAAAAAAAAAAAATTATGCAACTAAACACAAAATTGAATATTTTACTACCATACTCTACTAACACAAAAGTTTTAGGTTTTGGTTCAAAAAATATCAAATAAACCGGAAATTTAACAAAAAAAAAAATACAAAAAGAAAGAAAAAAAAGTAGCAAAAAGTAGCATTTTGATATGTCCGTACAATTGAAACACAAAAATATATTTATGTTTTTTTGAGCTAGAAATAAAACCCTAACTTAAAGATACGAAAAATATAAAGAGGATAAGATCAAAAGTAATCTTTCCCAAAATAGCAAAAAATGCAAAAAAGCAGTCTGCACCAACATTGTGTGTGTGAATGTGTAAAACCCTTTCAAAATGAAAGAAGTTTACCGGCGGTTTCAGCTGCAGTAGCGTTAGCCGGAAAAGTAAGGGAGTAACGACGGAGAGTGAAATCGGAATCCGCTGGTAGTGAGATTATGACTGCTAACTAGTGACTACTGAAAATGGGAAACCATGCTAATAATATAAAGTTAATTACATAAATAGTCCCCGAGGTTTGTCGAAATTTCACCAGTTGTCCCTATTAGTTTTTTATTACACCAGTGATCCTTATGTTTGAAATTTGTTGCCCGATTCATCCCTATTTTGGATGTCCGTTAAATATCACCGTTAAGTTAAGTCATGTGCTTGGCACATGAGGATATATTTGTTATTTTACAATCATCTTCTCAAATACCTATTTTTTTCTCTTTGACTAACAACCTGCAACTTTTTTCCTATTAACAAAACACAATTATTTTTCAAAAACCAAAACAATTTTTTTTTTTTTTTTGTTTTTTTTGTTTAAGATTACGTATTTCTTACTTCATTCAAAAAAGTTGTGACTCCCGTCATTTTGAGGTATTAAACGTTATCGTTATCTTTTCTTTTATTCGCAATTGTTTTGACCCTTTGATTATTTCGCTTTCAATTGATTTACGCTTTATTCATGTGTCGGGTTTTACGTTTATTTTGATTGCTTCGTACTTTGTGGCGTAAACGTTATAGTTACCTAAGCGCCTATTAGTTAGTATTCTCAGTTAGATTGTTTATGCCGAAATCGTTGGTTAAAAATTAACGTTATGAAAATATTACAAAGTTAGCCCTCTAACTAAAAATCTATTACAAAGTTAGTTTTTTAACTGGAACTAACAGAATCTGTTACAAAATCATTCCTTTAACGGAGACTTAACGGAAGGATCTGGTGAGTAGAGGACTGCGTCACAGTCCACACTGACTGCAACACAGTAACCTGTCTGGCAGATCAAGGCAAATCAACTTTTTCACCTTCCTAAGGAATTCCACACAAGCTATCCTTTAACCACAGGATTTTGTGTGGAAAACTGCCCAAAACCTGGATATTAGATCTATTGGTGGATCTCTAAACATTTTTACAACTTTAACTATCACCTTTTCATTTCACTTTCATTTCCCTCTTTCATTCACACATTTTCATACTCTCAAACACTCTCTATTTTCTCTCAAACTTTCCAGAAAGTTTGAAGGGTTTGAACTCCATTTTGAAAAAGGTTTTCAAGTAACAAGTTCCTATATTCATCTCCTACATCCATCCTTTGGATTCCTACATTTTTGGTAAGTTTCTCATGAAAGTTTCTTCACTTTCTTTCCATTTTCCTTCCACTTTTGTTAGAGATTTCTAACACAACCTTGTTTATTTGTCATGAAAGGTTAATCTTCCTTTTTCGTCACCTTTACCTTGGAGTTTTCGGTTACCACCTCGAAGATACTTGTCTTGAGTTTTTGGTAAGCAAATTCTCCCTTGAATCCTCCTTTCCCTTTCCTTTTGTGAACATAATCTAATGGTGATTTCATTTGTGTGTTGGAGCCGTTGTTCCTCATCACCACCACCTTTTGGGAGTTCACTAGACGGATTCGAGTTCTTGCTTTCTTTGCCGTTTGTAGATCGTTGCGGTTGGCGACAATACTTTCTAAGTTTTCTCTTTGTTTCCTTCTCTTTTCATTTCGGTTTTAGCCTAAAAGTTGGTAAATATCATATTAAACGGATTATTTGGAGAAAACATGAACTTTGGACTAAATCTACAACTTAAAATATATAAAATGTCATCTTAACCAAAAGTAACATATTGATATTATTACTATATGTAAAACTACATTTTACTATATGTAAGACCTTGTAAAGGAAATATGGACACATTGGAACATTTGGGACATAATCTATCATCTTTGGACTTTTCTTAAAACGAAAACTACACAAAACGTAAAATATGAAAACTGTCCCTGAAGCCAGTGCGTCGCAGTAACTAAGCACTGCGCCTCAGCAACCAGCGGAACCAGCCATGGTGCGCCACACTGGTTACTCATACACTTTTGTTCTAAAATCATGAGCGTAATCTAAAAATCATAACAAATATTACTTTTCGTTAAACTTTTACAAAATCTCTTTCAAAACTATTTTACTCTAATTATAGAACCTCTTATGTTTTAAAACTCTTAAAATGTCAAAGTTTGACTTTTATGTTGAATTTGACTTTCCTTTGGAAAAGTTGACTTTGACTTTGACCAAGTCAACACCTTTGACTTTGACCAAGTTAACATCTTTGACGTTGACCTTGGTCGATCTCGATTAAACTTTCGTAACAATATTCCTTTAAACCGATATTCTTGTTAGTCATTTTCGGCTCGAAATGTCATTCCCCTCAAATTATCATTTATGACGCAATTTATCGATATTTTCCTATAGTCCGTATTGACTCGGAACATCTTTCATATTATCCGTCACTTTGAATCAAAATGTTATCCGTTGGAATATTCTATATAATCTTATAATATAATGTTAACCAACAAGGCTAAACCGTACTAGACTTAATGAGATGCTTAGACTTTATTTGTCGTTATTATATGGCACTTAGACGGTGGAGTGATCGCTCCTTATTGTCGACTCGACTTTTTCTTGTCTTGTGAGTTATTCGTAGCCCTTTTAACTGTATATTTTAGGGCTGGAAAGCGTATTTTAAAATGTTTGCTCATTGCTAAACGTTACTGTGAAATCTTTTTTACATAGTGGATCAGGATTGCCTTAGATTAAGTTGTCATCAGGCCTCGTTGCCCCCCCCCCCCCCCCCCCCCCCCTTATACACTTGTTAGCTTTTATGCCCACGGTTTACACACACACACACACACACACACACACACACACACACACACACACACACACACACACACACACACACACACACACACACACACACACACACACACACACACACACATATATATATATATATATATATATATATATATATATATATATATATATATATATATATATATATATATATATATATATATATATATATATATATTTATTTATTTATATAGATCTATATGGGTTTGACCAAACCCTCATTGCTCGATAGGATGTCCCTATGAGTGGATGTTATGGCCGATTTGGATTATTTGTTGCCTTTGGTTTGACATGCCTTAGGATTGGGGTTATATTGTGTGGTCAGGTTCAGTGTATGACTATTCTAGACAATATACGTCGCACTTAGGCTGAAAAACAAGTTTTTTTTATTTGAAATCTATTATGATTATTATTCTTTGAAATTAGTCAACTTTTATTTACAATTGCGAATAATTCACCAACATGTATTGATGTCGTTTTTAACGCTTTTCAGGAGTTTGAGGATTTTACTATGATTCATGCCATGCTTTTATGTGCGGATCGTTGGTTGCTATTGTTGGAACTTTTATTGTATTATTTAGTTCCTAGATGATCCGTAATTGTATTGATGTATTTGAGACGAGATTTTGTATAATTTGTATTGTAACCTTTGGCATGGTTCATTTATTATATTTCGATGTTATTTTGTTATGGTTGTTTGTTGTAATCCTTGACTCTTGATATCATGAACTGGAACATCTTGTGTTTCCGCTTTGAGTGGGGTGTGACAAAAGTAACTTCATATAATTACTTATCAACAAAATAAACACATCCTAAAACATAACTAATTTCATGAAACCCACTACTACAAAATAGATTTTTTGGAACGCAGTTTTTGAAACGGTTCTTTGAAAACCGTTCGAGAAAAGATTTGTCAAAAAGTTTCAATACCAAATTTATTTGAACCGTTCCAAAAAATCATCTTTGGAGTGGTTTATAAGGAACCGTTCTGATAGTGTTAGTAGGGAATAGGCTCGATACATATAACCTATAAGCCCTAAAAAGCTAACACAACACAGGATAAAGACTAAGTCCCTTCTACATCAAGGAAAGGCTCTTAGTCCCTTCCATATTATGCAGGCTCTCGGCTCCGGGGCCGGCACTCAGGCCTCAGCTCCCTGCTCCAGGAAAAATGACCCGGCACCTGGCCCCGTGTCCGGGAACCAGGCCGTGTCCGGGAATCAAACCCGTGTCCCGGCAAGTGTCCGGGAGCCAAGCCCGTGTCCCGGCAATGTCCCGGGAGCCAAGCCCGTGTCCCGGCAATCTCCCGGGAGCCAAGCCCGTGTCCCGGCAATGTCCCGGGAGCCAAGCCCGTGTCCCGGCAATGTCCCGGGAGCCAAGCCCGTGTCCCGGCAAGTGTCCGGGAGCCAAGCCCGTGTCCCAGCAAGTGTCCGGGAGCCAAGCCCGTGTCCCGGCAGTGTCCGGGAACTTGGCCCCGTGTCCCGACAATGTCCGGGAACCTGGCCTCGTGTCCCGGCAGTATCCGGGAGCCAAGCCCCGTATCCCGGCAGTGTCCGGAAACCTGGTCCCGTGTCCCGGCAGCGTCCGGGAACCAGGCCCCGTGCCCCGGCAGTGTCCGGGAGCCAAGCCCCGTGTCCCGGCTGTGTCCCGGCACCTAGCGCCCCTGTGTCTGGAGATCTGCCGATCAGTCCGACACTCATGGCCTGGCATGTATAAGGATTTGCGTAGACCAACACTGATGCTTTGGAGTTCGTCTCACAGTACCATACTCCTGACATCCTACCAGTCAGACACTCAAGCCTAATCCTTGAGTGTAACCGTCAGAGCATTAATAAAGTTATATTAATGACATAGACGTTAATAGCCATTGGAATCCTATTGATGAGCCATAAATGGTCATCATTGCCATACGTTGTTAATACCTGGAAGTGTTGGGTATAAATACTTAACACTTCAGGTTTTGGAGACAACTTCATCATCTTCCTCACATACTCACTGACCGGAATACTTAACCATATTCCGTCAAGCCCTTCCGATCAATCTCTTGTCCACCTTAGACTCGCCAAGAGTCTGTTAGGTTTGCACTGCTTGAGCAGGAGGCCAAGAGAGTGATCAATCTAACCCAAGTTACTGAGCCTGTCAATCCTTGCTCAAACATTGGCGCCATCCGTGGGACACGTTTTAGCAACGGTGTCTCATTTCATTTCTATCTTTTTGCATTTCATTTCTTAGTTTCACCACCATTTTTTCTTCTCCATGGAAGGCAATTCCCCATCACAAATCGGTTCACTTAAGCCAAAGACAACCACCAAAACCCCATCCACCACCCCACCTAATTACATATACATGGCGCAGGAAGAAACTACATCTCGCAAAAGGAAGGCATCAGTCCTTCAGGATTGGGTGATGGAACCTATTTGCTTCCCACCAATTGAAACTCCTTCCATCAACCTTGTAGTAATACAAATCCGGTTAGCCAACTATGAAGTGACGAATGAAGAGGTACATCTGCCTATTCTATGGCTGCTATCCTAGAAGGAAAAACACTCAAAACGATACAACACAATCTCCTTTGGTCAGCTTCTCAGGTGAGACACATCGATCAATAGGCAAAATAAGCATGTAGTTAATGTTGAGTGAATACCCTTACTACTGGGGCAAAATGATAAAATTAGCAAGAATTAGTTCATCATCGGCCTACAATGTCCTACTGGGCAGGCCCTCAACAGTTTGGACCAATTTCATCTACCATCCATGACATGGTCGAATTCCCTATCCTAGTTGGCATAGCCACACTTAGGGACAGGATGTCATGTCCAAAATACTAATCCGTCTAAAAAATGTCCTAGGCAACCATTCATGTTGGCCAGACAGGAAAAAAGTTTTAACTTAGTCAGATCTTTGTATCCATAAAGGCGTTGGATGCCATGAGACTTTCGGCCTACAAAGTCCTACTGGGTAGGCTCTCAAAAATTTGGATCAATTCCATCTACTATCCATGACGTGGCACTGTGTCATACCCTAGTTGGCATAGTCGCAAGGATGCATTGGCCAAGATATAGATCTAAAAGTATCATGAACACAATATGGATCTAAATGGGTCATGGAAATAATCCGGATGAGAAAGTGTCATGGATACAGTACGCATCTAAATAATGTCATGGACACAAGACTGATCTGAAAGTGTCAGGGGAACAATAAAAACCTAAAAGTGCCATGGGCACAATAAAGAGGAACAAACTTGATTTACACATTACTAATCCGGATGGAAGAAGCTTTGCTGGAATACTATCCATCCTTACATGATAGTTATCCCGGCATTGATAGTTTTCTTGGAAAGATAGCCATCATGGCGTAATAGCCATCCTGGCATGATAACCGTCCTGAATGGTAGTCATTTCATTTCCATTCATCTAGTTACTAGTAGTACATCTTTCCCATGACGGAAGTAACTTATCTTGAGTCATTTCACCAACACCAGAAATGCCCACCACGATATCAAATGCCTACTAAATGTCATAAGGATGATATATTCGACCTCCGCAAACAAAGCTTGCATCTCATTTCCACAAACCAGGATCATTGATCCGGACAACAATAAATAAATAAATAAATAAATTCGGCCAGATCCTGAGAGCCGGCCAGTTAGGCCAAATCCGGACAGCCAGCCATTTTAGCCAGATCCGGACGGCCAGCCATTTCGGCCAGGTACTGACACCCGACCAGCTCGGCCAAATCCGGACAGTCGGCTAGCTAAGCAGACCTTTATATTCGGCCAGTTGGAACGGCCTTGATAGTCGTCCAACTTTGGCAACATTTTGATAGTCAGATTTGGCAATATTTTGATATCCAGCGTGACAAGATCTTAACAGCCTTGGAGTTGGATTTTGACCAGAAGTTGTCGGCTGGCAAAGACCTTACTATCTATCCTAGAATACTAGTCATCTTGTCATATTCATTATCTTGGCGTACTAACCATCTTGGCATGATAGCCATCTGGAGATAATAGCCATCCATGCATAATATCCTTCCTGGCATACTAACCATTTTGGCCATCCAGCCACAATAACCATCCTGGTATGATAGCCACTCTGCCACAATAGTCATCCCGACTATAGGCCAGTTTTACAAGTATTGTTGGTGTGAAGCCACACAACCAACACCAATCAATCTTTCGTTTCAACTTGTCTCAACGTTAAGGACGGATCCCAACCAGTAATTCTTGCCAATGGAGATCTCTTGTTGAACAGTTTCTAAAACATTTAAGGTAACAGAGTGTGCCTCCACCTTCACTTAAACCTCCACTACAATATCAAACACAGAGATTGTTGTAGATCTAAAAACATTGAAGGAAGAAAACACCTTGTCTTCGGATAGACAACAAGCAAATAAAATCCCTACCAAAAAAAAACATATGCTTAGCAGAAGAAGGGGAAGACGTAGATCATCATGGCCCCAGGTGGCCATATATTCATGGTAAAAAAAAAAAAAAAAAAAAAAAAAAAAAAAAAAAAAAAAAGTGAGGGAAGGATTTCATTTCTCCCAAGAGCGAATGATTCCATCTCCCTAAGAGGGAAGAATCCCCTCCCAATATGAAACGATTTCACCTTATCCCAAGTGGGAAGGATTTCACTTCCCATAAGAGAGAAGTAAAAAGGAAAAAATCCTACCCTTCCCAAAAGAAGAAGGATTTCATCACCTCTCACCCCTCCAAAGAGAGGCGGCCAAGGCTCAGTGCCGGCCTAGGCAATGTGCCAACCAAGGCATGGTGCAGGCCAAGGTCGGGTGCCGGCCAAGGGGCACGAATACCGGCCAAGGCATGAGTGCCAGCCAGGTAAGGTGTCGGCCAATGCACGAGTGCCGGCTACGGTGGGGTATCACCTCTTATCCCTCCCAAGGGAAAAGGGTTTCCATCACCTACCACCTCTCCCAAGCAGGGAAGGGTTTCACCGACACGGGATACAAGTGCCAGACCAAGGCAAGAGTGTCGGACCAAGACACTACTGCCGGATCAAGGCACAAGTGTTGGGCCAAGGCACGAGTGTCATACCACGTATGCCTGCCCACAAGTGCTCAGGAAAGATTTCAACTTCCCTAAGATGAAAGGATTTCACATCCACCAGGAAGGATTTCACCTCCTCCTAACAGGAGCACCTCCTCTCCCAAGAGAGAGGGATTTTACCTCCTCCGGGGAATGAGTCCATCTCCCCCAAGAGGGAAGGATCTCACCCCCTTCCAGCAGGGAATGCTTTCACCTCCTCCCAAAAGAAAAAGCTTTTATCTCCTACCAGCAGGGAAAGGTTTCACCTTATTCACCTCCTCCCAATGAGGGATTTTACCTCATCCTCAAAAGGAAATATCTTACAGAGAAGGATATCATTTCTCTCAACATAGAAGGATCTTATATCCTCCCAAGAGGGAATGATATAACTTCTTATGACAGAAAAGGACCGTACCTACTCCCAGCAAGGAAGGATCTTACCCCCTCCCAAAAGTGACGGGATTTTGCCTCCTCCCTACCAGCCTACTCATCTTTCGCTCGGCCGCACACCGCCTGTCACCCGACCAATTTGACAAGATTTGACAGCCAGTCTCAGCATATCTAGCCTATCAACATAAAACAGTGCAGGTGCCATCATCCTTGGCAACAAGTTTTCAAGATAAAAGTAGCAAGGATATCATAGCGGTCAATGAAGGAAGGAAAGATCGAACACCTTATCCCAGGAGCTAGACCATAGGTGAACAAATCCCCAACTAACAAGGATTGTGGAAGAAGGAGGACGACATAGATTACCTTAGACGGCCACATATTCACTACCCATGATGGACTTGGTATCAACATGGGAAAACATTCTTCAAGGTAATTACTCTCATATTTTAATTAATAAATACCTTTTTGTCAAAATCATGGAATGTCATGTTCAAGAATAACACGTGGTCCGATCTATGTATCCCGCCAAATTTTGGAAGGCCATGAGCCTAAATAAAATAATATTGGTCTGATCATGTATCCCAATAATACCAAATGAAGCAATACCTTTTATTACAAGGTTAGGACATTGCACACACGTGCGTACACAATCACATAATTCTGAACCACGTTCAGACCAAGTGCATTGGGGCAAGATGGATATTTAAATCCAAGCCACACATGCACATCATCATATACATAACTCTGAACAACGTTCAGACCAAGTGCATTGGGGCAAGATGGATATTTAAATCCAAGCCACACATGCACATCATCATATACATAACTCTGAACAACGTTCAGACCAAGTGCCTAGGCTAAGATGGACATTTTTGTCTAGGCCAAACATGCACATCATCATTTTCGTCTTTTCACCTACTTGGGGAAAGGCAAGCACTTCTCATTGGGAAGCGACAATCCTCGCGAGTAACAAATAAATAAAGGTTAACCAACAAAAAGTGTCATAGGCACAGTGCCACGAGCAAAATATAAACTTTAAACGATGCTACATGCATCTGAAAAATGTCATAGGCATATAAGAACTTGTCACTGTCATCCAGTTGTCATAGTCACTGTATGTAATAAGCCATGGGCATAACACATGCAACGGGCACACAAGAAAGAGTCATAAGCACAATGATATTGTAATATTCAAAAGGTGTCATAGACACCAACATAAAATTCAAAAACGTCTTGGACATCTATATGTAACATAGAATCTGACAAAGCTATGAAGCCACATAAATGTTATTGGTCTGATCATCCAATAATACATTATTTTTTCATTTCAAGGTTACCACATTTTGTCTTCCTTACATCGAGTGAGATGGGCATTCTTCTTAGTCAATCTACCTTTGACCATCCAAGTGTGATGCACACAATACAAATCTAAATGTGTCATGGGCACAATAGATAGTCAAAAGTGTCATAGACACATTATTTATCCAAATGTCGTAGTACAATGGAAAGAATACTTGTGATGGACACACTCTGAAGGTTCAAATACCCATCAGTTTGAAGTCCATATGTATGCACTTAGCAATCTAGCACCATCCTCCTTCATCCACTTCATGAAAGACCTACTTGTGCAGATACTAAAAAATGTCATAGACAATAACTAGGCGAATACATGCCTAGCGTGGAAAAGGCAAGGTCAAACCCAAAGCAAAGCCATTAAATGCATGAAGTTAGGCTTCAAAACTTTATTTTTTAAAACCTAACTGGGGGGCATGATAGTGTTAGTAGGGAATAGGCTCGATACATATAACCTATAAGCCCTAAAAAGCTAACACAACACAGGATAAAGACTAAGTCCCTTCTACATCAAGGAAAGGCTCTTAGTCCCTTCCATATTATGCAGGCTCTCGGCTCCGGGGCCGACACTCAGGCCTCAGCTCCCTGCTCCAGGAAAAATGGCCCGGCACCTGGCCCCGTGTCCGGGAACCAGGCCGTGTCCGGGAATCAAGCCCGTGTCCCGGCAAGTGTCCGGGAGCCAAGCCCGTGTCCCGGCAATGTCCCGGGAGCCAAGCCCGTGTCCCGGCAATGTCCCGGGAGCCAAGCCCGTGTCTCGGCAATGTCCCGGGAGCCAAGCCCGTGTCCCGGCAAGTGTCCGGGAGCCAAGCCCGTGTCCCGGCAATGTCCCGGGAGCCAAGCCCGTGTCCCGGCAAGTGTCCGGGAGCCAAGCCCGTGTCCCGGCAGTGTCCGGGAACTTGGCCCCGTGTCCCGGCAATGTCCGGGAACCTGGCCTCGTGTCCCGGCAGTATCCGGGAGCCAAGCCCCGTATCCCGGCAGTGTCCGGAAACCTGGTCCCGTGTCCCGGCAGCGTCCGGGAACCAGGCCCCGTGCCCCGGCAGTGTCCGGGAGCCAAGCCCCGTGTCCCGGCTGTGTCCCGGCACCTAGCGCCCCTGTGTCTGGAGATCTGCCGATCAGTCCGACACTCATGGCCTGGCATGTATAAGGATTTGTGTAGACCAACACTGATGCTTTGGAGTTCGTCTCACAGTACCATACTCCTGACATCCTACCAGTCAGACACTCAAGCCTAATCCTTGAGTGTAACCGTCAGAGCATTAATAAAGTTATATTAATGACATAGACGTTAATAGCCATTGGAATCCTATTGATGAGCCATAAATGGTCATCATTGCCATACGTTGTTAATACCTGGAAGTGTTGGGTATAAATACTTAACACTTCAGGTTTTGGAGACAACTTCATCATCTTCCTCACATACTCACTGACCGGAATACTTAACCATATTCCGTCAAGCCCTTCCGATCAATCTCTTGTCCACCTTAGACTCGCCAAGAGTCTGTTAGGTTTGCACTGCTTGAGCAGGAGGCCAAGAGAGTGATCAATCTAACCCAAGTTACTGAGCCTGTCAATCCTTGCTCAAACACGTTCCAAATAATCATTTTTTGAAACGTATTACTATAACCCCTCCAAAAGGAATGATTTTTGAAACAATTTTCTCTAAATCGCTTCAAAAAAATGTTTCAAATTTTGAAAACACAACAACAAAAAAACGCTTATGTACCTACTTTCCTTAATTTGTTGAACAAATTTATTTATAATAATTCAACAGCCACAAAGAAGTAATTAATTTCCAATTTTTAAAGAAGAAAGGAAAAAAATTACTCCAAACCACCATTAATGCATTTAAGCTTCAAAGAAAATATTAATGCTATCAAAGGATCAAAGGTACGTGTTTAAATTATTGTTGATATTCTACTTTTTAATGTTCTCTCTTTTATATTTATAATATTTTTTTATAGGTTTAAGCTTCAAAATAACACGTGCAATCAATACGTCAATATATTTAAAGGTATGTATATAGTTTACATATACTTGGTTATTGTATAATATATTTTTCTTGTATACATATTCATTTAGGAAACCTTTTATAATATACCCGTACAAATTTAATCTATTAGAGATTAACTTTGGATTGTCCCATTCGAGACTGCTTTCTGAATATTCTATCTCATTTAGGATGTGTATATGCTTTAACAAGTTGACCATTTAAGAAAAATTCGTTAGACATTTCTCTTTACTCCTACAAGTTCGCATTTTATATATATTCTTGGGGGGTTAATGGGAAATGTTGTCGATTTTTTCTTAAATGGTTAACATGTTTAAACGTATACATATGAGATAGAATATTCAAAAAGTGGGTTAGGATTCACCACCTTAGAACACATTCCTTTCATTCATTCCTATTATATATATACATGTATAACAATTTATATTTTTATTTTAATTTACAGATGGATCGTAATCATTGGATGTATGATATTGGTCGGGGTAACCAAACATATGTGATGGGTGTCCAAAGTTTTCTTAGAGCCGCTGAAGCTAATCGAGTGAAAATAGAAGATGAATCTATTTGGTGTCCTTGTAGGAAATGTAAAAATTTCAAGAAATTTGAGGATATCAATGAAATCGAGTTTCATTTATTGAAGAATGAGTTTGTGTATAAATATACTTGTTGGTCAAAACATGGTGAGTTACTTGTTGATGATGACACCTCGAATAATATAGTTATTGACAATTTTGAAAACGATGATTCATACGTTAACGACGAAAATAACAATTTAAATGATGAATATGATAATTTGAATGGAATGGTAAATGATTTGGAGACTAATATTGGTGATAATGATCAAGAAAATTTACAACAACTATTTGAGGATTCAGAAAAACCATTATATACGGGTTGTGAGAATTTTACTAAACTCGGAGCGGTATTGAAGTTGTTTAACTTAAAAACAAACAATAGTTGGAGTGATAAAAGTTTCACAAGTCTACTAGTCATATTGCATGACATGCTACCCGAGGGTAACGAGTTACCCATTTCGTTATACCAACCAAAAAAACTCATGTCTCCAATGCGATTAAAAGTAAAAAAAATACATGCTTGTCCAAATTATTGTATATTTTTTCAATAATCAAGAAGGTCAAGTTTTGATTTTGGAGAGCTAGAAGAAGCAATTGTGTACTTATTTCAATCTCGTTGCAATGCACGAACCTTAAAAGTTCACGCAAGAGTTTATTTATGTACTACGTTGTTAGAGGGCCCGACCATTTATGTAATGTATAATTTATTCCAGTTACCATTGGTGAATGAATTATTTTTAACTTTAAATGATAAATAGTTAGCAAGTATTGATATTCTTCTCTTTTTTGCCACAAGCAAAACACGTCCTTATTGTCGCATTATTAGAAACTACATTTTTTGAGCATAAACTAATGCATCAGATAGGCATGTGAACATGCCACCTCTTAACCATTTTAGAGCATTCCTCATGATTGAACTCCCAATATGTCTAGATATGTGTGACCGGATCCCTACATAAAGAAAATGCCATCAATAAGTATCTAGAACTTTTCTAGCTATATTTTTTCGTAACTAAGTTACCTTAACAGTTGCAAACACTAAAGAATATGTGGTTGTGTGTCCCGCTTCTTGACCACCGACATACCATGCATCCAAATTGCTACCGACGATGTTTTTTAGAACTCCATTTTACTACTCCATAACCTAGTTTGAAGACATAGCCCGATGTACTTTTCTGATCATCAAGGTCCCCAACATAATTTGTGTCTGAGAAACCAACCAATTTATTTTCTCCTCCTCTTTTACGAAATATGCCCATCTCAATTGTTCCTTTTAAGTAACGAAACACTCGTTTTATAGCACGATGATGCATCTCTGTAGGTGAATCCATGAATCGACTTAACAAACTCACCACATACGTAACACTGGGTCTTGTGGCAGTAAGATATATGAGACATCCAACCATATGTTTGTATAATAGTGTCTATTTTCACGCTACCTTTCATCTCATGTAAGCTTACAGTCGCGAACAACTGGATTCTCGACTGAATTGCACTCGCTCATTCCACATCTTTCCAATATTTCATTTACATATTTTTGAGTTATGAAGATGCCAGTTCTGAATCACCTCAACACCAAGAAAGTACTTTATTAATCCAAGATCGGACATATAAAATTCTTGCATCATAAACCTTTTGAAGTCCTTAAACATTCATTATTTCCTGTAAATATAACATCCTCAACGTAAAGACTAACAATGAGAATTTCCCCATCTATACCGCTCTTTACGAACAGAGTAGGCTCACTTAAACATTTTTCAAATCCTTCTTTACTGAAATAGGCCTCTATTTTGGTGAACCATGTACGGGGGGGGGGGGGGGGGGGGGGGGGGGGGGGGGGGGTTAAGCTTGTATATGTTTTCTTCAAACAATACACTTTATCCTCGGCTCCTTCTATTACATAACATTCAGGCTACTCAACATATACTTCACTAATTTCTCCATTCAAGAATGCACTTTTTACGTCAATTTGATAAAGTCCCTACTGGTTGCACCTGCAAGAATCAGTCTAATGGTTGTTTTACAAGCTACAGGAGCAAATACCTCACTATAATCGAATCCGGCTTGTTGCGTATATCCTTTAGCTACCAATCATGCTTTGAATTTTTCGACTTCTCCCTTTTCGTTTAGCTTTGTCTTGAATAGCCACTTGAGTCTAATTATTTTGGCTCCTTTTGGTAAATATGTGATCTCCCATGTCCCATTCCTTTTGATGGCTTGCATCTCCGTATCCATCGAATCTCTCCATTTCCGGTACTTGAATGATTCTCGAAAATTTATTGGATCGTTTGTAAAAGCAAACATGGACAACGCTTGTATATATTTTTCTTCAAACATACCCTTACCACTTATGAAGTCTTTCAAATATGCAAGTTATCTTCTAGTCCTCCCTTGAGCTAGACTTGCTAGAGTCGTTGGACCCGAGTTGATATTTGCATTTTGTTCATCTTCACACTTTCTTCATCGGGCGTTGAAGATGTGTTTGACCCGTTAGTTGCAACATGTTCTTCTTGAACTTCCGTATTTAATTCACGACCCATGTACTCTTTAGTGTCATTCTTCTCCTAATCCCACTTTTCTTCCTCGTCAAATACTACATCACTAACAATAATTTTTCGTGTCGCCGGATCAAACATTTTGTAACCTTTATACTCGTGGCTAATTCCCAAGAATAGACACACAAAACTTTTTTTGTCAAGTTTCTTATGTTTCACATCAGGTTTGTGAACATGTCCAATACACCCAAATATTTTTAAGTGCTCAACTAAAGGCTTCCGTCCACTCCATGTTTCTTCTTATGGTGTTTTATCTTTTACTATTGATGTCGGACATCGATTTAAAACATGGAGCGCAATTTACAGCCTCGGGCCAAAAATCCAACGATACTTCTTTATCTTTGAGTATGCATCGTACCACATTCATTATTGTCCGGTTTTTCTTCTCCCGGTAAAACCTTTTGTTTTGGGGAGTAGACTGTAGTGAGTTGCCTTCAAATTCCATTTGTTCTATAATAATTGTTAAAATCGGATGAGGTGAATTCTTTGCCTCGGTCAGTACGCCAAACAACAAATGTAATTACCTAACTCTTTTTCAACAATAATATTGAACCTTTTAAAAATCGAGAATGCCTCTGACTTGGCATGTTAAAGATATATCCACATCTTGCGACCATAATCGTCAATAAATGTAAGTATATACATTTTGTTGTTGTTTGATTCTGGAGTGATTGGACCGCAAATGTCTGAGTGTACTAGCTGCAACGGTTGAGTGGCTCTCCATGAGCTTAACTTTTGAAAAACGACACGATATCCCTGGTACACAACTTAGAGCTTGCCTTTAAAATTGGAAACCCAATGACCATCTTTCTATATGCGAAAGTATGCAACCCTTTCATGTTAAGATTACCAGACCTTTTATGCCATAACTTTGTATCTGAATTATCTAACGATTATGCTTGGAGAGAGTGAGATTTTGAAGTAGTAGTGTAAGAATGTATCTGGCTTCATGAATAATTACATTAGCAATAGGAACTAACCGACTATACAATAATTGGGCTATCTAATAAATACAAAATACATATATATACTAACATCCCCCCGCAGTTTGATCGACAGGTACATACCGGACGTTCAAATTGGATTTAAAATCTAGAAATAATGTAGTAGGGAGCCCCTTCGTAGATATATCAGCATACTGAAACCGAGAAGGGACATGAAGAACCCAGACCTGGCCTAGAGCCACCTTATCACGAACAAAATGAATATCGATCTCAATGTGTTTGGTTCGTTGATGTTGAACCGGGTTCGTTGTCATATAAACGGAGCTAATTTTATCACAGTAAACAATTGTAGCCTTTGGAGGCAACGTATGAAGGTTAAGAAGGAGATTGCGAAGCCAAAAAGTTTCAGCAACAGCATTCGCAACCCCACGATATTCCGCCTCGGCACTAGAACGAGAAACAACATTATGACGCTTAGACGACCAGGAAAGAAGATTATCACCCAAGAAAACACAATAACCTGAAGTCGAGCGTCGAGAAATGGGACAACCACCCCAATTAGCATCAGAGTAAGCAACAAGACCATGTGTAGTAGAAGCGTGAAGTTGAAGCCCATGATGTAAAGTGCCACGAATGTAGCGAAGGATGCGTTTTAACGCATTCCAGTGAGGTTCCCGATGGTCATGCATAAATAAACATATCTGTTGTACAACATAAGAAATATCTGCTCTGGTAAAAGTAAGATACTACAGAGCACCAGCTAAACTGCGATATAAAGTAGGATCAGTAACTGGAACACCCGAAGCCTCTAATTTGGTTTGTGTCTCGGCAGGAGTACGACATGGATTGCATGTAGATATATGAGCGCGCTCCAGAATATCAGTCGCGTACTTCTGCTGAGATAAAAATAAACCCATAGGAGAACGCGTAGCAGAAATTCCAAAAAAATAATTAAGAGATCCCAAATCAGTTATAGAGAATTCTGTACTAAGTGAGGCAATAACAGTCTGAAGAAACTCGGTAGAGGAGGCCGTGAGAATAATATCATCAACATATAGCAGAAGATAGGCAGTCAAGGATCCCTGATGATAAACAAATAACGAGGAATCAGAACGATTGCGGTGAAAACCCTGTCTGTTGATGAAGTCGGAAAACCGCTGATACCAGGCCCGAGGAGCCTGTTTAAGACCATATAGAGATCGCTGAAGACGACAAACATGATCGGGAAACCGAGAATCCCGAAAACCAGGAGGCTGATGCATGTATACTGTCTCCTGTAAATCTCCATGTAAAAAGGCGTCTTCACGTCAAGCTGATGGATAGGCCAATGACGTGAGACCGCAATACTGAGAACCGTACGGATGGTGGCCGGCTTAACTACCGGGCTGAAAGTCTCATCACAATCTATACCACGCTGTTGACTTTTGCCATTGGCAACAAGTCGAGCCTTGTTACGAGCCAACGTGCCATCAGAATGAAATTTCGCTTTAACAACCAGATGCAAGTAATAATGTTGGCATTAAGAGGCCGGGGAACTAGAACCCAAGTACCATTAGAAATAAGTGCACGAAATTCCTCGTTCATGGCGGCGAGCCATCGAGGGTCCCAAAATGCCTGTAAATATGACTGGGGGACGGAGGATGTGGTGGTGGTATGTAAGTTAAGGCGAGAAATGGGTTTATGTATACCAAGACGAGCACGTGTAACCATAAGATGAGTGGACTGAGGGGCTGGGGGAGTAGGAGGGGGGGGGGGGTGTAGCATGATGCACCGGAGGGGACGACTGAAATGAAGAACGAAAAAGAGGAGACAAAGGAATGTCATGAAGGAAGTCATAGGACGGAGGTTGAGAAGATGAAACGGATCCAAAAGGAAAGACGGTTTCATCAAAAACTACATGTCGAGAGATAATGATACGACGGGATGATAAATCAAGACAAAGATAACCGCGATGATTTGCGGGAATCCAGAGAAAGACACAAGGGGAGGAACGAGGGGCAAACTTATGTGGTTTATGCAAGTGTGGAAAACATAGACATCCGAAGACACGAAGGTGAGAGTAAGATGGATGTTTGTTGAACAAACGAAAATGAGGAATGTCGAAGTGTATGGCGGAGGAGGGGAGAAGATTGAGAAGATGGATGACCATATTAAGGTCCTCAACCCAGAACGTGGGCGGAAGACAGGATTGAAAGAGAAGAGTGCGAACGACATTATTAATGGTAGTGTGAAATTGCGTTTTAACATATGTGAAAAAATGTGAAAACTTATCAAACACTTCAGATTTATGTCTAAGAGGATACACCCATAAATAATGCGTAAAGTGATCAAGAAATATAACATAAAATTTAATACCACTAAGACTAGGAATGGGAGAAGTCCAAACATCAGAATGAATAATCTCAAAAGGTGCAGAAACATTTGAATGCGAAAGATAAAATGGTAATCGAACATGCTTGCCAAGTTGACATGGTTGACATAGCACGTTAGATGGATCCTTATTACAAGAAATAAAATTACGAGAAACTAGCATCTTCAAAGCTTGATCACCAGGATGACCAAGTCGCTGATGCCACATAGACGGACTGGAGGCAAGAAAAACTTCAGGTTTGGACTCAGTGAACGGGTACAGAGGACCAATGCTATCACATCGGATTAGTGGAGTGCGGGTATGATAATCCTTCACAGTAAAACAAAAAGCATCAAAGTCAATAGAACACTTATTATCACGCGCAAGTTTACGAACAAAGATGAGATTTTTACTTATTTGAGGCGTAATAAAAACATGGTTTAAATGTAAAGGTTTAGACGAGTTTGGTAAGATTGTGTGCCCAGTGGTCGTTACAGGAATTGAGGAACCATTACCAACTAAAATAGAACGAGAATCGTGATTATTTAAAATAGTCTTAAGTATACCTGAGTCAGAATGGACGTGATCAGTTGCACAGGTGTCCATAACCCACCCTCCATTTGTCGGATCATCAAGTGAGAGCGTGTTGAACATTTGTGGAAGTGTAGTAGGTTGGTTATTTTCAAACCAATTCCACGGTGGAGGTACTGTGCCAAGAGGGGGAGCTGAATTTTCTGATGGACCTGAATTTGCATGTTGGGCCGAGGCCTGGCCCAAAGTGGAAGCTTCTTGTTGTTGGGCTGTAACAAAGACTGGAGATGGACCAGACCTATTGTTGGGCCGTGAACCAGGAAGTTGGCCCAAAATTCCACGGTGATTTACAGCTTGTGTATTATGGCCGCTGCTGTTACGTTAAAAATTGGTACGTGGAAAATTATTGTTGCGTTGGGAATTTATGGACCGCTGCTGAGGAGGTGGCTGAGGGTTTTTTCCCATAGGTGGGGGAATGTAAACCCATCCGTATCGAATATGTGGAGGTTCCAAGCGGTGATCACTCCTACAGTTGTTGTTGCGACGGTTACTAGATTGAGGTTGGTGTCCGTTATAGAGGACAGTTGAAGAGGAGGAGTTATCCAGGTGAGCGGATTCGTTGTGGCGAGATAAACGTGGTTCCTCACCAAGTAATATGGAATGTGTTTGAATCCACTTTGGGGGTGGGTCTCGAAGACGAATGTTCATAGCAACACTTTCCCATCGGCGAGGAAGACCGTTAACCGTATACATGACTAAGCTTGCATCCGGAACGGATTGATCTATTTTTGCTAAAAAATCCGCCATAGTTTTAATCTTGGTGCAATAGGCTTTAATGGACATATTTCCAAGCGTAATGGTGCGAAGTTCATTATCGAGTTGCATTAGTTTCGCACTTTTGTTGATACGAAAAAGGTCGTAGAGATTTACCCAAGCTTAACGTGCGGTGAGATTTTTCTGAAAGATATTTTGAAGAAGTGACGGGGTAATGGTACCGTAGATCCAAGACTTTACGATGGAATCAAGTTTGATCCATTCCGGAGTGGTAGGGGGTGCGGTGTTCGGGTTTGCTGTAGTTGGGACGTAGGTGGTGTCAATGTGATCGTCTACTTCATATCCAATGCAGTGTGTAGAGAAAAGCTCGGACCAAAGATCACAATTCATCTGTTCAAGATCAAGTTGTTGAGGGACATGAGCTTTGATGTTCGTAACACCATAACCTTTGTGAAGAGGAGTGGGACGTGGAGGATAAAGCGGACCGTTGGCCATGAAAGAAGTGGCTGTTGGAGATGTGGAAAAGGAAAGAGCGGCTCTTGGAGGAGGGTAGGGAGGCAGAGACAGTTTGGAGATTTAAGAAAGAAAGATCGATAAAATTTTAGGGTTATCGATAGATAGATAATAGGGTTTGGTCCAGGGAATTAATCCTCTGATACCATGTAAGAATGTATTTGTCTTCATGAATAATTACATTAGAAATAGGAAATATAAATAGTTACAAAGCGGGTCTAATCGACTATATAATAATTGGGCTATCTAATAAATACAAAATACATATATATACTAACAAGTACTAGGTAGAGTAGCAATCAATACAAATATTAGACTTGAAGACATACTTGTTTGTAAAACTAACCCACTAGTTGAGTGGTAGATATTAAGAACATTGTCTTGAATTAAAATAGCCAACCTTTTCCCTTGGGCCAAAATGTATTTTAGTACCTCAAACTTGGTCGATCGGAATTTTTACTACCCTGAACTATTAAGGATTCAAGATAGTACCTTAGATTTGGTAAAATGGTTTATATTATACCTTGACTCAGTCATGTGATAAACATGTGACCGAGTTGGTTAAATATTTAACGAAGAAATTTAGGTTATTACTTTCTCACGTCTATTATCTAGCTTAAAATCAATTATTCCAAAAAAAAAATAGGGCTGGTATCGCAACACTATTGGGTAGAAACAAATAAATAAACGTGAAAATAAAGAAAGGTACGTTCGATCCTATTAAAATCTAATTATCTTATGTAATTGGTTATAATGTGTATGATTAATTCCAATTGATTTGAACTATTTTTTCAATTGCATCGCATTGAATATTTTTTGATAGTCTATAAGGGTTTTTAACCCGTGATACTTTAGGTATATGACCCAAACCCGTTTTGACCCGTGATACAACCCAAACTGACCCGCCTATTTGCCACCCCTAATATAACAGTTGTTTTGGATATGACTCATTCACCATATCATTTAGAGTTATGTTACAAAATAGTATATAAAAATAATTAATAAGAGCAATATAAATACATATCTCAAGGCTTCGGGGAACAAATTTTTTTATTCGAATAATCATACATTATATGACCATTTGGGTTTAAAAATGTATTTGTTTTTTGAAATAGTTAACGCTTTAATTTTTTCGTTAAATATTTAACTAAACTTAGTGACATGTTTATCACATGACCGAGTCAAGGTATCATCTAATCCTTTTTGTCAAATTTAAGGTACTATTCAACACCCTTAATAGTTCAGGGTAGTAAAAATTCCGGTTGACCAAATTTAGGGTACTAAAATACATTTTGGCCTTTCTCTTGTAACCGCTCAATGCTAAGTAAATTATTCTTTAGTTCGAGAATATAAAATACCTCGGTGGTCATTTGAATTCGGCCTTCAATTTGCATTTTTATACTTCCCTTTCCCATGACCGTCATCTTTGAGTTATTTTCGAGTTTTACCGAGTGCCTAAATGAATGGTCTAACTCAAAAAACCATTGTTTTTCCCCACACGTGTGGTTGCTACAACCGAAATATAAAAACCATATTCCTTCCCTTGTGGAATCTTGTAGTTCGGCGTATCACATAAGTAACATTTCAACATCATCATCAAACTCAACTTTGTTGGCATAATAAGCATAGTTAGGACATTCGTATTGAAAATGCCCCAACTTGTGGCAATTATAACAGTCAACGATGGCTTTGTTAAAGCCGCGTCCCCGTCCTCTTCCTTTTCCTCTAAAACCTCCACGACCTCGACCTCTTACACCAAAACTAACCTCCTCATTTACACCCGATGCTTCACCTGCTGTGACAACCTTTAATTCTCGTTCCTCCTCTTTTTGATGCATTCGTTGTTCATGGACCAGTAAACTCCCACGAAGGTCGTTAATGCTTAAGGTGTTTATATCATGCAATTCTTCTATTGAACAAACGACATAATTGAACTAAGTCGTCACTGATCTTAGAATTTTCCCTACCACTGCACTTGAATCAATTCTCTCACCATGAATCTTCATCTTATTCGCCCTATAAAAAGTTCTGATGTCGAAATTTTCTCCCTCTTTCATGCTTAACAACTAGTACTATCTTTTCAATGCTTGGAGTTGTGCCTGACAAACCTTTAAGGAGCCTTGATACTTCTGCTTCATTGCATCCCATATTTGTTTTGTTGTATCATCGTATGCAATTGTCTCCAAGATTTCTCTAGGGATAGCATCATATAGATAGTTTTTGATTTTCAAGTCCTTTAACTTTGTTCATTATTCTTTGCCGTGTTTGAACCCGATCTCGACAGACCATTTTCCACGACGTTCCAATACTCCTTGGAACGCAAAAAGTTCTCCATTAGCTTCGCCTAGTGTTCGTAGTAGCCATCAAACATAGGAATGTTAGGACTCATATGCTTCTCGATTCCTTCTGTCAACACTCCTCTCGTGTAAACTTACTCACAATTAGACCTTTGATGGCTCTGATACCACTGTTAAACAGTGAAGTTGGATTGCTCAGTTTAATAGCTCTAAAGCTTGACTTTATTGAATAACAAAAGAGGCTATATATAGCTATACAAAATAAGAAAAGTGTTGGGTTAAAACCCAATTTCCTTTGTAATCTCAAACCCGCTGGAAAACCAAGAATGGGTCAAACGGGTCAAAAATGACCCTAACTGCCAACAACAGTTAAATAACTGTCAAATGACAGTTATTTCCCTACAGATGCAATGGTTCACGAACCGACACAATCATTCATCATACCTTTTCATTTTTTATAAATAGGAACCACATTTGTAAAGACAAAATTCGTGTATAATGATTCTGATTCAATAAAATTTACATTTGATATATATTTTGCACTTGGAAATTTCGATCCTGAGAGAAACCTTTGCAACAATTGGTATCAGAGCTTTGGAGAATCATCATATACCTGTTGTTCTTTCATCTCGAATCCAAAAGGGTTAGTTTTTCTTTCCCAGAGATCAAAACCCAAAAAAAAGGAACAAACACACCTTTTTGAAGATCCGCCCGTGGTAAATAACACAACGAGAGAGAAAGGTGAACCAAGATCGCCATCACAAGCAATGGTATAAACCACCAAGCAAAGCCTCGTAGGGAACGAACTCCACAAAAGAATCAGACCAAACAGAAATAGAGAGAGACAGTGATAGAATAAAAAGGCGGAGATATAAAAGTGGGGACACAAATAGGGCTTTTACCCTAAGCAGGTTTCAACATAAAACCAAAATACACCCTTTTACTTTTTCCTTTTTTTTATTAGTTTCTATATAAATTAGATTATATAGATTTTTAGGAGTCTATTGACACTTGCTACCCTTTAATTTTAGATAGGTAATTTAGACTAAACCGAAAGATAAAGATATAGTAGTCGGAAAAATTATCATCTACTATATTGATAGAATAATTTTAAGGAGTAATTAACCTTAGGTTATTCGAACATAGATTTAAAATCTACGAGGATAGTTTTTGGAATAAAAAAAAAAAGTCCCGCTAAGAAAATTCGACACACTTAGTGTTAGGAATTTTATTTAGAAATTTTAGATTTGATATCCTATAAGATACGACGATCGATAAGCTAGAATCGTCTAAGAAGGAACTTAGCACGATTAATACACCTCAATTTCAATGTCCATGATTAAAACCCTCGAATTACTCACTATGGGCAATTCGAATGCAAATACTCCTAGAAGCCAACGGTTTATGGGAAATGATGGAACCCGATGATAAAACCGTAGAGGATAAAAGAAAAGACAAAACTGCCATTGCTTTTCTATACCAAGCCTTACCCGAAGATCAATTACTTCAAATCACCAAATACAAAACCGCAAAAACCATATGGGACGCTCTGAAAACTAGACACTTAGGATAGGAGAGAGTGCAAGAAGCGCGGTTGCAAACTCTCAAATCCGAGTTCGAAATGCTACACATGAAGGAAGACGAAACCATGGACGCCTTCACCGCAAAACTAACAACCTTAGCAAACAAAGCATCTAGTCTAGGGCACACAATGGAAGATGGAACACTAGTACGCAAATTATTAAATGTTGTACCGGATAGGTATTTGCAAATAGTTGCGTCAATAGAACAATACTCAAACTTGAGTGAAATGACCTTAGAAGAAGCAATTGGTAGACTTAAGACCTACGGAGAAATGATTAAGTACAAAAGCAAACAAGTGGACAATCAAAATAGACTATTGTTCACACGAGATGATGATCAACGCCAATTCAGAAAGCATGGTCATGGTGGATTTAACCAATCTCGAGGCCAAGAAAATCTCAAGAAAGAAACATCCAACACTTTAAATAAACATATTGTATGACAAGAGTAAGGTAATGTGTTTCAAATGCAAGGAATATGGGCATTATGCAAACAAATGTCCATTATAGAAAGAAGAACAATCCAATCTCACTAAAGAAGATTTGGAGCCACAATTACTCATGGCAATTATTGAAGAATCACGGATCAGGAATGGAAGGAAATTCCATTCAACTTCAACTTAACCAATATCAAGCAACAAGGAGTTGGCGGTGAAAGCTTGGATGGTGGAAACAACCGAAAGCACAAATCAACCTGGAATCAAGGAAGATATACACTGCAAAGAACTCCAAATTAGAAGGTGGAAATAACGAGAAATATGATCAACCTGGACTCAAGGAAGATCACAAAGGTGGAAACAATCAGAAATAAAGATCAACATGGACACAATGATGATCACAACAAAGGTGGAAACAACCATAAATTAATGATCAGCATGGACACAATCACAACAACAAAGGTGGAAATAACCGGAAGAAATAAAGACGATCTACCTGGGATATAAGAAGGATCACAAGCACTACAAGAAATCAGATGGTGGACTCAACCAGAAGATGGATCAAGAAGACTAGAGACCTACACAACAACGTTTGTGATTAGGGGGGAAAATGTTGGGTTAAAACCCAATTTCCTTTGTAATCTCAAACCCGCTGGAAAACCAAGAATGGATCAAACGGGTCAAAAACGACCCTAACTGCCAACAGCAGTTAAATAATTGTCAATGGTTCACGAACCGACACAACCATTCATCGTACCTTTTCATTTTCTATAAATAGGAACAACATTTGTAAAGACCAAATTCGTGTATAATGATTCTGATTCAATAAAATTTACATTTGATATATATTTTGCACTTGGAAATTTCGATCCTGAGAGAAACCTTTGCAACACAAAGTTCAACTAGGGCCATCAACGTGTTGCACAACAAATAAAGTGGCTAATAACAAGTCAAAACAAATTTCCCAATTAATAATTAATAATAGATTATTAACAACCAGCAAATACTAAATCTACGAATTAGTCATGGACTCCTAACAGTGTACAATTTATTTCTCATTACTATGGTTAAATGATACTTATTGAAATGTGTATGTATATAATTCAAACGAAAAAAGCAAGTATATTATAGACAAACGTAAGATTAAACTGCAATTTTAAGTAATTAATAATTTTTATATTCTTCTTTTGATCGACGCAAAACCCATGCAACACTTATCATTATCATCCAGTGAGAGCCATACTGATTTTGAACATGAACTAATGCATTAGATAGGCGTATGAAATAGCCATCTCTTAACCATTTCAAAGCATTCTTCAGGCTTAAACTCCGGAGCTGTGTGACCCGCGCCCTATACAAACAAACTCCCTTTGTAAGTATCTATAACTTTTCTAGCTATTTTTTTTTATGTAACTAAGTTACCTTCACAGTTGCAAACACCAAAGAATAGTTATTGAGGGCATATGTAGTTATGTATCCTGCTTCTTGACCCCCGACATACCATGCATCCCAGTTGCTACCGGTGTTAGCCAACTTTAGAGAGATTATCCAGTTTCGAGTGCCCACATGTGGAACCATCATATCGTGATCCCCACTATTGCTCAAAAGTAAAATCATATAAATTACGGAATAAGCATATAATTGAAATCATTAAGGATAAAAATAACCTTCTATACCTGAAAATAAGAGCCCGACAATTTCTCTTAGTAAGATTTGCATGATAGACAACACTATTTTGGACATTGAATTTGTAGGCTGGCATTGAAGGTTTGCCATAGTTGTAGGTCATATCCACACTACATAGCGACCACTCCTTCACCGTCCCCTTATAATGGACAACATGAGATGACATCAAAAAGAAAACCAAATCACATAGGAGATTTGAAACAATATGAAAAATAGTATATTACATGTATCTCCTAAGATAAATTATATCGATACCTCGCTTATATTAAGTGCTTTCATAACGTGTCTATTGTTTGCCCAAATGGTAGCGTACTTATAATAGTCACCCTGCAAGGAAATTATATAAATCCAATGAATTAATAAGCTTTTTAATAAAGAAAAACACGGAGAGAAAAAGGAAGAGTAGTACTCGACAAAAGATATCCTTGAGCGAATGTTTTGTTGCAGGGAACATTCTATTTGGATTGTGTTGGATAGACCTCCTACTCCTATGATTACTTGGATACCCATCTCTAACCAAGTTGGTTTTTGAATCACAAGCAGGATCCAGAATTTGTTGGATGTTTATATCTTCGACACGCTAGAATTTAAAAACTCAAACACTTAGTATTGCTAGTATATATGTATTCAACCTTGACAGTTTACTTCAGTTCATATTATACTTTGTTGACTTCTGCGATATCTGCCAAGCAAGGTAAATTGTTGTGATTGGCGTTTGCATAATCTCCATTACAATTTTTTTTCGTAGACTGAAACAATCGATCATGATATATATGGTTAGTAAAGAATTTAATTATATCCCTATGATCGATGAAAGAAAAGTATGATCCCATGTTGAACTGAAAATAGAAAATAAAAGTTACCTCAAACAATTCATACGATATAAGTGCCATACGATATGCGAATTCAACTCTAGAGTTTACATCTCCAGTTTTATCTGTCAAAGGATTTCCCTCCAAGTAGCCCTAGGATATTTCATTGTTAACCAATGTTTTTTGACGTTATAATAAATTATTCATCAGTTTATTAATTCAAATAACTAAGGTGTGCTTACTTTGATGTTTAGAGCCGGTTTTAAACCTGAATCATTGCCTTCAAGAGGAAATACAAAGTAAAAAGAAATTAGAAACGAGTGAAACATAAATGAGGGGACAAGTTGGAGCTTGAAAACTTGTGCAAAGGTGAAATTTCCTCGACTGATAACTTGTTTTTGAAAAATAATTTATACATCGTCACTGGAAAACTATAGAACTTCGTTGTTTCCGCATGCATCTACTAGTCCCTCCCTTTCGACTTTTAATCAGTACTAGCTAGATCAAAAATTTATTTGTTACTATTGGAGCATAAAAAGAGTAATGTCTGAAGCTTTCAAAAACTTTTCATCAGTGTTTTGTAATAATAATTTGGTTCGGGTGAACAATGTTCATCACCCAAACTAAATCTTAGTTAGGACATTTCATGAAGACTTTAAGTCGGGTGAACTAACTCTTCACCAGAGTTAAGTTCAAGTTCACCCGAGCTAAAAGTTAAATGAATATTTTGTTTATTTGTTCACTCGAAGTGTTCTTAAATGAACATAAGGGTTGATGTAATGTATGAAGATAGTGTATGTAGTCTATAAATAGTGTAGAGAGTGTGACAGTTGGTAAGAGCTTATGTGTGAGTGAGTGTACCATTTGTAACCACTTTTCCCACCATTTATAGTTTATGAATGAAAGTTCCTTTACTTATTTCTGTTTGATTCATCGTTCTTAGTTCGATAACTCAATTCAGTTACTCTTGATTCCGCCACCAGTTAGTGATTCTAAACATCGAATTGTTGCTTTGAAGATTGATCTGACCTGACAAGTGGTATCAGAGTTGGAAATCAAATCTAATTTGATTCAGCTTAGTTATCAGAAGACTGTGAGTTGCATTCAAGGTTTTTAGTTGAGTTACAAGGATTACAACAGTAAGATCAATGATTTTTCAGTATTCGTAAGTTTAAAATCTGGCAGTACAATTCGTTATTGACGTATTCTAGTTTTAATCATTAGTTATAAGTGTGAATTTGATTGTTAGAGTGTTTGCTAAGGTTTAGTTGATAATTTCTGCAAATTTAATCAAGTTTGAATCACTTCCGGTTTAGTTAGTTGATATATTATGTTCATCCGAGTTAAAATTCAAATTTCTCAATTCAAATTTCTGAAATAGTAATGGCTGCTCCAGTTGTGAATTACGTAATGAAACAGGTTCTGGTGGTAGACCTCTAAAATTCCTACCCTGATCTGATTTCATGATGTGGAAGCTTCACTTCAAGGCATTTGTTTACTACAGTGACCGGCAGTTATGGAATTCGATATTTAATGCTCCTCATCGACCTAAAGTGCAAGAGACTGGTGGAACTGATACGGTAGATGTTGATCCAGAAAGATATACTGAAGTAGATAATATGCTAATTGATAGAGACTTTCGAGCTCTTTGAGCTGTGATTCTAGCTCTTCCTAATGAGATTTACAATAATTTCAAGGATTTCTCTTCTACCAAAGAACTAATGGACGCCATGGAATTGAGATATGAAGGCAGTTTGGAGCTTAAGGAGAGCAAGAGAGACATGTTGAAGAAGTTATATGAGGCTTTTGAATATGTGAAGGATGAGACCTTGTGTGATCAAATCAGTAGGTACACATTACTAGTGAGTGATCTAAAGAGTTCTGGTGTTGTGTTGAAAGATAGTGATGTGTTTAAAAAAATGTTGGGATCTCTACCTACTAAGTGGTCAGTGCAAGTTATGATCATCAAAAAAACTGCAAATTTGAATGGAATGACCTTGGTAAAATTGATTGGGATTCTTCAATCATATGAAGTTGATACACAGATTGATGAAAAGAAGCAGACTGGTAATTCTTATGGATGTTCTTTAAAAGCTCAGATCCTTGTGAATTCAACTCACTATCCTAATCAAGTTCAACCTTAACCTAAATCATATGCAAAATTGTCATTCTAGATGCTATTTTTCACCTAATCAATCATCTGTTAGGTACAATCGGTTACGGAGGCTATTCTAGTCAAAGTGGTGAATCAAATTTTTATCAGTCATCTTCTGTGAATTCCGGAGTTAATGGGATGAATTTGAATGGGTTAGGAGACAAGGAGATATTGTTTAGAGCTTTTGTAGCAAGTTATGAAGCATTTGTGGTTGGAGGTTTGACTCAAGCAAAACTTGCCAGGGAGGATCTTGAACAACTCCATCCAAATGACTTGGAGGAGATTGACTTGAAATGGAAAATGGCCATGGTGAGTGTAAGGGCTAATAGATTCTTCAAGAAGACAAGAAGGAATAACTTCAGAAAGGAAAATGGAGATAGAGTTGTTTTTGACAAGTCAAAGGTCAAGTGCTTCAACTGTGATGATTATGGTCACTTTGCAAGAGAGTGCAAGGCACTTAGAAGGATGAACAACAACAACTATCAAAGGAACAATTATCAAGCAAAGGATGATCAAAAGAAGTTGAAAGTTGCAAAAGGAAAAGGTGGAAGTGATGAAGCAAACACAAGTGGTAAAGCTTTGATCACATTTGGAGAATGGTATGAAGTGCAGGAGGAGGATTTCAAGAACAAGAAAGTGTCAGCCCTCATGAGTAAGATAGATAAAGATTCAGTTGATGAGGTACTTTCTAAATCTTGTTTTGTTGAATGTTTAAATACTCTTAAGTATACTAGGGAGCATAATCTGAGTTTGATTAAAGAAACTGATTTGATTAAATTTCATCAAAGAGAATTTTTAAAAACTAAAAAGGTTTATAAAGATAAAATTGATTCTCTTTTAAAGGATGTGGATGTGTACAAGGGTAAATTGGGAAGATTGGAAACTCAACATGAATATTTATTTGAAGGATTTTAGAATGAAACAAATGAGTTTGAAAATGCTAAAATTCAAGTTGATAAGTTTAATATTTCATCTAAGACTTTGAATGGGATCATTGAAAATCAAATTGTGCATAAAGCTAAGGTTGGTATTGGCTTTAATGTTGTACCACCACCTTCCAATGATAACTACTCTATCAAACATGAATCTACACATTTTAAGAGTAGTTTATCTGTTGAGAATTCTTTTGATGATATTTTGTGTTACAGTCTAATGTTGATTTGAATTTGAAGCATATTGATGAAACTTGTTCTTCTCTGCATAATGTGATTAATTTGAATGCTATTACTAGTCTAAATGAAACTTTTAATGTTGTAGCAGATCTAAAGTTAGTAAAGTCAAGTAACTGTGAAGGATTAGTTGAAGAGACGGATGTTAAGAGTGTCAAAGATTTTAAGTCTGAGTCAATTAGAGTTTGTAATTTCAATTCAAATAATATTCAGTCTTGTAATAAGTTTGACTTGGTAGAGATTGAAGAGGAATTTGTTGAGTTTGTTCATTATTATTTGAATGAAAAGTTTATAATTTCCATAATGTGAATATTTATGTGCTACCTAAACATGAACTGATTGTGAATGAGATTGTTATTAATGAATTTGGTGGTTGTTGAAACTAAGAAAGTCAAAGATAAGAAGTCAAAGATAAAACCAAAATGCAATATATGCAAAAAGAAACACAAGTTAGTAGAATGTTGGTTGAAACCTAATATTAAATGTGTTTCTGGATGTGTTTCAATGCCTGTTAAATTGCAATTTAATAGAATAAACTTTAAAGAATGCATGCTTAATTATGAAAAATCCAAAAATGTGAATGTGATTAAATTTGGTAGAATAAATCATGTTTTGTTGGTTGGATTGCATGTACCTAAGTTGAAATATTCTATATCTGAGTTAAAAAGCTTGAAAAATGATGATAACATGTTTAAATCGGAGGAAATGAAAATTAACTATGGTAAACATGGTTTCAAGATTAACTCTGGTGAACAAAATTTTAAGTCGGATGAACAAATGTTTAAATCGGATAAAATATTATGTTCTCACTTTAACTCGGATGTAGAAAGTTTTGACTCGGGTGATGAAAGTTTTAATTCGGATTATGAGACTAGTATGCCTGAAAGGAAATTTCGTGATCACTTTAGGTTCAACAAGTTTAAAAGATTCAATTCCAAGTTTACAAGAATTTGGATACCAAAATCTCATTGAGAATTGACTATGTGTAGGAGCAATCCATTGATCCTGAAGAGAATATATAGGTGGTAGACAGTGGATGCTCTAGGCATATGACAAGAAACATCAAGTTATTACAGGATTTCATTGCTTTCATTGGTGGTCATGTATCTTTTGGAGGAGATATTGGTGGAACTATCACCGGACAAGGAAAAGTTTCAAATGGACCATTGACTTTAGAGCAGGTTAACTTTGTGAAAGAGTTGAATTATAACTTGCTTTCAGTTTCTCAGGTATGTGATAATGAGTACACTACTGATTTCACTTCAGAATTTGTTTACATTCTCAACCGTGAATATGTCATACCTCATGACATGATAGTTTTGCAAACTCCAAGATGTGAGGACATGTACATTTCGGATATGAACAATGCTAAGTCTAATGGTTCCTCAAACGGTTTCATATCCAAAACTACTGCAAAAGAGTCTAATTTATGGAACATAAGGCTTTGTCATGTTAATCTTAAAAACATGAATAAGTTGGTCAAGGATAATCTAGTTACTAAATTACCTAAAATTAATTTTCAATTATTTGACCATTGTATTTCTTGTTTAAAGGGTAAACAACATACATCAAGTTTTAAACTTAAGACTCAAAATTCAGTAGAGAATATCCTTCACCTTTTACAAATGGATCTATTTGGTCCAGTTAGTGTCAAAAGTCTTGGGATGAAATCATACTGTTTAGTCATCACATAAAATTATTCAAGATTCTCATGGGTTTTTTTCCTTGCTCATAAACATGAGACATCGGAGATCATAAAAGATTTTGTTGTGCAAATAGAAACTTTTTGTGGTAAAAATGTGAAAATCATTAGATGTGATAATGACACTAAGTTTAAGAATGCTACATTGAATGAATTGTTTGCTCATAAGGGAATTACTAGACACTAAGTTTAAGAATGCTACATTGAATAAATTGTTTGCTCATAAAGGAAAAATGGGACATTACTAATTGAGAGAGCTAGAGCAATGTTAAGCGCATCTTCTTTACCTGTTACTTTTTGGGAAGAGGGTGTGAACACTATGTGTTATGTAAATAATCAGATTTATGTTGTTAAGAGCATAGGACAGACCTCATATGAACTGTTTTCAGGGAGAAAATTATTTACAGGATTTTTCAAAGCTTTTGGATGTCAATGCTCTATTTTGAATACCAAATATCACCTAGGAAAATTTGAAATTAAAACTGATGATGGTTACTTTCTTGGTTATTCTAGTGTTTCAAAGGCCTATAGGATTTTCAATAGAAGAACTAGAACCATAGAAGAGTCCATTAATGTGATATTCTATGAATATACACCAAATGTTAAGAATTTGGGTGCTGCTTGGTTGTTTGATTTAGATACATTTGTGTATTCTTTTAATGGTTTCTATCAAGAACATGTTTCAGAGGAGGTGATCAAGCAAGTGCAAGTGCAGGTTCAGAAAATTCTTTTAAAGAGTTTGAGATTGGTACAAGACAAGAAGTCTGTGATCAAGCAAGTGCAAGTGCAGGATATTCATCTACAGTTCATGACCAAACCCATTCACCAGAATATACAACTTTTTTGTGTCAAGATTTTTTAGAAAGACAAACTGATCCAGACATTCTCCAAGGATATAACATTCTAGTGTCAATTGAAGATCAGAACAATGTTTTGCAAGCTCAAGTTTTCAATTCTGGTGAAAATCAAGTTAATGTGGGTAAAGTCACTGAAACTCAAGACAACTCTAGTGAAGCACAAGAAAATTCGGGTCCATTCATTGAAAATCAAGAAAACTCTAGTGAAGCACAAAACAATTTGGGTGCACAAACTGAAATTCAAGACAAGTCTGGTGAAGCAAAAAACAATTCGGGTGCACAAACTAAAAGTCAAAACAACTCTGGTGAAGATCAGTTTAACTCGGGTGAAGTGAAAACAATTTTGATGAAACAAGCCAAGAACAACCTAGTGAAGCAAATTATGATTCCTTATTTTTGAATGATCTTGTGCCACATCAAACAAATCTTTCTGATAATATTACTGAGGAAATAAACTCATTTTAATAAGATCACAAAACACTTCATCTAAGTAATATTATAGGAAATTTTTATGATGGAGTCAAGACAAGAAGTAGTACTGGTTTAGCAAATCTTTGTTTGTTTTCTTGCTTTATTTCCCAAATTGAGCCTAAGGATGTAGACATTGATTTAACTATAAATAGTTGGGTAGAGGCTATGCAAGAGGAGTTTCTACATTTTAAGGTTCAGGAAGTAGGAACTTTGGTGGAAATACCTTTAGATGTGAATGTTTTGGGAGTTAAATGGATCTTTAATGTAAAAAGAGATGATAGAGGTATTATTGTGAGGAATAAAACTAGGCTTGTGGTTAAGGGATATACAAAGGAAGAAGGTATAGATTATGATGATGCCTTTGCTCTAGTTGCTAGGATAGAGGCCATAAGATTGTTTTTAGCATATGCTTCTTTTAAGAGATGGATATTAAATCAGCCTTTTTATATGGAGTTCTTGAAGAGACTACGTATATTAGTCAGCCTCCTGGTTTCATTAATCCTCAATACCCTGATCATGTGGTTAAGTTGGACAAAGCTTTATATGGTTTACATCAAGCTCCTAGAGCTTGGTATGATACATTGTCCAAATATTTGATTGAACATGGGTATCTTAGGGGCACAATAGATAAGACTTTATTCATTAAAACAGTTGGCCAAGATTCTGTTTTTGTTCAAATATATTTTTATGATATAATCTTTGGCTCGACTAATGATGTCTTATGCAAACAATTTGAATTTGTCATGCATTCAAAATTCCAAATGAGCTCTGTGGGAGAGATGTCTTTCTTTTTAGGACTTCGGGTTAAGCAGTTGGATAGTGGCATTTTCATTAATCAGTCTAAATATGTCAAAGACATGTTGGCTAAATTTGGATTCACTGATTGTAAATCTGCTTCCACTCCTATTGACACTAGGGCCAAACTACATCCTGCTTTAGATGGTGAGAGTGTTGATCAACATTTATATAGGTCTATGATAGGGTCTTTAATGTACCTTACAGCAAGCCGGCATGATATAATGTTTGGAGTTTGTCTATGTGCTAGGTTTCAAGCTGATTCTAAGGTTTCCCATCTAATTGCTGTTAAGAGAATCTTTAGATACCTTAAAGGACAACCTTCTTTGGGACTATGGTATCCTAAGAATTCTAGTTTTGACTTTTATGCTTACACTGACAGTGATTATGGAGGATGCAATCTTAATAGGAAATCTACTACATGAGGATGTCAATTCTTAGGAAATAGGCTAGTCTCTTGGCAGTGCAAGAAACAGACCTCTGTTTCACAATCCTCCGCTGAAGCAGAATACATTGTTGTTGGTTCTTGTACTTCCCAAGTTTTATGGATTCATAATCATATTTTAGACTATAGCCTTAACTCCATGAACACTCTCATACACATAGACAACACTGCTGCTATGTTCATAACTAAGAACCCAATGAAACATTATAAGACAAAACATATTGAGAATAGACATCATTTTATAAGAGACTGTTTTGAAAAACACTTGATTCACTTAGTTAAGATTCACACTGACCTACAATTGGCTGACCTTTTCACAAAGGCCTTTGATGTTACAAGATTCAATTACCTTGTTCAAGTAATTGGTCTTAAGAATCTTGATTTAGTGTTTCTTAAAAATTATTTTTGTACAAATATCTTTTTGCATATTTTGTTTTTTTTTTCAAAATACAAAAAGAGGGGGGGTTTGAAACCAAATGTTTTCAAAAATGCATATATTCTTGTATTTTGAAACCTCTAGCAATCTGTGGTTTATAATTGCTTCAAGTCATTAAAATAGATAATTTCCAAATGGGAGATCAGTTTTGTCAAGTAGAAAAGCAAAGAAAATATATATTTTCCGTAAATTATGGCATTTAAATCTAGTTATCGTAAAAACTCTAAAGTTTTAAAGTGTTCTTTGTATAATTTATTGACTTTGAGATCCTTGATGCCAACTTGATAAACGGAAAAGATAGGTGAATAAGTCCAAATTCCTTGAAAAGCTAGTATGTTGTCCTCTTAGAACCTTGATGCTTACATGATAAACGGCAGAGACAGGGGAATGAGTTGAACAACCAGCATAATTTAACATAGTTCAATATTTATAGAATTTCTTGAAACCAAATGTTTTCAAAAATGCATATATTCTTGTATTTTGAAACCTCTAGCAATCTGTGGTTTATAATTGCTTCAAGTCATTAAAATAGATAATTTCCAAATGGGAGATCAGTTTTGTCAAGTAGAAAAGCAAAGAAAATATATATTTTCCGTAAATTATGGCATTTAAATCTAGTTATCGTAAAAACTCTACAGTTTTAAAGTGTTCTTTGTATAATTTATTGACTTTGAGATCCTTGATGCCAACTTGATAAACGGAAAAGATAGGTGAATAAGTCCAAATTCCTTGAAAAGCTAGTATGTTGTCCTCTTAGAACCTTGATGCTTACATGATAAACGGCAGAGACAGGGGAATGAGTTTTTAAGTCGGGTTAAGAAGTTTTAAGTCTCATGTTGTGTTTGTATTAATTCGGATTAAGGAATTTTTAAGTCGGGTATTAAGTTTTTGTACAGATAAAATCCAAAAATATGTGATTTTCAGTATGTATAGATAAAACTCAAAAAGATTTCTTTGTATTGTATTTTTAAATTTTTAAGTCTGATGCTTCTGTTTCATATATACATATTTTCAGAAAATCAAATACAAAATTTGAAAAACCAATCAAAAACAGTATAAAAGTTGAAAATGTTTCACAAAACAAATTTCTAAGAAATGAGCCATAAACATAAATTCCAGCATAATTTAACATAGTTCAATATTTATAGAATTTCTTGAAACCAAATGTTTTCAAAAATGCATATATTCTTGTATTTTGAAACCTCTAGCAATCTGTGGTTTATAATTGCTTCAAGTCATTAAAATAGATAATTTCCAAATGGGAGGTCAGTTTTGTCAAGTAGAAAAGCAAAGAAAATATATATTTTCCGTAAATTATGGCATTTAAATCTAGTTATCGTAAAAACTCTAAAGTTTAAAAGTGTTCTTTGTATAATTTATTGACTTTGAGATCCTTGATGCCAACTTGATAAACGGAAAAGATAGGTGAATAAGTCCAAATTCCTTGAAAAGCTAGTATGTTGTCCTCTTAGAACCTTGATGCTTACATGATAAACGGCAGAGACAGGGGAATGAGTTGAACAACAGTACTAAGTCAACTTTTAAACATAAAAACATGCATACAGTCGAAAATATCTTGAGAGAAGAAGCAGTTTATAAGGTTACAGAATCATATTCTAGGGACTCTCAATAAAGATTGAAGATTGGTCATGTGTTCACATAATTTTTTTTGTTAAATCATGACACAAAACTACTGTGTTTTCATGACAATGAGGTATACATTCCATATTTGAGTAAAATAAATTATATTTTATTTATTCTACTTGACAAGAATTGAATAAGTTTGACATTGTTTCATGTCATATTTAAATTATCAAAACTTGCAATTTATGAATTTTTGACACAAGTTGAATTCTAATAAAACAAAATACAAGTTTTTGCATTTTACAAAACATTTCATTTCTTTAGAAAATTTGCTCATATGAACTAATTTATGAAATCCTAGAGTATAAGTTTTTGATATCTGAAATTGAAATTTTACTTTTTAAAACAATTTCAATGTTAACTAATGCAATGGATTGTTTTAACTCTGGTGTTAAGAATTTAACCCAGAAAGGTTTGAATGGGTTGACTTTGAAATTTTTTATTTAATTTGGGTACTATAAATTTAGGCCGGGTGTTGACTTAGTTTATGTCTGGTGTTGTTGACCAAATTTTTAAGTCGGAGATTTTTATTTTTAATTCGGGTAATATTTTGTTTAAATTTTAACTCGGAGTCATTTTTTTTAGGTCGGATTTTATTTCATTTTGGTGGGAAAATATTTTAATTTAATTTAATCCTGATATTTATTTAATACTTTTAAATTCAAATTATCATTTTTAATTCATACAAATTGCTTTTCTTATCCAAATTAAATTGCTAATCTCAATATCATTTCTTACCCTCTCCTATCACCGAAAATTTCTCATAGATTCATCACTCTAGATATTTAGAGCCTTTAGTATCATTTTTTTTTAGTGTTTTAGTCTATTTGATTGTTATTTCCCCTATTTTTTCAGTGATTATTAAGGTGTGTTTCATTGTTACTTTGATATACTGCATTTATACTGAATACATTGCTTTGATTGTGTACTAATAAGCTTTGACTGTTTCCAGATGGCTTCCTCTTTTAAACCAAAGCATAATGTTGTTGCTTTCCTTGACATGGGTCACTCAGAAGTTGATGATGGATGGAGAAACATTCTTGGATTTTTGATAAATTCCAACTTGAGGTTTGCCATTTCTGAGAGTCCAGTATTATATAGAGATATGCTAGTGGAGTTTTGGGAGAATGCTAGATTCAGTATGATTGATGGAGTTAGAACCATTACATCTACAGTTCAAATGGAAAATGTGGTGGTTATTGAAGAGGCTATTAGAAGAGTTTTGCAATTTGATGATGCAAATGGGTTGGAGAGACTGTAATTAGATAAGATACATACTGAATGCAGAAGAGCAGGATATGAAGGTGATTTTCCTGAGAATATGGTGAAGAAAACTATATTATCCTACAACTGTCTTGTGCATGTATTGGTGTGTTGCATATCAGGAAGATCAGGAGGATTTGATGAGATGAACCAGATATTTGCATCAACATTCTTTTGTTTGATCACACAAAGAAGATTCAATTTTTCTGGGTTCATTATGGATTGTATGCAGAGAATGGAAGAAGGAAGTGCTATTAAATATTTGCTCTACCCAAGGTTTCTTCAAATCATTTTACAGCCTGAGATATAAGAATTGATGCTTGAAGGGCCTAAACTGAAGGAAGTGAAAATGAATTGGAAAATTATGAATAACATGAAAAAATCTTTTTCAAAGGCAAGAGTGGTATTTTTAGGAAATTTCACACCAATCCCCCCCCCCCCCCCCCCCCCCCCACAATGGTAGAACAAGCAAGAGTAGCTATACAGATTTTTGAAGAGTTGCAACAACAATGGGGAGACAATATTCAACAGCAAGAACCAAAACATGATCAACAACAACAACAACAACAACAAGATCAACAACTTGAACAAAATCAACCCATAAATCAACCATTGTCACCTATCATTGAAGTTACATCCCCACCACCTCACTCACCAATCATTCCCCATGTTCAAAGCAGTGAAGAGAGTAATTCGTTTTATACTCAAGCAGAGAGTGAAGCTTTGCCCAATCTTGCAGAAATACATATTCTTACACCAAATGATCCATCATTAACCACTTATGTTGTGAAAATTCAGAAAGAGGGTGCTTCAACAAGTAGTCCTCTTCAAATATACACCTCCAAGAAGAAAGGGGGAGCAGGGGTTGGTGTTTTAACTATTTTGACATTGGAGAAGAAGAATGAATCTTTGGAGCAGTTGGTGAAAAAGCAACAATCTTTGATTAATCAATTGAGATGGAGAAATGCTATCAATGAAGAATTAGAGATCAACAAAGGTTCAATATCTTTTTGAAGTCTCTCCCTATAGATGATGCATCCAAAATATGGGGAGATAAGATTGAGAAAACTGATGTTGAGACAACTTCTTTTGATTGAGGATGTTGAGATGGGAGAGAAGACAGTACATAAGGGAGATGTTGAAGGAGGAATGATCAATGAAGAGGAGATCATGTCTAAGGGGGATCTAAATGAAGAAGGAACATTGAGATGTTTAACTCTGGTGATTTACAATTTAAGTAGGGTGAAGAAACATTTACCTCTGGTGGTGAGATGTTTAAATCGGGTGAAGAAAATTTTATTTCGGGTGAAGAAAAATATAATTCTGGTGACGATGAGGAGAGTGAAAGCATGATGACAGGGGAGAATATCAGAAAATTTAAAGCTGTAGACCAGTTTGGAGAAGTGATTGACAAGGAGATGTTTGAAAAACATTTTGAAGGTATCTATGATGGGATATTTGATGAGAAGGCAACTGAAACCTTTATTGTGTACATCAAAAATAGAAATCCAGTTTCAGTTCATGCTTTTGATGAAAGTAATAAATGGAATGAAGAATTGGGAGGAGGGAAGATTGTAATTGATATTGATAGTGATAATGATGAAGATGATACTGATAAGATTGTGGTGAAGGAAGAAGAATGTGAGAAGAATGAGGAAACAACAGGTGAAGGAAGTAGTGTGAAACAAGTAACGGGAGGAAGAATGAAAAGCAGAGCAGTAAAAACTTTAAGTTTAGTACCTACAAAAGTTATTGAACTGAAAAAGAAAATACTTGGGTACAAAAACAAATTTTCTGAGGCAAACTACAAGCTACATTTGAAGAATTACTTGATAAAAGTTGGTGTTTATCTACAAGATCAGTTGGGCCAATGAAGATAGAAACAATGGAGAGAAACTGGATGGATGTACAGACCAAGGTAATGCTCAATGAACTGAAGTCAAAGAGGGAAAGAAAATATGAGGAGGAATTGAGTAAGAGAAAGAAAGAAAGAGTTTCAAAAGATGTTGGTGGATCTTCTGCAACTGAAATTGAGATCAATATGGAGAGTCAAACAAGAGAAACTCCAATGGTGACTCCTATACAGAATGTTGAGGGATCTTCTGAACAAACTATTGATCCAAGTCAAACTGTGACTTTGAAGTCTTTAGTTGAAAAACAGAGCCAAGAAGTTATGTTAAAGATGAAGGTGAAGCAGGAAGATGACCCATTTACATAATATATGGAGAATGAGACATGGTTTACAAAGACTCAAACAGAAGATCTATCACAAGTTCAATCCAAATCAACACTTTCTGATGATTATTATCTTGATGATCCAGTTGCCACTGCATTGATTGAAGAATTTTCTAATTGGATAGATCATACAACTTCAGATGGTGGTGATCTTGATCAATATGAATTCGCAATTGATCCTGCAGATACAAGTGCACAAGAAAAGGGGGAAGCTTATGGGTCAAGGATAAGGGAGGTGACTCAAGAAGAATTATAAACAGAAACAGAGGAGCTTCTGAGAATAAAAAGAGGCATTTTCCACCTATTGTGGGTTGGAGATTTGATCACTATAGAGGTGCTATAATGATTAAAAGAAAGAGTAGAACTGGAACAATGACCAAATCCTTTGATACAACAGAAAAACTGATGCAAGTTACCGTGGAAGATTAGACCGTTGTACAAGTTGAAGATGATAAACCATGGTGAATATCCTCATGGAAAAGATTATGAGAGTTTTATTCATGAGTGTGCAAAAACTGATATTATCAACTTTGGGTAGAAGTTTAAAACCAAAAGGGAGAGGATGTCAATGTATACAACTCCAATGAAGGGAATCAAGGTTGTGCATCAAAAACTAAAGATTCTCATATGGTGGGTTGTGATGAGATAGAGCAGATTGGGAAGATGAAAGACTATATGAGAATGCAGACCTCAGAGAGCTTACAAATGAAGATTTACTTAATGTTTTTAACTTACCTCTTGAGAAGCTACGACAAGATGATAATGAAAGAAGAAAGGCTTTAGAGGTAGTTGCTTCGGAGGTACACAAGATCAGGAGGGGAGACAGAAATGGAAGATGATAAGTGCTAGTTGATGTTAGTGTAAAGATGAAAATGGAGCTGATCCTAGCAGGATGAAGATTTTGGAAGCATCATCAAAGAAGGAGATTGTTGGAGCATAAAAAGAGTAATGTCTGAAGCTTCCAAAGACTCTTCATCAGTGTTTTGTAATAAATATTTAGTTCGGGTGAACAATGTTCATCACCCGAACTAAATCTTAGTTAGCACATTTCATGAAGACTTTAAGTCGGGTGAACTAACTCTTCACAAGAGTTAAGTTTAAGTTCACCCGAGCTAAAAGTTAAATAAATGTTTTGTTTAGGGAGATTTACATCTACGTTCTTACAAAACTTTAAAATTACGTCAATGTCCTTGCAAAAATCAAAATTACGTTAATATCTTTCCAAAATATGAAAATTTCTCATATATATCCAAAATAATAAATTAATAATATTTAAATTATTCATCTAAATATTAATTAAATGATTTTATTATTTTAAATTATTGAATGAATCAATAAAACTAATCAAAATGCTTATTTAAACAAACATGTCGATGAAGTTTAATGAATAAATTGTTTCAAACATATGTTACAAAACATTAATCAATCAAGACGATGAAGTTTTGCAACCTTTTTATTCCGGTTAATGTTCAAAATTATAGAAATCATTTTTTTTTAAATCTATATATATAAAATTGAGATACATTGGTTAATGTTGGATTAAACCTAACATACTTGAGTAAAAAGTTTAATTAATATTTAGGTGAATAATTTCAATAAAAAAATCATTTCTATATTATTAATTTAATTATTTTTGGATATATATGAGAATTTTTCATCTTTTGGAATGATATTAACGTAATTTTGATTTTTACAAGGATATTGACGTAATATTGAAGTTTTGTAAGGACGTAAATGTAAATCTCCCTTTTGTTTATGTGTTCACCCGAAGTGTTCTTAAATTAATATAAGGGTTGATATAATGTATGAAGATAGTGTATGTAGTCTATGAATAGTGTGGAGAGTGTGTGAGTGAGAGTACCATTTGTAACCACTTTTCCCGCCATTTATGGCTTATGAATGAAAGTTCCTTTACTCATTTCTGTTTGATTCATCGTTCTTAGTTCGATAACTCAATTCATTAACTCGTGATTCCGCCATCAGTTAGTGATTCTAAACATCGAATGGTTGCTTTGAAGATTGATCACCTAACAGTTACTTTATAGTTTATAGGGAAGTGAAAGCAATGAAAAACTGGTACCTTTATATATCTCTTCGGTTACGATCGGAACAATAACACCCGAATATGAGATTCCCGCAACATACAGTGAATTGTTTATGAATTTCGGATGATCCCTAAGAAACTGCATTAAAAGTAAGTGTAGAAACATGTTGATTTGTACAAACAAAAATCTAGTTAAATTCTTCACTTACCTTTCTAATAAATTCTGCTGTTTGAGATGCTGATAATGTATCAGTTGATATAACAGCTTCAGTTGTTTTTGTATACGAAAATCCTGTTATCGTTGGCGCGTCCAAATATAACACATTTGCCACCTTTAAATCCCCATATTGAAATTCTTTTATCATTAAGTATATAAATAAGTCAATTTAGTTCTTCTATACTTTCAAAATATTTTCCACAATATTTTCTATCACCCAAGTTGTAAGTCAATTTAGTTCTTCTATACTTTCAAATTTATCAAAGTTACCGTTTCAAAAACAAAACCAGTTTCAAAAGGATCAAGAAAATGGTATTGTGTCGAAGAGAGGCTTGGACACACCTTTGTCCATGAGTTAGGGTCCAATTTTAGTGCTGGTACGCTATCCCTATATTCCCCATATTCAATTTGCATTGGACCTGTTAAACACATGACATGAATCAACGAACTGAAAAAACTACTCATTTTAAGATATTTCTTATTTTTGTCCCGGTTGTAAACAACAAAACCGAACTGTTTTGTATATTTTAAAACTTCATAACCTACTTTCTAAATATAGTTTCAAATGAAAAACAAAACAAAGTTAAATTGGTATAAAAATTGATAGAACAATATCTATATATTCAACAGTTTTATTTAGTATAAAAATGTGAATAGCATTACAAACGTAAGTTCACTTATAGTAATTAAGGAATTCCTGGTTGTATATCTCTTTCACACTCGAGAGGACGGTCATGATGACATAAAGAAAATAGTTTAGCAGTTAGTTTGAAGCTTTCTTCAAACTTAAATGACCTACATGATCTTTATACTTTTTTTCACATGGTACATCAAATTTAATTTCGTTTAGACGTACATCTTTTTCCAACAAGAGAATCAAACAATATCACCAAAATATTATTAGATACCAACAGTTTTATATATCACCGTTAGGCGTGTCGAAAAAACCCGAAAAAAGAAACCGAATCCGATTCAAAACCAAAAATCAGAACCGGTCAAAATCGGGTTTGATCGGGACAGGTTCGGGTTTTGCCACCGGCGGTTCGGAACCGGTTTATATCATACCATTGGAATCCGGGTTGTAATCGGTTATTTCGGACCCTGTTACAAAAATCGGTTTGGCAACCCGGTTTGAACCCGGTTCGTGAGCTAGTCATATATTAACGTTTTTTTTTTCCTTTTTTGATTTTTATAGCCGTTAGAAAGGTGTTTTTGACCGTCTTTTTACCATTTTTTCATCCTAAATTTACTCTAAGTATGTAGGTTGAGTATGGGGGGTTAATCACACCATTATAACTCTCTCAACACTCTAAAAACGCAAAAAATACGTTTGAAAAACGTTAGAAAAATTCTCGAAAAATCATCAATAATCAAATGGAAACTCAAAGCTCTACCGCTTCCACCGGTGTCGGTTCCTCAAGCTAAAGAACGATTTGTTCTCGAAACAAACCTTAACCGATCCATTTGGTGTAATTACTGTTTGGTGAAATTGTCGGATGACGAAAATATGGCACATTGTAATCATTGCGGCAATTTTTTGAAGCATCACACCGAGAAACATTGCAAAGTACTCAATAGAGTTCCGGAAGCGGGTCAATCATCGATGGGTCAAGACGGGAATATTTTTGTATATTTGGTGGAGCGGATACGTAAAGAGTTTACGTGTTATGTGATTCAATCCGCTTTGTCGTCCAATCACTTCGACAACCCTCGATTTACTAGGGTGGTTCAAATGTGTCTTCAACCACGATATACTCACGTCAGTCGTAATACTCTTAGAAGTGATTGTTTAAAAATATGAAAAGACGCTAAAGTAATGGTAATAAAAGATTTTGAAACGTTAAATACAAATGTAAACTTAACAACCGATGTTTGGTCGGTCCCTCATGGTTTGTCTGATTCATACCTTTGTGTTACCGCACATTGGTGTGATCTCGAATCGTGGCAAATGATGAAGAGAGTTATTTCTTTTGACCAGTTTGCTTATCCTCACACGGGTCAAAACTTATTTCATATGTTACGGAATGTTTTACAAACGTTTAATTTAGAAGAAAAAGTGTTTTCAATTGTATTTGATAATGCGAGTAATAATACAAACGCCCTGGATAAACTAAAACTAAAATATAAACCACCAATGGATGGTGAGTTTTTTCATAGCCGATGCGTTGCACACATTAAAAATTTGGTTGTGCAAGCCGGACTAGAAGTCCCCGAAGTAAATAACGCCATAAACACTTATGAACAAATGTTAGGCGATATATTTTCAACCGGTAAAACTAGATACAAGGCATATATGAAAGTGTGTAAGTAAACTTTATTATATATTTAGTATATTAAAGTTAATAGTTTACTAAAACAAGAATCACATAAAAAGAAATTAATATTAACTAGGGATAAGCTCGTGCTTCGCACGAGTCGGTTCAAGCATTTGTTTGTGAGTGTAATTCAATCGATCTATAACGCAGGGACCAGTTGATATTCGTCATTTAGCAAAAGGGATGTTTTTGTTATTATAATTCCCGGCGTTTATGTTTGTAAAAGCGCTAGCGGAAACGACTCGAGTTTTTGTTTTTTTACTTTTTTATCGAAGTATAAATGTAGCTATTTGCCAAAACGATGCCGTTATTTATTATTAATCTGAGTAGATGTTCGTATTAGTTGAATCCAAATAAAATTCCGAGGGGTAGAAAGCGTAAAAGTATTATTTAAAGCTGAGGGGGGGAAAACGCAAAAACATATAAAGTGCAGACAGGAAAAGCTAAAAGTCGTTTAAAGTTTAGGGTGAAAAAGCGTTATATTTTTTAAAGTTGAGGGTGAAAAAGTGTTAAAGTTTTTAAAGTTGAGGGGGGGAAACCGCTAAGTCTTTAAAGTTTAGGGGGGAAAACCGCTAACTCCTTAAAGTCTAGGGACTAAAATGCAAAATTCCAAAACATTAAAATATAATATTTTGCACATTTCCATATGCACTAAAATGAATTAATATAGAAGAAGAATGTCTTCACAAGTAACATCAGATAAATTAACGAAAAAGACTTTATTTAGAATTAAAAAAAATCAATGTATATATTTCAATGAATCTAGGTTTCAACAATAAACACCCATAAAGATTTATTATTAGTTGTTTAAGGTATGCTTTTAATTTCTTTTCTCCTAATAATTACACTCTTTTATTATTTTATTAATTTGTCGTTTCATGTAAGACTCTTGGGTCACGGTATGGGTGTAAAAAAATACCCACTAGCGGATATTTGCGAGTTCGTAGGTAGGAAAAAACTTGTACGTACGGGTGATGGGTAGAGGGTTTCCATGTCTATGACATGCGAGTGCCATTTCCAACATCATCATCCACGGGGGGATCAAAGACCCTAGAGGAAGAGATCTAGAGTTTAGGTCTTAGATTTGCGAAGACTACCCTGGTGGACTACTCCTCATTTTGTTTAGCCAAAGAATGAGGATCATATCCTTCACTTGGTTATATATGCCTCAATAAAATCAGTTAGTCAGCTCGCATGATCATATGAGATATATTTTGTGACTTGAGATTTGTTCGTACCACTTTTTGAACAATCATGAGTCGTGGATGACTTAGATCTTCTATATATATGCAGTTTATATGTAGGAAGGGGACTAACACACTAAAGGGTAGGGGGAACCCTCGATCTTTACCATCTCCTTCTCCTGATCTTTTCCAACTCATTCTAATATATAGGGCTTGTTAGGTTCCTGTTCTCCTAGGGCCTTGAGGTCCTAGTACGTTTTCCGTTTTGTGAACTCACATTCTCTTTCGTGAGAGATTGCGAGGGGTTTGAATAGTGTGTTTTCTTTTGCACCTTTTTTGGTTGCATGGTTAACCTGATGGTTTAATCATTGAGTTTATAGCAGTAGTTGGATTCCACACTCCTCTTTTGAGGTTTCACCACCTGATTGGATTACAGATTGGATTACAGGTGGTGTTGAAAAGGATTTAGAATGGAACATACCTTGACTATATTAGTAGTCAATTTCATCCGTTTGTCGTGAGGTTTGTCCTTTGGATTGATGGTGATTCGCCTAACCTTCGTAGGAAGAAATACTATAGTCCTTTTAATCATGTCCAAGTGAATCCATAAAGACCATAGACAAAAGCTCATATTCAAACACTTTTCTTGTTCTTTGTATTGATCGTGCTGATGAGGTTGTGAGAGATGAACCTGACATAATCCACTTTGGCATGATTGATTACGTAGTAAGCCATCATCAGCCGGAAGGTATTCATCTAGTCATGTCCACATGAAGATCCTCTTATTACGTACGTGAAGATCCTCTTATTACTTGAACAATCCGGTGAAAAGTTATCTCTATGTTTGTGTCATCCCTTTCACTACATGAAAAATGAGCTTTTGCGACGGGGTTTTTTGCAAGGACATTTTTTCATTGCTATAGGGCCGCTAAACGACAAAACTTTGCTGACTTTTGACTTTTTCTTTGACTTTGACTTATAGCGAGGTCAAATTCCTTGCTATAGGTATTTCTAATTTTGTTTTGATTTATCTTATCACAAAAAGACCTGAAAAATTTGTTGTGACGACAATATTTTTGATTAATATTCGAATTTCAAAATTCATTTTATTCATTTTCATTTTCCCTCCTTAATGAAGTTTTTCCCTCCAACACTTTAGCGACGATAATGTCCTCGCTATATGTATTTTTGATATTTTAATTTATTTTATTCATTTTCATTTCCATCCTAAATGAAATTAAATCCCACCTATTTTTTTTGAGAGAACTATGTCGTCGCTAAGTATTTTAAATACTTTATTTTAATTTTTTTTATACTCTAATTAGTTACAAAACAAATAAAAATACATATATTAAATTAATATTGGAAAAAGAAAATTACATTAATCCTAAAAAAAATATTTATAATTAATAAAAAAAAAATTAGAAAATACATTAAATAATTATAGAAAGTAGTTTAATTTATTAGAACACGATAAAAATCATAAGAAAAAAATAATAATTTTAATTAGTATAGTTAAAGTTAAGTTTTTCTAATTAAAATTATAAAAACTACTTTTAGAGTTTTGTTTGATCACTAAAGTTATTCGATTGCGCCTTTATCGCTTAACGAGATATTAAAACAATTTTTTTTTTTTTACCGATTTAGCAATTAATGTTGTTATTTGATTATTTATGTCGTTAGAATCATGTTTCAATTTAGCGGTTAAAATATTACATGAAAACCCTGAGTCGGTATCCATTATACATACATACGTCATATGTAGTATACACATACTTACATACATTCATAGTTTAATACATAGATAGATACATACATACATACATATACACATTTTCCTTTCCTAGTATCCAAGCCATGCAATCGCGAGGTATTCATTGTCCTTTCCTAGTATCCAAATACCAAAATCCCCAAATTCCATCAAATTCTGGTTCTCGTTCAATGCAATTAGGAGGTGATGACGAGGTTCACGAAGAAGAAGAGGGTAGTGATGAAAACGAGTATGGTGACGAAGACGGTCAAGAGTTTGAAGACGATGATGAGGAAGTGTAGTTTTATTGCTTATTATAAACATCTTTTGATGCAAGTGAAACTATTTATGTTTTAAACTTCTTTTATTTTGATACATTTGTTCGGTTTTAATAACAATAAAGTTTCTAGGATTAAGTAATTGTATGTTCTTGATGTTATTGATATTATTTATGGTACTGATGTGATTTGAAAATTTGAAAAATTGAGAAAAGTAGGGGAAAATAGTCCGGATAAACCGGGTGAAAAAGTTGTAGATATAGCATATTCTATAAAAAAAAAATATGCATATAATATAGGTAGAACATGTTCCTCACGATAGATAATCCAACATCAACGATATTGTCGTCCCTATAAGTATTTAAATTAATTAAATATTAATTATTAAATATTATTTTAATCTAAAAAAAGTTATTTAATATATTAAGAAATAATTATTGCGACGATTTTGTCGTCGCTGTACTTATATTAATTTAAATATATACTTATTATTAATTATTATTTATATTTAAAAAAGAATTATATATTAAATAATAAATCATTATAGCGGCGATATTTCTAATTTAGTTTTCCTTTTTTTTTTTAAATCAATTATGTGTCGTCGCAATAAAAAACTTAGGTCCTCGCTAAAAACTTTATTGCGACGCCACTACAGCGAATACACGTTGGGAGGACATTGTCCTCGCTATCATGGGCGGATTCAGGGGGGTATCCAGGGTACCCCAGATACCGGTGGATTTGTTCCGCTTAATGTTAAAAAAGTCGAAAATCTCAATATTTTTAGTTTGAATACTAGTATTTTATGTAGTGGATACTCATTAGAATTTCAAAATAATGACATTTGGAGCAGTGGCAAGGAGAAAATGCTTTTATTGTGGAGACTAAGATTTAGACCTTAGCAACTACGTAACCTTTTTCTTTTTCTTTTCCTCCTTTAATTGTTTTGGGATACCTGTTAATTTTTAGCCTGGCTCCGCCACTGCTCGCTATATGCGTATAGCAATGACTTATTTACATAAAGGGACGACAAAAAGTCGTCCCTGTATGTCTGATTTGTTGTAGTGTTTCTTCAATTCTAGATTTATTCAGTGGAAGTGAAGTTTATGGAGTTGAACACAAAGTGTGTGTCCACTTATTCTTTGAAGGGTAGAAATTTTCATCTTTCTTAAGGTAGTAATTTCAGTGTCACGTGATGCGGAACATGCAGTGTTATGTTGACATGACCTTGAAATCGCATATTTTTGGTGTGTTGGTTGAGAGTACTTTATAACATTTCAAAATTTAAATATTGTGTCTCGATTTATGGTTTTGAAAAAAAAAAAAAAAAAAAAAAAACATCAACTCTGTTAACAACAGGGGGTTTTAACGTTTATCAGATTAAATAAAAAAAATCTTTTGGTTTTTGTTTATGATGAAGAATATTATTTAGAAAACCATTTCCATTTTATTTTCATATTACTTGTGTAAATAGCGGTGATTGGGATGGCACCATAAGTGGTGGTGGAAACAATAACTGATGGGTGTCGGGGATGACCATGGCGATCACCGGTTCTAAAACAAAAATATCGGCCAACTTGTACAACCTATTTTGGTTAATGTTTGCAACGGGTAAAATAACCAATAACCAATAAAATGACAGAGATGTACATCTTTACAAAAGAAACGGTTGCACCTATAAGCTTAATGAATAACAGAAAACGACTCTTAAAACATAATACATATCATATATAGGTCCCAAGTTTAATTGATACGAGTCTTTCTCTTACAAATCATAATACATAACATATATAATAGACAAAAAATCATTTCAAAATAGTAAATAAAAAAATAAAAGTTAAAGAGGTTCATATTATATGATTTTCCATGTATACCATTTTAAGAAACTGAGGAGGAAGTACAAGAGTGAACATAAAAATTAAGGGGGATGAAGTTATAATATTGTATTGTCATACCTCAAGGTTGTTCATCGTGTACTTGTTTGGGCACAAGCCGTACGAGCATGTTTTAATGACAAAGTTTTAGTGAAATCAAATAAATTTGGTAAATTTTATTGTGGCAAAGTGGGTTATTTTTCTTTTTTTAGAATTTACATCTGTCTTTTTTTTTTTTTTTTTGATTAGTAAACATATATATTGGTACAAACTATCTTTTTACGTACTAAACAAACTCATACCCAAATGTTAGAAATAAATGTGATCTTTACTTAAGAAAAAGTATATTTTTGATCACCGAAGATACTTTGTTGGTACAAAATAAATTTGTTGCGTAGAAAACACATGCAAACCATAATGGTTGAAATTCGGTATGAAATTCAACGATTCGTTCGTTATTAAGACATTTTTGACCATTTGGTAATGCATCTTATCATATGAACATGTCATCCGTCAATGACTATGGCAAAGTACTAAACGAGGTATGGAATTTTGGTAGGTATGGTTATTCCTCACATTTTTTGTAACTTTAGTTTAAATTTTTAATTTAATAATAATTAAAACGTAAATTTATTTCTTTATATTTGTTAGATTAGTCACCTTCTCCCCTTTTTATAGTATTTTAAAACGACTTAACCCATCAACACGATAAGAAGATGTCTTAAAATGATGTAACGAAGAGACAAAAAGCTTAACTCGGAGAAAACCAGGTTGATTCAGTCATGTATTAACAAATGCGTACAACCAAAAGCAATGTCTTAAAATGATATAACCCATTGAACTAAGAAATCGCACTTTTGCTCGAGTTTGCCCAAATTCACATAACACTTCTAGCTTATTTTGGAAAATAAGTCTCAATTGGTTGATTACTTAAATTAATTTCAAACTTTAATCTCTAGTAGAACCTAATCTTTTAACAATTTTATTAAAAACATATAAATTGTGTAAGAGATAATTGATACTGATTTAGAACTTCTCAAGTTCATTACCGTCAATTTGGTCATGTTAATAGATCAGAACTTGTTAAATAGATTAATGGTTCACGATTAAATAAACTAAAGCGCACAGAGAGTGGAACACAACTATTATGACATAACTTGGTCACTTCCCAAAAGCCGGTGTGCTATTTGTGAACCAACTCGATAGAAACGAATAATGGAAGAAGTGCGAGTACATACCGATTTCAAAAAAGAAGGCACGTATTGCAGAACAACCGGGGCCTCCAGCGAGCCAAATAACGAGTGGGTCCTTTTCGGGGTTCCCTGCTGACTCCACAAAGTAGTAAAATAGTTGCACCGTATCATTTTCTCCTACTCCAGTATACCTAATTATTCAATGCATGACCATATTACACGTTAAGAGTAAAAACAATTAGCATGCACAAAAGAAATGAAATATACCCGGTTTCGAGTTTGAAAGGAAGGGGTCCAGGATAACCAGGTAAATACTTGACTATGGTTTGAGAAGTGGTGATGCTGTCTAGACCAAAAATGAGGAGCCAGAGACACAATTGGGGATTTAAAAGGCTTGTTGACCCCATTTTGGGTTTGTGGGGAGATGATGGAGATTTATGGTTTCAAATTATAAACTTATGTAGGAGCTATGGGTTGTCTAGGCATGGTGTTACGGTCACTTCTTATAGAACCCACCAACCACATTCACTTTTACTTGATTTCACCTAACCCCCTTGAAACCATGTATATGACATGGCTTATATAGACCGTTTATACGAGAAGACGAAGAAAAACATCGTAGACAATATGAGTTCATAACTTCCGTTTCTATTGTTAGACCGCTCTTGGTGGTTATCATAATTGATATGGTCAGTTTTTGTCAACTTAAAGCATTTCACATCATTAGACACCAAATTGATTGAACTCCTGTCAATAATGACCCGTCATTTTATTTTTCTAGGCCTTAACTAAACATAACACATACACACGAACATTTCTTTTTATTCACCCGGACCCATCATTCTCGTCGGAAACCGACTTCTCCAACCGACACCAACAAACGACGTGGAGGTGCCAATGACGACAGTTTAACCGACTTCGTCACTTCTCCAACCAAAGCCACAATTGGGACAAGTTATTTCTTTTTATAAAATTATTTTTTATGTTAATCTATAAGCGTTTTGCATTATTTCCATACAATCTCATCCTAACTTATGTTATTTGTTGGTTAATTAGATTGTGATGGTAATTTTGTGTAATTGTGATATATAAATATTAAAGTGATTTTAGGTTAAGCTATATTACGGATTAAGTTGTGTGGTATGAGCATTGATAAACACCTTGTAACTGTCCACCAAACGGTGTGACAAAGGTTGTTAAAATTGCGACCTTATTCGTAGGATCGTACGATCATACGATCCTACTTATTAAAAATGATCTAGATAGTAGAAGGATAGCAAAATGAGCAGGATCGGAGTAGAAGCGCAAGATCGTTTGCAAAATCGTAGGATCATACAAAATCGTAAAATCGTTTATAGAATGGTAAAAAGTTAAATCTAACTAAATTTGTTACTTTCTGCTTTCCTTTTCTAGATTACCTCATAACACATACATAATCTTGCATACAGTAGTAATTAATTTAATTTAAGGTAATTTGCTTACTAAGTGCTTTCGCTAAGGTGACGACTTGACACTAACGCTTACATAAAGTCGACTCTATATTGTATACTCTTTTTCAACATGTATAACAATAAAACTCTTTTTAAAAAGTAATTTAGTAGGATAATAAGATATTACGATCATGATCGGATCTTGCGATTCGATTTTGCACAGAGAAAAATGATTTAATGCATAATTCCGATCTTGACAATCTTAGATGTGATCATTCATCAAAAGTTGTGAATTTGCATTAATGTCACATCTTTTTACATTTTATCCTATATAAACAAAATCCAGTTTCAATACAAAAATGACAAATATATATATATATATATATATATATATATATATATATATATATATATATATATATATATATATATATATATATATATATATATATATATAACAACTTCCTCAACAATTCTCCTAAATTTTTCTAGAAAGAATTTAATTGGATCGTGATCAGATCTATATTTATATAAAATTATGAATATTTTTCAAGGGAGATAATTTTTTCACTTTGTATTTTTATTCATTCACTTCAATTTAAAATGAATTGACAATTATACCCTCAACTCTATGTCTATTCTCTTTAACCCTACCATTAACCCTATACCTCAAAATTAAATCATTCCATCTTCTCATCTCCTCTTCCACATCCTTTATTTTGTACTTATCCTTTCCTTCCCGAACGTGGTGTTAGAAACCGTTTAATAAATTTATTTTAACTTTATGTAGAGCCTTAATACGGATAAATTATGGATGTCATCCCAAATCAATCAAATTACAATCTTTTTTTTTCTTTCTAAAGTTGCTTGCAGAAATCATCTTTTCCCTTGTCACATAATCGTGGGTGAACGCCCATGTATAACTATAAAATTGAATAGGTTTAATGGGTTAACTAATTAAAACTTGAATTTAATGGAAAATATTTATAGTTGTTTAATTGTTTTTGTTTCTTTTAAAACTTAATAGTAGGAATACAACTCTTATCTTTTTCTTCTTCTTTTTTGTGCCACTAGAAAAGTAAATGAAGATAACCCGGTTAAGATTAAACTCAGAAAACCTAATTTTTGCAATGAGTTTCGAAATCAACATGGTCAATTAAATATAGACACAATAAAAGCACAGTATGACGGTCCGAAGTAAGCCGACGATGGGATAAAACCGATAAGAAATAACCGCACACGGTGAAATAACGGAGATCACAATAGTGGTCACATAAGGAGCTAAGAAACAATCACACTAGAAGTGGAAAAAGGATGGGAGGCGGGAATTGAGATTTTGGTATGATATTGTATAGAGATATAGGGTAAAAAAAAAGGGTTTAATTGTCAACCAATATAATCATAACTAAATGAATAAATTTTTAAAGTGAAAAAATCACTGCCCATTTTTTAATTGTCAGATTTCATAAACTATTTATACTACTATATAAAGCATTTGACTTGTTTTGGTTTAAGTAACAAGATTAAGTAAAGTCATTTATTTTTAAAATTAATCTAAACCATCCAAAATTTAAAATTAGAAAAATAAAAAGAATAATGCATTAGTTTTATAACACTAAAATAAATTAAATTAAATATAATTTAATGTATAAGTGTTAGAGTTTAATATAAACGAGTTCGGGGGTTTGTGTGTAATGATATTAGACGAAAATTAATATTTATGTTCCACCATGCACTTTGACCATTAAACAACATAAATTTACATTCGCAAGCCAATAAAAAAGGCATCGTCTTGGTGGGATTATTTGATTCGCAAAGTATATTTTTTATTTGATTCTATTTGTAGTCGCATCTACAATTTGATACTTTTTATAAGCACCTCTAAGAAATTTATTTTTTATTTGCTTTACATCGCTACTATATATTTTTATATAATGTAAATCTACATTCGCAAGCACCTTTAAGAAAAAATGCATCGTCTTGGTTCAAGCCTGCATTCCGACGTCGCAAAACGGTATCGTCTTGGTGGGATTATTTGGCGAGAGAGGGGAGATGTGTGTGATGGTTAAATTTTACTAATCTAAAAAAAAAAAAGAAAAAAAAGAAATGAAGAGCCCAACACCAGGCATAAAGAAAAATAAATGATGGAGCCAGGAGTCGAACCCGTGCCCCCTACATATACGAACCACCAAATAACCACTGAGGCAGAAGGTTGTTTGTTACAATATTTGCTAGGTATTGTAGTTTATTACAAAAATATAGAAAAGGATGAAAAGAATTGCGTATAGCTAGGGTCGAACCCCCGGCAGCTTGATAAAAGTCTCAGTTACCAACCACTCCGGCAAAGAGTTGTTTCATTATAAGTATTGAAATAAACTGTATTTAATCTCAAACAACCCTACATTTTAATATTATTTAATGCACAATTCCATAGGCAAAGACAAGAATTAAATTAGATAGTAATAAATTAATGATAGGATATTTAATATATAGTATTTAAGACTTTTAAATTAAACAATTTAATACATAATCTAAATATAATATTAAAAACTTTAATTCATACAAACCTATAAAATTAATAATACATATTAAGTAATATTATTAATAGAAATTAAAATTTAATTTGTTAAAAATATATTATGAAAATAGTTAAGCACCAAATTTTTATAATATAGTAAAATTATTTAATATAACATCATTATGCAACTATTTTATTGCATAAATATTTTATTAATATAGACCAAAACAATTTATTGAATTTGTCTCGTAAGTAGTAGTCGCAAAAACTAAAACGCACTAGAACTTTCGAAAGAAAAGGGTAAAACACATTATATAAATTAATATATACTACAATGATTATTCATTAGGTATGATTTTGTTGACTATTTATCACCGTCTCTGATTTATTTTTCACCACCGCTTAGCACGGGTATGTTTCTAGTACTATAAAAATGAATTTGATAGGGTTCACGAGTTTTATTCAAAACCAAAAATCCAAAATTCTAACATATTTTTTGTTTATGATTTTGTTTTTATGAATGATTAAGTATAGAGCTCAGAGAAGTAGGGGTGGTAATGGATAGATATGAAATAGATTTTGATTTGATCCATTAATAATCCAATCTAACAATGAACTAATCCATTAGTGATTTAAGTAATTGGATCATGATCAGATCTATATTCATACAATTTTAATGGATTGGATTATGATCGAAATCGATCTATTTAAAATTTAGTTTGCAATACACCTATATTGATTACATTAATTTATCTCGTCTTTTCATCCCATCCACCCACTCCGACCCCCCATTTATTTATTTTCTTTTCTTTTCTTTTTAAATATATAATATATATATTTTTCGATAAAATAGATAATTTTAAATGGATTGATATAAATGGATCATGGATGGATCTAAGTGTTGGTCCATTTAAATGGATCCAAATATTAGATCACTTTATAGATTAATGAATCAGTTTTTTAATCTATTGGATCATAGAAATGGATTATATCGGATCCGATTCATTGCCAGTCCGCAAAAAGAAAAAGAATACTCAAATTTATGTCGAAGAAAAAGTTTCTTTTAAAAAAAAAATTCATCTTTAGGAGTGATAAAAGGTTAAAAAAAATCATCTTTATGGTATGTTTGGCAACAAGCTTTTTGAAGTTTTTGGAGTTTAAGCTTTTTCGTTATTAAAAAAATAAGCTTTTGACTAAAAAAATTTCGTTTGAATAGTAAAACTTTTAACTTTTATTTAGAAAAAAACTTCAAAAAGCTCCAAAATGAAAACCTAATGAAAGTAGCTTTTAGAAATAAAAAAGCTCAAGATTTCAACTCCCAATTTCAGCTTGGATTTTCAGCTACAACTATTTGCGCCAAACATACCCTAAAAATGATAAAAGGGTAATGAACTAAAAAGTGTCAAACTTGTTACATTTTTCTGTTTCGTGTATCAAACGAAAAATATTTTTATTGTATGCATTCAAAATTGTGAATATTGCCAGTCAATGTAAAGTATCTGTTTATCTGAAACAGAAAATTTGTCATTTTGAAGCAAGTTTGAGAGTTTTTATCTGTTAAAAGGTCACATATGATGCTTATGTTGGCCTGCATATCACCATCAAAATATTATCGACACCATGTCACAATAGCTACTTAGATCATTGTAGTTGTTATAAATTAGATACGCATAATAAAAACTTTTTTTTATTCGTTACATCCAAAAGAAAAACGTGACTATTATGGTATGCAAAATATTGTTGATTGAATTGATGAATATTGAATAAACAACATAACAAATATATAGATACAATACATGGGCCTTAACCCAACTATGACTAACTATCCAATACAATAAGTCTAATATGCCCCCGCAGATTGAGCGGAGGGAGCACGAACGCTCAAGCTGGTGCGAAAATCCGAAAATAAGGGAAAAGCAAGACCCTTCGTGAAAATATCTGCATACTGATAACGCGAGGGAACATGAAGAACACGAACATCTCCTGTAGCGACTTTGTCACGAACAAAGTGAATGTCAATCTCTATATGTTTAGTGCGCTGATGCTGAACAGGATTGGCAGACATGTAGACAACACTAACATTATCACAAAAAATAACCGAAGCAGCAATAAGTGGATTATGAAGCTCCAAAAGTAGATTACGTAACCAAGAAGCCTCAGCAACAGCATTAGAAACGCCCCGATATTCCGCCTCGGCACTAGAACGAGAAACCGTAGACTGACGTTTAGAAGACCAAGACAAGAGGTTGCTGCCAAGAAAAACACAATAGCCAGAAGTAGACCGACGAGAAGTCGGACAGCCGCCCCAATCAGCATCAGAATAAGCAGTGAGCTGAGTGGTAGACGAAGAATACAACTGTAAGCCCAGAGTGAGAGTCCCATGAACGTAGCGAAGAACACGCTTAAGAGCCTGTAGATGAGGCTCGCGAGGATCATGCATATATAAACAGAGTTGCTGAACAACATAAGTGAGATCAGGGCTTGTGAAGGTAAGATACTGTAATGCCCCCGCAAGACTACGGTAGAGAGTAGCATCAGAAACTGGAGGACCATGAGGGCCCAACTTGGATTCCGTATCAACAGGAGTCCGACAGGGGTTACAGTTGAGCACGCCGACACGCTCTAAAATATCACGTGCATAAGACTGCTGAAAAGGAAACATACCCTGAGAGGTGCGGGTCGCCGAAATCCCGAGAAAATAACTCAAAGGGCCAAGATCAGTCATGGAAAACTCACCACATAATGCTGTAATAATTCGCTGCAGAAAAGATGTAGAGTAAGCCGTGAGAATGATGTCATCTACATAAAGCAATAAATAAGCAATGTCAGATCCCCGACGAAAATTAAATAGTGAAGAGTCCGTGCGACTGTGAGTAAAACCAAGGCGTAATGCAAAACCCGCAAACCGCTGAAACCAAGCCCGGGGTGCCTGTTTCAGGCCATACAAAGACTTCTTCAAGAGACAAACATAATCAGGATGCTGAGGGTCATAGAAACCAGGAGGCTGATGCATATAAACAGTCTCATCAAGAGTGCCATGAAGGAAGGCATTCTTGACATCTAGCTGATGAATTGGCCATGAGCGTGACAGAGCTAGACTAAGAACGGTCCGAATAGTTCCGGGTTTAATAACCGGACTGAAAGTCTCATCGCAATCAATACCCTGATGCTGACTGCGACCATTAGCAACAAGACGAGCCTTATAACGGCTAAGAGAACCATCTGCATGAAACTTATGTTTAAACAGCCACATACAAGAAACAACATTAGCACCCGGAGGTCGGGGAACAAGTATCCAAGTACCATTTTTAATAAGTGCACCATGTTCGTCTAGCATAGCATTATTCCATTTAGGGTCTTTAAGTGCAGCGAGATAGGAGCGGGGAATAGGGGAGTGATGGCTAACATTAAGATTAAGGCGGGAGATGGGTTTAAAAATACCACGTTTAGAGCGAGTGCGCATATGGTGAGTGGGTGGCGGCGAGGGGGGCTGTGGTGGCGAGGGGGGCGGTGGTGGCGAGTGGGGCGGTGGTGGCGATGAAGGCGGTGGTGGCGAGTGGGGTGGCGGTGGCGAGTGGGGTGGCGGTGGCGAGTGGGGTGGCGGCTGAGGGATGTGAGCTGGTGACGGGGGGAACTCGGGTGGGGGGGGGGGGGTTTAAGATGGTGCGGAGAGGGACATTAATTGTATCATCCAAAAAGTGATAGTGAGAAGTGGGTATAGCGGAAAGGGAGGTTCCAAAAGGAAAGGAAGTTTCATCAAAAACAACATGACGGGAAAGGATAATCTTTTTGGTAGTCAAGTCAAGACAACGAAAACCAAGATGGCCGTCAGGATATCCAAGAAAAATGCAAGGTGTGGAACGGGGATCAAGTTTATGTTTTGGAAATAAATGCGGGTAACATAGACACCTGAACACGCGTAATTCACTATATGACGGTGGTTTGTTGAAAAGTTTAGTAAAGGGGATTTCATTTTGAATAGATGTGGACGGTAAAATATTTAAAAGGTGAGTAGCCATGTGAAGGGCTTCCACCCAATAAATAGCCGGAAGGTTTGCTTGAAAAAGAAGAGTGCGAATTAAGTTATTTATGGTACGAATCATGCGTTCCGACTTACCGTTTTGTTGTGAAGTTTTTGGACAAGAAAACCGAAATAAAATCCCATTTTTATCAAAGAGATCGTGCATTTCCTTATTATCAAACTCACCGCCATGATCACATTGAAAAGCCTTTATATCACAACCAAACTGATTATTTACGTAAGCACGAAAATGCACGAATTTAATAAAAGCATCATTTTTCCTACGCAAGGGGTAAACCCATAAGAAATGCGAATAATGATCCAAAAACAAAAGATAATAATTAATACCGCTGACACTCGGAACCGGTGAAGTCCACAAGTCCGAGTGTATAATGTCAAAAGGTTTGTGAACAATAGACGAAGAGCTAAAAAATGGCAATTTAACATGTTTGCCAAGTTGACACGGTTTGCATAACGAAACAGACTTAGTTTTATTAAACGAAATTAAACCATTAGAACTAAGAACTCGAAGAGCATCATCTCTTGGATGTCCAAGCCGATGATGCCACGTGTCCTGACTTGAAGCTAAAAAGGCAAAAGTGGGCTTTGTAAGGGGGAGAACGGGATATTAGTCACCTGTACTGTCACATCGAAGTAGAATTGTTTGGGTCCGAGGGTCCTTCACAGAAAAACCAAATTTGTCAAACTCAATAGAACAGTTATTATCAGTAACAAATTTACGAACCGAGATAAGGTTTTTAATTATACTTGGTGTGACAAGAATATTACGAAGGTGTAAAGGGCGATGTTTGGTTGGAATAATGCTATGGCCTGAGTTTGTGACGGGAATGCTTCCCCCGTCACCAACATAAATAGACGAAATGTTAAACTTATTAAGAATAGTACGAAGAATACCTGCATCCGATGTAAGGTGAGATGTCGCTCCAGTATCCATGTACCATTCCCCGTTATCTTTAAAAGACAAGTTATTGAATGCCTGAGGAAGATTGGTAGGTTGCGCGGGATTGTGAGTCTGAGCGGTGAATGCACCGGGAGTAGACTGCAATGGCTGCTGGGCTGGAGTCACAAACTGTTGGGCCTGGGGAGCAGGCTGGGCCTGAAACGGGACTGCAGGCTGAGGAAGCGGCGACCCAAAACCTGGAGGAGGTTGTGGCCCAAGAGGCGGAGGGCAAAATGAAGCTGCTGTGTAACCCGGATACCCGAACCCGGGAGCTAGTGGAGCTCCGTACCCGGTACCAAATGGGGCCCCAAACCCGAAGAACTGACCCGGCTGAAACATTGAACCAAAAGGCGAGCCAAAAGACTGACCCGGGGCGTTGGAATGAGACTGCGCCGAGCCAAGGTGCTGCTGTGTCGAGCCAGACTGAGTGGGTGCCTGAGCGCGTGGCTGTGGAGGCTGTCCGGGTCCACTGTGACCGTGACCAGGAGGTTGCGGGGGTGGAAAACGAGGGGCTTCACCATGTAGAAATTTGCACTTGCTTCCGTATTGACAGCTTCCGCGTTGGAAGTTGCGGCAGGGGTGAGGACTTGTGTTTCGAGGATTTCCACGCGCATAAAGAGCTGTTGGTGAAGCGGAGGTATTTTCATTCGACAAACGGGATCGGTCACTAGTGGATTCCTCTAGCAAAAGCATGGTGCGTAAATCCGCGAAGGAGGGCAACGGTTTGAGGTGCTGAATGAAACCTAACCCCGGAAAACGACCACGTAAACCGTTTATAGCATGCATCACAAGTGCCCTTTCATCAATTGGATCATTAAGGTTTGCCAATAAATCATAAATAACCTTTAACCTGTGACAATAGGCAGAGGCCGAAAGATCACCGATACGAATGTTGCGAAGATCATCATGAAGTTGTATGGTTCTAGCATCTTTGTTGCCTTGAAACAAGTCGTCTAGTGCCTTCCATAGAGTACGAGCAGTTTCATCTTTTGTCATAACCATCTGAAGTATGTTTTGGCTGATGGTGTTGTATATCCACATGCGTATGAGGTTGTCAATTTTGAGCCAAGTGCGATCAGTGGTGCCTTTAGGGAGAATAGTTCCATCAAGGAAGCCATCCACGTCCCAGGTGAGACGGTGCATCTCGAACATCCTTTTCCAATGAGCATAATTGTGTTCTTCAAGATCAAGGGTAATGGGAATTCAAGCTTTTATGTTGGTGATAGTAAGGACTTTATCATAATTGCGAGGAGCATCATCTCTAGACATGATTGGAGAGCGAAAAGTAGAAGCAAGCAAGCAGCAGCGAATTGTTTAAGCAAGCAGTAGCGGAAGACGGCGTGGTAGGCAGGCAGCGAACCCTAATTAGGGTTTAAAGTAGGCAGCGAAAAAAGGGAAAGAGAAGCAGGAATAGGATCGACTATAGGGGAGAAAGTTTAGGAGAGCCCGTTAGGCTCTGATACCATATTATGGTATGCAAAATATTGTTGATTGAATTGATGAATATTGAATATACAACATAACAAATATATAGATACAATACATGGGCCTTAACCCAACTATGACTAACTATCCAATACAATAAGTCTAATAGTGACAAGTTAGATATATTTTGATGCACAAATCCAATGATAAAAGTCTACTACCACAATTTTTAAAATAGGAAAAAAGAAATAGCTACAAAATTCAAACACTTCCTCTTCGTTGATGGTCACCTCCAACGACTCTTCAAGACAAACATTAAATCAATTCTTTGAATTTGGTTAAAATCGTAGTCGGTCTAAACTAGGATGTATTATTTTATGAAAATAATAAATGCAATTAACTCACTGTTATGTTGAGATTGACTATTCTGTTACTTAAAGATTAAAACTCCATTTAGTGGCGTGGCTACCCATCTTTTTCGAAATAGTACCACTCTTTAGTTATCATAAAAAAGAAAAAACAGTACAAAACCATGTTTGCTTTAAAATTCAGAAAATACCTTTTTTCCTATAGGGTCAAATTGTTTATAATGTCATCTAGCATAATTTTGATTTCTTTTTTCTTTTATAAAAACGTTCGCATTAGCCACATAATGTGAAGTATTTGACATTTTGTAACTTATCCATTGTTTCAAGGTATGAAAAGTAGGTTATCATAAGATAAAAATCATTTCTAAGTGTTGTCAATTTCTATCATTGGAGTGTTAATTTTGGTTATTTAGTTCTATTTTGCTACATATCGAGATTTTCAATTGATTGAAAAACAGTTTTGTTAGCGATTTGAGTTAGTACACACGATCCCCTCATTATATTTCGCATTATCTAACACGATGTCAAACAATTGATTGAAAAATAGTTTTGTTAGCGGTTTGAGTTAATACACACGGTTTGAGTTAATATTGAACTCCATAAATCGGATGTCAAAAACATACGACTAGTTACTTTTCTAGTTCTTTTTTTAGATTCATCTTTTCTCTCTCGTGTACTTTTAGAACATCCACCTTTGACGTGTTTCGTGTTATGTGATGTACATCATGATGTAAAAACTTGTGTGGTCGTCTCTTTGCTTCATGTTCAACAAAACTAAAGGAATAGTTATGTTTGATAATAGCAATTGACATTTTCTCCCTATACATAACTTGATCTAAAGGAGCTCGTTTTTGTAGTAGACCGGGTTCATCAACGTTACAGCACTTGGGGATATGTCGCTTCATATTAGATGTTCCATCTTGACGTTTGGTGACATACTTCTGCCCACAAGATATACATGTTGCTTTTCTAACCCCACCATTATATGATTTTTTCAAAATATGCCCAAACATGAGAACGCTCTATACTCATGGTCGATGAAGAAGCGTCATCTTCATTCTCCTCTCCCATACTTTGTTGCTCAGTGTCGTTTGGCATTCCTGTGTAAAAAACAATCATTAAACACATCAAAATAACGATAAAGCTATAAGCTATATATTTTTATCTGATCATAATGCGTCATTTAAATGACTGAAAATTCGTATAAGACGATAATGAACCAAGTAAATTGCTACATAGTAAATTGATACAAAATTACAAATCATGTATTTAGGGAAAAATTAAAAAAATATATGAGCAAACTTATGTATTTAGGGAAAATTAAAAAAGTAATTGGTAAAGAAAATTATACCCAATAAATTGTTGAACTTGTTGTTGAACGAATTCGTGTACCAGGACATTACTACAAATCAATTTGGAAATTAATCACCAATTCACCGGTAAAGTAAAGTTTGGTGTTGAAGTAGATGAAGTGAAATTAATTAGACCCGCTCGACCCGCTTTCTCTATTTTTCCTGCCCAACATGACCCTCATTTGTTTTCTTTAATTTTGTTTAAATTCAATATGACCCGTATGGAAAAATAAACAGACCCATTCCTACCCAAAATGTTAAATTAAAGGTCTAGTTTAATCCAAATTCAAATTATTGGATCATAATTGTCGGATCTAGTTTTTATCTTTCTTTTTCATACTTATCTATTATTACTTATAATCTAGAGTCGTCGGCCATCTAACGTGTGAGATATTCCAAATAGTGGAATGGTATTCATTTGAAACTCCCGAATTTTTGCTTGCCCTATGTTTTAATTACCATAATGATATTAATGGCATAATTAATTTAGGTATAATGATATTTAAACTCCTCAGTTACCCTAAGTTAATAACACAGACGTTTTTAGGTACTGCAAAAGTTGGTGGTATTAATGGCATACTAATTATTGAGGTATAATGATATTTAAACTTCTCAGTTACCCTAAGTTAATAACACAGACGTTTTTAGGTACTCCAAAAGTTTGTGGTATTCATGACATACTAATTATTGAGGTATAATGATATTTAAACTCCTAAATTACCCAAAGTTAATAACACAGACGTTTTTAGGTACTCCAAAAGTTGGTGGTATTAATGGCATACTAATTATTGAGATATAATGATTTTTAAACTCCTCAGTTACCCTAAGTTAATAACACAGACGTTTTTAGGTACTCCAAAAGTTGGTGGCATTAATGGCATACTAATTATTGAGGTATAATGATATTTAAACTCCTCAGTTACCCTAAGTTAATAACACAGTCGTTTTTAGGTACTCCAAAAGTTAGTGGTATCCACTTGGAATCTTAATGGTTTGAACGACCATAATGTGATTAATGTCATACTAATTATTGAGGTATAATGATATTTAAATTGTTGAGTTACCCTAAGTTATTAACACAAACGTTTTTAGGTACTCCAAAGGTTGGTGGTTTTCTGTTTTTCTATATAAGTTATTTCGCTAGAAAAGTTACTTTTGCATCAACAAGCCCCATAACTACGTACAATTATGTCTCTTTCGAAAAACATGTCTCAGTCCAAGATTGGCGCCCTTGACCCAACTAGAGAAGATTGGGTTGTTCATGTACGGCTTTGTAGAATGTGGGAGGCAATAAATACGAAACTCGTTGATGTCTTACTTGGGTTGGAGATGGTTATGGCTGATGATGAGGTAATTTCTAATTTGTTTGAAAATTTTAAAAGCCGGAAAAAGGGTACGCCACAAAAACAGTTAATATACAATAATTTCTACCATGTCTTTTATGTACAACGATGGAAACTGTGGGGGGTTAAATTAGTTTCTTACATGTTTTTTTTTACCAAAAAGGGCGGTTCGATACAAGGTTTAATCACTAGAAATCATATACGAAAGTTTAAGGCTCTTCTCGAAGAGGGTCAGGTATATCAAATCTCGAGGTTCAGAGTGATTGAAGGTCAAATGGGATATAAAACTGTCCCGAATCAATACCGCATCCGTTTCAACATTGCAACAGCGGTTCGTAAACTTGAAGGTGGTCATAAGGAGTTTCCATTGAATGTGTTTAGTTTCACACCAACGGAAGTTCACCTACAGAGAATCAACAACAATTCCCTCCTCACTGGTGCCGGTTTTTCTTTTCTCTAAATGTTTATGTTTTCTTTCCTATATCCAGTCTTTATAAAATTGTCACCGTGCAACGAACGGGAATACGCATAGTATTATCATAATGTTAGGCTGCCGTTATTAAGAGTAATAGAAATAGATGAGGTAGATTGTGGTGAAGAACTATTTTGTATAATATTTTTGTTTTCAAGTTTAAAAATATCGTCTATTAATGTTTTATTTCTTTTTAGTGAATTTTTATGCATTTGACTTTCTTTTCTACATTTTGATGTAACTTTACTTTGTTAATGGTTTATTTTCTTTTAAAGTTTGAATTCATTATATGTTTGGTTATAAGTATTTTACTTGTATTTTAAAATTAAAATGGTTTATTTTCTTTTAAAGTTTGAATTCATTATATGTTTGGTTATAAGTATTTTACTTGTATTTTAAAATTTTGTCTTCTGAAATGTTAGTCACTAACTAAGCGTTTATTGTCTCATAATCTAAAGAGTTGCTCCTATCATATTTTTAAATATATCAACTTAGTTGGTTACTTTTAACTTGAAACGTAACTTCAAATCTTGAATTTTTAGTTATTTTAGTTAATATATAATTATTAAATCTATCTATTAAGGTTGTTTGCGTAGTATGCAGGATTCTAACCTAGTTTATTTTATAGATAAGAAAAAAGATTAAATAAAAATTATTAATTTTATAAGAACCAAAAGAATCAATCTCAACCATTTATAAATTTTCATTTAATGGTTTGAAATAAAATCGATACCCAATTTAAAATATCCTTTTAAAATTAATTTATTTTGCAAACCGTTACTTGTTACAAAAAACAAATTACATCGTTGCGACCGTCGTGGTCTTCTCTTTAATGAGAGCAGTGGTCATATAATACTTTTGACGACTTTTATTTTTTTGTTTTCGAGTGAGTATTGAAATTGAAAAGTTAATATCACATGTGATTTTAACATAAATAAATGAACTTCAAAAAAAAAATGTTAATATAATGAATAATTTATCTAAACAAAAAAATAAATCATATTTTGACAACTTTTATTTTTTTTCGTTTTTGGACAAATATTTAAACTCGTAAGGTTATATCACATGTGATTTTAACATGAAATGAGAATTTAAATATCTAAAATCGTTATATGATATATAATTTAATTAAACCCATAAAAGTTTCAACGAAATCGCATGTGATAATACTAAAATCACAATTGATAGTAATGTAAATCCTATATGATATTATAATATACATAGAATTTTAAAGCAAATAAGCTAATAACATATATGATTTATACTTAAATGTGAATTTTGAATATAGACCCGGAAAAAAAATTGAATTTTAACGAATTGTTTTTTCCCTTTTTTGTCAAATGTCGACATTTGTAAGGTAAACCACATTGATATAAACACTAAATGTGAATTTTAAAACTTAGATATGTTATATGATGTATACTCAACTAGAATCGAAAACAAAAACACAATTATCATAAGTTAAACTACTAAACTCATATGTGATAAAACTGGGATTTTAAAATAAATTATATCGAGTGGGTGCTCTATAGAAAGAGGAAATAATGCTCATTTTAATAGTGTAATTTATTCGTTTAGTACATTTATGGTTTTTGAGATAATTAAGTTTTAAACAAAAATAAATTAAAGTGAGTTTTTAAAATGAAAAGTTGTGATCGGTTATTTTGGTCTCTAAATTTTTAATGATATGTAATGATACAACCCTTATATATAATTAGTAATGATAATAATAGAGAGAATGTCACAAATCGTCCTTATGGTTGGTCCGTTTTTCACGAATCGTCCTTTTTACTTTCTTTTTAGCATTAACCATCTTTTAGATATGTCATTTTTTCACTTAAAAAGACTAAAATACCCTCTCTTTTTATGTTTTCTTATTTTTTTTATCTTTTAAATTAATATATGTGACAACCGTCTAAACTAAGGTCGAGAACGCTAACCTATAACTTCTATGTGTTTATTTTAGTGCTTGTTATAACTATTTTATATGCTATGTGGTTACGTAGACATAACTCGTAAGCTAGCTCGTGGTAACTCACACTAAACTCTTAAACGAAAGTTACACTATTTTAAAACCTTTAGGCGCGGATCGGGATCGGAATCGTAAAACAACTTCGGAATCAATTTATGTAAGTCCTAATACCAAGAAAACATCTAATGAACTTTCCTAAGTTCATAACGAATCATAATTAAGAACTTACAGTTAACAAAAAGGTCCAACGAAGCAGAAACGTAAAAACGAAAAATCAGAAAAATACTGAAATTGGGCTAGGTGCGCAGCACCTCCCACCAGAATTCAAATTTTTACATTTTTAGTCCTTATCTCGTTTTTGTAAACACCCAACCCACTCAAACACGAATCTTGATAATCATTACTGCATTTTTGGCAGTCTTTTAGCCTAATATCACCTACTCCATATTTCATTTTCATTTCCATTTAATAAAATCACAAACACACACTCCAAAACACACACACTCTTTTTCTCTCAACTCTCCCTCTCAAAACTCCCTCAAACACCCTTCACTCCAGAGATTTCCAGCAAGAAAACACCATTAAAACACACTAAAATCACCATTAAAAACGTTCTATAAATCAAGGGTAACAAGGAGCTTGCACCAAGACATCATCTCTACCGTTTTTGAAGCCGAAAACACCACCTAGTCACTCTAAATCATCATCCATACACATTCTTTGGGTAAAAACACTTTCTCCTTACTGATTATACATAAATATCTAATTGCATGTATGATCTAGTAACTAAAAATGAGTTTTGATGAAGTTTTATAACCATTTTTATACAAAAACGGGTTTATAAGAAATGATGCTTAAATCTTTGATTTTATGGTTAAAAGTTATGTATAAACTGTTAAAATAACCTATTATAAGCTTTATACCCATTGCATGTCAAGATCTATCACTCACATAAACGATTTTGCAAGAAAAACTCAAAAAGGGGATGAACAGCAGGGTAGGTGCGCATCACCTACTCCATAGGTGCTTAGCACCGGCCTGCTGTCGTTCCCGAAAATGTCGTTTTGGCCGTTTAAAACTTGGTTACGCATTCTGACTTTTGGTACTGACTTTGGTAAAAATGAACATATTAGTGACTTGTATTGGACTTAATATGCTAAAAGAACATGTTTAATAATGTTATGTATGTATATGTGTTTTGTGAGCGGGAAAGTGTTTTGTATTTTGGACATAGAATTTGGGCGCGGAAGCGCTGCCCAAATTCTGTTAGAAAATAAAAGACACTTTAGCAAACAAAACATATTTAACATAATGACGATAACACTAATTTTGGACTTTTGGACTAAAACAAAACGTTAACCATTTCGGACGATTTTTGGACAAATTGGACCTTGACACTTAAAGTTTAACTAAAGACTATATATTATATTATACAATAACATAATAACACTTGAACAAAACTTGGTATTATTAGGCTTTCGGTGATTCCCGACACGCGTTCCGACCGCTCCCGCTTACGATTATCTTCGCAAACAGTGAGTTACAAACCCCTACTTTTAAATGCTTTTAACATACTTTTGGGGTGAAATGCGAGTCTTAGGCTTATACACCACATTTAAGCTGAAGCAAACGATTACAAAACGATTTGATGCTAGAAAACTATTACAAAGCGATTTGATGCTAGAAAACTATTACAAAACGATTTGATGCTAGAAAACTATTACAAAACGATTTGATGCTAGAAAACTATTACAAAACGATTTGATGCTAGAAAACTATTACAAAGCGATTTGATGCTTGAAAACTATTACGATTTACTAAATTGCCAATGACTTGGCATCGATCGACATGTTGCGGACGTTGTACAACATGTCGTGAGATGCTGCGAAAATCCCATGCACTCCTGCGATACTAGTTGCTATTAATCTCTGGGAGAGGACCGATAGGATTTTATGGATAGCGCTATTAGGGTAGTTGACCCTCACCACAACGACAACAACTGATGGTGCATAAACTTCTACTGGGTAATTAATAGGTTTAGCAACGCAACGATACGATCATTGGGCAATACTTAGGATTGTGGCATAGTCGCGCTATGTGGTCAATGCCTACAAACACGAATGCTATACTATTTACATTTTCATGTGTTAACTATTTTGACTGCCTTTACTTGTTGCATGGTTATGCAACTACAATATGAAAACTATGTTTTACTTAAACTTTGTAGCTCACTAACTACGTCTCCCGTAGTTAACACTTGACTCGTATTTTCAGGTAACGAGTAAGCTAGCTGATGACTTATGCTTTTGGGGCGAATGACTTCAAGAACGGGATGGTTTGGGTGGTTTGGTTGAACACCCCATTTTGATTCGGATATGTAATCTACATTTTTAACTATCATGTAAACTTTGATGCAACTTTTTATTTAATATAACTTGGCGTTTATCTATATCTTGCTATCGAATGCTATTGCTCTTCACATCCTGTATTCCGCTTTAGCGGGGTGTGACAGACTTGGTATCAGAGCGCAAGGTTATAGTGAATACCGATTTTTCAAAAATCAAACTATAACCAATTTCTAAAAACGAAAGATTTTATTTAACCAAAACGTGAAGGCATTGTTTAACTTGAATTATTCGTAGCCTGATCACCTATGAATAATTTGGACTAAATTATGCCGGAACGGGATTGGTAAAACATTAAACAAACCTCCCCGGGAATTCTTGAAGTCAGACCCACACAGACCTAGATGCTATACTTAAGATACTCTATGTGCTCAGCTTATTACTAACACTAACATGAGCCGTATCTTCGAACTAACGCGTTACCGATTTAGGGTATGTCGAGAGGGAAAGAGATAGCTACGTCAGTCGACGAAACCGAACACTCTCACGAATCCCAATCACGCTCTAGGAGTCAACAATCGTCACCACTCACCCTACCTTACCTCCGTCGGGACGGTGAAGGAAGCTCACGATTACCATCACGCCGCGCACGACACCCACCGAATCGTCACTCGAGACCTCAGATAACTACGCCACCACCACCCCCTGTTCGCGGATTGACTCCCGAAGAAATCCAAGCGCTTTGTAACATGTCCGTCGACCTCCGCGGATACACTCAAGTCGTGAGAGATCACTCCCACCAGATACGTGGTTTGTACACCGAGGTGTTACGCACAAAGGCAATGGCAGGAAAGGCAATTCGAGCAGCACGCAACTTGATGCTGATTAGCATAGTACTAGTATTCCTTATGGTTGTATTGGTTGCATTTAAGGTTTAGAGGTTGTTGTAAGATGTCTTTTGGATTGTAAGCGTAGTACTTATTGTGGTTGGTAATGTACGAAAATAGTCGATGATGTTGGATTTTGTAAGAACATCAAATTTTGAGCGATATATAAATGGACGGATTATATTACGATTGTTGTTGTTCTTGTTATTTCCCCTATATTTGAATCTGTAGTGAAATATCAAAACCCTAAACCCGAGTTCTCTCTTGTGTAGGAAAATGGCTGAACCCAATGATGAGCGCATTGTCCAAAGGATCAACGCCCGACTGAACGAGGCGATACCCGAAATCATAGCCCGAATCAATGCAGGCATTAACCAGGGAGGACCAAGGGGAAATAACAACAACCAAGGAAACAACAACCAAGGAAACAACAACCAAGGAAACAACAACCAAGGAAACAACAACCGAGAAAACAACAATCAGGGAAACAACAACCAGGGGAACAACCAAGGTTGTAGCTACAAGACCTTCATATCTTGCAGGCCAAAGGAATTCCATGGCAGTGAGGGCACCATCGGACTATCACGCTGGATCGATAGTATGGAAGTTGTGCTAAGGATCAGCCAGTGCGCTGAAAACAAGAAGGTGGAGTTCACTTCTTGCATGCTTTAGGGACGAGCACTAACCTGGTGGAACAGCCAGCTACAGGTCCAAGGTCCGGACGCTGCGTATAACATGCCATGGGCAAGGTTCAAGGAACCGATGATAATCGAATACTGTCCCAAGGAGATTTTGAAGAAGCTCAAGAATGAACTCTGGAATCACTCCATGATAGGAACTGACATCGACACCTACGTCGCGCGATTTCACGAACTCGCAAACCTAGTACCTGAATTAGTAACCCCCGAGGACAAGCGAATTGAGCACTTCATTTGGGGACTCTCGCCCGAGATAAGGGGCATGGCGACAGCTACCGAGCCAACCACGATGCAGCAAGCTGTGAGCTTGGCCAACCGCCTAACCCAGGACTGGATCAGGAACGGGGGAGCTCCAAAGACGGGCGCAGAAGACACTAAAGGAAAGCGCAAGGTTGAGGACACATCGGGAAATAGAAGGGACCGTTTCAACAAGAAGGCTAAGACAGTTAGGAACTATGGAGTGGCTGCGGCAGAGACCACCGGCTATCAAGGAAGGGCACCAAAGTGTGGTAGGTGCAACTACCATCACGAAGGGAACTGTAAGTTGTGTACCAACTGCAACAGCGCTAGTCACTGGACTCGACACTGTAAGGCAGTGAATGCTGGACCGCAGCAGGCGGGAAGGCAGCAAGTTGAAGGACCGCGACAAGCAGGGAGGCCACAGCAGAACGATAGGCCTCGCCAGGGAGAATGTTATGAGTGCTGTAGTAGGGATCACTACCGAAATGCTTGTCCTAGGCTAAACCCTGCCCGAAACCCAAACCAGAACCGCAATCAAAACCCACCGCAAAACCAGAATCAGAACAATCAGAGGGGAAACGATGGGGGACAAGGTCGTGGAAGAGCCTTCGCGATGGGTGCCGAAGAGGCAAGAAACGACCCCCGGGTGATTGCAGGTACGTTTCTCCTTAACAACTATTATGCCTCAGTACTATTTGATTCAGGCGCGGACAAAAGTTTTGTGTCCTTAGAGTTTAGGCCCTTGATTACTTTAGACACCGAACCCCTAGGTGAAAAGTTTACGGTAGAATACGCAAATGGTCAGGAATACCAAGCTAGCGACGTAATTAGGAATTGCACAATAACCCTAGCTGACCACACTTTCGAAATAGATCTGATTCCCATCGAACTTAAGAGCTTTGACGTAGTAATAGGAATGAATTGGTTGACCATCCGAGACGCGAGGATATTCTGTTTAGATAAAACGATACGAATGCCATTAGGAGATGGAAGGGAATTGATAGTACAAGGAGATAGGCAGGGCCAAACCTCGAAGCTTATATCGGTGGTGAAGATGCGCAAGTACTTAAATAAGGGCTGCTTTTCATTATTAGTGAACATAAAGGACAAACAGGCAAAAGCAGTAGACCTTAAGGATGTACCGATAGTTAGAGACTATCCGAAAGTATTTCCCGAAGAACTACCTGGACTACCACCTCAGAGGCAAGTAGAGTTTAGAATCGAGGTAATTCCTGGAGCGGCACCGGTGGCAAGGAAGCCATAGCGACTAGCTCCGACTGAGATGCAGGAATTATCCAACCAAGTTCAAGAATTATTGGATAAAGGATTTATCCGACCAAGCTCATCACTATGGGGCGCGCCGATTCTATTCGTAAAGAAGAAGGATGGATCGTTTCGCATGTGTATCGACTACCGGGAATTGAATAAACTAACCGTCAAGAACCGATACCCTCTTCCACGAATCGATGACCTTTTCGATCAACTTCAAGGCGCAACCTACTTTTCAAAGATTGACTTAAGGTCCGGATATCATCAAGTGTTGGTTTCTGAAGACGATATACCAAAGACCGCATTCCGCACTAGATACGGACACTATGAATTCTTGGTAATGCCATTTGGACTCACGAACGCACCGACAGTATTCATGGATTTGATGAATAGGGTATGCCGACCGTATCTAGACAAGTTCGTTATTGTATTTATCGACGACATCCTAATCTATTCGCGCAACAAGGAAGATCACGCAGAACATTTAAAGCTATTATTGGAATTGCTCAAGGAACAACAGCTCTACGCAAAGTTTTCTAAGTGTGAATTCTGGCTGCATGAAGTCAAATTTCTCAGTCACGTAGTTAATGGATCTGGAATTCACGTTGATCCATCAAAGATCGAGGCAATAAAGAATTGGGAAACTCTCAAAAGTCCGACAGAAATCCGTCAATTCTTAGGACTAGCTGGGTATTATCGGCGATTCATCCAGGATTTCTCTAAGATAGCTAGACCTCTAACAAAGTTAACCCAAAAGAACGAGAGGTTCAACTGGGGAGATGCTCAAGAACAAGCCTTCAATATCCTGAAAACGAAACTGTGCAACGCTCCGATCTTAACTCTTCCTGAGGGAAACGAAGACTTCGTAGTTTATTGTGACGCATCTAACCTAGGATTAGGTTGTGTATTGATGCAACGAAACAAGGTCATATCTTACGCATCGCGACAACTTAAGAAACACGAGGTCAATTACGCCACTCACGACTTAGAGCTAGGAGTGATAGTTTTTGCCCTTAAGATCTGGAGACATTATCTCTACGGAACCAAATGCACCGTATTCACAGACCATAGGAGTCTGCAACACATACTAGATCAGAACCTACTCAACATGAGGCAAAGGAGATGGTTAGAACTCCTTAGCGACTACGACTGCGATATTAAGTATCACCCTGGCAAAGCAAACGTCGTAGCAGATGCCCTGAGTAGGAAGGAGAGGCAACAGACGACTCGAGTACGTGCATTAGGGATTTACCTTAAACCCGATTTGAGAACGCGAATAGCAAGTGCCCAGCATGAGGCTTTGAAGGCAGATAACATAAAGGTTGAAACCTTGCACAATCACGACAAGGATTTCGTAAGAAAGAGCGACGCTGTCTATTATTTTAAGGGTCGAGCCTGGATTCCTACGACCAACGAATTGAGGAAGACCATCATGGATGAAGCACACCGAACGCGATATTCCATTCATCCAGGGTCAAGCAAAATGTATAAGGACCTCAAGGAACACTATTGGTGGCCTGGAATGAAAAGAGACGTTGCTTTATACGTAGAGAAATGCCTCACTTGTGCGAAAGTGAAGGCCGAATATCAAAAGCCATCTGGATTACTACAGCAACCCGAGATTCCCGAGTGGAAATGGGAACAAATCACAATGGACTTCGTCACAAAGTTACCTCGAACATCAAAGGGTAACGACATGATCTGGGTTATAGTAGATCGACTAACGAAGTCAGCACACTTCATTCCGATTAAGGAAAGTTTTAACGTAGAAAAACTTGTCCAAATATACATCAACGAGGTAGTGACACGTCACGGAATACCCACGTCAATCATCTCGGATAGAGATACTCGCTTCACTTCCAGATTTTGGAAGGCATTCCAAGAGTCGTTTGGCACACGACTGGACTTAAGCACGGCTTACCATCCGCAAACCGATGGTCAAAGCGAGCGCACTATACAAACACTGGAGGGCATGCTGAGAGCATGCGTTATCGACTTCGGAGGAAGTTGGGATAACCACTTACCACTGATAGAGTTCTCTTACAATAACAGCTACCATGCTAGCATCAAATGTGCGCCTTTTGAAGCTCTCTACGGAAGGAAATGCAGATCTCCACTGTGTTGGTTGGAACCGGGAGATCGACAACTAATTAGCATGGATGTAGTACAAGAAACGATTGATAAGATCACGACGATTAAGGAAAGACTTAAGACGGCGAGAAGTCGTCAAAAGAGCTATGCTGATATGCGCAGAAAGGATCTAGAATTTCAAGTCGGCGACAAAGTACTTCTAAAGGTGTCACCTTGGAAAGGTGCAATACGCCGCGGAAAGCGAGGAAAACTTAGCCCGAGATATGTGGGACCATTTAAGATACTCGAAAGGATAGGTCCCGTGGCATATCGTTTAGAACTACCGCAAGAGCTTGGTAACATGCATAACACTTTTCATGTTTCGAGATTGAAAAAGTGCCTATCGGACGAAACACTTATCACACCTTTAGAAGAAATACAACTAGACGAGAAGCTACAATTTGTCGAGGAACCGATTGAAATCATAGATCGCGAAACTAAGAAACTAAGGCACAGTAAAATCCCAATAGTGAGGGTACGATGGAACGCAAAGCGAGGCCCCGAATATACCTGGGAACGAGAGGATCAGATGATGCTTAAGTATCCTCATCTCTTCACTTCTCCCACGACGAATACCACAAGTTGAAATTTCGGGACGAAATTCTTTCAACGTGGGGAGAATGTGACAACCGTCTAAACTAAGGTCGAGAACGCTAACCTATAACTTCTATGTGTTTATTTTAGTGCCTGTTATAACTATTTTATGTGCTATGTGGTTACGTAGACATAACTCGTAAGCTAGCTCGTGGTAACTCACACTAAACTCTTAAACGAAAGTTACACTATTTTAAAACCTTTAGGCGCGGATCGGGATCGGAATCGTAAAACAACTTCGGAATCAATTTATGTAAGTCCTAATACCAAAAAAACATCTAATGAACTTTCCTAAGTTCATAACGAATCATAATTAAGACCTTACAGTTAACAAAAAGGTCCAACGAAGCAGAAACGTAAAAACGAAAAATCAGAAAATACTGAAATTGGGCTAGGTGCGCAACACCTGCTGTGTAGGTGCGCAGCACCTCCCACCAGAATTCAAATTTTTACATTTTTAGTCCTTATCTCGTTTTTGTAAACACCCAACCTACTCAAACACGAATCTTGACAATCATTACTGCATTTTTGGCAGTTTTTTAGCCTAATATCACCTACTCCATATTTCATTTTCATTTCCATTTAATAAAATCACAAACACACACTCCAAAACACACACACTCTTTTTCTCTCAACTCTCCCTCTCCAAACTCCCTCAAACACCCTTCACTCCAGAGATTTCCAGCAAGAAAACACCATTAAAACACACTAAAATCACCATTAAAAACGTTCTATAAATCAAGGGTAGCAAGGAGCTTGCACCAAGACATCATCTCTACCGTTTTTGAAGCCGAAAACACCACCTAGTCACTCTAAATCATCATCCATACACATTCTTTGGGTAAAAACACTTAGTAACTAAAAATGAGTTTTGATGAAGTTTTATAACCATTTTTATACAAAAACGGGTTTATAAGAAATGATGCTTAAATCTTTGATTTTATGGTTAAAAGTTATGTATAAACTGTTAAAATAACCTATTATAAGGTTTATACCCATTGCATGTCAAGATCTATCACTCACATAAACGATTATGCAAGAAAAACTCAAAAAGGGGATGAACAGCAGGGTAGGTGCGCAGCACCTACTCCATAGGTGCTTAGCACCGGCCTGCTGTCCTTCCCGAAAATGTCGTTTTGGCCGTTTAAAACTTGGTTACGCATTCTGACTTTTTGGGACTCGACTTTTGGTACTGACTTTGGTAAAAATGTGTGACAACCGTCAAAATTCAGGTACTTGTCCAATTGATTAAATTAGTTCGAAACGTTGGTTACTCTTTTATCGCGTTCGCTCTATCTTAGTACGTAACTTTTGAGTCTATACTTTGTCGGAACCAGTGTCGGAATAACTTCCGGAATCAAATTATAAGTCCTATTACCAAGAAAACACCCATTGAACTTTCCTAAGTTCATAACTTATCATAATTAAGAACTTTTAATTAACGAAAAGGTCCAACGAAGCAAAAACGTAAAAACGAAAATTTTGAAAAGGCTGAAAATGCCCCGGTGCGCAGACCCTAGTGCTGTGGTGCGCAGCACCTCGCGCTAGAAATTCAAAAAAATTACAATTTTAGTCCCTGCCTCGTTTTTACACCTCCACCACCCAATTTGACCAATCACAAACGTCCCTTTACTCCCATTACTGACATTTAACAGTCCCCAAACCCCCTATACCCCATTTTGTCATTTTATTTTCATTTACTCTTTTACAAACCCAAGAACACACACATTACACCTAGTCCTTTCCTCTCTATTTTCTCTCTAGCAAACACCATTTCCAGAAACATTCCAGCCATTAAAATCCATTTTCAATCCATACAAATCGTTCTAAACCTCAAGAGAAGCTCGGAGGTGTTGTTATTTCGAAAAAGGACCACGGTTGTAAAGATTTTTGGAGCTAAGATCCGACCAAAAACTCATCATCCAAGCTTTTCCTTCGGTAGATTTCTTTATTTTTACTATTCTTACACAAATAATCAATTGCATGTAAGATCTAACGGTTGAAAATATGATTTTTCATAAATCTATGACTTTTTACGGTCAAAAACGTTTTTAATCGAAACACTCTTTAGATCCACGAATCTGTGGATGAAAACACTTTATAAGCTGTTAAAATGATGTCTTAAAAGATATTTGCTAATTGCATGTTCAATCTAAACAACAAAATAAGTTTTATAAAGATTTATGTCACTTTTTACACAAAAACGATTTTTATCTAAATGATGCTTAGATCTACATTTTTGTAGTCAAAAGTTGTTTAGAAACTGTTAAAAAGATGTTTTAATAAGTTTTAACCGGTTGCATGTCGAAATCCATGGGTGAAAATACGTTTTTAGCAAAGTAATCACAAAAACGGGGAAAACAGCATGGAGGTGCGCAGCACCCCCTGACAGGTGCTGCGCACCGGGCTGCTGTCTCCCCGAAAACTCGTCGTTTTACTCGTTTTAAGAACATGTTACATTCTGGACTTTTTACTGATATCATGTCGGGACTGAGATAAATAAAAGTGATAATAAAGGTGACTTGTGTTGGACCATTCGGACTCTAATGAACTATAATATATATAATATCGTGTTTTAGGTGATTTGTGAGCGGAAGTGGTAGTACAATTTTTGGGCATGAAATTTGGGCGCGGAAGCGCTGCCCAAATTTCCCTAGAAATTGTAAGTCACTTCAGCGAGCAAAAGCACCTAAGGCCTAATAATCTAAATCGGACTTTTGGACAAAAACGATACAATTACCTTTTCGGACTATGTTTAACTATACTTGACTTTGACACTTAAAGTTTAATAAAGTTTAATAAAGTTTATCTATATTATTATATAAGAACATAATAATATAACGACTAATTAAACTATCTTGGTAATTAATAGGCGATCCGTGATTCCCGGCTCACATATTCCGACCAAGTTTCCAAGTTCTCGTTCTCTTCGCAATCCGTGAGTTACAACCCCTCGTTTTATATATGTTTTACATGAATTTGGGGGAAACATAAGATTAATTGCATTTGTAAGCCTTATGAAACAAATTGCAATATATCAAACTTTGACTTTTGACTTATTAAACTTTGACTTTTGACTTATTAAACTTTGACTTATTTGATCGACTATTTGACTCTTATGCGTAAATTATTTGTCTTTACTTAGACTTAATTGTCGCTCTCTTTTGACTAAATTAATTATTGATGCTTGTATGCGTAACCAACCCTTGATGGAACTATAACACGTTCTTAAGTGATAGACGACTTACTCTCTTTTAAACAAAACTACTTAGTGCCCGACGACTTTTTGACTTTGACTTTCACACTATTAACTACTTAGCCGTATAGTAATTATGGGTATCGATACTTAGGAAAGAACCGTTCCTTGCTTAGATGGCAGTCTAAGTACATATTACTAAGTAACTTTTAATTTCCCGTTTGAGAGGCGGGGAGTTGGGGCCTCACGGTTGGATAATCGGATTAGTGTGAACACTTAAGTTATAGATGCCAAGAGGTTGATACAAGAAAATCTAATTAGTTACTTACGCATAAACTTATAAACTTTTAGCGATTGCTATCCGCTTCTACTATTTGACTAAATTTGACTCAATTTGGTCTTTACAAACTTAGGGCACCAGTACGCCCGTTACTTAGACTTTAAAGTATATAAATTTTAAGCGACTTTTCTCCGCTAATCTCCTTTATGGAAACCTCTACTTTTATATACTTTACTTACATTTTGGTCGACTATTTAAACTGTAACTCACTCACTGCGTTTTCGTAGTTGACACTTTATCTTATGTTTCAGGAAATTAGTGTAAGCACGTGATGCATGGCATGGACGGGTCGAGGCGGTCGTGTGAGAACCTTATTGGGAAAAGACTTGGCCATTTATTTTGGGAATTTTAAATGAAACTTATTTGTCGTGTAACAATGTTCTAAATTATCGTATCTTGGTCGTTTGAATGGATTTGTAAACACTTTTATTTTTAATTAATGACTCGATGACCGTTATGTTTTATATGACCTGTGATATGATTTTCCAGCTCTTCACATTCCGTGTTTCCGCTTTAGCGGGGTGTGACAGACTTGGTATCAGAGCACAGGTTATAGAGAAAAACGGTTTTAAAAAAAAAAAAATTCAAAAGTTTTCGAAACCAAACTATAACCAAGACTTTTCGGAAAACCACTTATGGGTCTAAACTTTAGAGAATTAATTTCGCGATTGCATATTTATTTTCAACTACGCATGGCCTGATCACCCATGCCTAGTTCAAAAGAAATTATGCAAGGACGGAACGTAATTACTAATGTTAACGGTTTTGAGTCAAAATTCCCGGTACTGTCTTTCCCGATTCTCACGCGACTGACCCGTACATGCATTTCATTACACATTTCCTTTATCATTTCCTTGTGTCTTCTAGTACTCACGAAACTCATTGTTCACAGATTCGTCATGTCTCAGTCATCCCGATCGCTTTCACCGTCGCACTCTCAGTCTCGCTCCTTACCGAGAGCCGCGTCGCCTTCTGAGGGCCGTACCGCTTCTGAGAGCCAAAGGCACCAGACTACCGATCCTACGGAGGACACCTCCATGGCTGTCTCGAGCAGCATCGGGTCCAGCCCGAGGGTTGTGCTACCGCCACCTCCTCCGGTACCCGTTGCCGCCACACTTCACTACCGAGGCCCACGTACCAGGTTGACCGCGCGAAAGCAGGTCATCCTCCCGGGCCGTCTGCCAGACAGGATGGCTGCCCGCCAGGAGGGACCATCCCAGCCTATTCCATCACACCTACCGTTCGGACACCCACCAGAGGTCCCACGGAACCCTACCATGGACCACTACTCTTGGGAGCGACAGTTCGAGCGCGAAGAGATGCAGCGCGCCAGAGACGCTGAGGCCGCGAGGCAGAGGATGCCTCCTACCCTTCAACCTCCCCCACCGGCCGCATTCCTTCACTTGCACCGCGAAGTGCGGGGATTGGCTCAGGAGACCCAGAACCAGGGACACCTCATCAGTGAGGTTACCGACTCCGCTGAACGGTTGTCGGAGCAGGCGTTGCGATTCATCGCATCGACCCGAGCTACGGCCCGTACTGTACAGCGCCTTATCGGTATGTGCCTGGTGATGGGCACGTTGATCGTGGTTATGGCGGCGAAGATGTTTCTGGATAGGCGCCATTAGTTGTTTCTTCATTGTATTGTACTCGGTCTAGTCGTAATTTTCTCTTTGTACACGACGTAGACTTTATTATCCTTTTATTATGTATTGTGACAATATTTCTCAGTTCAGTATTCGTACCAACTTTATTATTTATGAAATTCCTGTCTCTTATCTTTGTGCTTGTCGTAACTTGTGAATCTTGTGCTTATTTTGATCATTACTATTCTACCTCTTAGATCCTAATCTTGCGTGTACCACTTGATCAGTCATTTTAATCTCGTGCTATAACTATCTATAGTCACTCAAAGTTATATTCTTATCACATTACATTCGTGCGTTCTAAACTAAATCTGTTCTTCTGATTGTAGAATCATGGCTCCTCGCACCAACGCTAGCATCATTGCCGAGCAAGTTGCGGAACAGCTGAACGCGGCTATGCCCAACATGATCGCTCAGATCACCGCCGGAATCAACGCCAACGTCAACAATCACCATCAGCAGCAGCAACAGCAACAGCAACAACAACAGCAGAACAATCAAAACCAGAACCAGAATCAGAACCAGCACCAACACCCGAACCCTCCTCCATGCACCTACAAGAGCTTCATGGCATGCAAGCCGAAAGAGTTCCACGGCACAACTGGTGCTGTAGGTTTGGTCCAATGGTTCGAGAGTATCGAATCGGTCCTACACATCAGCCGATGTGCCGAAGCGAACAAGGTGGAGTACGCGTCTTGCGTATTCCATGGCCGGGCTCTGTCATGGTGGAACACTGTTGTCCAAACCCGTGGACGTGAAGATGCGTATGCCCTTCCCTGGAACACCTTCAAGAACTTGCTCATCGAGGAATACTGCCCGAGAGGGGAAATTAAGAAGCTCGAGGCTGAGCTGTGGGACCACAAGATGGTCGGGAATGATATTGAGAAATACACTACCCGGTTCCACGAACTCGCCCGACTGGTTCCAAGGCTGGTAACCCCTGAGGAGAACCGGATTGACCTGTACATCTCTGGTCTAGTTCCGGAAATCCGAGGTATGGTTATGGCAGCCGAACCCCAGACCCTCCAGAGTGCAATCATCCTGGCCCACCGTCTTACCAGCAACCTCCTCACCGCTCCTGGATCCTCCAAAAAGGAGTCAGGTGAGAAGAGAAAGGCTGAGTCCACCCCAAGGAGAAGCGACCGCAACAAGAAGAAAACCCGAAACTACGCCATGACTGCTTCACCTGCACCGGCACCTGCACCTGCACCACCAGCTAAATCTGGGTCTTACACCGGACCACACCCAAAGTGCAACAAGTGCAATTTTCACCATCTCGGGGACTGCCCGGTATGCCTCAGGTGCCAGAAGGTGGGACACTTTGCCAAGTACTGCCCTGACAAGACAATTGCTCCAGCCCCGAAACGGTCCTGCTTTGAGTGTGGAAGCGACCAGCATCTCCGCAACACCTGCCCCAAGCTCAATCGGACTCCTCAGAATCAAGGAGGGCAAGGTAGGGGTCGCGCTTTCGGACTAACGGCTGAGGAAGCACGTCAGGACCCCAACGCAGTTACTGGTACGTTTTCCCTCAACAATCATTCTGCTTCCGTATTATTCGACTCAGGAGCCGAAAGAAGTTTCATTTCCCTAGAATTTAGACCCCTCCTAGAGTTAGAATCTGAAGCTCTTAAGGATAGTTTTACCGTTGAATATGCTAACGGCCAAGAATTTGAAGCTAAGGACATAATCCTAGGATGTTCACTATGCCTGTCTGACAAAATTTTCCCCATTGATCTAATTCCTATCGAGCTTTCAAGTTTTGACATTATTGTTGGGATGGACTGGCTATCTCGCTTTCGAGCGGAAATCATTTGTTTCGATAAGCTTATTCGTATCCCTCTCTCGGAAAAAGAGACTCTCGTCGTTCAGGGAGACAAGCCTGGACGACAACTCCGCATCGTATCTTCCATCAAAATGCGCAAGTACCTTCAGAGGAACTATGACGCATTCCTTGCCCATGTCGTCGAGCGAAAACCTTCTGAGATTCGACTCCAAGATATTCCTGTGGTCAAGGATCATCCCGAAGTCTTTCCCGAGGATTTGCCAGGGCTGCCACCTAATCGACAAGTGGAATTCCGAATAGACCTCATTCCTGGCGCAGCACCGGTTGCCAAGACACCGTATCGTCTGGCACCACCCGAAATGCTAGAACTGTCGAAACAGTTACAGGAACTCCTAGACCATGGTCTTATTCGTCCAAGTTCGTCCCCCTGGGGAGCCCCTATCCTCTTTGTCAAAAAGAAAGACGGATCCTTCCGCATGTGCATAGACTATCGAGAGCTGAACAAGCTGACCGTCAAGAACCGGTACCCTCTTCCGAGGATAGATGACCTCTTCGACCAGTTGCAGGGTGCAACTTACTTCTCCAAGATCGACCTCCGTTCAGGTTATCACCAGGTTCGTGTTAGTGAGTCCGACATCCCGAAAACCGCTTTTCGCACCCGATACGGCCATTACGAATTCCTTGTCATGCCTTTTGGTCTGACCAACGCACCGGCAGTGTTCATGGACTTGATGAATCGAGTGTGTAGGCCATACCTAGACAAGTTCGTAATCGTATTCATAGACGACATCCTCATCTACTCGAAAAACAAGGAAGATCACGCGAAGCATCTTAAACTCATTTTGGAACTCCTCCGAGAACAGAAGTTGTACGCCAAATTCTCGAAGTGTGAATTCTGGCTCCGAGAGGTACATTTCCTTGGTCACGTGGTAAACCAAGAAGGGATTCATGTAGATCCAGCCAAAATTGAAGCGATTGAGAAATGGCAAGCTCCGACAACCCCGACAGAAATCCGTCAGTTCCTAGGACTGGCAGGCTATTACCGAAGATTCATCGAGAATTTCTCAAAAATCGCGAAACCCCTCACCGAGCTCACCCAGAAAGATAAGGACTTTATCTGGGGAAAAGATCAGGAGGATTCTTTCCAAAAACTTAAGTACCAATTATGTCACGCACCGATCCTATCTCTGCCAGAGGGCACGGATAACTTTATGGTGTTTTGCGATGCCTCCCACCAAGGACTTGGGTGCGTCCTAATGCAGAAGGACAAGGTCATCGCTTACGCTTCCAGGCAGCTGAAGATCCACGAGCAGAACTACACCACGCACGACTTAGAGTTAGGAGCAGTCGTGTTTGCTTTGAAGATTTGGAGACACTACCTGTATGGTACTAAGTGTACGGTCTATACTGACCACAAGAGCCTCCAGCACATTTTAGATCAGAAAATGCTCAACATGAGGCAACGAAGATGGATAGAACTGCTGAGTGACTACGATTGCGAGATCAAATACCACCCGGGTAAAGCAAACGTAGTAGCAGATGCCCTGAGTAGGAAGGAAAGGGTAAAGCCATCTCGAGTTCGAGCATTGGGTATTCAGGTTCAGACGAGCCTTCGAACGCAAATTGCAAACGCGCAGCAAGAGGCGTTAAAGCCCGAGAACATTAAGGCCGAAACGCTTCATAATCACGAGAAAGAATTCGAACGCAAGTCGGACAGAATTTATTATTTCAAAGGCCGAGCATGGATTCCAAGATCCGAGGATCTTCGCAAACTCATTTTGGACGAGGGCCACCGATCTAGATATTCCATCCATCCGGGATCCGACAAGTTGTACAAGGACCTCCGAGAATACTACTGGTGGCCGGGCATGAAGAAGGATATCGCCTTGTACGTAGCCAAGTGCCTTACTTGCTCCAAGGTCAAGGCGGAATATCAAAAGCCCTCAGGTCTACTCCAACAACCGGAAATTCCCATGTGGAAGTGGGAGCAAATCTCTATGGACTTCATCACCAAGTTGCCCCGTACGGCTAAGGGTAACGACACGATTTGGGTAATCGTGGACCGTCTGACCAAATCCGCTCATTTCTTGCCAATTCGGGAAAAAATTTCGATGGAGAAGCTCGCTCAAGTCTACATCAATGAGATCGTCTCTCGTCATGGAACCCCGCTCTCCATCATCTCTGATAGAGACAGTCGATTCACCTCCCGTTTCTGGAACGTTCTACAGAAATCCCTAGGTACTCAACTAGACCTCAGTACAGCGTATCACCCTCAGACTGACGGCCAGAGTGAAAGGACGATCCAAACACTTGAAGACATGCTGAGAGCATGTGTAGTAGACTTCGGAGGAAGTTGGGACACTCACCTCCCCTTGGTCGAGTTCTCCTACAATAACAGCTACCATGCCAGCATCAAGTGTGCGCCATTCGAGGCTCTCTATGGGCGTAAGTGCCGGTCACCGCTATGCTGGTTAGAAGCTGGCGACCGACAACTTACGAGACTCGATATCGTCCAGGCGACCATCGACAAGATCACCACTATTCGTGAACGATTGAAGACGTCCCGTACCCGACAAAAGAGCTACGCTGACAACCGAAGGAAGCCCCTCGAGTTCCAAGTTGGCGACCGAGTACTCCTCAAAGTATCACCCTGGAAAGGGGTAGTCCGCTTCGGGAAGCGCGGTAAACTGAGTCCGAGGTACACCGGTCCATTTGAAGTCATTGAACGTATCGGTCCCGTTGCTTATCGTCTTCAACTCCCTCAGGCTCTCGCGAATGTTCATAACGTGTTCCATGTCTCACACTTGAAAAAGTGTCTGTCTGATGAGACCATTGTCATCCCTATTGACGAGGTCAAAATCGACAGCAAGCTAAACTTCATCGAGGAACCGCTCGAAGTTGTCGACCGCGAGGTCAAACAACTTAGGCAAAGCCGTATCCCGATAATCAAGGTTCGGTGGAACTCTCGACGTGGTCACGAATTCACATGGGAGCGTGAAGACCAATTCCGTCAGAAGTACCCCCATCTGTTCGAGAACTCTTCTTCCTGATAAGACGCACTAAATTTCGGGACGAAATTTCTTTCAACCCGGGGAGAATGTGACAACCGTCAAAATTCAGGTACTTGTCCAATTAATTAAATTAGTTCGAAACGTTAGTTACTCTTTTATCGCGTTCGCTCTATCTTAGTACGTAACTTTTGAGTCTATACTTTGTCGGAACCAGTGTCGGAATAACTTCCGGAATCAAATTATAAGTCCTATTACCAAGAAAACACCCATTGAACTTTCCTAAGTTCATAACTTATCATAATTAAGAACTTTTAATTAACGAAAAGGTCCAACGAAGCAAAAACGTAAAAACGAAAATTTTGAAAAGGCTGAAAATGCCCCGGTGCGCAGCACCTAGTGCTGTGGTGCGCAGCACCTCGCGCCAGAAATTCAAAAAAATTACAATTTTAGTCCCTGCCTCGTTTTTACACCTCCACCACCCAATTTGACCAATCACAAACGTCCCTTTACTCCCATTACTGACATTTAACAGTCCCCAAACCCCCTATACCCCATTTTGTCATTTTATTTTCATTTACTCTTTTACAAACCCAAGAACACACACATTACACCTAGTCCTTTCCTCTCTATTTTCTCTCTAGCAAACACCATTTCCAGAAACATTCCAGCCATTAAAATCCATTTTCAATCCATACAAATCGTTCTAAACCTCAAGAGAAGCTCGGAGGTGTTGTTATTTCGAAAAAGGACCACGGTTGTAAAGATTTTTGGAGCTAAGATCCGACCAAAAACTCATCATCCAAGCTTTTCCTTCGGTAGATTTCTTTATTTTTACTATTCTTACACAAATAATCAATTGCATGTAAGATCTAACGGTTGAAAATATGATTTTTCATAAATCTATGACTTTTTACGGTCAAAAACGTTTTTAATCGAAACACTCTTTAGATCCACGAATCTGTGGATGAAAACACTTTATAAGCTGTTAAAATGATGTCTTAAAAGATATTTGCTAATTGCATGTTCAATCTAAACAACAAAATAAGTTTTATAAAGATTTATGTCACTTTTTACACAAAAACGATTTTTATCTAAATGATGCTTAGATCTACATTTTTGTAGTCAAAAGTTGTTTAGAAACTGTTAAAAAGATGTTTTAATAAGTTTTAACCGGTTGCATGTCGAAATCCATGGGTGAAAATACGTTTTTAGCAAAGTAATCACAAAAACGGGGAAAACAGCATGGAGGTGCGCAGCACCCCCTGACAGGTGCTGCGCACCGGGCTGCTGTCTCCCCGAAAACTCGTCGTTTTACTCGTTTTAAGAACATGTTACATTCTGGACTTTTTACTGATATCATGTCGGGACTGAGTTAAATAAAAGTGATAATAAAGGTGACTTGTGTTGGACCATTCGGACTCTAATGAACTATAATATATATAATATCGTGTTTTAGGTGATTTGTGAGCGGAAGTGGTAGTACAATTTTTGGGCATGAAATTTGGGCGCGGAAGCGCTGCCCAAATTTCCCTAGAAATTGTAAGTCACTTCAGCGAGCAAAAGCACCTAAGGCGTAATAATCTAAATCGGACTTTTGGACAAAAACGATACAATTACCTTTTCGGACTATGTTTAACTATACTTGACTTTGACACTTAAAGTTTAATAAAGTTTAATAAAGTTTATCTATATTATTATATAAGAACATAATAATATAACGACTAATTAAACTATCTTGGTAATTAATAGGCGATCCGTGATTCCCGGCTCACATATTCCGACCAAGTTTCCAAGTTCTCGTTCTCTTCGCAATCCGTGAGTTACAACCCCTCGTTTTATATATGTTTTACATGAATTTGGGGGAAACATAAGATTAATTGCATTTGTAAGCCTTATGAAACAAATTGCAATATATCAAACTTTGACTTTTGACTTATTAAACTTTGACTTTTGACTTATTAAACTTTGACTTTTGACTTATTAAACTTTGACTTATTTGATCGACTATTTGACTCTTATGCGTAAATTATTTGACTTTACTTAGACTTAATTGTCGCTCTCTTTTGACTAAATTAATTATTGATGCTTGTATGCGTAACCAACCCTTGATGGAACTATAACACGTTCTTAAGTGATAGACGACTTACTCTCTTTTAAACAAAACTACTTAGTGCCCGACGACTTTTTGACTTTGACTTTCACACTATTAACTACTTAGCCGTATAGTAATTATGGGTATCGATACTTAGGAAAGAACCGTTCCTTGCTTAGATGGCAGTCTAAGTACATATTACTAAGTAACTTTTAATTTCCCGTTTGAGAGGCGGGGAGTTGGGGCCTCACGGTTGGATAATCGGATTAGTGTGAACACTTAAGTTATAGATGCCAAGAGGTTGATACAAGAAAATCTAATTAGTTACTTACGCATAAACTTATAAACTTTTAGCGATTGCTATCCGCTTCTACTATTTGACTAAATTTGACTCAATTTGGTCTTTACAAACTTAGGGCACCAGTACGCCCGTTACTTAGACTTTAAAGTATATAAATTTTAAGCGACTTTTCTCCGCTAATCTCCTTTATGGAAACCTCTACTTTTATATACTTTACTTACATTTTGGTCGACTATTTAAACTGTAACTCACTCACTGCGTTTTCGTAGTTGACACTTTATCTTATGTTTCAAGAAATTAGTGTAAGCACGTGATGCATGGCATGGACGGGTCGAGGCGGTCGTGTGAGAACCTTATTGGGAAAAGACTTGGCCATTTATTTTGGGAATTTTAAATGAAACTTATTTGTCGTGTAACAATGTTCTAAATTATCGTATCTTGGTCGTTTGAATGGATTTGTAAACACTTTTATTTTTAATTAATGACTCGATGACCGTTATGTTTTATATGACCTGTGATATGATTTTCCAGCTCTTCACATTCCGTGTTTCCGCTTTAGCGGGGTGTGACAAAATGAACATATTAGTGACTTGTATTGGACTTAATATGCTAAAAGAACATGTTTAATAATGTTATGTATGTATATGTGTTTTGTGAGCGGGAAAGTGTTTTGTATTTTGGACATAGAATTTGGGCGCGGAAGCGCTGCCCAAATTCTGTTAGAAAATAAAAGACACTTTAGCAAACAAAACATATTTAACATAATGACGATAACACTAATTCTGGACTTTTGGACTAAAACAAAACGTTAACCATTTCGGACGATTTTTGGACAAATTGGACCTTGACACTTAAAGTCTAACTAAAGACTATATATTATATTATACAATAACATAATAACACTTGAACAAAACTTGGTATTATTAGGCTTTCGGTGATTCCCAACACGCGTTCCGACCGCTCCCGCTTACGATTATCTTCGCAAACAGTGAGTTACAAACCCCTACTTTTAAATGCTTTTAACATACTTTTGGGGTGAAATGCGAGTCTTAGGCTTATACACTACATTTAAGCTGAAGCAAACGATTACAAAACGATTTGATGCTAGAAAACTATTACAAAGCGATTTGATGCTAGAAAACTATTACAAAACGATTTGATGCTAGAAAACTATTACAAAACGATTTGATGCTAGAAAACTATTACAAAACGATTTGATGCTAGAAAACTATTACAAAGCGATTTGATGCTTGAAAACTATTACGATTTACTAAATTGCCAATGACTTGGCATCGATCGACATGTTGCGGACGTTGTACAACATGTCGTGAGATGCTGCGAAAATCCCATGCACTCCTGCGATACTAGTTGCTATTAATCTCTGGGAGAGGACCGATAGGATTTTATGGATAGCGCTATTAGGGTAGTTGACCCTCACCACAACGACAACAACTGATGGTGCATAAACTTCTAGTGGGTAATTAATAGGTTTAGCAACGCAACGATACGATCATTGGGCAATACTTAGGATTGTCGCATAGTCGCGCTATGTGGTCAATGCCTACAAACACGAATGCTATACTATTTACATTTTCATGTGTTAACTATTTTGACTGCCTTTACTTGTTGCATGGTTATGCAACTACAATATGAAAACTATGTTTTACTTAAACTTTGTAGCTCACTAACTACGTCTCCCGTAGTTAACACTTGACTCGTATTTTCAGGTAACGAGTAAGCTAGCTGATGACTTTATGCTTTTGGGGCGAATGACTTCAAGAACGGGATGGTTTGGGTGGTTTGGTTGAACACCCCATTTTGATTCGGATATGTAATCTACATTTTTAACTATCATGTAAACTTTGATGTAACTTTTTATTTAATATAACTTGGCGTTTATCTATATCTTGCTATCGAATGCTATTGCTCTTCACATCCTGTATTCCGCTTTAGCGGGGTGTGACAATATATCTCACTTATATACTCTACCTCCCCTCAATTTTCCCAGATCTTCATCACTATCATCATACACCTTTCTCTTTCTCATCTCAAATGCCTTTCTCTCTCATCTCATCTCAGATCTTGAACCAGGCTCCTCCTCCTGAGCTGATGGTATTAATGAAATCTTTATCAGATCCCATCATTCCTTTTGTGATCAAAGGGTCGGGAATAATTCATGACATTTCCAACCGGTTGTCCATGTTTACCCCAAACGGAATATTATTTCTGAGATCATCTTGAACTTCCCCATCGTGAATTGTATCACTATATGGAAACGGTTGTGAGTTGAAAGACAAATGATTTGAGTTATGAGGGTGCAAGTGAACATCATTTTGGGAAAGGCAGACTGAAGTTGCTGACGATGAACTGTCCAAATAATCTATTTGGGTTCCGACAAGATTATGTACGTACGTCTCTGGGGTTAAGAATCCTTGGTGTTGAATCTTCAGAACATTCACAGAAGGTTTGATATCAGGTTTTTGCTGCAATTCTTTACCAAATATGTTGTTTGCCGATATTGTTTCCAAACCACTGGTATTCATCAGATGATTGCCACCCATAGTCGAACTCTAATATGATCGATTATGGATAATAAATGGTATAACATTTGGGGTGTTATTAGTTGAAGGTGATGTGGAACATGATGGACCATCATCACTACCAGCTCCTGTCAATAAACTGTTGCCATTTGTCGAAAGCTTATTGGTTGGCATTGGAGTGGAACCTAACAACTCGTATTGTTGATGGTTTTGAAGCTTCGGTTGCTGAGAAAGATTGGAAAAACTGAAAATTAGGTTCGTGGTTTTGAGATTGATTATGAAGATGGGATGAGATGAGAGAGAAAGACATTTGAGATGAGAAAAAGAAAGTTGTATGATGATAGTGATGAAGATCTAGGAAAATTGAGGGGAGAGGGAGTATATGAGTGAGATATATATTAATTTAAAAGATAAAAAAAATAAAATAAGAAAACATAAAAAAAGAAGGTAATTTAGTTTTTTTAAGTGAAAAAGGACCGTCGGTGATAAAAATACATATCTAAAGGATGGTTAATGTTAAAAAAAATATAAAAAAATGATTCGTGAAAAACAGATCAACCATAAGGACGATTTGTGACATTCTCTCATAATAATAAAAGGAAAAGACGAAAAAATAAATTTGAAACGATTGATTGGGTAAAACATAAACCAAATAAAAACATATCTACTTTATTTAAAGCATAACTCCAAAGAAAAGAAAATCTAAAATTAATAACTAATCGATATAAAAACGTTGCAATTTTATTTAGCGTAAGCTAAAACATCAAATAACAAATAATCAAGAAGGTATAGCTAATTTATTAATAGCAGGGAAAGGCGAAAAACTAAAATTAAGATAAAAAAACATAACTCAAAGAGAAAAAACAAAAACTAAAAATTAAAAATTAATCGACATAAAAACATAACCCTATGTAATTTTTAACCTTAGAGCACCCGGAGTGGGGGGGGGGGGGGGGGGGGGGGGGGGGGTATTCTCGGCTCGTTGTCAACTCACAACGAGCGTTGTGCTCGTTATGACTCCGAGAACCCTTCGTTGTGGGCTCGTTGTGAGGAGACCGTTGTCTCCACAACGAGCCGTTACCAAGATTTTCGTTTTTTTTTTTTTTTTTTTCAAACCAACGGTATTATTACCGTTTAGAATTAATTAATTAATTTTTTTTTTTTTTTTTTTTTTTTTTTTTACCAAATTTCACCTACAAATACAACCCCATTTTAACCAAAAAAATCACACCTTCTTTCAACAATCTTATTCTTAATCTAATTCAATCTCATACCAAACCCAAAAAAATCACAAAATGTCTTCATCTTCATCAAACACTCCCCAAACAAACACAAACAATCCCTCGACGCCACAATCACAAACACCATCCGGTTTCGCCAACTATTTCGGCACAACAAACGCCCTATATCCAAACCAAATACCAAACTTTTCGGCACAACAATCCCAATAAATTCTAAACACGTATTTAACGCAACCACCTCTACAACCACAATACCCAGCACAAATGTTCACTCCCGAAAAATACGCCATGCATCAACATCTTTTCTCACAATCCCAAACTTTTCTTCCCCAAACTTTTCCTCCCCAAACTTTTCCAACCCAACAAACACAAACTTTTGTCCCGGAAACCCAAGAAATCATCCAAGAAACGGACGATGTGGTCGAAGTAACCGCACGGCCGTCCACGTCGAAAAAGAAAAAGCAATGCAAAAAGATTGCATGGACGGTCCCAGAGGAGGTCCTTTTGGCGGAGATGTGGTGCGCGGTCTCGGAAGATGAGATCGTAGGAAACGCCCAACCCGACGCGACATTTTGGCAACGGATCGTTGCGGGTTACAACAAAGAGGCGACGAAGCAAGGATTGCCGGAGAGAGGCAAGGAGTCCATCAACTCCAAGTTTACGGCGATGAGTGCCTTGGTCAAGGTTTTTATCGGCCACCATTCTGAGGCGGTAAGAAATCGGGAAAGCGGGACCGACGACCATGCGGTTTACCAAGCGGCTCGGCAAATGTACTATGAGGCCGAGCATTCGACGTTTAAGCATGACAAGGCCTGGGAAATCTGGAAGGATCACGGCAGATGGCGTGCATTTGTCAAGTTAGACCCTCCACGAGATACCGTCAACCTAGACGACGTTGACGCCGGGGACGATATATTTGCGGATGATGTAGAACAACGACCTCCAGGGAAAAAGAGAGGTAGTAAAAGAAAGGAATCATCCGACGCCTTCGATAAGGCGCAAACATCTTCGTCCTCGACGCTTTGCGGGCTCATCGCGTCACACTTGAAGAAGATTACGAAGACGAAGAAGCAAACCGCGGAAATAAAGGCGAAAACCCTCCACCGACAAGAACAAGCGGCTATCCGATAAGAAGAAGCGGCTTACTCTAGTGCAAGAAGAGACGATATGATGTTTCTTCAACAAAGCACGGAGGGGATGCCGCCGGCACAAGCGGCTTGGGTCGAAGCGGAGAAAAATAAAATCCGAGAAAAATACGGGATTAATTAGTTTAGTTTTTATTTGTATTGTTTTAATTATTTATTTTTGTTTTAATTATTTGTATTTTCTTTTATTTATCTTATTTAATGTTTTAATTATTAAGTTTTAATATTTTATATTCTTTTAATTATTTATTTATCTTTTATTTTTAATGTTATAAGAAAAAAATTAATAATAATAAAATAATCCCACAACCTCCACAACCCTCCCTACTATACCAACCCAACAATCTCACAACCCACATTCTCGCTGCAACATCATCACCTTTTTCCCACACAACCTCCACAACCCACATTGTGGCTCATTATCACTCCGGGTACTGTTATATTCAGTATAAAAAGTTGTAGCCAAAAAGCAAAAAGTAAAATCGAATATTAAAAAGAATAATAACAAAATAAGCGAAATATGTGGCTACTAGATGGTGTGACGTGTGAGACTGTTTGATTCATTATTTCATAAATAGCATTTTACATACACAAACCCATAAAATTGAATATTTACATATGTAATGTTCGTCTCATATTTATTGACCTAACATTTTTTTTCTCTACTCAAAATTATTATGTTTTTTTTAGTTCTATCAATCGTAAAATTTTAAAATAATAAATTATTGGTTGGACACTATGATAATATAGGAGTCGTCTTCGTAGTAAATTGAAATTGGATAAAATTCTTATCAAATGTGAGAAGTGTCAAATTTGATTTCCACCAGCAACAACCTTGTTGAGGACATTTTACCGATTAAACATTGTTTGAGTAGGTATCCGCCTTCTATGACGTCATGGGCCCAAAGTTCTTGGGTTCGATTTCATTCCCAAACATTTGTGAAGGACCATGAGTCGACATGAATTTACCCGACATCCTACTCTCCTAATGGGGAGAGTAGATGTGTACATTGGACTATGTACGGTGGTTACCGCTTACCATTCAATAAAATAATTTTTTTTATTTTTCATTATAATAATTTTTTTTTTAAATTGAATAAAATTTTCTTTTAATATACTAATTTTAGGACGGATTGAGCAATCATGGGACCGATCTAGGACTAAGGAGTTGCCGGTTTTCAAGCAAACGTACATGGTTCGGTTATTCGGTATATCTAGTAATGGGTTGGGCTAATTGTTGCTCTCAGCCCATTTTAAGGTAAGTAACCTATGCTCATTTTGCAATTTGTCCTCGAAGTATATATTTGCTTGCGGTGTAAGGGCGGAGCCACCCAATCGCCCAAGTTAGACCACCACTGACGGAAATATCATATCGGAGTTCCATTCCGCCGCCGTATGTGTTCATCTTCTACGACTGTAATTTTTTTTTTTTACTTACTGGTATTTGGTTAATAACTTATTGGGATCCCTTTGGTAATTTAAATACTTAATTTAAGTTATTTAATTGATTTAATACTTTTGACAATCCAATTTTACATGGATATTAGAAGTGCAATAAGATTATTAGAGATTGGCAAATAAATCTACAATTTAGTAAGACAAATATGACCATTTTTTTTTAAAGTCCATACTTTTTTTAAGTAGAATATTTCAAATTTATTTTTTATCATTAGAAAACTTGTAAAGAATTATGTTTCAAAGCTTGTATAACTTTTGTTTCGAAGATATTTTGTTGTTGGTTCCTTTTGTTTAAATTATTAGCCAATGTTTTCACTTATCGCACAGTTACTATGTTATTACAACCTAAGCCCCCATCAACGAGAAATTTGATGTTGTCTTCATCTATGTGTTTTGTTCTGTCTTCAAGATAAAGTGCACAAATTACTTCCCCCGCTGTATGATTTCCTTGACTTGGATATCATTTGCCAGCGCTTTTTTTCCAATTGGCTTGTTTTGGATATCATGCCAAAAAATTTATATATATATATATATATATATATATATATATATATATATATATATATATATATATATATATATATATATATATATATATAGGAACTGGATCGGGTAAAACGACCCAAAGTATAGGAACGGTAAGAACAGTTGCTGACCGTCCGATTAAGTGATGATCATCAGCAGTAACCTTACCACTGATCAGTAGTACCCTTCTACTGATCAGTTTTACCCTTCTACTGATCAGTTTTACCCTTCTTCTGATCAGTAGTAAGGGTACTGCTCATGATCATCACTTAATCGGACGGTCAGCAACTGTTCTTACCGTTCCTATACTTTGGGCTGTTCTTACCCGAACCTCACCCTATATATATATATATATATATATATATATATATATATATATATATATATATATATATATATATATATATATATATATATATATATATATATATATATATATATAGTGATTGGATCGGGTAAAAACGGCCCAAAGTATAGGAACGCTAAGAACCAATGCTGGCCGTCCGATTAAGGTGATGATCAGTAATAACCACGTACTACTGATCAGTAGTAACCACTTACTACTGCTCAGCACTACGAGTTTTGATATAAAATTCTTAATCGGACGGCCAGAATTTGTTGCTGATAAGTAGTAAGTGGTTTCTGCTGATCAGTAGTAAGTGGTTACTACTGATCATCACCTTAATCGGACGGCCAACATTGGTTCTTAGCGTTCCTAGACTTTGGGCGTTCTTACCCGAACCTCACCCTATATATATATATATATATATATATATATATATATATATATATATATATATATATATATATATATATAATTTGTTGGAGTATATGGGTATATGCAATAGGGGATTAAAAACAGTTATACATAAATTCAAATATGTTCATAAGGCACATGTTTGGACACCTGCTAAGAAACAAACAATACATTTTCGGGCACGCCACAAAATTGTTATTGTTCATCACTCTCAAATTGACAATGTATATCGTTATTGTTTCAAGGATTCATGTGTTTCAACTTAAGTTTTCAATAGTGTGTTTAGCTGGTCATTAATGTATAAACTCTATTCAGTAAGTTAAAGTTTCAAAATAGTTTCATGATAAGTAATAGATTGGTTATAAACTTATAATAATCAGATCTTTTACACCTTAACCTCGGTCTTACTCGATCTTACAACATAATAGCATATTCATCCAAAGTTATAATTTGAGCTTGGTTGTAAACAGTCTCCCATCATTAATAGTTGATCCTGATATCGTGATGTCTAGATGTAAGATATGTCTCTTATTTCTATTAAGGTCAAGAATTCGAATTTTAGTTAAATATAAACAGGGGGTTGTAAAGAAGTAGAAAGTTTAATAGAAAAGATTTTGTATTATCTAGAACAGGTCTTAACTTGACTTATAGCCAAATTAAATAATCTGTATAAAGTTAAATACATTAATAAAGCAACATAAATAGTATTATATTTCACACGTGTGTGTAGTCTATATATTGTTTACTCCAAATAATTATTTTTAAAACTAAAAAGTCAACAAAATACCAAAAAAGAAATAGTAATTAATTTAAGAAATATTCTTCAAATATAAAGCAAAAAGAAAATAAAAAATAAAAGAGTTTTGGTATATGGCGTTCAAGAAACATTGGTTAATGACATTTATAATACAACTTAAAAATATTATTGATAAAATACATTTTATATATATTAACGGGTTTTCTAACACATGTTAACAATCATATATTAATATTAAAAGTACCATTTTTTTTCTTTGTTTCTTAACTTTGATATTTTTAATATTAATAAATGATTGTTATCATGTGTCTAAGACACACGATAGAAAATCCCTATATTAATTACATATATTTTTATACTTCTATTCAATATATTTATTAAAATATTAAAAAGATTTAAAATTTATTTAATACATTTTAAAAATTGATAACCGATGTTCACTGATAACATATACTAAAATCGTAAATAAATATAATGATAATATAAATAATAATAATAATAAGTGCCCAACGACTATATGACATAGAATTGATTACCAGATTAGAATCTTTTATGTTACCGATTCAAACCTGTCAATTTTCTCAATCTCGAAATAAATATATATCCTCAAATATAATTAATATCATGTTTGTAACAATAAATAAATAAAAAAGAAACATAAAATTTAGATTAATAATAGAAAGTGATGAGAATAAGGAGAAAAAGTAATTATAGACAGGAGAAATGAAAGATTATTAAGTAACGGGACGCTTGCCAGGGTGATCAGCGGCTTGAAGGGTTTTATCAATAAGTTTACGAGCTTTATTGCTTCGGATCTGAACCCGAACACTGTTGGTTTTATCCATCTTCATGTATACCGTCTTCTTCGATGATTTCTTCTTTTTTAATGCCTTCACTTTTGATTTTATCGTTTCGATCAAATTCTCAAACTGATTCGTCATAATCAATTCCTTCTTCTTCTTCTCACTATAGATATACAAATATAGATATATGAATGAATGTGAGATTTGATTTTGAGCGAAGGAAGAGGAGAATTCTAACAAACAAACTCAGTGTAAAACCTCAGTTTTCTCTGCTTTCTATTAGCTATTTATGGAGTCCGTTGTTTCTTTCTTCTTTTTTATTCAAACAAATAATCTAAATAATATATTTTTGTTTTAGGTCCTTGTACAATGCTTAATTGTTTTATCTATAAAATAATATTAAATTCTTAAACTCATTTCTCATAATACTTCTGAATTGTTTTATAACGGATTGTTTCATTTAATATGATTTTCAACTCTATAACTTTAATAAGAAATAAATGAATAAAAATTCTTATTATTAAGAAATAAACTAAATCATTTGACTTTATATAAGTTATAAGTAATGAATTATAGCCTTTTATATTTTGATAACTATGTAAATGATCAATTAAAACATATAATTTTTTAATCACCAAAATACATAATCGTAATCATTCATTATATTTTAATCTAATAATTAAGATTAAAACCAAAGCCCACTTTTCTTTTACTTTTTTAAATTAATTTATCTCACAAACCGTTAATCGTTAGACAAAACAAATTACATCGTTGCGATCATCTCATTTTTATCTTTAACTAGCGCAGTGGTGTTATTACCACCGATTCGAAAACTTATAAAAGAAAATTACCATAAAATGTATAAATTACCTAAATTTAGAAAAAATATCGAATTTTGACTACTTTTTTTTCCTTCATTTTTTTGAAATAAATGTGATAGTATGCATATCACATGTGATAGTATTGTATATCATATGTGACGTTTTTTGTTTTCCTCCATTTTTGTTTTTGACATAAATGTGATAGTACGCATATCACATGTAATTGTATTGTATATCATATGTGATTTTATTAAGTACGTAAAATTTCAAAAACTTATAAGGCAATAAAACACAGAATTTCAACTTTAATTGTTAATTTTAGAACACAAAAATATTATATGATGTATAATCTATATAGACCAGAAAAAAAATTAAAAATTGATGATTTTTTATTTTTTCGTTTTCGGACAAATGTTGATATTCGTAAGGTACAATCACGTATGATTTAAACACTAAATATGAATTTCAAAACATATCCATGGGCGTGAAAATGGTAAGTAACTACGAGATCACTTAGATTACTCGTTAACGCAACAATCAAAATCACAAAAGAAGTCGATTGTGTGACCTACGTTCAATGTTGGAAAAGCGTTAGCATTGGTAGGATTCCATTCGATCATTGTGAAATACCAAGATCGTTGGTACCACTACAAATGTTCCGAGTGATATCACAAAGACATGTTTTTTAAACATCCGTTCGTGTCCTAGAAAATGTTTAACAATTTGGCGCTAGACTCAATAGTGCATAAAATGAAGTCAAGAAATGGAGTTGGTTTTCTCTTGTTTCAATATCAACATTCTCCGAGTGAGAATATGATAGAAATGTGCTAAACTCCGTGTATATTGAAACAAATTCTTGTGAAGAATTTGAGTGGCGAAGAGGTATATGTGCTTTGCATCACTGGGTCCATGATGTCTTTTCAATATCGAAAATCAACACATGAAATTAGATAGAAACTTGGCTACCCGACTATTTAAACGTTGAAGAAACGGTCTCTCATTCTTTTAACCGTATCACACACTCCTCACTCAACCTCCCATAATTTTTCAACTCCACCCTCATTTTGGCATTTTGAAAACGATAGTTTTGTGTATTTTGCACCTTTAATCTTCAATCCTAGACCTAAAGAACCCTCACATTCGAAAGTGATTCCTTGGGTAAGTCCCTCCGACTCTGGTTGGACTATAGGAAAAATATATATGTTTTGAAAACCGGTCAAGGTGCATCCATATTTTTCCAAATTTTGAGAAACATTTCCAAAGTAACTCGGAAGTTTGCAATATTTTCGAAAAGACGCTCCCCCTCAACATATGCATGACAAAAATGTTTTTGATTATGGGAAGTCCTTTTCGAAAATACATTTGATATGTTCATGAAAAAATTATTTTGAAAAATTGTTTCGTTGAAAGCTCATTTGAAAGATTTAGGAGGTAGTTCGAAAAATAATTTTATGAACTCCCCCTCAAAGTTAGATTCTCCATGTTCGATCAAACAAGTGTTTTGAAAACTAGATAAAATAACAAAACCGCTACTAAATCCTCTCTAAAAGATGAAATAATTCTAGTCAAGATTCAAAATCCGCTACTAAATCAACTTTTTCGATTGAATGTAGTTCTAGTCGAGTTAATCAAATTTGATAGTTTACAATTTTAAAAATATTTTTCATTTCGAAAAAACTTGTTAATTACGAAAATACTATCAAACACAAAGATAATACTTTGAATATGTTAGTTCTAGTCGAGATTTAAAATCCGCTACTATTCACATTCATCATATTAAACTTGTATTTAGATAAATAAATTCGTAATTTTACGGTTTTAGAACGGGTTTCAATTTGAAATAATTGAAAGCCTAAACAAGCTCAAAATATCATTTGAAGTTCGAGTTCGAAACCGAGTTGTTCCGAAGTCGTCGTGTTCCAATCTTTCATGATATCTCGTGTAAGCACTCCCTGAGGTTCGAGTCCGAAACTGAAGTATTCCGGAGTCATTGTGATAACCTACGTTTCTGCATAATCAAACTTCACTTCTTTTGGTACCCATTGCATTTTTTGTCCTTTTTGGTTAGCTTTGTTCGAAAACCATTGATAAGTTGTATTGAGTATGTGAAAAGAATATGAATTCCGTTTCTCCGGTAAACACACATTTGACATAGTTGATTTTGCAAGCGGTGTGTTTGTTTTTGAAATTGGTGGAGACTTTGGAATCCATTTCCGTTTAGGAGTTGGTGAAGGAGTTCTTGGAAAAATGCCATTTGATTGGATTTCAAACGAATGTTGAATGTAGACTTGTAGTCTTTGACGTTTCCTTTGATCGTTTGAACCATAAAGTGGAACGCTCCCCCTTAATTGAGTAGTTTCACTTTATCGTTCACCTTGTAGAAGCTTGATTGAATTTATTTGTTTGAAGCTTCTTTTGATTGAGCAATCGTTCCAAATTCCTTGACGTTTTAATTTTTCATTTAGCTCCCCCTCAACTCATACTTGTAATCAACTATCCGAAAGTTTATGTGTTACTTCGTTGTAGCTTGATGATGAACATTCTTCTTTACCTCACGTTCTTCCCATTGGTACACCATTTACCCACGTTTTCCCCTTTGGTACACGTTCTTCCCCCTCATGATGATTATGACTCGTTGTAATCATCATGTAAACGTGTACCCAAATAGTATCCTCAAGTAGTATCCATAGTCGTGAAAATGGGAAAGTAACTACGAGATCACTTAGATTGCTCGTTAACACAACAATCAAAATCAAAAAAGAAGTCGATCGTGTGACCTACGTTCAATGTTGGAAAAGCATTAGCATTGGCAGGATTTCCATTCGATCATTGTGAAATACCAAGATCGTTGGTACCACTACAAATGTTCCGAGCTATATCACTGATGTGCCTGAAATAATCTATATTTTGTAACCACATTTATCATATTTAAGCTCGTTTTCTGCAACTTTTGTTATGATTTGGTATATCTTTAGTAAGAATTGCAGATTAGAGTTATATTTGGATCATGGAGCGAAAAGGAGCTGAAATCGGCTTGAAACGGAGACGAACGAGCAAGAAATGTGAAGTTTGGAGAAACAGCCGGCGGCTGAATTAAATTTTTCACTTTTGTTCTTAACGTGCCGCGGAAGCAACTTTTTCACCCGCGCCTTTTAGCCGACGGCTGAATTCAGCCAGCCGACGGCTAAATCAGTCGGTTTAAATATTTATAAATAGGCTTCTAGGGTTCGGGTTTTTAACACATTATTCATTATTTTCAACCTACATCCATTCTGGAAAGCTGCAAGGAGAGTCCTAGAAGTCGTTGATCACGTGGAAGCTTTGGTTAATCATCATTAATCAATCTGGAAGTTAGCAATTGTTTGGTTTGAACTTTAATCATTATTTTCTTGATACAATGTTTTGTTTTAAGACTTATTCTGTTATTTGCTTACAATCCAACATGAGCTAAACTCTTTAAGCGATTGCTTGGATTGTTGAACCTGGATCTATGTTTTAATCAAGTTTATGTTTGAACTCATTGGTTTTTCCTTTATTATTTACGTTTAATCGCGATCCATGTTTATTCAAAGTTATTAAATTTACTACTTAGCGTGATTGATAGATCTATAACATAACTAGCGTTCTTATAAATTTATCAGTTATTTACAATTATATGATTTATTAGATAATTGTAGCTTGATACTTAATTGAGATAGGCTAAGAGATTAGTAATTTAATGAATTGAATGAACATGACAATTATATCGAATTTGAATAATTGAGACTTTTGTTAATTCGTAGTCGACAGATTAAATTGTAAATAATAGTGAACTTAAAGCACAATTTAGAGTGGAATCTAAGATAGCTCTTGATGTACGGACAGTCGTATGATCTTTCTCTAAAATTGTAGGATTAGATAACTCTAGCGGGAAATCTAGTTATCATAGAAATCACAGTTAAACCAATCAAACATATTCTTGTTAATCATGATCCAGGTGAAACGTAATTCCAAGTAATCGTTGCTTTTAATATCTGATTAATTCTCAAAGACTTTTCGAAACAGTTTTTCATCCGCAATCCACTTAGTTAATTAAATTGCTATTTACTTTAGTTATTTGTTTTCTGAATTATGTTCTCTCAGAACTAAAACGTCCCCCTAATTTACTTGCTTTAATTAGTTTAATTATATAATTTGAGATAACGAATATAAATACACGTTCCCTGAGTTCGATCCGGACTTACTAATTCTATATTTGCGTACGATCAGGTACACTGCCTGTATTGTGTGTTAATCTACATTGGTAAAATCCTTTTCTAAACTTTAAATAATTTTATGTTATAAAATACACATCAAGTTTTTGGCGCCGCTGCCGGGGAACGGTAGCTATTTTTATTCGTAATTTTGAATTTGTAATTATTCGATCCTTTTGGAAAGATTTATCTTTCTGGAAGTTGCATTTATTTTGTATTACGTGATAATTGTTAATTGGACTAATCGGATTTTTGAAGTTACAATTTTTCAGGAAATTTGCACACAGTACTTTTTAACCGCCGGCTGAATTTAAACAGCCGCCGGCTGATTTCCAGCCGCCGGCTGAATATAGCCAGCCGCCGGCTGATTAGCAGCTGTTTGTTTATTTTTCGTTTTATTGTAATTTTAATATTTCGGTTTGTTTAATTTTCAGTTATCACGGGCTACTGACATATTTTCTTCTGTTCTTATAGGTTTTGCATGACCCGGAGTTCAAATCCAAATCTTGTAGAGCCTTTCGAAGATCCGGAGAAAGCCTTTCGCATTCGACGCAGACTGTTTTCCCCAAAAGCTCAACCACTCACCAGTTTTAAAATTCACCAAAACGAAAGTTTCACTTCTGATTTTATGCAATCTTCTGACGAGGAATACAACCAGCTATCTGATCAAGAGGACGAGAAACCAATCCCCAATTCACCAGTCACCGTATCAGATTCCGAGTCAACTGAAGAATCAGAACACGAAATGGCAGTCAATATTAATGAGATCACTTTGGAGGAGTACTATGCTCTTACCCCGAATGTTGCAACAGACATTCCCAACCCAGCTATCACTCGAGGAGCCGACTTCTAGCTTAAGGGCCAGTTTCTCAAAGAACTTAGAGAGAACCCTTTTAATGGAGACGAGAATGAAGATGCTAATGTTCATGTGGAAAGGGTCATCGAGATTGCTGATGCTTACACTATTCCTGGTGTAACAAAGGAGGCTGTTATGTTGCGGGTGTTTCCGATGACACTCAAGGGAAACGCAAAAAGGTGGATTGGAAACGAACCGGCCAATTCCATCACTACTTGGGCCGATCTGAGGGCCAAGTTTTTGAAGAACTACTGCCCCCCTTCAAAAACCTCTAAAATGATTGATGACATCAGGAACTTTACACAGGATATTGATGAGTCACTTTATCAAGCATGGGAGCGTTACAAAGGCATGTTACACAAATGCCCCCAACATGATCTCAACACTCAACAGGTTATCAAGACATTTTATAAAGGGGTTGATCGTCAAACTCGTAACGAGTTAGACTCTGAAGGCAAAATTCCACGGAAAATTCCAGCTGATGCTTGGGCTGCTATTGAAAAATCTGCTAAACACTCCAAGCTATGGGAAGACGGTGGTAAAGGAAGAAGGAAAATGGCTGATAACAGCGACGGTCTCGCTGCTATAACTAACAAACTGGATGCTATGGGCAGAGACATCAAGCGCGTCAATGAGAAGGTTCATGCTATTCAAGTCGGTTGCGAAATTTGCAACGGATACCATCTCGCGCCAAGGATTGCCCTAGTAAGGATGAGGAGGAAGCCACTGAAGAGGTAATGTATGGAGATTACCAGGCAGGAGACAGGAATAACAACAACTATCGCCAAGGAGGAGACAATACTGGTTATCGCAAGCCCTACAACAACAACCAGGGAAATTTCTACAACAATAATCAGGGAAATTCAAATGGGCAGAAACCATATCGGCAAGGACCACCGGGGTTCTATGCTAAGGATGCTCCTAAGGCACCGTTTCCACCAAAGGACGATTTGCATGAACTGATGAAACAACTCATGACAACAAATAATCAGTTTATGCAAACCACGATCAAGCGAATGGATGACACTGATTCCATCATCCGTAATCAAAGCGCTTCGATTAAGCAACTAGAAGGCACTATGGGACAACTAGCGAAAGTAGTGCAAGAAAGATTTCCGGGACAGCTACCGAGTTTCACGGAAACAAATCCTCGAGATCACGTCAAAGCAGTTACCACCCGAAGTGGTAAACCTCTCAATTCTTCTTTTACAGGTGTTACTAACAAAGTTCCTTTTAATTTTGAACAGGTTGCCAAAGAAGACGGACACGAGAAAGCGGATGCATCGAAAAAATCTGCCACTGCTGAAAGCCAGCCGGCGGCTGCCAAAATCCAACCGGCGGCTGAAAGCCAGCCGGCGGCTGGGATTTACCAGCCGGCGGCTGAGCCACTTATTTCGAAGAAAACTACTCCAGCTGCTACTACGAAGCCGAAAATCACACCGGTGACTAAGGACTTCACACCTGCTGTTCCATACCCTGATGCTCAGAAGAAAGAGAAGGACGCTGTCACTTATCACAAATTTCTGGAGAATATGAAACAGCTTCACATTAATATTCCGTTTATTGAGGCGATTGCTCAAATGCCAAAGTATGCGAAGTATTTGAAGGATCTTGTGACAAATAAGAGTAAGCTGGAAGACGCTTCCAAGGTCACCATGAATGCCCGTTGTTCCGCACTGATGCAAAACAAGTTACCTCCGAAATTAAGCGATCCAGGCGCTATTTCTATTCCTTGTTTAATTGGCAATTTAACTGTGAACAACGCATTAGCTGATCTAGGAGCAAGTATTTCTTTGATGCCATATTCCATGTATGCTAGATTAGGTTTAGGTGAACCAAGACCTATTCGTATGTGCATTGAATTAGCTTACCGCTCTGTCCAATATCCTAGGGGAGTTGTTGAAAATGTTCTTGTTAAAGTTGACAAATTTGTGTTCCCTTGTGATTTTGTTATTCTTGATATGGTAGAGGACCCTAGAGTACCGATTATCCTAGGACGTCCATTTTTAGCCACTTCTCACTCCTTAATTGATGTCTTTAACCGAAGAATCACCATGCAAGTAGGAGACGAGAAAGTTGTTTTTAACGTTAATGATTCAATGGACTACCCTTCAGTAGTAGATGATACTTGTTATTATTTAAATGCCTATGACATTTCCGATGATGAGTTTGTGCAGATGTTACTGGAGGATGATCAGACTGATTCATTCCTTAATGAAGGCTGGAGTGGAGATTTTGACTCTGCAAAAGAGTTAGCTGAGTTTGATATGCTACTGGAGGAAGTCAAGTCTACGCTGACCACCGAAAATCAGGAAACAAACGAAGAAAAACCTTCAGCAAAATCCAGCCGGCGGCTGTCTAAAGCCAGCCGGCGGTTGAAAAGCCAGCCGGCGGCTAAAAGTTCTCAGCCGGCGGCTGGATTACCCAGTATAGGGATTTCGGTTCACGGTGTTCCATGTTCACGAGCTGAGATAATGGAGATTAAGACATCGATTGAAGAACCACCCAAACTGGAGTTGAAACCCCTTCCATCCCATCTGGAGTATGCATATTTGCAAGGTACTACTGACTTACCCGTCATTATTTCTTCTAACTTATCTTGTGGGGAGAAAGATCGTTTATTGCAGGTACTTAAGGCTCATAAGCAAGCTCTAGCATGGAAGATCACTGACATTCGGGGAATTAATCCATCGTTTTATACGCACAAAATTTTAATGGAGACAGACTTCAAGCCGGTCGTTCAACCGCTTCGTCGTTTAAACCCGAAAGTGAAGGATGTTGTGAGGAAGGAAATCATCAAGTTGCTGGATTCGGGACTCATATACCCTATTTCTGACAGTCCATGGGTGAGTCCGGTGCATGTGGTTCCAAAAAAGGGAGGTATGACAGTTGTTGCCAACGAGAAGAATGAGCTGATTCCTACACGAACGGTAACAGGGTGGCGTGTCTGCATTGACTACCGAGAGTTAAATGACGCCACCCACAAGGATCATTTCCCTTTACCATTTGTTGACCAAATGCTGGAACGGTTAGCCGGGAAAGCCTTTTACTGTTTCCTAGATGGTTTTTCAGGTTATTTCCAGATTCCCATTGAGCCGGAAGATCAAGATAAGACCACCTTCACGTGTCCCTTTGGCACGTTTGCCTATCGGAGAATGCCGTTCGGTCTGTGCGATGCACCTGCTACCTTTCAGCGGTGTATGATGGCAATCTTTCACGATATGGTGGAGCAATCTATGGAGATCTTTATGGACGACTTTTCGGTCTTTGGAGACTCATTTGATTCATGCTTGGAACACTTGGAGAAGATGTTGGCGAGGTGTGAACAATCCAACTTAGTGCTTAACTGGGAGAAGTGCCACTTCGTGGTCCGCGAAGGAATTGTTCTAGGACACAAAATCTCAAGTGCGGGGATCGAGGTGGATCAATCAAAAATTGAAGCTATTTCGAAATTACCCCCACCAACGAATGTCAAGTCGGTAAGGAGTTTTCTAGGTCACGCAGGTTTTTATAGACGTTTCATCAAAGATTTTTCTAACATTGCGCGACCTATGAATCAACTCCTAGAAAAGGATTGTAAATTTAATTTTTCTTCTTCTTGTTTAACTGCTTTTAACATTTTGAAGGAAAGATTGATCTCAGCACCGATTATGACTAGTCCCAATTGGGATTTACCGTTTGAGCTGATGTGTGATGCGAGCGATTACGCGGTCGGAGCAGTTTTAGGACAACGGATTGATAAGAGATTTAAACCCATTTATTACGCAAGCAAAACCCTTACAGATGCGCAGGAAAATTACACCACCACTGAAAAAGAACTGCTCGTTGTTGTTTTTGCGTTTGATAAATTTAGATCTTATTTAATTATGTCTAAAACTATTGTATTTACTGACCATTCTGCTTTGAAGTTTCTTTTTAGCAAAAAGGATGCCAAACCACGATTACTCCGCTGGATTTTACTTTTGCAGGAATTTGATATTGAAATTCAGGACAAGAAAGGAGCGGAGAACTTGGCGGCTGATCATTTGTCTAGGCTGGAAAACCCGGAATTGGAGAGGCTAGATGAGTCAGTGATACGGGACACTTTCCCCGATGAAGTTCTAATGACGGTTAAAGTAAGTGACGAGGTACCTTGGTTTGCGGATATTGCTAATTACTTGGTTGCCAAAACCCTTCCCACTAATAAAACTTATCAGCAAAAGAAGCGATTCTTCGCTGATTTGAAACATTATTTTTGGGAAGACCCGTTTTTGTTTCGTGCTTGTGCAGATGGCGTAATTCGGAGATGTGTTGCTGGAGAAGAAAAGGACAAGATTTTACGCCATTGCCATTCAGGACCTGTAGGAGGACATCATGCTGCAAACTTCACCGCCAAACGTGTCTTTGATGTCGGGTTCTATTGGCCATCAGTGTACAAGGATGCTCAGGAATTTGTGAAGAAATGCGACGCCTGTCAACGGACTGGTAATATTTCTTCGCGCGATGAGATGCCACAGACGGGCATTCAGGTATGTGAAATTTTTGATGTATGGGGTATAGACTTTATGGGACCTTTTCCTTCAAGTCGGGGAAATAAATATATTTTAGTAGCCGTCGACTACGTATCAAAGTGGGCCGAAGCGAAAGCTTTACCCACCAACGATGCGCGGGTCGTCGTCAATTTTTTAAAACAATTATTTTCCCGGTTTGGTACCCCTAAAGCTTTAATTAGTGATAGGGGTACACACTTTTGTAACGCCCAACTTGAGAAGGTGTTGAAACGATATGGCGTTAACCATAAGTTTTCAACAGCTTATCACCCCCAAACAAGCGGACAAGTCGAGGTTACTAACCGAGGCTTGAAGCGCATTTTGGAAAAGTCGGTCGGAGCAAATCGTAAGGATTGGTCCGATAAGTTAGACGATGCTCTTTGGGCGCATAGTACTGCATTTAAAACTCCAATTGGTTGTACTCCTTATCGTTTAATTTATGGTAAAGCATGTCACTTACCCGTGGAAATTGAGCATAAAGCCTATTGGGCTTTGAAGGCTGCCAATATGGAAATGATACCTGCAGGGAAGAACAGGTTCCACCAGATACAGGAATTGGACGAGTTGCGCACGAACGCTTATGAGAACTCGTTATTTTACAAGGAACGGACGAAGAAATGGCACGATAAGCGTATCAAGACGGATAGGAACTTTATCGACGGTGATATGGTTCTACTATATAATTCCATATTGAAGCTATTTCCGGGGAAATTACGGTCAAGGTGGTCGGGGCCGTATATCGTGCTAGATGTATTCCCTTACGGTACGGTGGAGATTGCCAACGAAAAGGGCGAGAGTTTTAAAGTGAATGGGCATCGATTAAAGAAATATTATGCCGATGGACGTGACAACCAGTTTGATTTATTTGGAGACGACGAGGAGCTCGATCTCCATGAACGTGACGGTTAACAAACACGGTTTGAGTCGAGCTTAACGACTCCTCACTAAACAAATAGCGCTTACGGGAGACAACCCGCTTCTTTTCCCTTTCTTTTATTTTTATTTTGTTCAGAAAAATCTAAAAAAAAAAATACAAAAAAATCAGAAAAACAACAAAAACCAAAAATATATGTACACTACGCGTTTTTCTCTTTTAATTTTTGATTTTTTGTTTCAGGTTCACTTAGATCATCATATGAGAGCTGCTAAACATGTCGGACCCCAGGTTAGATCGTGTTAAACCACCGAACGAAGAAACAATTTTTTTGAAACAGAAGAATTTAGCCGGCGGCTGAATTCATTTGGCCGACGGCTAAAATTCAGACGGCGGCTAAAAAATTCCAGCCGCCGGCTGAAACATCAGGTTTTTAAAAAATTATATACATCGTTTTTTACATCACAATTCATACACACACACATACTTATCCTCCTAACCGGCGGCTGAGCATTATTCTTCACCTTTTTGTCGATTTTCTTCCATTTTTCAATCCATTCTCTCTAATTCAAAGACCAAGGTATGGATTATTCACCCTCTTTCTTGTTTTTCTTTGATTTTTCATGAAGAACACCAATTGGGGGTTTCTCCAATCCGAGATTGTTAATGCTTAATTTTACAATTAATTGCTAGGATTCATTCCTTAAATGATTTGTATGCTTAGGCTTAGTTCAATTTACGATGTCCATGGTTTAATTTTGCTTAGAGGTTGTTGAAAATTTGGGGGTTTTTGCTAGGAATGTTTAACTTGGTATTAATTCAATTTTTTAGTAACACTTCTAATTGCTACCATATGGGTTATATTAAGTATAAAATCGAAGTTCCATGTTTTAATTGACAAAAAGCAAGTGAATGTTTAAGTGTAATGTGGGTTGATAATTGAAGTCTTTGAAGAATTTAGTTGTTAACATGTGAATTGGGTTGTTAGATTAAGGGAATGGTTTCACAAATTCAGCGAGACTTATGTGTGCAAATTCGTGACTTGCATGCTATTTTTGATAGGGGTAGTAAACAAACAGCACGAGCCGTTCAAAGCGAGAAAATGCCCAGACCTGTTTTTAGTCGGCGGCTGCTTTTGGCCAGCCGGCGGTTCCTTTCCAGCCGGCGGCTGATTTCAGCCAGCCGACGGTTAAAACTGGCTGTTTAAAAATTTATTGCTTTCTGTTTCGACTTGTTTTTGCGACCTTCTATTTTTTCGAGCTGTTTTATTTTACTAATATGGTTGTCCCGACTTGTTTTATGCAGATTATGGTCGCGCAAAATGTCGGTTACAACCCCGATCACCTTTTCCTACAAGTGGTCGCAGGAAGGCGAGGACTTACTCATCAACAGAGGGAAGAAATCCGGACCAAGTTAACCAATATGCAGCAATATCCGGTCTATGCCCCTAACGGCATTGATTGGACTTTCTTGAATGAGGTGATCCCACACGATTCCCATTATCAATCAGGAGCTGCTGAGCTTGTGGATATGTTGGAGTTTAATTATCAGGGATTTATCTGTAGAGCGTGGGAGCGTTTGTTCTCTATCCATGAGCCGATTTACATCGAGGCAACATATGAATTCTATAGCTCCTTCACTTTCAACCACGCTGACCCCGACCCTACTCACAAGACCGTACAGTTTCTGCTAGGGGTGAGCTTAGAAAGTTGACACTATCGGAGTTTGGGGAGAAACTTGGGTTATTTGATGCGGCTGATCTAGCACACCCTGATTTTGCTGAGTTTATGGCTGAGGGGATCAAAACTCCCGACTATCGAGAAAACGCAACAATTTGGTCCGCCATCGCTAGTGAAGAGTTAAGCACCATACTGGCCCCCTCATATACACAGATTCGGGACCCGAAGGTTCGGGCAATTCTTGCTATGGTATGCTTGTTTGTCATTGGCAGGAAATCGGGCATTGAAAAATGCCACAAGGAGGAACTATTCTGGTTAGGGTGTATTGTTCAGAAGAGGCCCGTTAATGTCCCATATGTCTTGGCTCGATGGATGACCCACATACTGAAGGGCGCACGACCCGGAAGTGTGATTAGGGGAGGTCACTTTGTTAGTGCGATTGGTAGACGCTTGGTATTCCAGGGGACAGGATTTGACACTTGTACCGCTTTGTCACCAGGGATGCGTCTTTTCGGGGCAGCTTGGTTTAAGTCATCCGGGATAGTGAGCAGGTTTGTATCTCCAGGAGGATTTGTGACCTACAGATGGGTTCCCATTAGACAGGTGGAGGGAGCGAGCAGTAGTGAGGGTGGAGAGGAGTCCGACGACGAGGATGCTCCACCAGGTTACGAGGATGTTCCACCACCAGTTCAGGAGGAGATTCCACCGGTTCAGGAGGCAGATTGGACGGCTCAGATGGCTGCTTTGACATCTAGTATGGGGCAGATGTCATCACGGTTCGATTCATTCGCGGACCGCATGGAGGATCGTTACTACGATCTCAACTCCTCCATCAGCCACGTCAGCAGCCAGGTCGGGCACTTACAGTCGGAGTTTGATAGCAGGAGCCGTTACAAGGACGAGGTTTTATACCAGTACCACCAGCGTGCAGGTATTAGCTACCAGGCCTACGACGGATCTTATCACTCTTTTGGCAGTAGCACTCCGATGGACCAGGACCAGCCATCTTCCTCCACCTATGAGGATCGCCACCATATGTGGTCTGCTCAGCACTACCAGTACTATCCTCCTACCGAGGCCCAGAGACAGCAAGATGAGGAGGAACAGAGAGACATTCAGGCGCGCCAGGCGGCAGCTTGGACAGGCCGGTGGCCTGACATGTGATGATGTGGTGTTATATTTGTGTTTTTAAGACAATTTCTATTTTTATTTATTTCGTATGGATTATTATTTGGGATTTTTGTATTTGGATTATGTATTTCTTTTTATTATTTACTTGTGGTGCTTAATATGTGTGCATGTGTTTCCCATTTTAGAATATCAACCATTTTAGTGGAAGTAATGCCGAAAATCCGAATTTTCAAAGGAAGCTATGCAGATTTTTTGAGGACGTTAAGCTTTTACAGCCATACATTCTTTCGACTGCTATTTCCTTTCACAGCATTCGACATCTAAATGGGGGAGTTCTTTTTCCTTTCTCTTTTTCTTGTTCCACTTATTCGCTGAAATTTTTTTTACAATGAGGACATTGTATTGTTTAAGTGTGGGGAAGGGGTTAGGAAAGAATCTATTTGTCCTTAGGAACAATTTGTGTGAAAATTTAAATTTTTTTTTGACATGTTTCTTGTAATTAGTTTTAACTAGTTGCATAACTAGGCGCACTTACCCGTTACATAATTGTGAGGATTTGAGCCTTTATAGCATACATTTTATATGCTTTTATCTTCAATTGTTATGAGTGTGCCGGTGACTTGTAGACTTTAGAACTTGACACTGTATACGCTTCGAGGCTATGAATGAGCATAAGTTTACTTATTAGTAACTAGGAAAGAGGCAAAAGAATTAGGATTGTTAAACAGTTGATTGGCCTATTCGTTTCTTATAGTCGGTAACTACACTGGTTATTTGACTCACACTACCTATCGAGCACTCGTTTTTAGTGTTTTTGACGTTTAGATACCATATTTGCGCCAAACCTTTTTCTTTTATCACCTTTCCATATATATTCCATAAATTGAGCCTAAATATCTAAGTCGTTAATCCAGATATTTTTGTTGAAAATTTTCCTCTTTCTTAACTTGATTGATTATTAGACGGAATGTTATATATGATGGCGTGGAGTTGTTTAATTTACTTAAGTTCACGGAACAAGTTACATGTGGATATGAGTTAAGAGTTATTCATAATTTTGATGGACCTTTTGAGCGGTGTCTTTAATATAAAAAAAAAATAATAAAAAAAAAAATTATTTATTAAAGCCCGTACTAGGTAGCCAATGATTGTTGAAGTTATTTAACGAAATTTGCGAGAAATAAAAATTCTCAATTGAAGCGTTGAAGAATTAAGACGAAGTTTGGTCTTAGGAGTTTCATCAGAGTGAGCCATTAGGGATAATCAATCGAGTTTTGAAAGTAATATGGTTTTTGACTAAAATATTGGGATTTGTAGACTAATTGGAATTTGATTGTTTCATATCGTTCATATTAATTCACTTTCATCCCATTTTCCATTATTTTACCCATCACCCATTGATATGACCATAAGCCCTCTGAACTAGTTACTTAGACTCTATTGGTGGAGAAGCGTATCGTTATCAAGCCTATGATAGAATACTTGTCATGACTGAGCTTTGAGCGATTTCACATATATATTACACTTATATTAGCTTTTTGAGTGATTGAGTGTTATACTTCCCAAATCGTGAGATGCTTAGTTATGCATTTAAATTTTGGCTTGGTAATTATTAAATTCATCTTCGTAAATAATTTTTTTTTGTAATTTACTTGATTCATCGAGTATTTTATTTTTATTGAAGATGTTTGTTTTGTTCTAAATCTAATAGTTTACTTGAGGACAAGTAAGATTCAAGTGTGGGGAATTTGATGTGCCTGAAATAATCTATATTTTGTAACCACATTTATCATATTTAAGCTCGTTTTCTGCAACTTTTGTTATGATTTGGTATATCTTTAGTAAGAATTGCAGATTAGAGTTATATTTGGATCATGGAGCGAAAAGGAGCTGAAACCGGCTTGAAACGGAGACGAACGAGCAAGAAATGTGAAGTTTGGAGAAACAGCCGGCGGCTGAATCAAAACAGCCGGCGGCTGAATTAAATTTTTCACTTTTGTTCTTAACGTGCCGCGGAAGCAACTTTTTCAGCCGCGCCTTTTAGCCGACGGCTGAATTCAGCCAGCCGACGGCTAAATCAGTCGGTTTAAATATTTATAAATAGGCTTCTAGGGTTCGGGTTTTTAACACATTATTCATTATTTTCAACCTACATCCATTCTGGAAAGCTGCAAGGAGAGTCCTAGAAGCCGTTGATCACGTGGAAGCTTTGGTTAATCATCATTAATCAATCTGGAAGTTAGCAATTGTTTGGTTTGAACTTTAATGCATTATTTTCTTGATACAATGTTTTGTTTTAAGACTTATTCTGTTATTTGCTTACAATCCAACATGAGCTAAACTCTTTAAGCGATTGCTTGGATTGTTGAACCTGGATCTATGTTTTAATCAAGTTTATGTTTGAACTCATTGGTTTTTCCTTTATTATTTACGTTTAATCGCGATCCATGTTTATTCAAAGTTATTAAATTTACTACTTAGCGTGATTGATAGATCTATAACATAACTAGCGTTCTTATAAATTTATCAGTTATTTACAATTATATGATTTATTAGATAATTGTAGCTTGATACTTAATTGAGATAGGCTAAGAGATTAGTAATTTAATGAATTGAATGAACATGACAATTATATCGAATTTGAATAATTGAGACTTTTGTTAATTCGTAGTCGACAGATTAAATTGTAAATAATAGTGAACTTAAAGCACAATTTAGAGTGGATAAATCTAAGATAGCTCTTGATGTACGAACAGTCGTATGATCTTTCTCTAAAATTGTAGGATTAGATAACTCTAGCGGGAAATCTAGTTATCATAGAAATCACAGTTAAACCAATCAAACATATTCTTGTTAATCATGATCCAGGTTAAACGTAATTCCAAGTAATCGTTGCTTTTAATATCTGATTAATTATCAAAGACTTTTCGAAACAGTTTTTCATCCGCAATCCACTTAGTTAATTAAATTGCTATTTACTTTAGTTATTTGTTTTCTGAATTATGTTCTCTCAGAACTAAAACGTCCCCCTAATTTACTTGCTTTAATTAGTTTAATTATATAATTTGAGATAACGAATATAAATACACGTTCCCTGAGTTCGATCCGGACTTACTAATTCTATATTTGCGTACGATCAGGTACACTGCCTGTATTGTGTGTTAATCTACATTGGTAAAATCCTTTTCTAAACTTTAAATAATTTTATGTTATAAAATACACATCAATCACAAAGACATGCTGTTTGAAAATTCGTCCGTGTCCTAGAAAATTTTTAACATTTTGGTGCTAGACTCAATAGTGCATGAAATGAAGTCGAGAAATGGATTTGGTGTTCTCTTGTTTTAATATCAACATTATCCAAGTGAGAATATGATAGAAATGTGCTAATTCTCCGTGTATATTGAAACAAATTCTTGTGAAGAATTTGAGTGACGATGAGGTATATGTGCCTTGCATCACTGGGTCCATGATGGATACTTGGCTACCCGACGAGTTAATCGGTAAAGAATTGGTCTCACATTCTTTTCACCGTATCATACACGCCTCACTCAACCTCTCATAATTTTTCAACTCCACCCTCATTTTGGCATTTTGAAAAACAATGTTTTTGTTGATTTTGCACATTTAATCTCCAATCCTAGACCTAAAGGACCCTCACAATTTGAAAGTGATTCCTTGGATAAGTCTCACCGGCTCTGGTTGGACTATAGGAAAAAGATATATTATTGAAAACCGCTCAAGGTGCATCAACATTTTGCCAAATTTTGAGAGACATTTGTCAACCCAAAGATGTGGAATTTACAATATGGTGACAATTTCCAAAGTGACTTGGAAGTTTGCAATATTTTCGAAAAGACGCTCCCCCTCAACATATGCATTTCATTATCAAAAACTTAACATATGAAGAGTAAGTGAAAATCAATATTATGACAAAAATGTTTTTGTTTATGGGATGTCTTTTTCGAAAATTCATTTGATAAGTTCATGAAAGAATATTGCATTTCGGAAGATTTATTTGAAAAGTTGTTTCGTTGAAGCTCCTTTGAAAGATTGTGTTCGTTGAAGCTCATTTGAAAGATTTAGGAGCAGAGACGGAGCCAAAAATCAGTATTAGGGGGGGGGCCGGAAAAATTTCGATAGTAACATACAACTTCGATATAAGTTATAAAACATATGGTAGTTTAAAACAGGGAAGCAATATATACATAGGGAAGGGGAAATGGAACACAATCTTGAACACCTGGATACAATATAAACCCTTCACTCCACCATTTCTCATTCACCATGTCACAAAAATCGTTAGTTCCATTATCAGAAAAAGAAATAATAAAGTGAAATCCCATTACCAGATATTGGGACAAACTAACGAACAAACCCCACTACCACTTTACCTTTTCAGCAAAAAGCAAACAAAAAACTCTAAGAAGCATTTCATCAAACAGTTTATATGCAATAATAATTACAAAATAAGACCTTTCATGGATAACCGAAGCATCATTTTCTTTGTGATTAAACAGCTCCGGCATGTTATCAAACAACCGATTCGCTCCACCATCAGCACAAACCCGGATTTTTGCTGCTCTACATCAACGTTATGATGAAATTATAAGATATAAAGAAATTAAACTTGAGTATTTATCTTACCCCACTATCCACCACCCTCAATGCTTCCTATATAAACCCTTCACTCCACCATTTCTCATTCACCATTTCTGCAGCATGTCGCCTGTTAGGGGGGGCCGAGCACCCTCCAGCCCCCCCACTGGCTCCGTCGCTGTTTAGGAGGTAGTTCGAAAAATGATTTTACGAACTCCCCCTCAAAGTTGGATTCTCTACGCTCGATAAAACAAGTGTTTTTGAAAACTAGATAAAATAAGAAAAACAACTACTGAATCCTCTCTAAAAGATGAAATAATTATAGGCGAAATTCAAAATCCACTATTAAATCATCTTTTTTTCCCCCGATTGAATCTAGTTATAGTGGAGTTAATCAAATTTGCTAGTTTACAATTTTGAAAAGATTTGTCATTTTTTTTTATTTCTCTTATAAGCACACCGAAAGAGGAATTTTCCTAGTTTGTAACTCTCGTTTAATGATTTATAATCAAAAGATAATTGCGTTTTATTCAAGAGGGGTCGTTTTGCATCCCCTTGTTCTGCAATTTCTTTGGTTGATCTAATGAAAGCCATTGTAACATTTTCATTTCCCAAAGATTTTGTGTCGTAAAGACCATGAGCATGATACATAGCTTTCCTTAGATATTTTGGATTATCATGACCCAAACCTTCTTGTGGATTGAAAAATCGAAACTCTTTCAGTTTGTTTGGAAAAATGAGTTGATTCGTTTGTTCTCTCAAACCATTTCGCTTTAAAGTTTCAACTTCAAGTGCTTGTGATTATAAAGATTTAATTTCCGTTTTATAATCTTCAATTTGTTTTCTTAAAAGTATAAGATTATCGTTAGAACTAAGTCTCTCATTTCTTTCATTATTTAACTCGGTAATTAAATCCATTCTTTTAAATCTTTCATTCATTCGTTCTTTTTTAAGATTCTCGAGTTCCAATAAAACACTTTGATTATATTTCCCCTCATCAAACTTTATGGTTTTTGATTGCTTTTGTAGTGTATTGATTAAATCCAATTTTTCATTAAGTTCATTTGTAAGGATTTGAATATTAAACACACTTTGGTCATATTTTTCCTTCCAAGAAGTTTCTAACTCTTTAAACTCTTCGAGTCTAGAATTGGTAAGGTTTAAAACTTGAAGTTGAGATGTCAAAATTTGGATTTCATTTGAATGCTTAGAATTCTTATTTAAAAGATTAGCCCTTTCTTTTGAAAACCTTAAAACCAATCCGGGGTTAGTTTGCAACTTCTTTTCCAACTCAATAATCGTAGTTTCTACTTTTAAAGATGATGATTGTACCTCATTAGCGTTGGCTTGACATGGTGAGAAGTTTGAACGCTTTACCGTTGACAAAACGTGTACGTTTAACAATGTTTCGCGTTTGATTCAATCTAACATGACCGTTCCAATTAGAAGGAGAAAATTTATTTTCCGTTTCATAACACAACTTCTCTAGCTCCTCTAGTTTTGTCCAAGCTTGATCCGGAAAACAATAAAATGTAAGCCCTTCATCGTTGTCGATTGTGAAATCCAAAACACTTCCCAAAATGTATTTCTTCATGATATAAAATTTAATGGCGAATATCCCTTAAAAGTTGAAAGAAAATTTCTCAATGCTAAAAATTTGAAGAAAAAAACGGATAATCTTGGCCCGTGGTATCTCACGCTTGTACAATCGTTTTTCTGAAACTTGTTGAACCGATCGCTTAAAATAACACCTTTGAATTCACTTTTCAATTTCGATTCCGAAAATATAAATCTCGTATTTTTCCTATGCTTGAATCTCGTCAAAATTCGTCGCGTAAGCTTAATCGGTATCCGAAAACTGCCGAAAAAAGTAAAATTCGCTCTCTTTAAAAAAGTTCTTATTTTTCGATTTCGTCCCTAATGTGAAAACGTGGAATCGCAAAACTTCACTTTTTTTCTTTTTTTTGGTAAAGTCTCGAAACCCTCGTTTTCAACTGATCGTGATCTTTTGTGCTCGTTGTAAACACCTCTTTGTAATGTTATTAATATTCTATTCCTAACACATCTTATACACTTGTGTATACATATGTATTCACTAATGAATATATGGTTAGAATGTATGTCACGAACTACTTCATACACCAGTGAATAGAAGTGTATTCACTTGTGTATACATATGTATTCATCTGTGAATATATGATTCAAATGTGTTTTTGGTAAATTAGTATATACACTAGTGTATCTATAGTATATACACTAGTGTATATACCGAAACCCACAAAAAAAAAAAAAAAAAAAAAAAGTCGTCAAAAGTATATCAAGTGGATGCTCGTTGAAAATAGAATTAAATGCTTGTATAAATAATGTAATTAGTTTTTCCTACAACATAGTTATACTGTAGATATGTTAATCTAAAGTTAATTGTTAATTTAAAGTTGATTTAAATTAGTGGTTAAAAAATGGTTAATATGGTTTTTAAATATTTAATGGTTCTTATTAGAACCCATATATATATATATATATATATATATATATATATATATATATATATATATATATATATATATATATATATATATATATATATATATATATATATATATATAAAACGTTACAATGGATGTTATTTGGATATAAAAGTTGTTACAAATTTAATTAAAAACAAAAATGGAAACAGTCCAATATGAAGAAATTGTTATGAATCATTGGTATGGATAACACGTTTCAACTTGCATGTCTATTACTATTCTATTTCCCAATTCTTCACTTTTGCTTGGTAAATGTATAGTTGATTTTGTAGTATAAATATGGATGTAATATGAAGTTGTAAGATGCACCATATACACTTATCAAAGTGATATATTAATTATCCCACCTTATTCTTTCTTATTGTAAAGTTCTTAATATAGTTGATAATTTACTATAGTATAAGCATATTTATAACACGTTATCAGCACGAAAAACTTTTATCAAAAAGATTAAAACAAGTTCAAGGTATATCCACTATAATCAAGAAATCATCAAGGTAAACATTTTTCCTAATAAAACTTTATACATTACCATAAAAGAGGTAACCATCATAATACTCAAATTTGTAAAGTAAAAGATTTTTAATTATGAACTACTAACTTTTACCAATATTTCATCATATAGTAATGGACTACTAATTTATTATACATTAATGGACTACTAACTTATAAATATTTTAATGGACTACTAACTTTTACTAATCTTTAACATTTATTTTAATGTATACTAACATTTGCTCTTAACCTTAGTAATGCTTATTTGTTACTAACTTACTAACTTCTATTTATATATAATGTACACTATCTTTACTCTTAACTCTCGTAACTTATATTTATTGATACTAACTTTTATTACTAATTCTTATTTATGTACACTAACTTTATTCTTAACTTTGCTAATTTATATTTATTGATACTAACTTTTATTCTTATATTCATTTTTATTATTGTTTACTAAATTAATGTTTCTATTCTTATAATTATAATTTCTAAGTTTTTCTTAATTACCATGTTTAACGATTTAATTACAAAGTTATTATTTTAAAATATATAATTACAACGGCTATATAACGGTTATAAACGACGTTATAACGGCTACATTTTTCACTATAAATTGAGAACTCTGGTTCATCCTTTTTCACAAAATAATTCTCTCTTTTCTCAAATTCATTTGGTTCAAAGACTTTTGAAGATGATTCATCCGCTTTTAATTTTCGTCATTGTATTAATTATGTTATTGATCATTCCCCTTGTTCAACTTCCATGGCTTGAATTTTATTTTTTCTTGACCTTACTTGTAACTGTTGTTTTTCCACTTCTTTGTGTTTCATTATGCATTGATATATATGGATTCTAATTTTAATATTTGTTCAATTCTTATAGTTACAATATGTCGAACATTGCAAAAATTGAATTCAAAGCACTTGATATAAATGGCAAAGATTATATGACATGGACCGCAAGGGTCAAGAGGCATCTTGAATTCATGGGTATTTTAGATACCATAAAAGCAGAAAATGAATGTTCATCGCTAGAAAAAGCGAAAGCTAATGTTTTCATTAATAAGCATTTGGATGATATGCTAGAAATGGAATATTTTATTATAACATATCCATTCCTTTTATGGAAGGATCTTGAAATAAGATTTAATCATCAAAAAGAAGTATTACTTCCATCTGCTAGGGATGAATGGAGAAATCTAAGATTCCAAGATTTTAAAAAATTAAATGAATACACCTCCACTATGTTTAGAATATGTTCAACACTTGAATTTTGTGGACATGGTGTTACAGAGGAAGAAAGGTTGGAGAAAACATTCTCCACCTTTCATGCATCAAACATAAATTTACAACAACAATATAGGTTACAGAATTTTAAAAGATATTCTGAACTGAATGCATTTCTCCTTGTCGCTGAACAAAAAAATGAACTTTTGATGAAAAATCACGAGTCCCGTCCTACAGGATCATTAGCATTGCCTGAAGAAAATGCTGCAAACATAGATGGTTCCAAAAATAATATGAGTGGACGAGGACGTGGTCGTGGACGAGGTCCTGGACGAGGTCCTGGACGAGGTCCTGGACATTTTGGCCCAAACCATCCTTATGGCCACAACCATAATTCTGGTCGAAACCAAAACTTGGTAGAGGTCAATCTTATGGTCGTGGGCGTTGGCATGGGCGTGGGCGTGGTCGTTCAAATTATTACCATGCTCCCCGAAACAAAAAGTTTCAAGCACAAAGAAATTCGAAAACAACAAATCATGGTGATGGAGCAGGTCCTTCTCAGAATCATGAAGATATTTGTTTTAGATGTGGTGTAAAAGGACATTGGTCTAAAAACTGTCGAACGCCTCACCACCTTTGTGAACTCTACAAAGAATCCTTGAAAGGAAAAGATAAGGAAGCAAACCTTATTGATGATCTTGAGTTTACAGAAACTGAGCTCAATGTTGCAGATTATTGCAATAATCTTAACCTTTTGGATTGATATGGATCTTGATGACCTCTATTTACTAAGTTTATGTTTAATAACTATGTTTATGTTCCCATAACTATGTTTCTCTTTTATAACTATTTTTTCAATTTCTTAACTTGTCTTTATGTTCCATGTAATATTTATGCAATAAATGTACCTTTTGTTATTATCTACTTGACTCATCTCTTATTTTTTTTAATATTTGAAGTCTGATATGAGTTCCACTGGAATACAACATCAAACAAAGGTTGGAGATCTCTGCATATCAGATAGTGGTGCCACACACACTATACTGAAAACTAAGAAATATTTCTCTGAACTGAAACCTACAAAAGCAACCATTCGCACTATATCAGGTCCTGTAGACTTGATAGAAGGAATGGGAAAGGCTAATTTTATGCTACCTAATGGTACAAAGCTTTTGATAAATAATGCTTTATTTTCTCCAAAGTCGTCGAGAAATTTATTGAGTTTTAGTGACATATACCTTAATGGATATGATACTCAAACAGTGACTATAGGTCATGAGAAATATATGCATATTGTTGAAAAGAACAAAGTTCTCGAAACACTACCAAGACTTCATTCTGGTTTACATTATACACATATACATTTGGCGGAATCAAATATGGTAATGAAAGAAAAATATAGTAATCCTGGAATAATTACTTTATGGCATGACATATTAGGCCATCCAGGATCAACAATGATGCGAAGGATAGTTGACAGTACTCATGGACATCCATTGAAGGATCATAAGATACCTCAATCAGGTTCAATAATTCCATGCACATCATGTTCTCTTGGAAAATTAATTGTGAGACCTTCACCACTTAAAGTTGAAAATGAATCACCTGTGTTTCTTGAAAGAATTCACGGTGACATATGTGGTCCAATTCACCCACCATGTGGACCATAGATATTTTATGGTTTTAATAGATGAATCAAGTAGATGGTCTCATGTTTGCTTACTTTCAACTCGTAATGTGGCATTTGCAAAATTCCTGGCTTAAATTATCAAGTTAAGAGCACATTTTCCTGATTACACTGTTAAAAGGGTAAGACTTGATAATTCTGGTGAATTTTCATCCCAAGCATTTGATGACTATTGTATGTCTGTAGGGATTGTTGTTGAACATCCAATTTCTCATGTTTACACGCAAAATGGTTTAGCAGAATCACTGATTAAACGTCTTCAACTAATAGCTAGACCATTAATAATGAGAACAAAGCTACCTGTATCAATATGTGGCCATGCAATTTTACATGCTTCATCACTGATTCGTTTAAGACCAAGTGCTAATCATACGTATTCTCCCATGCAACTTGCTTTTGGGCAAGAGCCAGACATTTCTCACCTTAGAGTTTTTGGTTGTGCTGTATATGTTCCCATTGCACCACCACACCGTACAAAAATGGGACCTCGGAGGAGGTTAGGAATATATGTTAGATATGAAACATCTTCTATCATAAGATATCTTGAACCACTAACAGGTGACGTTTTTACAGCACGTCTAGCTGATTGCCAATTAATGAGACAACCTTTCCAACATTAGGGGGAGAAAAGAAAATCAAAGAAAAAGATGTTTCATGGTGTGAACCTTATTTGTTGCATCTTGATCCTCGCACCAAACAATGTGAAACGGAAGTTCAAAAGATTATGCACTTGCAACAAATTGCAAATCAATTACCCGATGCATTTGTTGATACAAAAAGAGTGACCAAATCATATATACCAGCTGTTAACGCTCCAGCTCGAATTGAGATCCCAGATGGAAAATCTGAGATAAAGTCACTCAAGAGTCTAAAACACGCTTGAAGCGTGGAAGACCAATTGGTTCCAAAGATAAAAATCCCCGCAAAAGAAAAGGTGCAGAGAATACAAATGATCACGAGAAAAGTGTTATAGAAGAAACACAAAATATCATCGTTTCTCCAGTAGAGGAAATGAATGATAACAATAAAGAGATTGCAATCAATTATGAAAATACACATGCATTATGGAACCGAAACGAAATGGAAAATATTGATGAAATATTTTCATATAATGTTGCGTGTGAGGTTATGAATGAAAATGATGATCCTGAACCTCGGTATGTTATTGATTGTCAAAATAGACATGATTGGGTTAAATGGAAAGACGCCATGCAAGCTGAATTAAATTCTCTCAATAAACGGAAGGTTTTTGGACCTATTGTTATCACTCCCAAATCCATGAAACCTGTAGGGTACAGATGGATATTTATACGTAAAAGAAATGAGAAAAATGAAATTATAAGATACAAGGCCAGACTTGTGGCTCAAGGTTTTTCTCAAAGACCGGGGATTGATTACGATGAAACATATTCTCCTGTTATGGATGCTATCACTTTTAGATATTTAATTAGTCTAGCAGTTTCTAAGAATTTAGAAATGCGTCTCATGGATGTTGTTACTGCTTACTTGTATGGATCACTAGATAGTGATATCTATATGAAGATCCCAGAAGGATTTAAAATGCCTGAAACATTACGTACAAAACCCAAAGAAATGTACTCAATAAAATTACAAAGGTCTTTATATGGTTTAAAGCAATCTGGACGGATATGGTATAATCGCTTGAGTGATTACTTGATAAGCAAAGGCTATACAAATAATCTTATTTGTCCATGCGTCTTTATTAAGAAAACAACATCTGGATATGTGATCATAGCTGTCTACGTTGATGATTTAAACATCATTGGAACAAACGATGAAATTAATGAAGTGATTGTGCTTTTATAGAAATAATTTGAAATGAAAGACCTTGGAAAAACCAAATACTGCCTTGGTTTACAGATTGAGCACATGAATAATGGTATACTTGTACATCAATCAAATTATACAGAAAAGGTCTTATAACGTTTCAATATGGACAAAGCAAATCCGTTAAGCACACCAATGGTTGTTAGAACACTCAACATTGACAATGATCCATTTCGTCCTTGCGAAGAAAACGAAGAAGTTCTTGGTCCTGAAGTACCATATCTAAGTGCAATTGTAGCTCTTATGTCTCTTACTAATTGTACTAGACTTGATATTTCTTTTGCAGTTAATTTGTTAGCAAGATTCAGTTCATCTCCCACCAAACGACACTGGAACGGAATCAAACATGTTTTTCGATACCTTCGAGGGACTGTTGATTTGGGTTTATTTTATTCTAACAATTCCAAACAAGGGTTGATAGGTTATGCAGATGCAGGTTAGTTATCTGATCCTCATAAAGCTAGGTCTCAAACTGGATATGTATTCATGAATGGGGGTACTGCAATTTCATGGTGTTCTCAGAAACAAACTCTAGTTGCAACATCTTCAAATCATGCTGAAGTTATTGCACTACATGAAGCTAGTAGAGAGTTTGTATGGTTAAGATCAATGACACAACTTATTGTGACCTCTTGTGGAGTAGAGACAGACAAAACTGCTACTATGATCTATGAAGATAATGCAGCTTGTGTCGCACAGATGAAGGAGGGGTATATCAAGAGTGACAGAACTAAACATATACCACCAAGATTTTTCTCATACACACGAGACCTTATAAAGGATGAGCAGATTGAAATGAAATATGTTCAATCTAGCAATAATTCAGCAGATCTTTTCACGAAGGCACTTCCTACTGCAACTTTCAGAAAGCATGTCTGTGATATTGGAATGAGACATTTGCATAGTATGTAACATTTTATGGATGTCTAAATGAGGGGGAGTCAACTATACACTGCACTCTTTTTCCCTTGGCTAAAGTTTTTTTTTTTCCCATTGGGTTTTTCTGTGGCAAGGTTTTTAACGAGGCAGTACTTTACATTTGAACTCTGTTTTGAAAGCGTCTCATCCAAGGGGGAGTGTTATGAATCATTGGTATGGATAACACGTTTCAACTTGCATGTCTATTACTATTCTATTTCCCAATTCTTCACTTTTGCTTGGTAAATGTATAGTTGATTTTGTAGTATAAATATGGATGTAATATGAAGTTGTAAGATGCACAATATACACTTATTAAAGTGATATATTAATTCTCGCACCTTATTCTTTCTTATTCTAAAGTTCTTATTATAGTTGTTAATTTACTATAATATTAGCATATTTATAACAGAAATTTGATAGTTATAGGAGCATAAGTAACGTGAAAAATAATATTAGAAGGACCAACATAGCTACTTTTAAATAGTATAGGGACAATTTTGTCTGTCGGCTTCATCTTTGACTTCGTTTCCCCAGACTTCATTTCATCGCCTTTATTGCCTCTTGTACTATGTCAACTGTTTTTGTTTTCTTTTTCTTTTTCTTTTAACAAGAACTAAAGTCGAACATTCACATTACAAAAATAAAAAAAATAGCATACTAATAAAACCAAATATGTTATCACAAATTTTGTTTTGTTATATCTTACTGAAAAAATTGGTTATGTATTTTCGAAATTACCTCTTTAATATAAGCAAATTATACATATAATAATTTTTTGATGACAACCGTTAGGGCGTCCGACATCAAAACCCAACAACAATAGATAGCTTTTGCATATACTCTTACGACTCAATGCTAAAAAATCAGATTGAAACTGGAGAATAAAAACAATGAAATCAAAGACATACTTATCTAAATCGGTTTCTTATTGTTACGCTTCTTCATTTGAGTAAAACTTTGGTTCTAAACTAATGGGGCAAGAAACGATTTAATTGACCCAAGAACACAAGCGATTGTTTACTTATGGATTATTAATTAACTGGATAATTTATCAAAATGTCTAAAAATTGACAATATTAAACGAACAGAGTCAAATCTTAATTATAAATCTTAATATATTTGATGTTTTTATATATTTATCAAGACAAAAGTTTAAACGAGAACCAACAAAATATTGTGAACCGTGAGAATCGCCACAAGAATCTTTGTTCACATATTTTTTAGTCTGTTTCTATGTAAAAACTAATGAAGAATAAAAATCGAGTAAAAAATGTTGAAATAAACAAATAAATAAATCCGTCGTAAGGTACAAGTTCTCGATTAATTCACAAATGAATATTTAAATGATGATCATTGAATTGTATGTGAACAAATCGAAACACGCATAATTTAAGAAGTATTTTTATTTATTTTTTCAATTTTTTTCTTGATTTGTACTGTAATATCTATTAGTTTGTAAATATGAACGAACTCAAAAACACGTTAACAAAATTTTTTCTTAGTGGTACTTAAGTTTCTTAACCTTTTTTTAATTCTTATTTAAACCTAACTCTAGCAAGTAATATTGCATGTGTAAATTTAAAATAACCATCGACTTTCGTAAGAGAAATATCAAATTCGTGTATTCTCCACCACCTATTTGTTACAGATTTTTTAATTTTAGAGTTTTATAGTGGTTCTTCATCATGTATTACTTAAAATGATTAACCCATATTTGTCCTAGAATATGCCCACTAGCCAATTAACAAAAATAGTTTTAACCCGAATTAAACAATTGATATTTTGATGATGGTTTTAACCCATTATCGAAATGACCCATTCACAACATTTAAACCGGACCATAAACAAAATAAGAATGTTAAGATATAGTTTGGAGAAAGTAAAACACAAAATAGTTGATACAGATGTCCGAAAAGCCAGAACCAATAACCAATTATTGAAAATATGGCGAGACGATTAACAAGATTTCTTGAGGGAGTTTATTAACATAGTCCGGAGCTATATGTAAAATATTTAAACACGCTAAATTTATTATATATCAAAAACAACACCCTTTCATTCAAGCAACCACACTGCCTTTAAATCCACTTTTAAAAATATGTGTTATACCACTAATTATATGTGTCTAAATACTTTAGAGTTTAAACATTGGTCCGAAAATTATGTCTAGCAATAATCCTTTTTTAATACTAGAAAATAACTCCAATATCTATTTATAGGGTTGAGATTAAGAAAAACTATTAAAAAAATTGAGACTAAATGGACCAATCACAACTCTTCATTTCAAAAACTAATCATAACTTTTTTTTTGTTTAAAAATTAATTATCTCATAAACGGTAAATGTATTAAACGAATAAATTGTACCATTAAAACGAGCATTTTCTCCTCTTTCTATAGAGCACACACTCGATATACTTTTGACGAAATTTATTTTCGGGTTTTTTTACGAGTTTTGAAATTTTATATTAGAAATCACTGTTTTATCATATGTGATATCAGTAGTTTGACATATTATTTTTTTGTTTTTCTTTTTGATTTAAGTTGAATGTATGTAATATAATAAATCTATGTTTCGAAACTCGTATTTAGTTTTCAAATCATATGCGATATTGTCTTACGAATTTCAACATTTGGCCATAAACGAAAAAATAAAAGTCGTCAAAATTCGAACTTTTTTCTGGGTCTATATAGGTTATACATTGTATAACATTGTTGTGTATTAAAATTCATATTTAGAGTTAAAATCATGTGTGTTATTTTGTCTTTTAAGTTTTGAAATTTTTACATACATAATATCATGTATGATTTATATTTATATCATATATGATTTACAGTAATATCATATATGATATTGTATTATCATATATGATTTTAGTATATATCACATATGATTTATATTCATATCATATATGATTTACACTTGTCACACCCCGCTAAAGCGGAAACACGGGATGTGAGAGCTGGAAGATCATTACACGGTCATAAGCAAACATAAACGATTTAAGTCATTTCATTAAAAATGAAATTGTTCAAAGTTCAACCAAGCAGTTCATAAGTTTTAAAAATAAAGTACAAGTACAATGTTTCAACATAAAAATTCCCAAAATAGAAAGGTCCTTTCCCAATGAGCGCCTCACATGACCATATCGACCCTCTTTTGCCCTGCATTCCGAACACTTACTTTAATTTCCTGAAACATAAGATAAAGTGTCAACTACATAAAGTAGTGAGTGAGTTACAGTTTAGAGATTCGGTAAGGTTTCCAAAAATAGAAAGTTGCCAAAAATAGGAAGTTGCTAAAAATAGAAAGTTGCATAACATATATTGACGTCATAAGTACAAAGAGCGATTCGACGTTTGAACATATATGTAATTAATAAGAGTTTGTACGTACGCGAGTATAATATTTAAATAAACTCGTATAATAAAGTTGTAGCGGAATTCAAGCGCTAAAAAGGTACATGCGTAGGGAGTTTGTGTTTAACTAAATAGTAACTTGTATCAATCACTTGGCATAATATAAGTAGTAAGTATACACTAAACCGATTGTATGGTCCTGAACTAGCCCAAAAATGTTTAATTGATTGAACGTTTGAACTTAGTAATATGTACTTGGGACGCTAACCCTTAGTAAGGAGTGACCGCTACTAAGTATCCTAGTTTAGTTAACCCGCTAAGGCAACAACACAAATACGCATAAAAGCTGCAATAAGTTTCGAACAGTTTCAAATAAGTTGCATAGTTTCAAAGTTTCATGAGTTTAAAATGTTTCAAGTTTCCAAATGTTTAATAATTCGCAAATAGTGTTAAAAGTACAAACATGTGATCTTATGCTTCCCCCAAATAATGTTTAAAATGTACAAAAGTAAAACAAATGGGGTTGTAACTCACGGTTTGCGGAGAAAGTGAACTCGGAATCGGTCGGAAAATGGAGCCGGGAATCACAGAATGCCTAAGGAATACCAAGATTGTCCAAAAGTTAATATCTTATTAGGTTCTTTATATATATAAGAGATTATGTAATTTTTGTTCATAATAGAGTATTAGAGTCAAAATTGTCCAAAAATTGGTCCGAAGCGGTTAACGTTTATTTTTAGTCCGAAGGTTCAAAGTTGATGTTATTATTATGATAAACATGTTTAGGTTACTGAAATGGTTTAGATTTTCTAACGAAATTTGGGCAGCGCTTCCGCGCCCAAATTTCGTGTCCAAAACCTACAACCATTTCCGCTCACAAAACATGTTTACACACATAATAACTTAATAACAAGTCCATTTAAGTCCAAAGAGTCCAAAACAAGTCATCATTATTATAGTTTTTATACATCTCAGTCCCATAATAATATTAGCAACAGTCCAGAATGTGTATATAAGTTTCTAACGAGTAAAACGACGATTTTCGGGAGGAACAGCAGCCCGGTGCGCAGCACCTGTCAGGGGGTGTTGCGCACCTCCTTGCTGTTCTTCCCGTTTTGTGATTTTTCTTGCCAAAACGTTTTATTACTCATGGATTTCGACATGCAACCAGTAGATATCTTATAAAACACCATTTTTATAGTTTCTAAACAACTTTTATCCACAAAAACATAGATCTAAGTATTATTTTGATAAAAATCGTTTTTGTATAAAAAGTGATATAAATCTTTATAAAAACTCATTTTTATTGTTTAGATCTTACATGCAATTAGTAAAAATAGTAAATAAAGGTAAGATTAAGATTTCTACCGAATGAAAGTGAGTGGATGATGTTTTTGAATGATCTAGAGCTCCAAAAGTGGTAGTAAAAGCTTGAAACCGAAAATAAACTTGCACCTTCTTGCTTGTTTTGATTACTAAACGTTTTTGATGGTGGATTTAGGAGGATTTGTGGCTGTAAACCTCTGGAGTTGATGGTGTTTTTAGAGAGAAGGTAGAGAGAAATGAGTGTATAGGTGTTTTGTGTGTGTGTTTTTGATTAAAGAAAAGAGAAATGAAAATAAAAGGGATAGAGTAATAATGGGGGGAGTCTTGGGGCAGTAAAATACAGTTATGATGATAAAAATCCGAGTTTGATTGGTTGTGGTTTGTGTAAAAACGAGGCAAGGACTGAAAGTGTAAAATTTTTGAAATCTGGCACTAGGTGCTGCGCACCAAAGCAATAGGTGCTGCGCACCTAGCCCAAAATCAGTGTTTTTCTGATTTTTTTTGTTTTTACGTTATTGCTTCGTTGGACCTTTTTGTTAATTGAAAGTTCTTAAGTATGATTTGTTATGAACTTAGGAAAGTTCATTAGATGTTTTCTTGGTATTAGGACTTATAAAATTGATTCCGGGAGTTATTCCGACACTAGTTCCGATAAAGTACAGACTCAACAGTTACGAACTAGAACAAAGTGAACACGATAAAGGAGTAACTAGAGAATTGAACCGATATAATAACTGAACAAGTACCTGATTTTTAGACGGTTGTCACATCATCCCCGGGTTGAAAGAAATTTCGTCCCGAAATTTGACTCGTCACATCAGGTAGAAGTATCTTCGAACAAATGAGGATACTTTTGACGTATCTGGTCTTCACGTTCCCATGTGAATTCGTGACCACGTCGGGAGTTCCAACGAACTTTGACAATCGGAACACGGCTTTGTCTGAGTTGCTTGACCTCTCGGTCTACAACTTCAAGCGGTTCCTCGATGAAATTGAGCTTGTTGTCGATCTTGACCTCGTCGAGTGGGATGACGATGGTCTCATCGGATAGGCACTTTTTCAAGTGCGAGACATGGAACACGTTATGAACATTGGAAAGAATTGGCGGGAGTTGGAGTCGATAGGCTACTGGACCAATACGCTCGATGACTTCAAACGGTCCGGTGTACCTGGGGCTTAGCTTACCGCGTTTCCCGAAGCGAACTGTCCCTTTCCATGGCGATACTTTCAGAAGCACACGATCGCCGACCTGGAACTCAAGGGGTTTTCTTCGGTTATCGGCGTAGCTCTTCTGCCGAGTACAGAACGTCTTCAGTCGCTCTCTGATGGTGGTGATCTTGTCGATGGTTTCTTGAACAATGTCGAGCCTTGTAAGCTGTCGATCACCGGCTTCAAGCCAACAAAGCGGCGATTGGCACTTGCGTCCATATAAGGCCTCGAATGGAGCACACTTAATGCTTGCGTGGTAGCTGTTGTTGTACGAAAACTCGACCAATGGAAGATGAGTATCCCAACTTCCTCCAAAATCAACTACACATGCTCTAAGCATATCCTCAAGCGTTTGGATCGTCCTCTCGCTTTGACCATCGGTCTGAGGGTGGTAAGCTGTGCTAAGATCCAATCGCGTCCCGAGCGATTTCTGGAGCACGTTCCAAAAGCGAGACGTGAACCGACTATCTCTGTCAGAAATGATGGAGAGAGGTGTCCCGTGGCGAGAGATGATCTCGTTGATGTAGATTTGCGCGAATTTCTCCATCGAGTGAGTTTCTCGTACCGGCAAAAAATGAGCAGACTTAGTCAAACGGTCCACAATTACCCAAATTGTGTCGTTACCCTTTGTCGTCCGGGGTAACTTGGTAATGAAATCCATGGAGATTTGCTCCCACTTCCACATAGGTATCTCCGGTTGCTGCAGTAGTCCTGAGGGTTTCTGATACTCCGCCTTGACCTGGGAGCAAGTGAGACACTTAGCTACGTACAAGGCGATATCTTTCTTCATGCCCGGCCACCAATAATACTCCTTAAGATCCTTGTACAACTTGTCTGAACCGGGGTGGATGGAGTATCGGGAACGGTGGCCTTCATCCAAAATTAACTTACGAAGATCCCCGGACTTCGGAATCCATGCTCGGCCCTTGAAGTAGTGAATTCCGTCGGATTTGCGTTCGAACTCCTTCTCATGATTGTGCAAAGTTTCTCCCTTTAGGTTCTCGGGCTTCAACGCTTCTCGCTGAACCTCGGCGATTTGCGTTTGAAAGTTCGTCTGAATCTGGATACCTAATGCTCTAACCCGAGATGGTCTCACCCTTTCCTTCCGACTAAGGGCGTCTGCTACTACGTTTGCTTTACCCGGGTGGTACTTGATCTCGCAATCGTAGTCACTCAGCAGTTCGATCCATCTCCTCTGTCTCATGTTGAGCATCTTCTGGTCTAGGATGTGTTGAAGACTCTTGTGATCCGTAAAAACTGTGCACTTAGTTCCATACAAGTAATGCCTCCAGATCTTTAGTGCAAAGACGACTGCTCCCAGCTCTAAGTCGTGAGTGGTATAGTTCTGCTCGTGAACCTTGAGTTGTCTCGAAGCGTAGGCGATGACCTTGTCTTTCTGCATAAGGACACACCCAAGTCCTTGATGGGATGCATCGCAGAATACCACGAAGTTATCCGTACCCTCTGGTAACGACAAAATCGGCGCGTGGCAAAGTTGGTGCTTGAGTTTCTGGAAAGATTCCTCTTGCTTTGTGCCCCAAACAAAATCCTTATCCTTCTGAGTGAGCTCGGTGAGTGGCTTAGCGATCTTCGAGAAATTCTCGATGAACCTTCGATAATAGCCGGCCAACCCTAGAAATTGACGAATTTCCGTAGGAGTCGTCGGGGCTTGCCATTTCTCGATCGCTTCTATCTTAGCCGGATCCACATGGATCCCATCTTGGTTGACCACATGACCAAGGAAATGTACTTCCCGGAGCCAGAATTCGCCCTTAGAGAATTTGGCGTACAGTTTCTGTTCTCGGAGGAGTTCTAAAATGAGTTTCAAGTGTTTAGCGTGATCCTCCTTGTTTTTCGAGTAGATAAGAATGTCATCAATGAACACGATCACGAATTTGTCCAGGTAAGGTCTACACACTCGGTTCATCAAGTCCATGAACACTGCTGGTGCGTTGGTTAGACCGAAAGGCATGACGAGGAACTCATAATGACCGTAACGGGTACGAAAAGCGGTCTTTGGAATGTCGGTCTCACTGACACGAACCTGATGATAACCCGAACGGAGGTCGATTTTCGAGAAATAAGTTGCACCCTGCAACTGGTCGAAAAGGTCATCGATCCTCGGGAGTGGGTATCGGTTCTTGACGGTCAGTTTGTTCAGTTCGCGGTAGTCGATGCACATACGAAAGGATCCGTCTTTCTTTTTAACGAAGAGTATAGGGGCTCCCCAGGGGGACGAGCTAGGACGAATAAGACCATGATCCAAGAGTTCCTGAAGCTGTTTGGACAGCTCTTGCATTTCCGGTGGGGCTAGACGGTACGGTGTCCTAGCGACCGGGGCTGCACCAGGAATGAGGTCTATCCGGAATTCCACTTGTCGATGCGGAGGTAGCCCGGGCAAATCTTCGGGAAAGACATCAGGGTGATCCTTGACTACTGGGATATCTTGAATACGGATCTCCTTGGGTTTACGTTCAACAACGTGGGCAAGAAATGCGTCACAGTCCTTTTCGAGGTACTTACGCATTTTGATGGACGACACGAGACGGAGTGATCGTCCGGGTTTGTCTCCTTGAACGACTAAGGTTTCAGTGTCGGAAAGAGGAATGCGGATGAGCTTGTCAAAACAGACGATCTCAGCTCGGAAACGAGAGAGCCAGTCCATTCCGACGATGACATCAAAGCTTTTCAGCTCGATAGGGATTAAATCGATAGGAAAAGTTTTATCGGACAGGCATATGGAACATCCTACGATTATATCCTTAGCTTCAAACTCCTGACCGTTAGAGTACTCTATGGTGAAGCTATCCTTAAGAATCCTAGATCCTAAGTTAATGAGTGGTCTAAATTCTAAGGACACAAAGCTTCTCTCGGCACCAGAATCGAACAGAACGGATGCATAATGATTATTAACAGGAAACGTACCGTTCACCGCGTTCGGGTCCTGCCGAGCCTCTTCAGCTGTGAGTGCGAATGCACGTCCTCGACCTCGCCCGCCTTGGTTGGGTTGGGCGTTTCGGAGTCTGGGGCAAGCATTCCGGAGGTGCTGATCACTTCCGTACTCGAAGCACACCGGCTTCGGACCTTGAGCTGCCAACTTTTCCGTGCAGTAGTTGGCAAAGTGCCCTTCCTTCTGGCACCTCATACACACGGGACAGTTACCGTGGTGGTGGAAATTGCACTTGTTGCACTTGGGGTTCGTCCCCGTATATCGGTTTCCTGCTGGTGGAGGTGGCGGTGGCGGTGCTACGGCTGCTATGGCAAGGTTGCGGGTGGTCTTCTTCTTCTTGTTCCTCTCGCTCCTCCTTGGAGCCTGGTCAGACTTCCTTTTCTCACCCGAGTCCTTCTTGGATGAGGCAGGAGTGGTGAGTAGGTCACTCGTGAGGAGGTGAGCTAGGATGATCGCACTTTGTAGGGTTTGGGGTTCCTTAGTGAGAACCATTCCTCTGATTTCGGGAACAAGACCGGAAATGTACAGGTCGATCTTGCTTTCCTCGGGAGTTACTAACCTTGGGACCAGTCGGGCCAACTCATGGAATCGGGCAGTGTACCCTTCGATGTCGTTTCCGACCATCTGATGATCCCAGAGCTCAGCCTCGAGCTTTTTGATTTCCCCTTTGGGGCAGTACTCCTCAATCAGGAGGTTCTTGAATTGTTCCCAGGTGAGAGCATAAGCAGTCTCACGTCCCCTATTGCGGACCACATTGTTCCACCAAGTCAGTGCTTTCCCGTGCAATACGTAGGAGGCGTATTGTACTTTCATAGCTTCAGCACATCCACTGATGTGCAGCACCGACTCGATGCTCTCAGACCATGATACCAGGCCTACGGCACCGGTCGTGCCATGGAACTCCTTAGGCTTGCAGGCCATGAAGCTCTTGTAGGTGCAGGCTGGTGGGTTTGGGGGTTGCTGTTGGTTCTGGTGGTTGTTCTGTTGCTGCTGTTGTTGCTGTTGCTGTTCCTGCTGTTGCTGTTGCAGCTGTTGCTGGTGGGCGTTGACGTTAGCATTGATTCCCGCAGTGATCTGGGCGATCATATTGGGCATCGCTGCTTGCAACTGTTCGGCCACTTGCTCAGCGATGATTGCGGCATTGGTACGGGGTGCCACGATTCTACAACAGACATCAGATTCAGTTTAGAACGCACGATTAGAATATGATAAGAATTTAAGTCAATGAACAAGTTAACAATCACGCAAGAGTAAGGTAATAGAACAGATAGTGCACGCACGACGAGGTTTCAAGAGATTCACACGACAAGGATTCACACGTAAGAAAATGATTCAACATAGTACAAGATTCACAAGACAAGATAATAATAGATAATAATAAATGGAACTTCATTCATTAATAATAAGTTGAGTACAAGGTTCAAAATAGAGAAGTACAGTACAATACAATAGGAGACAAAGAAAGTGGCGCGAAGCTGTGTACATTTGAAAATTACAACTCGGCCTACAGTACAATAACAAAAGAAATGAACTAATGGCGTCTCTCGAAGAACATCTTGGCAGCAATAACCGCCAATAAGGTCCCCATGACCAAGCAAACTCCTACCAAGCGTTGCACCGTACGGGCTGTGGCCTGAACCATAGAAAGGTGACGCAATGCTTGTTCCGACAACCTCTGCGCGGCGTCGGTGACCTCGCAAAGGAGCTGCCCTTGGTGCTGGGCGTCCTCTGAAAGTCCCCTTACCTCGCGATGGAGGTGCAGGAAGGCGGCAGGAGGGGGTAGTTGTGGGGTAGGCGGCATCCTCTGCCTAGCAGCTTCAGCGTCTCTGGCCCGCTGCATTTCTTCTCTCTCGAGTTGTCGCTCCCACGAGTAGTGGTCTCTCATCGAGGTGGGTGGAGCCGCGGGAGGTGGGTGCCCGAATGGGAAATGGGGTGGCGCAGGCCTGGACGGGACGTCCTGCTGCGCCGCCATCCTATCGGGTAGCCGTCCCGGAAGGATTACCCGCTTACGTGCCGTCGTGACGACACGTGGTCCACGGCGCTGTGGTGGCGCGGCAACGGGGGCCGGTGGAGGTGGTAAAACCGACCTCGGGCTTGACCCGATGTTGCTGGACACAGACATGGAGGTATCCTCCGTGGGGTCCGTGGTCTGGTGTCGGAGACTTTCTGAGGCGGTATGGCCCTCGGATAGCTCATGAGAAGACGCGGCTCTCGGTTGGGATCGTGACTGGGAACGCGAGGGGGATCGTGAACGTGAGGATTGAGACATGACGGCTCTGTGACGTAAAAAGTTTCGTAAGTATAAGAACAAGATAATGCTAAAGGAAAATAAGTAAGGAATGCAGGTAAGGTCGATCACGTGAGGTTGGGAATAGTAAGACCGGGAATTTTCGACTCAAAACCGTTTATCTTTAGAAATTACGTTTCGTCCTCGCATAAATCGTTTTGAACTAGGCAGGGGTGATCAGGCCATGCGTAGTTAAAAACAATCATGCAATCGCAAAAATAATTCACTAAAGTTTTGAACCTATAATGATTTTCCGAAAAGCCTTGGTTATAGTTTGGTTTCAAAAACTTTTTGGAAATTTCTAAAATCGTTTTCACTACAACCTGTGCTCTGATACCAAGTCTGTCACACCCCGCTAAAGCGGAAACACGGGATGTGAGAGCTGGAAGATCATTACACGGTCATAAGCAAACATAAACGATTTAAGTCATTTCATTAAAAATGAAATTGTTCAAAGTTCAACCAAGCAGTTCATAAGTTTTAAAAATAAAGTACAAGTACAATGTTTCAACATAAAAATTCCCAAAATAGAAAGGTCCTTTCCCCAATGAGCGCCTCACGTGACCATATCGACCCTCCTTTGCCCTGCATTCCGAACACTTACTTTAATTTCCTGAAACATAAGATAAAGTGTCAACTACATAAAGTAGTGAGTGAGTTACAGTTTAGAGATTCGGTAAGGTTTCCAAAAATAGAAAGTTGCCAAAAATAGGAAGTTGCTAAAAATAGAAAGTTGCATAACATATATTGACGTCATAAGTACAAAGAGCGAGTCGACGTTTGAACATATATGTAATTAATAAGAGTTTGTACGTACGCGAGTATAATATTTAAATAAACTCGTATAATAAAGTTGTAGCGGAATCCAAGCGCTAAAAAGGTACATGCGTAGGGAGTTTGTGTTTAACTAAATAGTAACTTGTATCAATCACTTGGCATAATATAAGTAGTAAGTATACACTAAACCGATTGTATGGTCCTGAACTAGCCCAAAAATGTTTAATTGATTGAACGTTTGAACTTAGTAATATGTACTTGGGACGCTAACCCTTAGTAAGGAGTGACCGCTCCTAAGTATCCTAGTTTAGTTAACCCGCTAAGGCAATAACACAAATACGCATAAAAGTTGCAATAGTACCAAGTTTCGAACAGTTTCAAATAAGTTGCATAGTTTCAAAGTTTCATGAGTTTAAAATGTTTCAAGTTTCCAAATGTTTAATAATTCGCAAATAGTGTTAAAAGTACAAACATGTGATCTTATGCTTCCCCCAAATAATGTTTAAAATGTACAAAAGTAAAACAAATGGGGTTGTAACTCACGGTTTGCGGAGAAAGTGAACTCGGAATCGGTCGGAAAATGGAGTCGGGAATCACGGAATGCCTAAGGAATACCAAGATTGTCCAAAAGTTAATATCTTATTAGGTTCTTTATATATATAAGAGATTATGTAACTTTTGTTCATAATAGAGTATTAGAGTCAAAATTGTCCAAAAATTGGTCCGAAGCGGTTAACGTTTATTTTTAGTCCGAAGGTTCAAAGTTGATGTTATTATTATGATAAACATGTTTAGGTTACTGAAATGGTTTAGATTTTCTAACGAAATTTGGGCAGCGCTTCCGCGCCCAAATTTCGTGTCCAAAACGTACAACCATTTCCGCTCACAAAACATGTTTACACACATAATAACTTAATAACAAGTCCATTTAAGTCCAAAGAGTCCAAAACAAGTCATCATTATTATAGTTTTTATACATCTCAGTCCCATAATAATATTAGCAACAGTCCAGAATGTGTATATAAGTTTCTAACGAGTAAAACGACGATTTTCGGGAGGAACAGCAGCCCGGTGCGCAGCACCTGTCAGGGGGTGCTGCGCACCTCCTTGCTGTTCTTCCCGTTTTGTGATTTTTCTTGCCAAAACGTTTTATTACTCATGGATTTCGACATGCAACCAGTAGATATCTTATAAAACACCATTTTTATAGTTTCTAAACAACTTTTATCCACAAAAACATAGATCTAAGTATTATTTTGATAAAAATCGTTTTTGTATAAGAAGTGATATAAATCTTTATAAAAACTCATTTTTATTGTTTAGATCTTACATGCAATTAGTAAAAATAGTAAATAAAGGTAAGATTAAGATTTCTACCGAATGAAAGTGAGTGGATGATGTTTTTGAATGATCTAGAGCTCCAAAAGTGGTAGTAAAAGCTTGAAACCGAAAATAAACTTGCACCTTCTTGCTTGTTTTGATTACTAAACGTTTTTTATGGTGGATTTAGGAGGATTTGTGGCTGTAAACTTCTGGAGTTGATGGTGTTTTTAGAGAGATTTTAGAGAGATGTCAAAGAAAAAGATGTTTCATGGTGTGAACCTTATTTGTTGCATCTTGATCCTCGCACCAAACAATGTGAAACGGAAGTTCAAAAGATTATGCACTTGCAACAAATTGCAAATCAATTACCCGATGCATTTGTTGATACAAAAAGAGTGACCAAATCATATATACCAGCTGTTAACGCTCCAGCTCGAATTGAGATCCCAGATGGAAAATCTGAGATAAAGTCACTCAAGAGTCTAAAACACGCTTGAAGCGTGGAAGACCAATTGGTTCCAAAGATAAAAATCCCCGCAAAAGAAAAGGTGCAGAGAATACAAATGATCACGAGAAAAGTGTTATAGAAGAAACACAAAATATCATCGTTTCTCCAGTAGAGGAAATGAATGATAACAATAAAGAGATTGCAATCAATTATGAAAATACACATGCATTATGGAACCGAAACGAAATGGAAAATATTGATGAAATATTTTCATATAATGTTGCGTGTGAGGTTATGAATGAAAATGATGATCCTGAACCTCGGTATGTTATTGATTGTCAAAATAGACATGATTGGGTTAAATGGAAAGACGCCATGCAAGCTGAATTAAATTCTCTCAATAAACGGAAGGTTTTTGGACCTATTGTTATCACTCCCAAATCCATGAAACCTGTAGGGTACAGATGGATATTTATACGTAAAAGAAATGAGAAAAATGAAATTATAAGATACAAGGCCAGACTTGTGGCTCAAGGTTTTTCTCAAAGACCGGGGATTGATTACGATGAAACATATTCTCCTGTTATGGATGCTATCACTTTTAGATATTTAATTAGTCTAGCAGTTTCTAAGAATTTAGAAATGCGTCTCATGGATGTTGTTACTGCTTACTTGTATGGATCACTAGATAGTGATATCTATATGAAGATCCCAGAAGGATTTAAAATGCCTGAAACATTACGTACAAAACCCAAAGAAATGTACTCAATAAAATTACAAAGGTCTTTATATGGTTTAAAGCAATCTGGACGGATATGGTATAATCGCTTGAGTGATTACTTGATAAGCAAAGGCTATACAAATAATCTTATTTGTCCATGCGTCTTTATTAAGAAAACAACATCTGGATATGTGATCATAGCTGTCTACGTTGATGATTTAAACATCATTGGAACAAACGATGAAATTAATGAAGTGATTGTGCTTTTATAGAAATAATTTGAAATGAAAGACCTTGGAAAAACCAAATACTGCCTTGGTTTACAGATTGAGCACATGAATAATGGTATACTTGTACATCAATCAAATTATACAGAAAAGGTCTTATAACGTTTCAATATGGACAAAGCAAATCCGTTAAGCACACCAATGGTTGTTAGAACACTCAACATTGACAATGATCCATTTCGTCCTTGCGAAGAAAACGAAGAAGTTCTTGGTCCTGAAGTACCATATCTAAGTGCAATTGTAGCTCTTATGTATCTTACTAATTGTACTAGACTTGATATTTCTTTTGCAGTTAATTTGTTAGCAAGATTCAGTTCATCTCCCACCAAACGACACTGGAACGGAATCAAACATGTTTTTCGATACCTTCGAGGGACTGTTGATTTGGGTTTATTTTATTCTAACAATTCCAAACAAGGGTTGATAGGTTATGCAGATGCAGGTTAGTTATCTGATCCTCATAAAGCTAGGTCTCAAACTGGATATGTATTCATGAATGGGGGTACTGCAATTTCATGGTGTTCTCAGAAACAAACTCTAGTTGCAACATCTTCAAATCATGCTGAAGTTATTGCACTACATGAAGCTAGTAGAGAGTGTGTATGGTTAAGATCAATGACACAACTTATTGTGACCTCTTGTGGAGTAGAGACAGACAAAACTGCTACTATGATCTATGAAGATAATGCAGCTTGTGTCGCACAGATGAAGGAGGGGTATATCAAGAATGACAGAACTAAACATATACCACCAAGATTTTTCTCATACACACGAGACCTTATAAAGGATGAGCAGATTGAAATGAAATATGTTCAATCTAGCAATAATTCAGCAGATCTTTTCACGAAGGCACTTCCTACTGCAACTTTCAGAAAGCATGTCTGTGATATTGGAATGAGACATTTGCATAGTATGTAACATTTTATGGATGTCTAAATGAGGGGGAGTCAACTATACACTGCACTCTTTTTCCCTTGGCTAAAGTTTTTTTTTTTCCCATTGGGTTTTTCTGTGGCAAGGTTTTTAACGAGGCAGTACTTTACATTTGAACTCTGTTTTGAAAGCGTCTCATCCAAGGGGGAGTGTTATGAATCATTGGTATGGATAACACGTTTCAACTTGCATGTCTATTACTATTCTATTTCCCAATTCTTCACTTTTGCTTGGTAAATGTATAGTTGATTTTGTAGTATAAATATGGATGTAATATGAAGTTGTAAGATGCACAATATACACTTATTAAAGTGATATATTAATTCTCGCACCTTATTCTTTCTTATTCTAAAGTTCTAATTATAGTTGTTAATTTACTATAATATTAGCATATTTATAACAGAAATTTGATAGTTATAGGAGCATAAGTAACGTGAAAAATAATATTAGAAGGACCAACATAGCTACTTTTAAATAGTATAGGGACAATTTTGTCTGTCGGCTTCATCTTTGACTTCGTTTCCCCAGACTTCATTTCATCGCCTTTATTGCCTCTTGTACTATGTCAACTGTTTTTGTTTTCTTTTTCTTTTTCTTTTAACAAGAACTAAAGTCGAACATTCACATTACAAAAATAAAAAAAATAGCATACTAATAAAACCAAATATGTTATCACAAATTTTGTTTTGTTATATCTTACTGAAAAAATTGGTTATGTATTTTCGAAATTACCTCTTTAATATAAGCAAATTATACATATAATAATTTTTTGATGACAACCGTTAGGGCGTCCGACATCAAAACCCAACAACAATAGATAGCTTTTGCATATACTCTTACGACTCAATGCTAAAAAATCAGATTGAAACTGGAGAATAAAAACAATGAAATCAAAGACATACTTATCTAAATCGGTTTCTTATTGTTACGCTTCTTCATTTGAGTAAAACTTTGGTTCTAAACTAATGGGGCAAGAAACGATTTAATTGACCCAAGAACACAAGCGATTGTTTACTTATGGATTATTAATTAACTGGATAATTTATCAAAATGTCTAAAAATTGACAATATTAAACGAACAGAGTCAAATCTTAATTATAAATCTTAATATATTTGATGTTTTTATATATTTATCAAGACAAAAGTTTAAACGAGAACCAACAAAATATTGTGAACCGTGAGAATCGCCACAAGAATCTTTGTTCACATATTTTTTAGTCTGTTTCTATGTAAAAACTAATGAAGAATAAAAATCGAGTAAAAAATGTTGAAATAAACAAATAAATAAATCCGTCGTAAGGTACAAGTTCTCGATTAATTCACAAATGAATATTTAAATGATGATCATTGAATTGTATGTGAACAAATCGAAACACGCATAATTTAAGAAGTATTTTTATTTATTTTTTCAATTTTTTTCTTGATTTGTACTGTAATATCTATTAGTTTGTAAATATGAACGAACTCAAAAACACGTTAACAAAATTTTTTCTTAGTGGTACTTAAGTTTCTTAACCTTTTTTTAATTCTTATTTAAACCTAACTCTAGCAAGTAATATTGCATGTGTAAATTTAAAATAACCATCGACTTTCGTAAGAGAAATATCAAATTCGTGTATTCTCCACCACCTATTTGTTACAGATTTTTTAATTTTAGAGTTTTATAGTGGTTCTTCATCATGTATTACTTAAAATGATTAACCCATATTTGTCCTAGAATATGCCCACTAGCCAATTAACAAAAATAGTTTTAACCCGAATTAAACAATTGATATTTTGATGATGGTTTTAACCCATTATCGAAATGACCCATTCACAACATTTAAACCGGACCATAAACAAAATAAGAATGTTAAGATATAGTTTGGAGAAAGTAAAACACAAAATAGTTGATACAGATGTCCGAAAAGCCAGAACCAATAACCAATTATTGAAAATATGGCGAGACGATTAACAAGATTTCTTGAGGGAGTTTATTAACATAGTCCGGAGCTATATGTAAAATATTTAAACACGCTAAATTTATTATATATCAAAAACAACACCCTTTCATTCAAGCAACCACACTGCCTTTAAATCCACTTTTAAAAATATGTGTTATACCACTAATTATATGTGTCTAAATACTTTAGAGTTTAAACATTGGTCCGAAAATTATGTCTAGCAATAATCCTTTTTTAATACTAGAAAATAACTCCAATATCTATTTATAGGGTTGAGATTAAGAAAAACTATTAAAAAAATTGAGACTAAATGGACCAATCACAACTCTTCATTTCAAAAACTAATCATAACTTTTTTTTTGTTTAAAAATTAATTATCTCATAAACGGTAAATGTATTAAACGAATAAATTGTACCATTAAAACGAGCATTTTCTCCTCTTTCTATAGAGCACACACTCGATATACTTTTGACGAAATTTATTTTCGGGTTTTTTTACGAGTTTTGAAATTTTATATTAGAAATCACTGTTTTATCATATGTGATATCAGTAGTTTGACATATTATTTTTTTGTTTTTCTTTTTGATTTAAGTTGAATGTATGTAATATAATAAATCTATGTTTCGAAACTCGTATTTAGTTTTCAAATCATATGCGATATTGTCTTACGAATTTCAACATTTGGCCATAAACGAAAAAATAAAAGTCGTCAAAATTCGAACTTTTTTCTGGGTCTATATAGGTTATACATTGTATAACATTGTTGTGTATTAAAATTCATATTTAGAGTTAAAATCATGTGTGTTATTTTGTCTTTTAAGTTTTGAAATTTTTACATACATAATATCATGTATGATTTATATTTATATCATATATGATTTACAGTAATATCATATATGATATTGTATTATCATATATGATTTTAGTATATATCACATATGATTTATATTCATATCATATATGATTTACACTTGTCACACCCCGCTAAAGCGGAAACACGGGATGTGAGAGCTGGAAGATCATTACACGGTCATAAGCAAACATAAACGATTTAAGTCATTTCATTAAAAATGAAATTGTTCAAAGTTCAACCAAGCAGTTCATAAGTTTTAAAAATAAAGTACAAGTACAATGTTTCAACATAAAAATTCCCAAAATAGAAAGGTCCTTTCCCCAATGAGCGCCTCACATGACCATATCGACCCTCTTTTGCCCTGCATTCCGAACACTTACTTTAATTTCCTGAAACATAAGATAAAGTGTCAACTACATAAAGTAGTGAGTGAGTTACAGTTTAGAGATTCGGTAAGGTTTCCAAAAATAGAAAGTTGCCAAAAATAGGAAGTTGCTAAAAATAGAAAGTTGCATAACATATATTGACGTCATAAGTACAAAGAGCGATTCGACGTTTGAACATATATGTAATTAATAAGAGTTTGTACGTACGCGAGTATAATATTTAAATAAACTCGTATAATAAAGTTGTAGCGGAATTCAAGCGCTAAAAAGGTACATGCGTAGGGAGTTTGTGTTTAACTAAATAGTAACTTGTATCAATCACTTGGCATAATATAAGTAGTAAGTATACACTAAACCGATTGTATGGTCCTGAACTAGCCCAAAAATGTTTAATTGATTGAACGTTTGAACTTAGTAATATGTACTTGGGACGCTAACCCTTAGTAAGGAGTGACCGCTACTAAGTATCCTAGTTTAGTTAACCCGCTAAGGCAACAACACAAATACGCATAAAAGCTGCAATAAGTTTCGAACAGTTTCAAATAAGTTGCATAGTTTCAAAGTTTCATGAGTTTAAAATGTTTCAAGTTTCCAAATGTTTAATAATTCGCAAATAGTGTTAAAAGTACAAACATGTGATCTTATGCTTCCCCCAAATAATGTTTAAAATGTACAAAAGTAAAACAAATGGGGTTGTAACTCACGGTTTGCGGAGAAAGTGAACTCGGAATCGGTCGGAAAATGGAGCCGGGAATCACAGAATGCCTAAGGAATACCAAGATTGTCCAAAAGTTAATATCTTATTAGGTTCTTTATATATATAAGAGATTATGTAATTTTTGTTCATAATAGAGTATTAGAGTCAAAATTGTCCAAAAATTGGTCCGAAGCGGTTAACGTTTATTTTTAGTCCGAAGGTTCAAAGTTGATGTTATTATTATGATAAACATGTTTAGGTTACTGAAATGGTTTAGATTTTCTAACGAAATTTGGGCAGCGCTTCCGCGCCCAAATTTCGTGTCCAAAACCTACAACCATTTCCGCTCACAAAACATGTTTACACACATAATAACTTAATAACAAGTCCATTTAAGTCCAAAGAGTCCAAAACAAGTCATCATTATTATAGTTTTTATACATCTCAGTCCCATAATAATATTAGCAACAGTCCAGAATGTGTATATAAGTTTCTAACGAGTAAAACGACGATTTTCGGGAGGAACAGCAGCCCGGTGCGCAGCACCTGTCAGGGGGTGCTGCGCACCTCCTTGCTGTTCTTCCCGTTTTGTGATTTTTCTTGCCAAAACGTTTTATTACTCATGGATTTCGACATGCAACCAGTAGATATCTTATAAAACACCATTTTTATAGTTTCTAAACAACTTTTATCCACAAAAACATAAATCTAAGTATTATTTTGATAAAAATCGTTTTTGTATAAAAAGTGATATAAATCTTTATAAAAACTCATTTTTATTGTTTAGATCTTACATGCAATTAGTAAAAATAGTAAATAAAGGTAAGATTAAGATTTCTACCGAATGAAAGTGAGTGGATGATGTTTTTGAATGATCTAGAGCTCCAAAAGTGGTAGTAAAAGCTTGAAACCGAAAATAAACTTGCACCTTCTTGCTTGTTTTGATTACTAAACGTTTTTGATGGTGGATTTAGGAGGATTTGTGGCTGTAAACCTCTGGAGTTGATGGTGTTTTTAGAGAGAAGGTAGAGAGAAATGAGTGTGTAGGTGTTTTGTGTGTGTGTTTTTGATTAAAGAAAAGAGAAATGAAAATAAAAGGGATAGAGTAATAATGGGGGGAGTGTTGGGGCAGTAAAATACAGTTATGATGATAAAAATCCGAGTTTGATTGGTTGTGGTTTGTGTAAAAACGAGGCAAGGACTGAAAGTGTAAAATTTTTGAAATCTGGCACTAGGTGCTGCGCACCAAAGCAATAGGTGCTGCGCACCTAGCCCAAAATCAGTGTTTTTCTGATTTTTTTTGTTTTTACGTTATTGCTTCGTTGGACCTTTTTGTTAATTGAAAGTTCTTAAGTATGATTTGTTATGAACTTAGGAAAGTTCATTAGATGTTTTCTTGGTATTAGGACTTATAAAATTGATTCCGGGAGTTATTCCGACACTAGTTCCGATAAAGTACAGACTCAACAGTTACGAACTAGAACAAAGTGAACACGATAAAAGAGTAACTAGAGAATTGAACCGATATAATAACTGAACAAGTACCTGATTTTTAGACGGTTGTCACAACACTAATATCACATATGATATAGTATTATCATATGTGATTTTAGTATATATCACATATGATTTATATTCATATCATATATGATTTACAGTAATATCACATATGATATAATATTATCATATGCGATTTTAATATATATCACATATTATTTATATTCATATCATATATAATTTACAGTAATATCACATATGATATAGTAGTATCATATGTGATTTTAGTATATCACATATTATGTCAAAAAACGAGAAAAAATAAAACTAGTTAAAATTCGATTTTTTTTTCTAAATTTAGGTAGTTTATACATTTTATAGTAATTCTCTTTTATACAATTTTACGTAACGATGTAAATATCATATATGATATTATCGTTATAATTTCAATACCCATAAAAAAAAAAAAAAAAAAAAAAAAAAAAAAAAAGTCGTCGAAAGTATATAACACCACTGCTCTAATTAAAGATAAAAACGAGACGATCGCAACGGTGTATTTTGTTTCGTCTAACGATCAACGGTTTGTGAGATAAATTAATTTAAAAAAATAAAAGAAAAATGGGTTTTGGTTTTAATCTTAACCATTAGATTAAAATGGGATCAAGGGCTAAAATAATGTTTTTTTGTCTCAAGAAAAATATGGGTCTTAATTGATCTTTTCTCTCTATTGATAATATCAATTTTAATAAAATATTAGAAATGTATTAAAATTAGACTTTGGACTGTCTCGTCTTATCTTATCCCACTAGTTTAATACAATTTCTTATTGCTGAATAGATTTCAAAAGACGGTTAGTCTAAATTTGAATTTAATTTAAAAAGAAAAACAATAATATTTCTTTTAAAAGATTAAGTAGAGGCAGCCAAGATAGACTAGTGACCTAATTATTCCAAAAACTAAAATATCTTATTACATTAATGTAAAACTAGTTTTAATATTGCTAATAAATTCTATTCTCAACCAATAAAAAAGATATTTCCCAAAAGTCAAACGATATATCTACGGTACAATGACATTCAAGGGTCTCTTTAGTTAGATACGATAGAATGACCAAAAAATGAAATGATCAAAGTAACGGAATAAACAACGTAATGAAATAATTAATTACATTATATTGTCATGTTTGATTGATTTAATAAAATGGAATAGATTTCCACAAAATGTTGTTGGATAGACAATATTACCCTTTTTCTAATTTGTTATATTTATTAGGGGTGTTCAAAAGACACGGACCGGACCGAACCGGTAAAAACCGGACCGCACCGAGACAAAAAAAATCAAGAAACGGTGGACCAAGGACCGGACCGCTTTTTCCGTGTCATTTCCGGTCCGGTTCCTAGTCGGTTCTAGCCGGTTTTTCGGTTCTTTTCGGTTTTAATACCTCACACAATACACAACATAGTAATAAAAAAGGTTATTCAATTTAAAAAAGAAAAAAAGTCATGCAAAGATTAAGAATAAAGTAGGTTAAACGATAAGCAACACAAAAAGTACTCGTATCGAATTACAAATCATAAACGTAAATACGTAATAGGCATAGTAAAAAACTAAAACGAAACCAAATACGAATAGTAAAAACAAAAAACGTAAATTGTTTATTCATTCGTCATGTGCATTATCAATCATCTAGCTTCTCCACATCTTCCATCTCGACAATTTTTTTCAAAATATCTATAAATAATCAAATAATAGTTAGTAATAGAGCATGATAACAAGTAATTATTATTGCTTTGAAAAACATCGTTTGATTGACGTATTGTTAAAAAACACTTACTTTTCTTGAATACGAATGTGGAAATTAATCAACAATCTCGGAGATTAAGCATGTATTCGATTTGTCGACTTGTAATTCTGAGAATATCGATTTGAATATCCTCTATTCGATTTATATATCATATAACAAACTTGATATATTTGTTTGAAAATAGAATATGTATTTTTATTAGGATATGTATTAAAATTGGTATTATATTAGATTTGATATATATAAAAATTATTAGAATATCTTGGAGATTAGTATTAGGAATCCTTTTAGATATGTATTAAATTATATAATCAAGTTAATATTAGGATACATATATTTTTATTGACTTTTATTAGGATTGTGTGAATATAAAATTAATTAGTAAATCTGCAAATTATATAGAGGACTAGATGTACATCAAAATTGTTCCTGTAAACAATATAATACCAATTAGGATTCTTAATTGGCTTAATTATTTAATAAAGATTAAATGGTATTATAAATTTAATAAATGTCGAGTTCGGTTGTATTTGAATTTCAAAATTTTCAATTCAATGCATGGGAATTGGTGCATGGTCTCAATCAGAGGCTTATACTGAAAGTCAGTCAAATATAGTGATAGTTGACTCTAAAAACATAATCGAGTTTAATTATTTAATGAATATTAATGAATATAAGATTAAATATATTAAAGAAAAAGTTAACTTTTCGGTTCGAACCGGTGAACCGTCGGTTTAGACACGGACCGCACCGGATTTATTTTTTAAGTATTTTTTAGAACCGAGAACCGGACCACCATAGCCGGTCCAGTTCGGTTCCGGTCCAAAGTCGGGCCGTTTTTGCGGTTCTAACCGGTTCTCGGTTTTTTTGGTCACCCCTAATATTTATAGAAACAAACTTTGTCCTAGATAAAAAAAACTTACTTTGAAATTTCATTTTAGACTAAATAATAATTTTAGAAAAACTCATAAAAATACATCATCAGACAAACATATTTAATGTGAAACCTAAAGTATATTTTATTATGACAATTTACAAATAATCTGAGTTCATATGACTAAAAAGTAAATAAGAAAAAGAGTAAATTACACCGTTCGTCCCTAAAGTTTATATGCAATTACGGATTTCGTCCCTAACTTTGAAAAGTTGCATGGATCGTCCCATTGTTCAAACTAATTACTCATTTCGTCCCTAATTTCAACGTCCGTTTAATTATACTGTTAGTCTGTCCCACGTGTTATACACGTGAGGAGTATTTTAGTCTTTTCCCAGCCTTCACCTACCTTACCCCCTTTTCTAATCAATTTCATTTTCTATCCCTAATCTTTTAACCTAATTCCTTTCATTTCATCCTCTTCAATCATTTGTCAAATTAATCTCCAATTCTTCATTTCACATCATTCAAACAATCACTAATCTGCAATCAAACCGAAACAAACCGCTCGCAAATCAACCGGAGGAAAGGCTCCTAGAAAGCAACTGGCAACAAAAGCTGCTCGGAAATCAGCACCGGCGAGATTCAGGCCTGGAACTGTGGCGTTGAGAGAGATCAGGAAGTACCAGAAGAGTACCCCTTTAGCCCCCTTTTCTAAACGATGGAGGATCATGAAGTATAAGAAGAAGATGAGTTTCTTAATCCATTACTGGTTGAAGAAATCCGAGGAGAGAAGGAAGATGATTGAAGCTGATCCATCGAGAAGAAATGGATCTCCGACAAGTTCGTTATGTTATTGTAGTGCAGGGACCTCCACGTCATTCCCACCACCACCACCGCCGCCGCCGAAGCTGAATTCCATCATTACAAAACTCACGAATTGCTGAAACTGTTTAAGTTGAAAATTTTAGCTGAGGGGATGAAATTGAATTGATTGAATTATGTAGAGTGAATGATTGATAGTGGAATTGTGGATCTGGAATTGTTTTGAATGATGAATTGAAGTGAAATTGGGGAATTAGGAATTAGGTTAAAATGAAATTGATTAGAAAAGGGGGTAAGGTAGGTGAAGGCTGAGAAAAGACTAAAATACCCCTCACGTGTTTAACACGTGGGACAGACTAACGGTGGAAATTAACGGACGTTGAAATTAGGGACGAAATGAGTAATTAGTTTGAACAATGGGACGATCCATGCAACTTTTCAAAGTTAGGGACGAAATCCATAATTACATATAAACCTTATAGACGATCTATGTAATTTACTCTAAGAAAAATAACGAGTAAAAAAGTTAATGAATATCTTATAAAGTGAATTTAGTGGATCCTTGATGCCTTGGTGGTAGAATAATGAATGTCTGTTACAATTTTCATGTATAATTTTTTTTATTAATTATTAATTGAATATCATATTTCATATAAATAGGAAATAGGGCAGTTATAAAGAAAGTGGGCAATAACTAAGAGTAATATGGTCATTGCTCATTTATTTAATCGAAGGAATGGAAGGGATAGTGGATTGAATGAAAAGTAATGGAATTACATGAGTAATAATTCTTTCCTTTAGCAAACAAACAATATCTATTTAACGTAATGTATTAACATTTTCCATTACATTCACTATTACTTCATACCAAACACAACCTTAGTCAATGGAATTGCTATGACTATCATACATGACTTCAATTGTCATCATGGCTCTGAATTCTCTTGTTTATTAGGGTCGAAATTATGGTCGTTAGGGTCGGAATTAATTATCGTTTATTGCCATTGTAAGGCATGATACTTCAAAAACAAATTTAAAAGGTCAACATAATATTAGAATCTTACCAAAGCAACAAAGTTATCCATTAATAAGTATGATAATTTCGATCTTGTGTAAAAAGGGTCTCACCAGATTAATAAATAAAAAAAGATGAAGGTAAATAGTCAAATTGGATGTACCCTAAACAGTTGTTAACTTTTCAAGTATGCCCATGGATGATTTCGCTTAGGTGATTAGAATAATCTAGAATTCTAACTTCAAACCATAACATTTGTGTGTGGTATGTTAGGGATCAGATAGTTGCTGGGAGTCCGACCATAACATCGCCGTTGCTAGAAGTGCAACTGTTGCAGTTTCTACACGAAGACGATGTGACCCAAGGCCAACTGATGTTGCTCCTGCTTCTAGTATTGACTTTACCTCCGCTTCTGTGAAGTCTGGAATATAACATCGACATATGCAACATTTTAATTCATAATTACCTCCAACAAGCGGTAAATAGTTGCAAAGTTTCAGGGGTTGAAAAACTTAAAAAATTATTGACCAAAAATTGACTTTGGTAAGCATGCTAAAAATGTTTATAGAGGTAGTTATTAGCGCTTATCAGATAAATGATTAGTGCATTAATCTTAATTATACTTAAAAGTGTCTTCTTTAAACTTCAGCACAATTTGGAACATATAGGCAACTATTCTTACTTAACGAGGCCAGTATGCTAAAACCACGTCCAACATATGTGTGAGTGTATGACACAGAGAGAGACTAACCGCCTTCGGGTCCAATGATAATTGAGCCAACAGACTCTCTTTGAGAAATAGCCAAAGCATTAAAAACCGGGGTAGCCTCCGCTGCAGCTATGAAAGATAGTTTTGATTGTGAAACCTAAGGATATGAAACAAAGTGGAAACATGAGTGTCATAACAAAGCCCCAAATTTCAATTCAGACACGAGATAAAACTATAAAAGTGACTTACAATAGGTAAGAGGCCACCAACTTTTAGAGGAGGGTTCAAAATCATTTCATGTAGCCGTTGACCTACATATTGGTCAGCATGTTAAAATAAATTCCAAATTAAAGATGAACAAACACATAAACAAGCTGGTTATGCACATTCTACACCAACTCAATGCAGTTTAGTTGGCCGTAAAGGTATAAATAATGATACATTACATTGTTTAGCTGCAGCCAATATGACTCGTTGCAACCTATCAACTCTGTTCTCAGAAATTGAAGGAGAACGCTCTGTCAATAGTGGTGTTACACTGCTTGCTCCAAGCTCCTATGATTATAAACCATACAAATTAGCTTCTTGTTATAGCAAAATGAAATTTCTAAAGAAGTCCTAAGGTCTTCCATAATAGGTTTCTTTAACAATTTGGTCAACCAGTTCGGGTAGAAACTAGCCATTTTTTATACGGATCAAAACATGTAGGTAAACTCTTCGTTGTCCATTTTTTATAAAGAAATGTCAACTAATGTGTTAAATACGATTAGAAAAACCACATTGTTACAATAACAATGTAAGGATTTCAGGCTATCTGACAAATTTAATTCATTTCAATTGTTCCATTCATAGCTTAGATTTTTTGTTTGACCCGTTTGAGATCAAACAAAACCCAAGTCGAGATTTATAGAAAAAATTAGACTCGATGACTCCATTTGACACATACTGTGCATTTCTCTATAAGCCAGTCGGATCGACCACCCTTCAGGGTACCTACATAACACAAGCAGTTAAACACACGAAAACATCGATATATTGACTGACCACAAAACTTACCAAAAGCAGCAAACACGTGCCATTGGGTTGTATTGGTGGATACTAATATTGGATTGTCTAGTGCAACTACATCCGCTCCTGTGCGGTCAATCCCCTCTATGCACCCTTCAACGAGACCTCCTTTCCCATTAAAAAGCTCTATCCTTGCAAGGTTTCAAATTAAGATAAAGATTTCGATTATGAAACATTCAAATCAAGATTGTGAAAAACAAGTATCATCTACTTCCACCATTTTTTTTAAAAGAAATGAAATCTGAATTCTGCTAAAAATACACTATGCACTCTCCTGTATGCAAAATAAATCCTCTTAAGATGATATAACTTTTACCCAAGTATTGTAACTTTGTTATTTGTCAGCCCTGGTTAGTATCTAATAAATCTTAGATTTTGATTAACACGAGAGAGAGAGAGAGAGAGTATAAGAGTATTCGTTACAAAGTATGCAATCATGCCTTCATAATTCATCTCTTTAGCGATCTATTTGTAAAAAGTACTAGAGGTAACATAGTCATAGATTTTCGGGGAGTTTATACTAGCTTACGATTCTAGATCAGTTACAGTTGCATGTTTAACGTCAAAGAGCTTCATGTGGTCAATGCAAATAAAGAAGTTAACCCTCGGTCGATCAAACATTCAAATTTATATATAACAAAAAAAGCAAAGAAAAGTGTTGCTCTGACACAGCTTACTTCTTTTAAGCATAAACACTCATATATCTGGTTCTTGATCCATATATGTCTTTAATCACGTGGTAAGAAAAATTGAGTTTAAGTAAGAGAAAGACGAGGAAGAAATTATAAAAACAATTTGCAGCTGAATAAAACATGTCAACAACACAGCAAATATTTGGAAGAGAAGAGTAAGTTATTAAGCATTCGTATTCGACAATAAAATCAGAAGGCCTCCCTCTCTCTGTCAGTGTGATAGTGTATCTGACATTGAACTTGATATCTATGTGGACGTCTGGTTGACCGTTTTAGTTACTAATATCTACAGTATTATTCTAAGTAGAAGACTCGTAACTTAAAAGGATAAGATTGTTTCATTCATTTCTCTTGGGCAATTTAGTCTAGTTTATTGCAGTTCAACAAAATGTAATTCGTACCTGTCATGTGTATTCAATCTTAGAACTTTGATCATATGCCAGAATTCATCTCCTTGTACACGAACAGCAGAACCCTATTTATTCAAAGAAAAACAACAAATTAATCTCATCATATCTATCTATATGAGAGAGAGAGAGAGAGAGAGAGAGAGAGAGAGAGATTGTTTGCCTTGGATGGAGGAAGGACTTCAGAGAAGAAACGAGGAAGACCGCCGCGGGATTGATTCAAAGAATCCGATGACGATGAGAATGCTCGGAGACATGACCGCTTAATGACACGAGGGCTCCAACCCACAACTTGCATTTGATGCCTTCCAGTTTTCAGTTAAGTGGAATTTGGATTAATGGCGACTCTAGTACTATGTAACTTTAAGTGAATAAAATTACTATAGGTAGGCTAAACGGAATAAGGACTCACCCAACTCATGACACGTATTCTTTCTTTTCAGATAATAAACTCACCTTACTCGACTCATCACGCACTCACCGTGACCATTTTTAACCCAAACTCACCCCCAACTCACCTTACATTTTTCATTTAAATACTATTATTTATGAACTAAAAAAATAAATATTTACGTAAACGTACGGAAAAAAAAATTGTTAACGAAATTTAAAACTTTTATTCAAACGTTAAAAACGATACATAGAGAAATTAAAAACTTAAACGAAACATAGATAAGTTAAAACGTAAACGATACATAGATAAACGTAAATTAAAACTCCCAGTTATACTTCGCTTTTATTCTTATGTAGTAACAACAATAAGGAAGACGGAGTGTGGTAGTCGTCAAATGTTGAAGAAGCAAAAGATGTTTCGGTTACAGAATGTGATTACATCTCAAATCGGCTTTGTCCCGGCCTATTCTTGGTTTGTCCTCGTTTGGTCAGTCTTTCGTATTACGTACCTCGACCTACGCCTATTGATATGTCAAAGACGAACAACCTATTTGCCTCACCGAGGACGCGTCCTTAATTAATCTCAGGTGTGAGAACCCGTATTCATTTAATGATCGTAGCACATAAACTAAGAGCTTGTAGATAATGTTTATAAGATATGTGAAAGAACGTTTTGTGATTGTATTACTTAGAGCACCTGGTATGATAATCACGATTCTTGTGATTCTGGGATTACTTTTTCCTGACGTGGCATTGAGAATCATGATTCTGAGATTTTGGGTGTTATGATAATGAGGATTGTGGTTGATTGTGGGAATTGTGAGACCCACTAGGTTTTTTTTAAACATTAAATAAGATAAATATAAGATTTTATTAAAATAAAAAATAAAACTACAATAATTAAAATAAAAATAATTAAAATTAAAAAAAAATAAAAACATACAATAAAAAAAATCCAATACAATAATTAAAAAAAATACAAATACATAAAATAAAAATAGCTAACGTTGTCGATAGTTATCCAGAAGTGTCGAAATGTAGGCCACGAGATCCTCGCGGAGTATGTTGTATGTGGTTGTGTCTAATCTCTCTATTAATTCGCATACGTTCAGTCACTCTCTCGTTATAAGTTCTCGGAACACCTGTAACCGGAGAAGCATATTATTCTTGGGCATCATAAATCGACTGTCCGTTGTCTTAAACAATCATGTTGTGCAATATGATAGCCCCATACATAACTCTTCTTAACTTGTTCATCTTGTAAAATCTCGTTGCATTTTTTATAATCCCCCAACGACCTTGAAGAACGCCGAATGCCCATTCGATATCCTTTCTCGCACTCTTTTGAAAACGTTTGAATTTTTGACGCGGTTCGTCAAATGGGTACGAAAAAGCTTTAACAAATGTTGACCATTCCGGATATATACCGTCTGCAAGGTAATATCCTTTATTGTACTCGTGGCCGTTGACGGTGAATCTGTAATTTGGGGATGAGTCGTTGAGCATATCATGAAACAACGACGATTGTTTAAGCATGTTGATGTCGTTGTTCGACCCCGCAACACCGAAGTAAGCATGCCATATCCTAAGATCGTACGACGCAACAGCTTCCAGCATAACCGTTGGATAATCATGGTCACCTCGTGTGTATTGCCCTTTGTATGTATTTGGACATTGATCCCAACCCCAATACATACAAACGATGCTACCAAGCATACCCTTAAACCCATGAACCTCATCGTGTTTTTGATATAAACGATTAACATTATCTTGTGTTGGGGCTCTTAGATAAACGTTTGTATAAAGATGGATTACACATTTTAAAAAATTATCTAGGGATTCAAATGATGGTTTTTCTGACATTTGTAAATATTCGTCAAAAGCGTCCGGAGTAATCCCATACGCCATCATACGAATAGCGGACGTGCATTTATGTATACACCTAAAACCCATTTTACCCGTACAATCGGGTCGTTGTTTGAAAAATTTAAAATAGTCGGGCAAAGGTTCTACGGAGTAATTAGATATACCTTCGACTATTCTGAGGAAAAGAGGTCTTCTCATACGAAATCGTTTGCGGAAATATCATCCGGGTATGTGCTTTCGCCGGAGAAGTAATGTCGTAACACGTTTTCGTTTGTTTCGGTTCGATCGCGGTTGATATAACGCCTTTTTTTTTCTCAGTCCGGCGTGAACTTTCCGCCTCATTTTCTTCCTTCTCCATTTGTTCCATAGCTTGTACTGCCTTAACTAGTACTTCGATCAATTCGGAGTCGGAGATGACGAACCTGTAACATCGGGATCGGTTGACGAATTTGAACTCATTTTTTGTTGTATATAGTTTTTAGAAAAAGATTGAGATAGAATGAGATTGAGAAATGGTGTGATTTTTTGGTTAAATTGTGGATGTATTTATAGGTGAAATGGTGTTTAATTGAGAAAAAAAAATTAAAAATTAAAAAATCTAACGGTATAAAATTCGACCGTTAGATTAAAAAATATTTTTTTTTTCGTTTCGACGGTTGTAAAAAAAAAATATAAAAAATAACCAAAACGACCGTTGTCAACACAACGAGCCACGAGAACGAGCTCCACAACGACGAGACACGGTATAATAACGAGGGGTCGCTCGTTGTCACCTCGACAACGAGCCTATAACGACCCACAATCACACCCACTCCGGGTGCTCTTATGGTACTTACTGAACATCATTTATTATGAAAAGCGTATTTATACTTCTTTCACTGGTCGCTGTCGCTGTCTATTAGTGACAATTACCTCGAACTGCTCTGTTGTCAGTCGTCACATGGGAGCCACCTTCACTGTCAGTATTTGGTAGTCTCTGTAGAATTTAATAATCGGGTTTGTGGAAGAATATTTTATATTTCATCAACTTAGAACGTTTACAATAGACGTCTATTTATAGGAAAATAATAACCTACCGGGCCCAAGTCCACATTCGGACTTGGGTTTACATTTGTTTTGGACTCTATTGTCTAACATTCCCCCTCAAGCTGAGTAGTGGGATTTGCAATACTCAACTTGTCAAGACAGTGAGCGAAGATCTTTCCAGTAACCGCCTTTGTGAGAATGTCTGCAAGCTGATCTTTAGATGAAACAAACGGAAGCTCGATAATCTCATCTTCAAGTTTTTCTTTGATGAAGTGTCTATCAACTTCAACATGTTTTGTTCGATCATGTTGGACTGGGTTTCCTGAAATCTGGATTGCAGCTTTGTTGTCACACATAATCTTACTAGCTTCTTCTGAGGGATATCCAATTTCTGACAGTAGTTTTCGCAGCCATAGGACTTCAGCTAATCCCCGTGCTATTCCTCGGAATTCAGCTTCAGCACTTGAGAGGGCGACAACCTTTTGCTTTTTACTTCTCCATGTAACAAGATTTCCTCCCACTAGAGTAAAATACCCTGATGTAGACCTCCTATTACCTTTGTCGCCTGCCCAGTCAGCATCGGTATAAGCATCAATCTTCAGGTGCCCATTTGCTCTGAATAGAACACCGTGTGTCCAGGAGTTCCCTTGAGATACCTGATAATCCGTACAGCTGCTTCCATGTGTTGGACTTGAGGTTGGTGCATGAATTGACTTATAACACCTACCGCGTATGCGATCTGGCCGAGTATGAGCTAAGTAAATAAGCTTTCCCACCGTTCGTTGATACCTTTCTTTATCTGCCAATTCTGCCTCATCTTCCATGAACAATTTCTGGTTAGCAATCATGGGAGTATATGCAGGTTTGCAATCTAGCATTCCCGTCTCTGCTAGTAAATCAAGGACATACTTCTGTTGACAGATGAAAATCCCTAACTTTGATCTTAGAACTTCGATTCCAAGAAAATACTTTAGTCTTCCCAGATCTTTCATTTCGAATTCTTTGAAGAGATTGGCTTTCAAGTTTGTCATTTCTTCCGAATCATCTCCTGTAATAATCATGTCATCAACATAGATTATTAAACAGGTTATGAGTTTACCTCTTCGTTTCAAGAATAGAGTGTGATCAGAATTGCTTTGATTTTAGCCATATTTCTTCATTACTGTGGTAAACCGACCAAACCAAGTTGGGGGAGATTGCTTTACCATAAAAAGATTTATTTAGTCGGCAAAATTTACTATGAATTCCAGGTGGAGTTTCCATGTAAATTTCTTCCTTTAATTCTCCGTGTAAGAATGCATTCTTGACATCGAACTGGTGTAATGGCCAATCCTTGTTTGCTGCAACTGAGAAGAGAACTCTAATAGTATCAATTTTGGCTACTGGTGAGAATGTCTCACAGTAGTCAATTCCATAAGTCTGAGTATACCCCTTTGCGACTAATCGGGCTTTATACCTTTCGATTGATCCATCGGGTTTATACTTGATAGTGAACACCCACCGACATTTAATAGGTTTCTTTCCTGGAGGTAATTCACATTCTTCCCATGTTTCACTTCTTTTCAGGGCTTCAAGTTCAGTACCAATTGCTTCCCTCCATTCTTTATACTTAAGCGCTTCTTCAACACTTGTTGGTATTCTTTCAGAACAGATCGCGTTTGCAAAGGACCTTGCTTCCGGGACTAAGTTCCTTCTTGCAATATTTGCAACTGGATATCTTGATCCTCTTGAACTTCTTTCAGGTGAGTATCTGTTGGGTGGAATCCCCCTAGTTGATCTATGAGGAAGCTCATACCGAGTGGGTTCGGTCACACTTGGATTTTCCATCTCAACCTGTTGTTCATTATCACACATATCAGAATTATTTGGAATATCTGGAGATTCAGAACCACTTACCTCGGATATCAGTTGAGGAGGATCATTATTGGTGGCATTGGTACTGTCTTCAGAATCTTCCGGATTATCAGTTGGAGTAGGAGTATCAGTATTAGAATCTTCAGGATTATCAGTTGAATTAGGAGTATCAGTAGTAGAGTCATGCACAGGTGGTGCCCAACTTATCCATCTTAATGCGTCATTGTCATTTTCCCCCTGACCATGAAGATGGGTATGATAAAAGAACTCCGTTTCGAGAAAGTCACAGTTCATTGCGGTGAACATGTGACGTCTACTGGGGCTGTAGCACCGATACCCGTGTTGATTGACACCATACCCCAAAAACACACATTTCTCTGCACATGGATCAAGTTTGAACGCTCTATATATGGTATATGAACAAAAACAGAACATCCAAACACTCGAGGTTCGAGGGTTAGAGTTGATGGCAATTTATGGAAATGTGAAAAAGTTTGGAGAGGAGTTTTAAGTGCTAGGGTTCGGGTTGGAAGTCGATTAACAAGATACGTTGCAGTGACAAGGGCTTCTGGCCAAAAAGACTTTGGGACTTGGGTTTCAATCATAATAGCCCGTGTGATTTCCAATAAAAAAACGATTTTTTCGTTCTGAAACCCCATTTTGTTCAGGCGTGTAAGCACACGAAGTTTGATGGATAATTCCCCGTGTTTGACAGAAGGTTTTCATGGAGGTGTTACAAAATTCCCCCCCCCCCCCCCATTATCTGACCTGAGAATTTGGATTTCACTTTTGAATGGGTTTTGACCATGTTACAAAAGAATGTGAACTTCGTAAAAACTTCAGACTTATTTTTTAAAAGATAAGTCCAAGTCATTCGAGTACAATCATCTGTAAATGTCAGAAAATAGCGGAAATTTTGTCCTCCTTCAATTTTAGCGGGACCCCAAACATCAGAATGAATTAACAAAAAAGGTGAATCAACTCTAGTATCATTTGGTTTAAACGTATGTCGATGACTTTTTGCCAAAATGCAAGTGTCACAATGAAAATCTATATTTTTAGGAAATAAATGCGGAAATAACTGACGTAAATAACCAGTGGACGGATGTCCCAATCGTCGGTGCCATAACCATTCTTTCCTATTGTTTGAACCATGAGTCAGCATAACTGAGCCTTGTTGAGTGACTTCATCTACGTAATATAATCCTTGTCTCTCAGTACCACGTCCAATGATCCTTCCCGTCCTGATATCCTGCAAAATGCAAAAAGTGGGGTGCATTAATACCACACAGTTTAATTCTTTCGTAACATGACTAACGGATAATAGCTTGTGTGATAATGATGGCACATAAAGGCATCTCGAGAGTCGTAATTCTTTCGATATTTCAATGGTTCCCCCTCCTTTAACTGGGAGAGTTTCCCCGTTAGCTGTGTGAATTCGTGTTTTGTCAACTTTCGAGTTTGACGTTAGATCGGTTATATCAAACGTTATTGTATCAGTGGCACCACAATAAAAAATCCATGAATTACACTTGGCGTTTTTGGTGGCAACATTAACTTCTCCAGATCGGGAAGAAACGTTTCCCTCTTCGAAATCATGCACTTTTAACATTAACTTCTTTCCTCCGTCGTTAATCTCTCTGCTGCCTATGACGGCGGCAGCTGTTCCAGTCTTGGAGGTTTTGTGGTTATCACTCCACCATTCTGGATATCCAACGATCCTAAAGCATTGTTCTTTGGTGTGTTTCGACATACCACACTCTTCACACTTGAGCTTGCTCTTATCCACCTTTGATTGAGTTCGAAGAACCGGTTTGTCTGACCGATGATTCTCGGAAGGATTTAGTTTTGGGTTTTGAAACTGGGTCTGAGCTCCGTTACGAAGCATGTTCATTAATTGCATTGCGAGATTATTATTTTCTTCGTTAGCCATAATAGTTCGTGTGAATAAACAAGCTTATTAATAAAATGGACTGAATATATGGCAAACTATTTTATTGGGCTTGGTATCTTTAATTAATTGGATACCAAAGTTGGGCTTTAACTTATTTGGGCCTAAATCTTGTGACTGGCAGTAGGGGGAAAACACACGAACAAGAACACACAGTGAAATTAATTTGGGGATAACACACGAACAGGAGCACACGAACACAAAAAATTAATTTGGGGATAACGTGCTTTTGTGCTTTACTGATCGAATGAGTTTCTATTCGAATGGTAAATTCGTGTGGGGTGCTTCCTTGGTCGAATGATATCCTATCCGAAGGTTGTGTTCGTGTGATGATTTTTTTCTGGTCGAATGATTCCTGGTCGAAGACTCCAATCCGTTCAGTAGAAGTTCGTGTGGGCTTTAACTCTGGTCGAACAAAGGAGTTCGTGTGAGTTCAACTTCGATCCGTGTGGCTCAATTCGTGTAAGTTTGATTCTTAGTCGAATACTCCAATTCGTGTAAGCTAATTTCCTATTCGAACATGCTATTCGAATAAGTTGTTTTTCTGGTCTAATGGACTAGTCGAAATGACTAGTTCGAACAGGTACTTTCGAAAATAACCTGCTCTGATACCATGTAGAATTTAATAATCGGGTTTGTGGAAGAATATTTTATATTTCATCAACTTCGAACGTTTACAATAGACGTCTATTTATAGGAAAATAATAACCTACCGGGCCCAGGTCCACATACAGACTTAGGCTTACATTTGTTTTGGACTCTATTGTCTAACAGTCTCGGTATGCAACACATTAATGACACCTAGGCTACCTTTCTTGTGTACCACACACTTGTATTTAATACAGCATGCTTTAGAGGCACATATGTGTTTGATAGATTATCTAACCCTTTTTACTTTTGGTCCATCTAATACCATTTGATTCGGTATAATTTGAGAGGCTTTTGTGGTTAGTCCATTCTTTGGTCTTTTGGCCTTCGTCCTCTAGTGAATATTGGTGACAATACTCGAACAACATATCATATATGTAATATGTCTTAGGCTTCTTGATTATTAAGATATGTACGGAATTTCTTTTACCATGATGATTGGTTAGACAAAAACATGATGTTACAAATAATTTAGGTTTTACTACAATTCAAAATTATACTTTCCCGTACCACAATTAGTGTTGAAGTAAAAATCCACGGGGATTTATACCACGAACAATCTTCGAAGGATATGTCTTCTAACTAGAAATCTGCACACGAAATAAACGTCTAAGCTTATCGGGGAGGTTTCCCCGATAAGGCTCGGGCGTGAGAATAAGTATTTATCACAGGGATTTAAGGTTGTTTCTTGGAATGTAAGTAGTAGTAAATGCTATAATTAAGATGAAAGAATAATCAAGAACATTTAAGGAGAACGTTCTTGATCTAGAGTTTTTAAGGTTCAGATCCCCTTCCCTAGAATGGGTCTGACCCTTTTTATACTACCTGGTGCATCGGTCTATTGTCCCCTGGATAATAGAATGATGCTTCTTTCGGCGCACTATATTCCCTTCTTTGATAAATCTGGTCCATAGATGGCGCCTTCGGCACCACCCTAATACCCAGCAGATGATTGGTACATTCCCCAGTACTTTTCCTACTGTACCACGTGGTACAGTCCTTTTGGCCGTTCTGTCAGATGCTTTATGTCAGGCGAGCACGTGATACAATTGGCGGTTTAATGACGTCAGCTTGACCTACTGCTCGTGGCTTCGGCCTGACGTTCCATTGAGCTTGTCGGAGCTATCCTTACCGAAGCATTAAGGCGAGGAGTTGCCTTTTTGGAGTATACTTATATATACTCCAACATGCCCCCCCCCCCCCCCCCCCCCAGTCTAGTATGACGGAGCCCTACCACCGTTATACTAGACTCTACTAATTTCCTCTGTAACCGTTGCCTTTTCTCATTGCGACTTATCATTTTTGTGAAGGGTCAAGTGCTGTCTTGTCATGGCCATTAATGTAGCCGTTGCGTGCTGCATTGGTAACCCCAAAGGGCAAACGTGCTTGTGTCAGTTATTATTACCAGGTCACTTCTCCCATTAATGCCGCCGTTTCATTCTCCTACACGCGCCTGTCTCCAGACATTCTTTTGACCTTCACGCGCTTTTTGACAGTTTCAGACGCTCCTTGATTTTCGGGATTCGTGTCTATCGTGCGCCGCTACGGTTATCCTACACTCCTTATTTTTCTTATTTAAACCCGAATTCTTTTCGTTGTTTTCTTTTACCCTTTTCTTAATTCTTCTTTTTCCTTTCTCTTTCCTTGCCCAGATTTTCCAATTCTTGGCCGTTTATTCTCCTTTTTCCACTATTACTCGTTGTTTTGCTTATACTCCGCCCCATACAATGGGTAAGTCCGACCTTTCGATCTCTTACTGCACTCTTCGTCAGAAAGAGTTGCAGAAGTTTTGTGCGTTATATGAGATACCCGCCGCCTGGCGTGCCAGCGCACCTCTTGTCAAGGAGACAGTGTTGGACTGTCCCTCGGGGTTCATCGCCATGTACTGTAAGTGGTTCGAATTTTCAAACCTCCGCCTGCCTTTCACTGAGTTCTTTCTTTCAGTGATTGAGTTTTATCAAATCACTCCCATCCAGATGAATCCCTTGGGCGTTCTCAGGATTATGTCTTTTGAGATCCTGTGCCGGGCACTGGGTTTTAACGCCACTCTTAATTTGTGGCGTCAATTTTACAGATTGGCTCGTAATGGTGATTGGTTCATGGTTGAACGCCGGGCAGGGAGGATTGTTTTTCTTTTGTTCCCACCAGTCTTAAGAAGTGGAAAGAGTCTTTCTTCTGGGTCGATGCTTCTGTTGCTCCTATTGCCAAACCTTGGCGATCCGTTACGGCAGGAGGTTTCAAGGATGAAGTTCCGGCCCTTACTGACGCAGAGTGGAGCCAGATAGAGCTTATCTTAGAGAATCCTCTCTACGTTCGCTCATATCCTACTGAGGTGTTAATCTTGGTCGGCGTGTGTCAGAACTGGGTTCCTTATAATCTCAAGCCTTCTATCGCTATTGGGAGCCAATGTAAGTATCCTGTCTCTTTCTTTATTTTTCTTTCTCTATTTCCGTTATTCACATATGTTTTTTACTCTATTAGCTTTGACGCTGCTGGAGTACCTTCAACTTGATAGCTTGGAGGGTGTTCACTTCCCCCGGGTTGTGCTGGCGGTTGAGGAGAAGGGGATAGTCGAGCAGGTAGGCGGCAGGTTTGTAGAGCCTTCGGCTACTCTACGCTCGTTGCTTCCTGCCGCTCCGGCGGTGGTGACTGAGGAGGCGGTAGCTGAGGCCTCCATCCCTAAGAAAAGAAAGAGGGTTCGGACTGAAGCCTCCAGCAGTAAGTCCCATCGGCATAAGAAATCTGCAAGAAAAGGTACACATATTGACCTTACTTCCGAAGAGGAGGAGGAGTGGTCAGGGTCCGGTCGTGTTGTTTATCCCTTTTTTCCGGCCTCCCCCTGCTCTTCCTTTCCTTCGGTTATAGTGTTATCCTCCTCTTCTTCTGAGTCTATTCGTCAGTCTGATTTTTGGTGCTCCGCAGAGTCTGTTACTGTCACTCCTGCAGACCCTACTCCTCAAAATTTGGAGGAGATGGATGGAGCACGTCAGGCTGCTTCCTCTTCTGCTCCTCCCTCTGGTAAGGGTTTTCTCTTGGTTTTCCATTGCCCCTGCGGCGCGGTCCCTTTCTGATTTTGTTATTTTAATTGATCCTTGCAGGTGAAAGACCTGCTGGTCTGGAAGAGACGACCCCTCCGGCGGTGACTGAACCAGGAGTCACAGTGCCTGAACCTACCGGGTCGGAGACGGTCGCTCCGATGGTGACTGAACCAGAGGCTGCGGCGGAGAGATCTGTCGGACAGGAGGAGAGTACTAGTCCTGTAATGGCTGAACCGGAGGTCACGGTGCAGAGATCTGCCGAACCGGAGGTTTTGGTACAGGATCAGGAGGTTTCAGAAAGTGGTGGTGGTGGTGGTGGTGACAGAAGCTGTTACAAATGTGGTGAGAGTGGCCACATGTCTGAGGAATGCCCCCAGGGTGACAGGGCTGATCATTTCGAGGAGATTACTCTTCTTTCTCCTAGGGGTTCTGATTCCCCTTCATCTGACAATACCGAAGGTCCTTATGTCCCGGCTTGGGATGCCGTCCCCAGCAGCAGCATGCAAGACATAGATATCTGCCGGAGTATGCTTGACCACTTTGCGACTCCGGCAGAGACAAAGCGCTGGGAGAAGAAGACTGATGAGGTGGTGATGGCGGGATGGATTTGATGCTAACCTAAGTGGCTGTAGGGGGTACTGTTTTGAGGGCCCGTCATGGCAAACTTTTGAGAAGGTATTCGAAGCTTCAGCAGCGTCTTGCTGAGCAAAAAACTGAGTTAGGGGAGAAGAATGCGATGATTGCTTCTTTGGAAAAGACAAGTGCCTCCCTGTCTCGCAAGGCATGCTTCTACTACCGTCAACGGAGGAGGGTTACCAGGTACTGCAAGAGATTAACCGTGCAGTTAGCTGATACCCTTACCGAATTGGAAAAGGTAAGTGAAGAAAATTCTGCTTTAGCTGAAGCGGTGAAGACCCCTGCTGTTGTCCCAGGCATGAAGACAATAAGCAAGTCTGAATGGGATCTTATGGTGGGGGAATTGAAGAGGTTGGAGGAGGCTGAGCAGACTCTTAAGTCTCGACTGCAGTATGGTGGGGCCGATGTGAAGAGGACCATTGACTCGCTGCAGGACGAGCTTGAGCAAGTTAAGGAGACCAACTGTGCTCTCCTGTCTGATAAGGAAAGGCTGCAAGATGAGCTGTCAAAGCTTAATGAAGACTATAATGTTGCCATATCCGACAGGGAAGGGCTGCGGGCTAAGGTGGACTGGGTGCTGGGTGACGGGATGCAAGGTTTTGTTAACAAGCTTCGTTCCAGCCACGAGTTCTCCGCTCCTTATGGTCATGCCACTGTTTGTGCTATCGCTTCTGGCTTTGTCGATGGGGTAAGGAAGGGGTATCGCTACCACCAGCTTAGCGCACCCATGACAACGATTCCATCTTTCGATCCCCAGGCTGATCAAAAATATGAAGAAGCGATGGCGGCCCTGCCTCAGTTGTCCTTTCCTTACCTCGATCTCCTCCGGGCTAGCTCACATTTGTCTATTGACGAACTGAAGGCTTTGAATCCAGCTCCCCCTCCGGCCCTAGATTGCTAGGGCTTAAATTTGTGTGTGTTTGTAATGGCTTCGGCCAAAGTGTAACCATCATGGCTTCGGCCATTTTGTAACTGTTATGGCTTCGGCCATTTTGTTAATGATAACCTGGTTTCTTGTATTACAGTGTGTTCGTATTTACTTTATCTCTAAGTTTAAATATTTATTTTGAGAAGCGCCCTTCATCATAATAATTATTTTCTTAGGACACATCATATATAACTTAAACGAATATCGTGTGTTATATGATGCCATAACATATTTTTCATTGTTACTGAGTTAATTAGGGAGGTTACTCGACCCTTTCGATACTGGGATATTCTCAGACCAGCCCGGAGTTATTTTTTTACCTAGGCTGCTCAAACCTGTCTATGTTAGGATTAGAGTATCAGACTAACATGGAGTTTATTAGAGAGGGCACTCTCCCCATTGCTTCTAAGAGCATGGTACTCTTAGGTATTTACTTATCATTGATTACTTGCTATCATAACTTAATCAATGGTCTTAGAGATTTGCCATGTGTTGAGAAAATTGTTATCCCCTGAAGCGGGTAGCAACTATAGCTTGTATATTATAAATGATAGTCGGGCACTGCCGTTACATGCTTTCACAGAAAGGTTTAGAGGCGATTTAATTCGCTTACATGTAGCAACGTCGGAGGAGGTTTCCATGCCAAGTCCTTGGGACTACGTCTCCTCCGACCATTTTCAGCTTATATGCTCCATTCCCGTAGGCCTCGGCCACTTGGTATGGGCCTTCCCAGTTAGGTCCCAGCTTGCCCTGGCTTTCGATCCGGCTAGCTTCGTTGCTTCGGAGTACATAATCTCCTGGTTTGAATGTGGCGGACCTCACCCTCTGATTGTAATATTCCTCCACTTGCCTTTTGTACCTTTCTTCATTAATGGCCGCCATTTCTCTTCTCTCCTCCAGGAGGTTTAAATGAAGGCGAAGGTCTTCAGAATTGGTCTCCTTGTTTTGCACCCTTCGGGTAGGCATACCGATTTCTGCGGGGATAACCGCTTCAGTTCCATAGGTCAGGCTGAAAGGGGTTTCGCCGTTGCTTGTTTTGACCATGGTTCGGTGGGCCCATAGGACATGCGCCAAGTGATCCAACCAGCTACCTCCTTCCTTATCCAGGCGAGTTTTGATCCCTTCTACTATGCTTCTGTTAGCGCGCTCTACCTGGCCGTTGGCTTGTGGGTGGGCAACGGATGTAAACTTCTGCTGGATTTTCATTTCCTTGCACCAGGACTTGAGTGGGTTGTCAGCGAACTGCTTCCCATTGTCTGATATTAGGATCCCTGGCAAACCAAACCTGCACACTATGTTTTCAAAAACAATTTTTTTGATTTGAGGTCCGGTAATTGATGCTAATGGCTTTGCTTCCACCCATTTGGTGAAGTAGTCTATTGCTACCAACAGAAATTTTATTCCTCCAGCGGCTACCGGAAAGGGGCCCACTATGTCAATACCCCATTGCTGAAACGGCCACGCTGCGATAACAGAGATTAGTGAGTGTTTAGGCAATTTAGGCACTGGTGAGTATCGCTGGCAACTGATACATCTTTGGATCTCATCAGTTGCATCCCGATACATTGAGGGCCAATAATACCCTAGGTTCATAATCTTAGCTACCGTGGCTCTTGGCCCAGCGTGCATCCCACATGCCCCGTTGTGTACCTCTCGGATAACGTAGTTTGTCTGCATTGGTCCGACACACCTAAGCAACGGCATTAAATACGACTTCTTATAAAGGGTTTCTCCATCGAGGAAATACATAGGGCTTTTGGCCCTGATTTTCCTGGCTTCGGCTTGATCGTTTGGCAGAGAACCATTCTTCAGAAATCGTATGATGGGTGTCATCCAGCAAGGCCCTTCTTCCTCCACGATAGCATGTATTTCCTTGGTGTCAATCGACTTCTCTTTTAGTGTTTCGACCAACACGTTTTTTGATGTGTGAGGGAAGGTTAAGTTTGTTAATGAGGCTAGCTTGCTTGCTGCATCTGCCTTCACATTTTCTTCTCTTGGTACTTGCTTTATACTGAAGCTCCGGAAGCCTACTTTTAACTTGTCTACTAATTCCTTGAATTTAACCAAGGACTCCCCTTTTGTTTCGAAGTCTCCGTTTACTTGGTTTGCCACCAGGGAGGAATCCACGCTTACCTCCAAATGTTTCACCTTCATTTTGGCTGCTATCCTGAGCCCGGCCAAGAGTGCCTCATATTCTGATTCGTTATTGGTGCTGGAGAAACTGAATTTGAGGGCGTAAGTAAATTCTGCTCCATCGGGGTTGATCAAAAGAACCCCTGCCCCTGCTCCGGTTGAGTTACACGCTCCGTCTGTGAACAAGGTCCATATTTCCTTTGTCTCCCCAGGATTCCCTTGGTCCTCCTGTTCGGGCTCTTTTGTCCTTTCATGGTTTTTCTGGGTAGGAGGTGGTGGCAACGGTATTTCTGCTAAGAAATCCGCCAAGATCTGCCCCTTCATCGCCTGCCTTGGCCGATACTCGATGGCAAATGCTCCCAACTCTATTGCCCATTTGGCCAGGCGTCCCGAACGCTCTGGAGTTGCCAGGATGTCCTTGATTGGTAATTCTGTTAAGACTACGATATGATAAGCTTGGAAGTATCTCCTGAGCCTTCTTGCCGCGTGTATCAAGGAGAGTGCTAGTTTCTCCATTGGTGGGTAATTTAGCTCCGCCCCTTGTAAGGCTCTACTAACAAAGTATACGGGCTTCTGCTTTCTTTCAAGTTCAGTGACTAAGACTGCACTAACAGTTTCTGGCGATGCTGCTAAGTAGACCAGGATTTCCTGTCCAGGTGCCGGAGCAACTAGCGTGGGCAGCTGTTGTAAGTATCCCTTCATGTTGACGAATGCTTCCTCCGCTTCCGCAGTCCATTCGAAATCTTTCACATTCACGCATTTCTTTAGGGTTCTCCGCTGACCTCGAGAGGTACCGGTTAAGTGCTGCCAGCTTCCCATTCAAGCTTTGTACCTCCCCTAAACTTCTGGGGGATTTCATTTCTGCTACTGCCCGCACCTGCTCTGGGCAGGCTTTAATTCCTTTCTCCGTTATGATATGTCCCAAGAACTTTCCCTCTTCTACGCCGAAGGTACATTTTTTCGGATTTAGCTTCATGTTTATGCTTCTGAGGTTCTTGAATGTTTCGGCAATGTCATATATCATCTCCTCCTCTTGGTTACTTTTGATTACCAAATCGTCGACGTAAGCCTCTAAGTTTTTTCCTATCTGACTCCGGAATGTCCGGTCGATAAGTCTTTGATAGGTGGCTCCGGCGTTCTTCAATCCGAATGGCATTTTCTTATAACAAAAAATTCCGAAGTCTGTGTAGAATGCAGTCTTGTCCTCATCCTCCCTTGCCATCTGGATTTGATGGTACCCTTGGTATGCGTCGAGGAAGCATTTGTATCTGAATCCCATTAGTGAGTCTATCTTCCAATCGATTTCTGGCAACGGGTAATTATCTTTAGGACACGCCTTGTTTATGTCTTTGAAGTCAATGCACATTCTCCACGACTTATCGCTCTTTGCCACCATGACTGGGTTTGCGACCCACGTTTGATATCTTGTTTCTCTGAGTATGCCCGCTTTGACCAGCTTAGTCACTTCTTCTCTAACGACCTTGGTCATAGCCGGAGCCATTCCCCTCTTCTTCTGCTTAATAGGTTCTATGTTGGGGTACGCCTTGAGTCTGTGCTCAGCTATGCTTCTTGGCACACCTGTCATATCCGCAGGCTGCCACGCGAAAACATCCAAACTGTTACTGAGTAGGGTGAACAATTGTTCCTTGCATTTCTGTGACAAGGAAGATCCTATGGCAACGGTTTGCTCTGGGAATTTTGGATTTATAACCAATTTTTCCTCAGGACCATCTGTTCCCTTCTTCGGGCCTAGCGCTGGCCGGACCTCGTGGCACTCCCCTCTTCTTTTCTTGTCGGACCTTACGGTGGCTACTCCATGTGGGGTTGGGAATTTTAATGATGAATGGAGCGGTGAAGCGACCGCTCCCAACAAGAATAGTCCTGGTCTCCCCAGAATGACATCATATGTTGACAAAGCCCGCACCACTAAGAAGGTCATCATTTCTGTTCTCATCCTGGGGTATTGCCCCAGAGTGAGAGGCAAATCTATCTCTCCCATCGGACATGATACTTCTCCCGTAAAGCTCTGCAGGTGCGTCCTCGTCTTTCGGAGCTCCGCCTGTACTCCGAGTTTGAGCTTGCGAAAATAGTGCTCATATATTACTTCCGTTGAGCTACCTGTGTCCACATAGATTCTCTGCACCGGGTAGTTGCCAAACCTTCCCTCTATGACAATTGGATCTTGCGAAGGGAAGTATTCGCTTAAGGGTGGGAAGGCTATCGGTTGGTTCATCCAGTTGAAAACCTCCGGTCTTCTTCTTCTCCGTTCATTCAACTCTCCGCGAGTTTCAACATTTCGATAATCGACCATGTGGACCTCCTTGGACTTGCTCTTCTGCCCGTTCCGGTTATCTTGTCGGGTATTTCTCCCTCCTTGTTTGACTCCTGACCTTATCTCCGTCAAGAGATGGCGCAACTGTCCGGAGCGTACTGCTTCCTCTATATGTTTCTTAAGTTGATAACAGTCATTGGTGTTATGACCGTTTCCTTGATGAAACTCGCAGTATCTATCGGCGTTCTTCTTCTCTGGGTTCCCCGCCATGGGTGGGGGTATGGGGAATTTCTGGCAGATGGGTTCAGTAGAGTATATCTCACAGGGAGTCTTGGATAGGAGTTGGAATATATTCTTGGGCCTCCCATCTGGTGAGTACGGGTGTACGTGTGGGGTAAAGGTCCTCGGCTTCGGAGGAGACCTCTCATTTCGTGAAGCCGGGGCATCTCGTCTGTTCCCACTTTTCCAACTGTTCCGTCTATCTTCCCGGATTACCCTTCGCGAGCTTCCCTCTTCTGTTAGGGAGGCAGCCTCCTTCCCCCTGATGAAGTCTTGAACCCTCTCCATCATTTCTTCCACCGTTCTGGGGATTTGGTTGTTCAGTCTCTCGATGAGCTGCTTGTTTCGGATGGCATGCATGAAGCCTGACACCCTCATTCCTTCGGTTGCCCCTTTAATCTGCAGACTTTCTCTATTAAACCTCTCCATGAACCTTCGGAGAGTCTCATCCTCCCTCTGCTTAATGTTGTGTATCTCTACGGGATCTTTCTCATACCTTTTCTGTTGCATGAAGTTAACCCTGAACTTCTGCTGTAGGTCTTCAAAACCACTGACGCTTGCTGGGAGAAGGCTGTCGAACCACAGCCTGGCTGCTCCTATTAACGTTTGCACGAACATGTGACACCATACTGGCATGGACCACTGTTCTACCTCAGCTGCTCCAGCAAAGATGCTTAGGTGGTCATCAGGGTCTTGGGTTCCGTCGTACATCTTCACATTGGATGGCATTTTAATTTTAGGAGGAAATTTGAATTCTGCGATTCGTTTTACGAACTTCGCCTCCTTCTGCCGATGGTACGGCCTAGCCAAATCTTCGGCCTCATATTGTTCAGCCAAGGTTTGGGCGTGTTCCGGAGGCAACGTCCAACTACTAGGATTATATTCCGCCGAAGCTAGACATCCTGATGAGAAAGGTGGAACTCCAGTCCCCTGTGTGTATCGCGGCGCTGAGATGCCCGGAGGCAGATCGAAAAATACTCTAGGAGGTGGTAACGTAGAGTGCAGAGGCCTATAGCCCGCCTGCGACGGTGGGGGGCCGATGTCTCCTCTCTGGCTTAACCCTGTGCCCGGTGTTTGGGCGAAAGTTGCCTGATCTGTTCTTCCAAAAAGGTTTCGCCCTTGCAACGGACTTACATGCTCTTCTCTCCGCTCCCCTTGATTCGTTCTTCTTGGCGATGGGGTGGTTGACCCGTTGGTCACACTAGTCTCGTTGACATCTCCCTGCGGGAGTTCAATGTCTACCCCTCGCTGTCTCTCTCTTTGCACATATGTGTTCATCAGCCCTCGTAGGCGCTCGAAATTGTTGATAACGAATTCCGGGGTGATGTTGCTACCGCCGCCCTGAGGAGCTGTTTCGTGTCTGGTGGTATTCAGTTCAGGTGGCGATAAAGGTGGCATTGAAAGATGCGGTATCAATGAATATGGTGCGAAATGATGTGGTTGAGATATGGGTGGCTCTATAACGTTGGTTGATGGCTGAACAGTAGGCACAAGGGTAGATATCCCCGACGACAGTGGGGTATCCATGTGTCTGTGTTCTCACTCCAACTATCGTTGAATAAAGGTCCCACGGATGGCGCCAAATGTTGAAGTAAAAATCCACGGGGATTTATACAACGAACAATCTTCGAAGGATATGTCTTCTAACTAGAAATCTGCACACGAAATAAACGTCTAAGCTTATCGGGGAGGTTTCCCTGATAAGGCTCGGGCGTGAGAATAAGTATTTATCACAGGGATTTAAGGTTGTTTCTTTGAATGTAAGTAGTAGTAAATGCTATAATTAAGATGAAAGAATAATCAAGAACATTTAAGGAGAACGTTCTTGATCTAGAGTTTTTAAGGTTCAGATCCCCTTCCCTAGAATAGGTCTGACCCTTTTTATACTACCTGGTGCATCGGTCTATTGTCCCCTGGATAATAGAATGATGCTTCTTTCGGCGCACTATATTCCCTTCTTTGATAAATCTGGTCCATGGATGGCGCCTTCGGCACCACCCTAATACCCAGCAGATGATTGGTACATTCCCCAGTACTTTTCCTACTGTACCACGTGGTACAGTCCTTTTGGCCGTTCTGTCAGATGCTTTATGTCAGGCGAGCACGTGATACAATTGGCGGTTTAATGACGTCAGCTTGACCTACTGCTCGTGGCTTCGGCCTGACGTTCCATTGAGCTTGCCGGAGCTATCCTTACCGAAGCATTAAGGCGAGGAGTTGCCTTTTTGGAGTATACTTATATATACTCCAACAATTAGCATAGGACACTACCTCTTATACATTTGATGAATACATGAAAATTTCGAAAAGAACTTCACAATAATATTTAGAATAATGTTGTGAATTTGTTATTGAAAGTCTTGGCGCAACATATTTTGAAACAATATATTTTTTTAACAAAGTTGTGCCAAATGTAAATTAAAACCCTGGATAAGAATCAAACTTTTGTTAACGGGGTGAAGGGCAACACTCTTATAAGAGGGCTACTAACCCTCTATTGTTAAAAAAATTCAATTAACTTGTTTTTATTTTCTTGAAAAGCAAAAAGACATATTCCAAAGCCTTAAGGCGCTGTTTGCAATCACATCAGACTCGGACTACGGATCTGTGGTCTGCACGTTTGATAAGTTCATGAAAAGCTCGGACCACGGACCGAGTCCGTGATTTTGCCTCGTTCTCGGTCTGCGATTTTTCTAAAAGGACCGAGTTCGAGGCAAAATCACGGACTCGGTCCGTGGTCCGAGCTTTTTATGAACTTATCAAACGTAGCTTCGTGGTCCGAGTCCGTAGTCCGAGTCTGATGTGATTGCAAACAGTCAGACAACCAAATATACACAATTACAAAAGCCATAAGTCAAACCACAAAAAAAAGAGATGAGAAAAATCAAAAACTTGTCTGGATCAATGATCCATTGGTTCCAACACAAGCCCCAACTATTCCTCTGTTTTTAAGCCAAGCCACATAAGCTTGAGAAAATATCATCGTTCAAGATTTTAATAGAATCCTCTTCTAAAGCAACTCGCGTCTGTTGCGCCAATTCCAAATTGACCAAATCGACGTGTAACACACACCATGGAAACGTTTGGCTACATCTTCTCCTTTCGAGCACACTAAGGTTTCCGCCAGAATATCACCAAGGGATGGAAAGGCAGCTGAAAATTAATATCCCACCAGCTAAAAATTTTGTGTCAGATTTCACGAACCTTAACACAACTTGTGGTACAATGATTAATTGTTTCGAGACTAGAGCCACAAAAAGCACACCAAATAAGGTCTATTAAGAAGACACGAATGAGTAGGCAGAGAATTTAGAGAAGCCCTTAAGACGTAAAAGTTAACCTTAGGCACCCAACTATTCCAAATGAAAGAACTCTCATCAGAATCCTTTTGAGACCCAAGGATCGCTCTCAACAAGGCGAGATAACGTAGAAACCGAGAACTCTCCTTTAGAATCCAAACGCCACCACCAACTGTCTTTAACGCCTTCCTCAAGCGGAGAGGATCCGATAACAGCAGTTAAAATTTCAAGATCAGAACAACTGCACGAGGGGGGCAACGCCAATTCCAATCATGTGACCAAACTCTGTTAACAAGAATACGAATGTTGCTCAAAGTACACATCTTATTGGACTCCAAGTAAAAGATGAGGGAAATTGTCTTTGAGAATAACGTTCGAAGGAACCCAACGATCGAACCAGAAACTTGTTTGTTCCCCCTCGTGCACCTTGACACATATGGACTCAACATGGGGAATCCCTAAATTTTCAATCATTTCACAACCTTTAATAATGTCAGTCCTAACAGTAGCTTTTTTAATACCCGAGCCAACTGAATTCAAGCCACCTTCTCGCCAGTATAAACACTTGATTACCTTTCTCCATGACGCATTAACATCAGTATGATACCTTCAAGCCCACTTGCCTAACAAACTGAGATTTTTTGCGTTTAGAGATCCAATACCTAGCCCGTCATTAGCTTTGCAAGCCATAATTTTTGACCATTTTATACTAATAAAACCTTTTTCACTGTCTGCTAATCTGCTATATTCCAAAAGAACTTCATCCTCATTTTTTCGAGTTGGGATATAACGTAATTAGGGACCAGAAAAATCGAGAAAAAGTACAAGGGTAGGGACCCAAGAACAGATTTTGTAAGCGTCATTCTCCCACCAAAAGAAAGTTGCTTTGATTTCCAAGTTGCTAATTTATTAGAGAAACGATTAGTGACATCCTTCCAACCATCTATTTTGTTCATCGATTTCCCAACTAGAAGTCCAAGATAAATAAACGACCGAGCCACATCAGCAACTTCCAACTTTTGAACACCTATTCCAAAAGGCCTGCTTTTGTTGATATTAATTTTGAGGCCAGAAACCTCATAAAATACATCCAGAATATTCAATAGTCGTTTAACATTAGCTTTTGACCACTCTCGGAAGAAAAGTGTGTCGTCAGCATACTGAAGAAGAGAAATATTCGTGTTTTCTCCAGCAAGAAAAAGACCATTGAAAAGCTTATTTTCAGAAGCTTCAACGACAAGAACTTGAAGAGCTTCAGCAACGATCAAGAAGAGAAAAGGAGACAGGGGGTCTCCCTGCCTAAGACCCCTCTCCATACAAAATTCCTTAGTCGCAGATCCATTAATAAGAACCGAGACAGTTGCAGATTCAAGGCAACCACGAATCCAGTTAGACCATTTATTACCAAATCACATTTGGGACATTACATGAAGAAGGGTACAAGTCTGAAAACCGACTTTAAAAAAAAGTAACTTCAAATGATGTTTAGTAGCATAACTGATGATCTCATTTGCAATAAGGCAGCCTTCTAAAATTTGCCTCCCGGACAGCAAGCAATTTGGAGGGGACTTTGTAAGCGCAACCAATAACGCTAATAGGGCGAAAATCACTCAATTCAAGGGGGTCCTCCTTTTTGGGAATTAAAGATAAAAAAGAAGCGCGACAACCTTTATCGATCTTCCCAGAAGCTTCAAAAAAATTTACAAACGCGAAAAAGTCTTTGCCAATATAACTCCAGTATTTCTTAATGAAATTGAAAGTAAACCCATCTGGCCCGGGTGCCTTTGAACCGCAACAACTCCACATAGCCAAGGAAAGAGTTATCCTGGTTAGAAAGTCTACGAAATCTTTGACTACTAGATTGTCTCGAGCAACTAGTCTCTTTGAATTGGTTTTTAAAATCTTCTGTCCATGCGCCATCACATATCAGACCATGAATGCTTTGTTTTTTGAATTTATTTAGCATATATGAATTATAAAAACCTTGTGTTTTCGTCCCCTTGGATAGCCCACCTAATTCTTGATTTTTGCTTTAAATTATTTCGATCCAACTGTTGTAGCTCGATAATGACCTCTTCCCTTTTAAGAATATCAGTAGAGTTAATGTTTCCGGGTTCCGCATTAACATCCGATTGAATTAAGTATTCATGATTAGCTTTCTTCTTAGATGTGGAAGCCTGATTATGCACTTTCACCCATGACTTAATATCTATCAGCTTTTAACCTCATTAGATGTGGAAGCATCTCGTTGTTAATTTCCCCCTTGAAGGTTGAGCCGATATGTATGGGGCTTGGAAGCAGGTGGAATAACTTTTTCAAGCCAATGATCAAACAACTTAAAAGGGTTAGGACCGAAATCCACATGACCGATTATATCTCGTAAACCTTCTTGCCCCCATTTAAGAGATAAACTTATTTGCGTCTCTTGACAAAAAGATGAGCCAATTCGCTCCAACCGACATCTAACAACATTAAAATCACCAAATAGCATTCATAATCCAGTAATTCCTTTCCACCTACCTATTACCCATGAAAAATGTCTCCCCCCATTTGAATCTGATTTGACAAACACCATATATCCTTAAACTTATTAAAAAAATTATATATGCTTTTTTTCATTTTTTATATTTTATTTTTCTTTTGATGGATTAAAAGGTCCATTTAAGTGTTTAAGAAGAGTCCATATTTTAAGTCCAAAAAGACTAAAATATACTACCACGTCGATTAATTTAATGAAAAGAAAAAAAAAAAAAAAGAGCCGCACTCCTAATATTCCACCCAATCTTCATACCCTAGTCGAATTCCTATCCATATAAACCTAGTGTGTGTTTAGAGTATATAGCCGCTGATGTTTAAACTTGAGTTGGAGCTTTTATAGTTAAAGTTGGAGTTAATATATAAAACATATTTGGTAAATAGTGTAGCTTAAATTTATAAATATAAGAAAACATGAAGTAAAATAGAGTTTTCCTAGTAATGTTTAGTAGCATTGATTGTATTTATTGGAAGTAAAAAAAGTGTCTATTTCATGATGAGGTCAATATCATAAAGGTGATATCTCATCACCAATAATCCTAGAAGAAGTGTGGCATCATATGATCTACGGATTTGAATTCCGTCATAAACTTCAAACAAACATGTTATGGAAAATGAATTCAATTCAAATTCACTCAATTTTTTGTCACACCCCGCTAAAGTGGAAACACGGAATGTGAAGAGCAAAGAATCATTTCACGGGTTACACTAAAATCAACGGTTCAAATCATTAAGATTTAAATTGAAAAGTACAAAAGTCGAAGTTACAACCAAGTTTCAAAGTTAAGACCATAATACATAATAAAATGTTTTTAAATAACAATTCCCAAAATAAGGTCTTCTTCCCGAGGTACACTTCACACATTAGGCTTGACCCGCCCGAGCAATGCACTTCATAACTTACGCTTAGTTCCTGAAACATGAGATAAAGTGTCAACTACGAAAACGTAGTGAGTGAGTTACAGTTTATAAGTTGAATAAAGGTTTCAATTAAAGGTTCGTAAGAGTTCGAGGCAAGTTCAAAGTTCATAAAAGTTCAAGATTCGTTTGAAGTCAAAGAAGTTCAGGATAAGTTCAAGTGCTTAAAATTCAAGAATAATTTAAATAAGTTCAAGTGCTTAAAATTCAAGAATAATTTAAATTCAAGATAAGTTCAAGTCCAAATAAGTTCGAGATCAAATAAGTTCAAGTTCAAGTAAGTTCAGGTTGCGTAGCGAGCGGTAAAAAGAGTAGTCATTACCTCAGTGGTGGATTAATCCACATGAGTAAGACAGAAAGTAAGCATATGCGTAAATAAAGACCTATGATCCTCGAGTTGTACCAACCACTAAGCTTAATATACGTAAGATTTAGTTTTGCACACTAATCCGATTCTGGTCAAGTTCCAGCCCCTAGTTCCAGTCTAGAGTTCGAGTTCGCGAGAACTTAGCAATATGTACCCAGGTTGCTACCCTAAAGTAAGGAGTGACCGCTCCTAAGTATCGATACCCATAATTTATGCTAACGGCTTGTGTTAATAGTGGGTAGAGTTCAGTTCCAAGAAAAGTTGCGGGGCATTTAGTTCGTTCTATTCTAAAAATCGTTTGTTTGTACTTACGGCGTTTATATCCTCACCTAGGGTTTTGCTCCAAAATACAACCAAGCTATCATTGTCTAATCAAATATCCAAAGAGGCAAACCTAGGGAGTCTAAAGTAAGCCAATCCGAACAATTGATGTTGTTTACGCATATTAGTTGCAAGTTCTAAAGTATTCAAATAGTTCTCAAGTTCCAAAAGTTCAAAGAGTTGTAAGTTCAAAAAGTTTCCATAAATAGGAAGGTAGCTCGATAGTTCAAAAAGGTTTCCAAAAATAGAAGGGTAGCTCAATTAGTTCAAAAGTTTCCAAAAATAGAAGGGTAGCTCAATTAGTTCAAAAGTTTCCAAAAATGGAAAGGTAGCTCAATTAGTTCAAAAGTTTCCAAAAATAGAAAGGTAGCTCAATTAGTTCAAAAGTTTCCAAAAATAGAAAGGTAGCTCAATTAGTTCAAAAGTTTCCAAAAATAGAAAGGTAGCTCAATTAGTTCAAGAGTTTCCAAAAATAGAAGAGTAGCTCAATTAGTTCAAAAGTTTCCAAAAATAGAAAGGTAGCTCAATTAGTTCAAAAGTTTCCAAAAATAGAATTGTAGCTCAATTAGTTCAAAAGTTTCCAAAAATAGATCACAACAAGTTGTACATAGGTTAAAGCACGTAAAACAGTTTCACATAAAGATATTGTTCACAAAAGAATTTGATCTCATGTTTCCCCCAAAAAGAGTACTTAGAATGTAAAAGTAAGGAGGGGTGTAACTCACGGTTTGCGAAGATACAGAGCGCGGGAATCGGTCGGAGCGGGAGTCGGGAATCACGGGTCGCCTAATAATACCAAGGTAGTCCAATTGTTATTATCTAATTATTTTATTGTACTTAAGATAATAAAATCAAGTTTTTAATTAAACTTTAAGTGTCAAGGTTAAGTTTAATCAAAATAGTCCCAAAGCGGTGAAAGTTACGTTTTTGTCCAAAAGTCCAATTTTATCGTTTATTATCGTTAGGTCATAAGTGTTTTTGCTCGCCGAAGTGGTTTACACTTTTCTAAGGAAATTTGGGCAGCGCTTCCGCGCCCAAATTTCACATCCAAAAATGTACCTACCAATTCCGCTCACAAAAATACATACAACACTATAATATATCCAAACAAATCCCTACTTTCTCCCTCCCTAGCCGTCACCCCAACCCCCCCCCCCCCCCCCCCACCCTCTCCATTTTCAGCCGCCTCTCTCCACCATCACAGCCATTGAAGCTCCTCTTTACAGCCCTAAAGTCGTCATCTTGAAGTTCTAATCAACAAGGTGTTCATGTCGTGTTCTTGTGAGTGTGTTAGCCGAAACCCTAATCAATTTTCTTCTATTTCAGCCGCCACAAACACACCCTTGCAGCCGTGTGTTTACACCACCATCATCACCATCTAGCCATCTAATTCAGCCCTAGATACGTCATCATGGAGCAGCAACCAATCGAGGTATAGTTGGATTTGTCTTGTGAATTTATGCAAACCGAAAACCCTAATTTTGGGTTCTATGAAATCGTTTGTTAACATCCTTTTCCTTGTAATCGTTTCCCGCAGATCCTAGCCACCGAAATATCACTTATTCTTCAGAAAATCTGGGAATCCATAATTGTATATTCGTTTTATATCTTTTCCCTTAAAATCTATTCATGTTTGAATCTAAGTTTTGGTTTATTTCGAGTTTGTGTTATCTCTATAGCCAAATCTAAGATCGGGAAGGTGAAACACTCAAATCAGACCCTAAACAGATCGTGGTCTTCATATTCAGGTCCGTATCGGCATTTTTCGTTAAGGTTCTTATTGGTATTTAAGTCATCTTTCGTGTATTATAATCGTATTGAAAATTCTAATCGTAATCTCAAACTTTCGTTGTTTGAGATTGAAGAATTGCGGACTGTTTTTGTTAACCGGATTCGTCCTTAGGATCTGATTTTGGACAGCGGTTTAGAGTCCTCGAAACCGTATTTATAAGGTTTGTAATCGTGTCCTAAATCGTTCATAATTGCCCTTTCTAAATTGATTGCAAATTCGAGTTATCTTGTCGTTAACTATGCTTTATCAATTTGTCAAAATCGTATTAACATATAAGTTGTATGACGATTCGAATTGTGATTATATTTTGTGTTATTACAGCCCCGTGTCTTGCTTCTCGAGTTGGTGTTTGGTTTGTGTTAGGCACAAGAATCGTTATACCTAAGTAAACGCTCTAACCGAACTAAAATCCATTTCTTTACTTATCTTCGTTATTAATCTTTCCTTAGTCATACACTTATTTGTGGTTGTTTATTGGTTCACATGTGACCTAGGGACATCCCTCAAGACCTTATTCAATCGATTTTCGAGTTATAACGGTAACGACTTCCGATAGCATAACCGTTACAACTAACGGTAATCACCCCTTTACTTTTCTATGCGTATTCATTCTTGTGGTGAAGTGTTGGTGTTTTATTCTTATTTTGGACATACTTAATTGCGTGGTTGATTACATTACTCGTATTTAACTGCGTGGTTGATTTCATTATTCGTGCCTTTCGGTTTATCGTTGATGATTGCAATTCGTTAATTATGGACAAACTTGTATTTGGACATTTTTGGGTCCCTATCTGTATTCATGTATGTTTTTCTCTATTTTAAACTGAGAATTAGGCTCTGTGACCTGAATATAAGTTGTAGGTCTCGGAGTCTAGTTTTCAAAAACGTAAGATTCATTTCCTAACTCTTTATAGAATTTTTTTTAAAACGTAAAATACCAACAAGGTGTCTAAACTGATTATTTGAGTAAAATGTCTAGGTTCATTAATCTATTTCGTGTAACCACTTAGACATCTATAATAATAATTAAAAAGGTTTATTTTAAGTTAATAAGTCTAATAAGTATAAAAAATGTCTATCTTGTCTACGCCTAAAATATACGACTTTATAAAGTAATAAACTCACTTATATAGAAATAACGTTTTTGGACAGATTAGCTAATCAGTTTCGTTTTAATCATATCCCATTCGTAACGAACTCTTTTGTAATGATATCTTAGTCCAAAACATAGCTCTCGGTGTCTAGTTTTCAAATATGTTTCCGTCAACGTATAATTCCTTCTAGAACCATAGTTATCTCAGTTTGAGTGAACCTATGTGTTGCTGAAAAGTTTGTCGTTTAATCCAAAATAGTTAACCGTCAAATTCTATTCTTATACGTTTATACTTTTATCTAGGGGAGCTCTAGGACTAGTGAGGACTCTAGTTGTGACCAACTTACTACACCATATACACACAGTACCGCTTACATACGCTCACTCGATAAGGTGAGTCATCGCCCCTTTTACTTACTACTGTTTTCTATGTTTAAATCGGGGGAAAGTAAAGCTCAACCAAGCTATTTTGAGAAAAATGATCTACGATAAACAAATTTTACTTCCATACTTACTATATATGGAAACATTACTATTTTCGGAAACTTGCCATAAATAGATACTTCTATTTATGGAGACTTGCTATTTTTAGAAACCATGAAATGTGTAACAAAACTAATGCAATTTTTCTAAAACTTTACGAGACAGTTGGTTGATACACATCAGTATACCTTTCCGACTAATTCATGCACGCTCATTAGTATACCTTTCCTACTAATGAGGTGTACTTACGGTAGCGTGACTACTGCGGATGATACATATCAGTATACCTTTCCTACTGATACATGCACGCTCATTAGTATACCTTTCCTACTAATAAGGTGTACTTACGATGCTTACTTATGATACATATCAGTATACTTTTCCTAATGATATCTGCATGCTCATTAGTATACCTTTCCTACTAATGAGATGTACTTACTATGCTTATTTGTGATACATACTTACGTTGTATGATTGTGGATGATGTTTTTTTACTACTTACAAGCATTAGTTACACATTACTTTACTACTGATTTTGAGATATGATTTCTACCTTACATTTTACTACTTACTCGATGTACTCGCTCAACTTTATGTTGACGTTTTTAAGCTTTACTTTCAGGAAATGAGCAGGCATAGGATTTGGACTTAGGAGTCGGACTCTAGATGACCTCAGGATATCTTTGCATTGTGGACATTTTATATTTACATATTTGAATTACATTTCGGGTTTGCACGCCCAAGTATTCTTTCATTCGTCGATGTTTACATTGGAATATTCTTATTGTAGTGTTTGACGATTTTCGTGTACTAAGGTTTACACCTTGAGTATGGCGACGTCATAACAATACATTATTTATTTATTCATATAGATTACATTCTTTATATTAATGTTGTGTTATGACGATCGCCAATCGTGTTGCACCCTGCGTTTCCGTCAATGGCGGGGTGTGACATATGGTGATTGGTAACATTAATTATTCTTTAAAAACTCATATTCGAAAAAACCCAAATATTTTCTTTCTAAAACCCCAAATTAGTTTCTTTAAAATCCACATTCTAAAACCCCAAATCAGTTTCACATGTTATATATAGTCGGATATGAGATAGATTTGATGGTAAATGTTGGATATGGTGGTCGAATTAGGGGGAAAAGATGCGATGGAGGGGAGAGAGGGAGAGATAGAAAGAGATATGGTGGGGTGGATGGTAGAAGGCGGTGGGATGGTAGTGGTGGTAGATGAGGTTGACCGGAAAAAATGGAGATGGCGGTGGTGGATGAATGATGTGATGGAGAAGAGAAAGAAGAAAGAAAGAGTAATAGAGGTAGAGGGAAAGTGTGATGGAGAAGAAAGAGATGAGATGAGAGAGAAAAAAATGATTTATTTTGTTTTTTTTAATTTATTAAAATATTAAAAATATTGAACTAGGAAATAAAAAATTTAAAAAAGGGCAATTTAGTCTTTTCAGTTGAAATCTATCAAAAAAAAGGACCACCGACGTGATAGAATTACAACAATTGGGACGTTTGGTGTAATTATTTTTAAAAAAATCCTCAAACTAGTGATTCTGATACAAATACAGGAACTAACGATGTAATTTACTCTAAATATAAGTAAGCACTCGTCATGTGGGATCATAATAGTGGAATCGGGTATGAGTAGTTGTCAAACAATCAAAGTAGAGGTGACGTGACGCAGATGTGCCATCTCAGAAGAGAAATGATAGTGACACAGATGTGACATCTAAGATGGAAAATGATAAGATAATAATATCATGTGTCTAACGGTTGATTTGGTATCCTTAAAGTTATAAAAACTAATATTTTAATGGTATAGCGATTCCGCTTAAATAAGATGAGCTATTTATGAGATACGCGAGCTCAGATATATTATTTTTAGTTATAGGCATTGTTTTTGTTAAATTGCAATACCATTTGGTACTCTATAAAATCAAAGTTTTATCTTGAATTAAATCTTTCATTTGTGTGTTCATGAATGCAAAGATTATCACATTAAAGTGTTTTTAACCAACTCCATTTTAATGTGTACGTGGGAGAACGTGTGCTATAAGCAAAAATGTTAATAAAAGATTCTAGAAAATAATATTTTCACTTTTTGCATTGATCATATAGTTTGAGATGTGAAACCTACTCCATTACATGAAAAACTTCACTAACACAATTCGGTGGTAAGTGGTAACTATCACTACTTTAAATAAGATATGAGCAACCACTAACAACATAGCCTAAAATATAAAGAAACAATATAAAGCGCGTCACAATAATATATAGATTGTTAAACAAAATTGGTGAAATAAGGTGGGTTGATAGAAAAAAGTTTCATGAGTACGTTTGCAGAAAAGGTAGGAGCACAACTCAAATGTTATTACTATAATAAAATTTGTTTTTGGCGTTGCAGAAATATTCACAAACATGTCGAAAAAGAAAGGCGATCAACACAAACACCCAAAATGAAATCAGATAGTATAAGTAACCAGTGTAGAGTTAACCATCTTCTTAACTTTTGATACTTTTGATTGTACTTTTAATATTTAAAAATGGTCTAAAATTGTTGATTGCATGAGAATATAACAAATTTTGACCGTTTTCCTATTATTTGCAGGTAACTCTCAAAAACTCTATTATATGTATTCAACTTTTATTTTTATACAAATGATGTAAGAATCGGATTTTTTTTTTTAAATATCCAATATTTAAACCGGTTACACGTCAACATTATTCTGGTCCGTTACATCATTGGTGGAAAAAAAAATAAGAGTTGAATACATAAAATAGAGGTTTTGAAAGTCGAAGACACATGATAACAAATCGGAAAAAGTTTGTTACATTTTTATGCAAATATTCTAAAACATGTTATACCTATAATAACTATAATTATTATGATTTATGAAGCTAGCAAAGTATTGTTCAATTGTTTATATATAGTATTTGATAAAATAATTAGTAGTAATAAGTAATTCATGGTTGTTTATTTTGGGTATAAATATAATCAAGATGAGCAGTAAGTGTTGTTCTCATCAAACACTCTTCTTCTCCATTTCCACCGCAATTTTCTTCATTTGATAAGTCTTTGGCCTTCAATAACTAATTCATTTCAATATCAATTAATAAAATATGATTAATTCTGTTTAAGAACAATATTTATTTATTTAATATAAGAGAAATAAAGGAATTTGGCGTACCGAGTGATGAGGTTTAACCGGAGTAACGTAACCGGATATCGGTACGGAACGTGTAACGGTGTATGATAGCATGGAGAGAAGGAGAAGGGCTATTGTGCAGAGGGTGGTGGTAAGTTTAGACATGATATAGATTTGGATGGAGCAAATGGATACGAGGAAAAAGGTGACTGTGCTTTCAACCGGGATATAAAGACTGGTGAAGGGTAATTTGGGAATTCAATTAACGAAAAAACAAATAAATATACATAAAAAGACTAGACTAAGGGACTAAGGGTATTTGTTTGACATTATATAAGGGCTTATTAGTTTATTGACTTTCGACTTATGTTTTATAAGTTTAGATTTTATAGCTTATGTAAAGACTTTTAGGCTTATTACTGTTTATTATGACTTATAAATAGTAATAAACTCATAAGCCATTATATAGGCCACAAATTTCTGACTTATGAAACAAAAGACGAAAGCCAATAATTTCTAAACCATTATATAAACTCAAACAAACACCCTAAGACCATTTGGTTTGAAGATATAAGATAAAAAAAATAATATTCATTCATATTATGCTTATTTATTTGGTTAATTACTTATGGTTTTTGAAATGAGAATAAAACTTACAATTGAACGTGTTTTTAAATCCATAAAACTGATGGATTTATAAACCCCCTTTTTATACACCTACATTTTGTATATTTAATAAAAACTTTAACCGTTCAGCAAAGATAAAACCTTAATTTCTCGATATCTCCGATATCTATTAACATACAGTCATACACTATGGTTTAATGTAAGATTTTTGAAATATTAAAAAATTGGACCACCAATAAAGAAAAGGTATAACTATCAAAATCTATAAAAATTTAATCTTAACTTCACTATATATATATATATATATATATATATATATATATATATATATATATATATATATATATATATATATATATATACTTTTTAATGAGTCTACTGATTTTACATTCAAATATTGTTATTTACCTGACCGATAATATCTTAACAAACGTGACATTTTATATAAATATCACGTATATTTAAATACATACAATATCCATTTGTAAATATCATGTGGTTTTAGATAAGTACAACAATGATTTTTAAAAGTTATACAGAAAACAATTATGATAGAATATAGACAATAGATTTTAGTAAACTTGAATTAATTTACAAACACATCTCCTTAAAAAAAAAAAGGGTATAACTTTATCATGAAATAAATTCAACTGTCAATCGTAAAATCTTTTATTTAGTTTTGAATTATTGATAACGACAGTATTGTAGACTGTTTTTAAAAAGTAAAAATATGCATAATATGATTGTACATTTATAATGTATTTGTGATTCCAAAAATTATTTATTAATATATAGTTAATTAAAGAATAATAACTTCTTAAACACACTCTATAGGAGTACTCTTATCAATTTTCTAAATTTAAATACATAAATTATACGGTTAACACTTAGACGACTTTGAATGTTATATTGCCATTTGTTGATTTTGAAAGTCTTGGAAATTTTATTAGTCAAAGCTTAGCAATTGTAAAGTACAAGTACTAATTTAATGTTTATACAAATATTCAATTAATGTGTCACTTTTATAAGAGATTCAAGTAGGGATGTGTATGGTTCAGTCAAAATCGATTAAACCGGCCAAATCAAATCGGTTTCATTAGTTCTGTCAGGTTATCAATTTATTTTTGGTCGGTTGGTTTGAAAATTTTTCAAACCGATGTATTGGTTTGGTTTGTGGTTTAAACATTTAAACCAAACCGAACCATTTATTTTTATTATATATACTTTCTATAAATTTATATGTATATAAATGTTTATATATTTATTTTTATTCAAATTGTTTCAACATGTTATATTTTTTAAGATACAAATAGTATCATATAAGCTATCGTAAACAGATTGTGTAAGATCATTCATCAGGCATATTCTCGAAGAGTTAAAAAAAAACCTATCCTAGCAGTAACAACATTATCTTCAAAGTTTCCTAGATGAAAAATTCAAATAAAAGTTTATTTAGCATTTATTTTCTAAAATTAAATTGCCTAAAAATCTTTAAGATTGTTAATATTTGTTTTCATCAATGAATAACTTGAAATTTTTTTCTAATAATTGATATTATTTTACTTTACATAATTATGAAAAAAAAATAAGAATTAAACACAAACCGTTAAGTCGGCCAAACCAAACTGATTTTGATTGGTTTGAACGGTTTGGTTTTAAAAAAAATTTGGCCGGTTTGGTTTCAAAAAATTCCAAACCGACATTACCGGTTTGGCCGTGAATTTAAGGTCAAACTGTCCAAACCAAACTATACACATCCCTAGATCCAAAAAACCTTTTTTGACAAGTGGTTGTCATAATATTTTGTTGGTAATTTTTTTTTTATTTTTAGACTAAGAGGTGTCGAAAATATGTCTTCGCGATATGTTTTCAACGTTACAACAAATAATTACATTTGTATGATATTTTTTGTAAATAACTTTGCGTATGATTAAACATGCTATGTATGTGTATTTAAAGTGAAAAAATAAATGTTCAAATAAGATATGATTTTAGGACATACACTATGGACAACCGCATGAACACATTTCTTTTTAGTATGTATACGAGCATAATGCTAGAGAAAACTTAGAAGTTTATGTATAAACATAAGAAAAAACGTTTTATCATTGTTATTATGTTTGATAAATTTTAATGACAAACCTTGTGGTATAAACTAAAAAATATATTCAAAAGGTCTTTTTTTAACTCGTCCCGAAGGACACCCAAAATCTCGGACCCTGCCAGCCAGCCATGCCCTGTGCTCAACGTAAGTGTAACTTCTACAATTAGAAGATGATATAATGAAGAAACGTGGATATAAAAAATTCATAAACCTTGCTTAGTAACAATTGTTTGATAATGATAACAATCCTATGAATAAACATCACCAACACCTATGATTCTTATAACTGCAAAAGCTTTTTACATAGACTATACAAGCCAACAATATGTACAAACTTAACTTACAGATCTCCCCTAAAGTATGGCCCGTTGAGAAATGAGCTAGAGAAAGTTCCTCCACCATTCGGGAAAAGTGTAAGCAAACATATGAGCCCAAGGACGAAACCCCAAGCATACCTGTTGTCATCTAGAGGGGTAATTTCATCCTCTGCGGGTACTTCTTCTCCACCTCTAAAGAACGTTGCAAAGAGGCCCCAACCCAAACAAAGGACACTACCGCTAAAACCACCAATAACTAATAGAAGCGTAGTGGCAACAGATAACAGGGCGGCCGTGCTCCTCCCAAACATGGCTTGAGCTATCCGACCTCCCTCAAGCCTTCCACATGGTAACAAGTTCAACGTAGTCACCACCATTCCTGTCTCATATGAAATGTTTATGCTATATTTAGAAAATGGCCAAAATGCCCTTTGACAACGATAACAATAGAGATTTTCGTGAGCCCATAAGTAACAATGAAAACGTTGAAAGAGTAACTTACCTAAGAGTCCTGCAAAGGCAAGAGGGTCGACGGGAACACCAACACCTTCCACAGCATACGGCAATACGTTTCCTAGATCATCCGTGTACGGGCCAATAACATATTGGATGAAAGAAAGCAACGGGTTGTTGTAAAAGAACTGTGGTCTTATATACCTGCATACAAACAGCCATTAATGTTGACCCTGTTGCTAAATAACGAGAGAACAACTACATTTGCACTAGAGGTACCATTAGCCATAAACAACAGTCAATAAAAAAGATAGAAAAAAGTGTGCGGGTCTGCCCACTCCGACCAGTTTTGACTAGTACTTAAATTCCCGTTTTTGATACACCACCAACCCGCCTGACCCGCCAATTTTGCTATTCCTAGATGGCAGAGAACACTTACAAAGCATTATCTCCTCCATTGAAGCTACCATCAGCGACGAAAGCAGCTACTGCTAGTGCTAGTGAAGTCAAATAAGCACTGGCTGTTCGTGCTACTGGAATGTCAAACAGGGCCTTTTTATTTGGTAGAAGAGACTCATAATTATTCATAACTCCCAAACACCCTGTCCAAGTAGATGGGACTAGAAACGATGGACTCAGTTTAACACCATAACGTGCTGCTGTTACCCTTGTGGCTATCTGCACAACATGTTAATGTAGTATAAGTGGAACTGAAAATTACATTCATTGATCTTAAAAGCAAAATACCTAAAATTGGACAAAGATAGAAAAAGGTACCTCTGAAACACCTAAAATGGTCAAAACGCCGCCAAAGAGTGGCACAACGTCTGCTAGGTAATCGTTAAACGTTGCATCGGGCTTGAGAAAAAAGCCACTCATCAAAGCAATCGTCCCAAAAGTGGTCACGGCTAAGGCTACTGCACTCACATATCCCGAGGGTGTGCTCAATTTGGTCAACTCGAATTGTAGATCAATCTCAGATTTCGGTTGCACCACACAAACCTTTTAAAAAAATAAAAACAAGAAAGACATTATGCAAAATATTTATGGCCGATAAATTTCGTCAAATTATACAACTTTATGTGCAATATCTTTGATATCTATCATATTCACATAGATTAAAGTTTAATTATGATCGGCAACCTAGATTACCTGTTTGGTAATATCATTAGTCTTTTCTTCCATGAACCATAAAACAACCTCCCTTTCGGCTGCTTCGGATAATTTCTGCTTCAACGTTGGAATCACTTCTTCAATAGGTCTCCTCAAGTTTCCAATAAAAATCCCTCCATCGCCAAATCTCCTAACATCCGTTGCGAAAAACGTAGTAAACCCAAAACAGCTTTTTAACTGCCATTACAAACACACAACATGTTAGTTTTTCCCATATTCGAGTCAAGTCTATATTACATCTTTTAACTAATCATCACCTTGTTTAAATCAAGCGCCTTAAAACTCTGTTCTGCTTTTTCCAACCTCTGTTTTTCTCTATATAAACTATCTCGAATCGCTTTATTAAACAACCCATCTATGAAACTACCACTCTTTGTTTCCCTATCAAGTTCTTTTAACTTCCTATCAGTTCGTTTCTTTTCGAGTTTAATCGCAGCCTCAATCGAAGGATTTCCCATAAACTTCTTAAACTCCTCATCATTTTTCCAATCCAATTCTTGTTGTTGATCATTCCCTTCATTTTCTTCACCAACTTTAGACTCCAATTCAGTTTCATCAGTTACATGCTCAGTAACTAGTCCTACATTTGAATTAGTTTCGGTTTCTTTTTCGGATTGGACGGAGAACTTGAGTCTTTTGGGGTTGGTTTGGAAAGTGAAATGGTTTTGGTTAAAAGGGTGTTTGAAAAATGAGGTTTTGGGAGAAATGGAGTGGGAGATTGCGGGAATTGAGAAAGTGATTGTTGACATTGTTGTTGTTGAGAATGGCGGAGGGAGAATTCAGGGAAATGAGGATTTCAAATGATGGGGAAGACAAATCTAGAAACATGGAGAAATGTTACAGATGGTATGCTTCTAGACTATTTTTACAAAAGATGACAAAGGTATCAGAAAAGAGCTTGCAAATATGGATTACATGAAATAATAATATTTGATTTTTTTTTTATTTTTTTTAATCGAATAGAAATAGAAACATAAATATACCACTATTTAGGCTATTTAGTTGTGTTTGTTTTCGTTTATGTCACGGGTTTATGATGTATTTAATTTTTTGATAAGTTTATAAGTTATTCTTTTCGATTTATAAGCTTATCAAATATTACATAATCTAATAAGTCTGTTACATAAGCCAAAACAAACACACCCTTAGTATGGGGGCAACGGGGCAGTTGCCCTTGGTAAATTTTGATATGGAGGATAATTTGTGATGGAAAATTGGGTTTCAAGATTTTGCCTCCATAAAATATAATTCTTATAAGGATTAGTTGAACAAAGTATAAAAAAAACTATTTGGTGGAAAAATATTATTGGCTCAGTAACTGTAAAAAAGACTAGATAAATTAATAAGTTAAATAAAGGTAGTTAAAGTTGAAATATTACTCTAAATTGGTTTGTTTTCTTAACATATCATCGATATCATAAGATTACCCTATATAATCAACTATCGAAAGTGTTGCCCTAGTCGAGTAGTATCTAAGGGTAGTGTGGTCGTTTTCTATATTAGAATTTAGAAAATATAGGATATTTACTATTAATAAGACAAGTTACTCACATATTGAACATATATTTTTGCTTTCTTAAATATAAATCAAAATAAAAAAAATCTAGTCTAAAAATATTTAAACCCGACACAACATACGGGAGTCATATCTTGCATATATCAAATAGCAAAGTCCTTTTGCTAGTAAATCGATTTTAGGGGCATTATGGCCATTTTCATCTTTTATAGCTAGTTATTTGGTTTAAAGAATATAAGGGTTAATGCACGCAGATGTCACCATACTATTCGAAAATATCTGATTGAATCACTAAACGAAAAAAAAGATATACGTGTCACTTTACTATTAAAAACCGTTTATTTGGATCATTGGGTCTCACAATTCTTAAATCTACGGTAATAATCATTTTTTTAAAATTAATTTGTTTAAAAACTCAATATATAAACTCATAATCTCTCTTCACGTCATTTTTCTATAGCCCACATACACCCCTTTCCTCACCTCTACAACAAACTAAATCTCTATCTTCTGAAATAGAAATGTCTCTTCATCATTCAACCGAATAATTTTAAATAGTAGTATATAATGAAGAAATATGATAGAGGTATAATAATCAATAAGTTAAAACCTATTATTCAACAAAGTTTCTTTCTTCTTATTTTCACCTTTGCTTTCATTATTTCTTAATTCATTTTCGGGTTTAAGCAAAAACTTGGTTTTGTTTTGTGTGTTTGAGAAAAAATTAGATTTTATTTTAGGATTTGTGAAAAAGAAAATGATTATCGGTTTCTGAAATGATATGTGGTTGGTTTCGTCGAAAACTTGATTTTGTTTATGGATTTGTGAAAAAAATAGATTTTGTTTAGAATTTGTGAAAAAGAAAAATGATTCTAGGTTTCTAAGATGATGTATGGTTTAATTAATTTGAAGTTCAAAAATCTGTAAGTCTATGGGTTCAACTTGGTTTGATATCTTCTAATGTTTCTAGTTCTAGTTTTGCTTCGGCGGTTCAACTTCGGTGGTGTGATATTTTGAGCTATAGCGTGACGGTGAGGATGATGTGTGGTTGTAGTAGATAGTAACTGTGAGGATGATGGGTGGTGGCAGTGTGTGGTTGTAGTGGATAGTGATGGTGAAGATGATGGGTTGTGGTGGTGTGTGGTCGGGTCGGACCCAAGGGCGTGCACTATGGACGACCGTACATGACCCAAATTTTATACGGGATCTTTTAATGCATGTATGTATTGATCGGTGTAATGCTATAAGAAGTCATGTGATTTACGTTGCAAGCTAAATATATCAATGTAATTTTGTAGAAAAATCACTTTAAAACTGTTATATTAATAACAAATATTGTAGTGTAAATTTATTTATTTTAATAGATAAAACATACATTTAGGGGGCCTTTTTTATTTGTCGCACAAGGCCCTCGAAATCTCGGTCCCGACCCTAGTGTGTGGTGTAGTGGGTGGCGACATTGTGGTGGTGATTGTCTGCTTAATAAGTATACTACTGTCACGTGTTGAATTTTCGATGGTTTAAAACATCAAATATTTTAGAAAGAAAATGTCATCCGGTTTTTAGCACGTTAAAACAGGTTACATGTCATCCACAAGTGACGATATTAAACATTTTTTAAAACATGAGTGATTCTTTTAAACATTTTATAAAAATACAATTGTGAGGTCATATTTTTTTTTTTACTAAATAACTCAATCACATTTTTTAAAAAATTAAAGTAATCCTCATATGCATTAACTTAAAAAAATCACCCATAGTTTGCACTTTATTTTTAAAAGTTCTATCTTTTAAGTTCACAAAGATATTAAAATGGTCTACTACCTTGTGTTGCTAACTTCCTACTATTTTAAAAAATAAAAAAGTTAATTACACGGATGATTCTTTTCTTCTTATTCAAGTGCCACTTTCGTCCTATTTTCTGAAAAAATTACATGGATCGTCCTTTATTTTGAATTTCTGTACATGGACAGTCCTTTAGTCCGTTAGTGTTAAATCAATTCTGTTAGTTTTAGCAAAATGACCATTTAACCCTTTTTGTCTTATTCGCAAAGGACCGTTTTTGTAAGTAACTCTAAAATTTATTAAACCGATTTCAATTCAATTTTCACCCATCTTAACACAATTCCCCAATTCAAAATCAGTATCCCTAATCCACTCAATTCCTCCAAATTCAACCGATTTCAATTCAATTTTCACCCATCTGAACACAAACCCTAATCTCACCACCATCAAAATCATCAAATTCCCCAACAATCACTTTCAAATTCGCCTCACAATCACTCTCACAATCCTAAACCGCAAAGTTTTTCAATGGGACTATAGTTTCATATTCTTACTATGTTCCCACCACTTTCTTTGTCTTATCTGCATTATCGGTTCCTTCAAACCTTCTTGCAAGGTCGAAGTCTGATATTTTTGGGTTCATGTCATTGTCCAGCAGAATATTACCTGCCTTGAGATCTCTATGGATGATTTGAAGGCGTGAATCTTGATGTAGATATAGAATGCCTCGAGCCATCCATTGAATAATATGAAAGCGCCGAGGCCAGTCGAGCATTGAACTCCTAGTTTCATCTGCGGAAAGCTAACCACTTAATTATTCAATGTCTGTTGATTTATCCATAATTGTGGCGAGAAATTGAAAGGTTTTATGGTCAGTGAGATAGTAGTGAGTCGAACCAAATAGAAATGTGTCCAAGCTTTTGTTAGCCATGTATTCGTAAATCAAAATCATTTCATTTACATGATTGCAATATCCAAGAAGCTTCACAAGATTCTGATGCTGAAGTTTGGCAATACAAATGACTTCATTCTTGAATTCATCAAGCCCTTGCTGTGTTGTTTCTAAAAGCCGCTTCACAACTACTTCGCGCTCGTCTTCCAGCACACCCTGAAAATATCAAGGTTATTTTCAATATGATTACACCGTATAGTATTTAGCTTAGTTGTTCATGGTTTTATTATTTTTTGAGGTTTAAATTATATGTCGCCTTAGCTATTTCTCGTAGGCTAAAGAGAGGCAGCTTGAATTTGGGGGAATTGAGTGGATTAGGGATACTGATTTTGAATTGGGGAATTGTGTTAAAATGGGTGAAAATTGAATTGAAATCGGTTTAATAAATTTTAGAGTTAATTACAAAAACGGTCCTTTGCGAATAAGACAAAAAGGGTTAAATGGTCATTTTGCTAAAACTAACAGAATTGATTTAACACTAACGGACTAAAGGACTGTCAATGTGCAGAAATTCAAAATAAAGGACTATCCATGTAATTTTTCAAAAAATAAAACGAAAAGTGCCATTTAAATTTGAGGAAAATGACCATCAATGTAATTAACTCTAAATTTAAAAGGAAAGTATCACCTTATATTCCAAACTCGTTCTCCTATTAAATCTTGTGGTCCCATTTTACCCATATTCAATAAACATGAACCATTATTTAGATACATCAAAACACATACACTTGGTATAAAAAACTGAAATGTGTTGTGACAGGTCCCCATGTCCAGGAGATGGTATTGTAGAACTAGTTTCGGTAGTCGAGCCTTTTTTCTTTCATTTTGCTTTTCCAAAATAATATCAAGAAAAGTATCAACCTTTTCAATCCCGCTAAGAGACTTGACCATCTTCAAGTACCTTGTTAAACTTTGTTTTAAGTGACCATAAAGTCAAATAATTAACTTCTTCTTCTTTAGGAACATCATTGTTTGTCTATACTCCTGCTCCTACCTAGGAAATATATTGCTTTCATTGTCCACCTAGGAAATATATAATGGTTTGAGATAATTGTTAACGACTTCTTTCTCATGATAAAGAGAATATGTTTGCATAAGATTCCATAAGTCTCAAACTTTGCACATGAACAACTAGCGACGATTTTCCAGTTTTCTTTGTTACCATTTAAGAACCCAACACGATATTTAACCAAACAAGAATCCTTGCTTAATTTTTCATGGCCACAATCAAAACTTAATTTCCACTCTTTCTTGAATATACCGTAGATATTTCGGGTATAACTGATAGAATGTTAAAACCCCTCGTTATTATTGTATCATTGATGTGATATAAATAGATTACACAAGATAAACTAAATTCTAAACCTAATTTACCCCAAGCCCACATGTCGGGCTTTGTGTGCTTGGACCACATATAATACTCCCCGGCAGTTCGAGCTGCGAAATCGCGAAAACTCGAACTGGACAAAAAACTATTATTACGAAAATAAACATAAACTAAAACATAGATAATTGCTAATAAGACTCATTGCTTGTGGTGACGCATGACGACGGGTCGAAGCTGCGTTTGTTACTTTTTCCGGTTTGCTTTTCTTCGGAGTTTAATTACGAATTCGCAGCCGCTGACGGCATCAACTAATTCCAAACTGTTTGAAATTTAATAGCAAAACACCAAACTTTTTTTTTCCAGATCTGAACCCGGTGATTGTTTCGGAGCGTGCGGGTGCGTCTAATGGTCTTCTTTTGCGATTCCGGTATGCTTTTCTTCGGAATTTGATTACGAAGCCACTGACGCCGACCTCATCATCTAACTCCAAACGGTTTAGGAGTTATGACCGAAACACTGACCGGTGGTGTACAAATCCGAATTTTTGAGGTTTTTTTTTTTTTAAAGGGTTTGGAACCTAGTCAAGCTAGGCGGCTCATTCACGCCGATTAGGGTTTGAAATAAGACCCGCTCTGATACCATGATAGAATGTTAAAACCCCTCGTTATTATTGAATTATTGTATTATTGATGTGATATAAATAGATTACACAAGATAAACTAAACTCTAAACCTAATTTACCCCAAGCCCACATGTCAGACTTTGTGGGCTTGAACCACATCTAATAATAACATTGTGATGCCATTACTTTAATTGGATGTTCACCAAGTAATGTCGGTTTTTGAATTTTGAGTTCTAAAATGATGGTCTTCCTCCGAACTTCTTCGTGAATGCACGGCTTTGTCATATTGAATTACAAACTCATTTAACATGGTTTTAGAGTTCACAAAACCGTCAAAAAACGGATGTCTAATTTCACTTCGCCCACTAGTTGTCATCCCCGCGAAAAAAGTATCTTTTAGATATGCTTTTACCCAATAACGACGCAACTTAAACATTTTTCCGAGCCATGTATCATCTCCAATTTCATATTTTTCTTTCACATACTCCCATCTTGATTCAAAATTTTCAACATTATGGATTTTGACCCAATGATTAAAAGTTTCATTAAAGTCATCGTATTGGGATTTTAAAGGTTGAAGATGCTCTGTAACGTGGTTACGAATATGCCAAGCACAAAAGCGATGACTTGTTTTTGGATAAACTTTAGCGATTGCTTTACACATTGCCAAATCTTGGTTAGTAATAATAGAAATGGGTGGGCACCCATTCATACATTTTAGAAACTGTTCCAATACCCACATAAATGTTGCCTCGGTCTTGTTTTCTAATAAAGCGGCTCCAAACAAAATAGTCCGACCATGATGATTTACTCCGACAATCGGAGAAAATGGCAAGGTAAATCTATTTGTTTTGTAAGTCGTATCAAAGGCAACGAAGTCACGCGATAAGATGATCTAGATCTCCCATCCGACCAAAACACATATTTTAGTGTACCATCCGTGTTCAAATCCATTGCGAAGTAAAAATCATTTTCTACCTCAATTTTTTTCTTTAAAATGCATAATAATTCCATGACACTCTTTTTCTAAATTTCTTTTCCTTTCACCGTTAACGATAGAAGAACATTGAACTCTAGTAAGCATATCCTTTTCATTTTCTCTAAATGCATTTACTATTTTAGTGATAATAGAAGGTGTCATACCTGCTTTTGACAATAAAGTTACGGTGTCTTCGCATTCATTGGAACGATGGAAGATGTTATGAGATCGTTCTCTAAGTACCTGCGAGGGAGGATCAAGAGGGTGATTGTGTTCATCAATAAATTTATCTACAACCCGGCCACTCTCCTTGCTTTGGCAACGTCACTTGAATCATTGCCATACACCCGGTCCGCACAATACTTCTACGTTTTACATCATCACTTAATCATTTATATTTTTAAACTCTTGCTTGTTACACACAAATGTCCTTCTGTAAATTCAGTTTCATCTTAGTTTATTAAGTCAAACATAAAAAATTTAATCGATAACTAATACAACTTCTTCGTAAATTCAATCAAAATGTTAAAAATTAACTTTGAGTGAGTTATTGAGATTAACAGTAGAAGTTATTATCAATTACTTAATTAGAGTTTATCACAATTAGTTCAGGCGGGAACTTGTTAGAAGATTTGATAAAATAACAAAAGATATTCAAGTTTTAATATTAAGTCAAATATATAATCTTGTGCATGAGAGAGTGGAGTGAAAATGGGGAGTATTTGATAGGGATTTTTTCTATTTGTTATCTATTAATTTTAAAATAGTTGAAAATTAGCGACATAAGATAGTATATGTGGACATAGAAGAAATGATATCTTTAATATATAATAAAAGAGGGACCTTAAATGCCACATGGCGAAGTAAGGTCCGTTGGATGGATTTACTTCTTTGATTTCAGCCTTTAGATCAGATTGATGATGTCATTAAATACTATTTTCACTTTACACCCTCTTACAATATAAAATTATATTCTATCTTTCATTCCATCTCTACTAAAATAAAAAACATAATTCTAATTTATTTATAAATCATTCAATTTGAACTATGATTTACTTTATTGTTATTCTAAAAACTCCTAATAAAAAATATCAAAATATGTGTATAATTGTAAATGTGCATATGTTATTATAACTATAAACATGTGTAAACGTAAAAGTAGATATGTTATTATGTGTGTAACATTGTCTTCTCATAATTACTTAAAATCTACATAAATATGAAATTTACAATTTAGTTTTTATTTTTGTCCGCGTTATCGCGGGACAATAATCTAGTATAGTATATATGATTAGCTAAGTTCTAAATTCATGTTTTAATATTAGTATAACATACATTTAAATAAATCATTATATTAAAAGACAAAAAACCCCTTTATTTTAAGCTTTTATAAATACAAACACGATCAAAATAATAATAAACTTTTTGCCACGGGACACAGACCAGATTCATCGTTCAACTCAAATATCAAAATATGTTCTTTTATATTGTAAAATTGGGATGCAAATTAATAAATATCTATGGTACAAACATAATAGCAATAGTATAAGGGATTTTCTAATATGTGCCACCATGGCATAGCTTAATAGTCATTTATTATCATCAATATTCTCTTCAAACATGTTAATTACATATTAATTGTCATTACTTTTTTTTCTCTTCCATTGTTACCCTTTCTATTTTATTTAGCTATGAAATTTTAGAAAGTCATAAAAGTGACATACAATTTGCAATCCCTGTTATTTGACTTCGCATTTCAATTCCCTCCAACTTTTTGTGATTTCCCACCAATTTGTTTAATCGTAACTCTTACATGCGAACTCACTGTTCTTATATAAAGTGCATAATTCAATGATTTTTTATTAACAAAGCACAAGGTAAGTAAAAGTATCACTTATTTGTAAGTAAGTTCTTTAGAAAAGTATATAGCCATTATTGTCATCTCTAAACTTTTTTTATTTTTTGTTTTTTTTTCAGATGAATGGAGGTTTTCTTTTTGATTTAAATGAGATACCAATGGATGAAGATGTGCTAATAGTTCAAGAAATAGATGCTATTGACGAAGAGAGCCACAATGAGAATCAATATATCGATGAACCTTTTGTTGGTCAATGTTTTTTAAGTGAAGAAGAGGCGTTAACTTTTTATCAAAAGTATGCAAGAATGGGTGGATTTTCGGTTCGAAAAGGGAGGTTCGAGAATAAGAAAGGAGAAAATAAAGGAGAGAAAAAAAGACGCGGTCTCTTTTGTCATTGTCAGGGAAAGCCTGATGTTAAGTTGGTAGACAACTCGAAAAAACAAAGAAATCGAGGTTCGGCAAGATGTGAATGCAAGGCTATGATACGTATAAAATTAAGGAAAATTAATGAAATTTTTCCCGAGGAGTGGCAAATTACTCGATTCGTTCCAACGCATAATCATGATTTGTTGTCAACAGATGAGGTACGTTTTCTACCATCTTATCGTAAAATTACAATAGAGGATGAGAAACGTATATTACTATTAAAAGAAGGTGGCTTGTCCGTTAGACAAATTATGCGTGTTATGGAGCTTGAAAGAAATGTGAGGCATGGCGGACTTAATTTTCTTGTTAAAGATGTCCATAATTTTTTTACAAAAAATTATAAAGCGCACTCACAAAATGATGCAAGGGATCTATTACAATATTGCAAAAATGCTAAGATTGAAAATGATAACTTTCAATATGATTTTACAACTGATGTCGAAAACAAGTTAGAACACATATTTTGGTCTAATGCTCATTGTTTTAATTGGTACCAAAAATACGGAGATGTTGTGGTGTTTGACACTACATACAAAGTGAATTCATATGACATGAATTTTGGTATCTTTGTCGGTATCGACAATCATGGAAGAACCATCTTACTTGGTTGTGCACTTTTGCGTAACGAGACAACAAATACTTTTCGATGGTTATTCAAGGTAAACGCACATGCTTTTGTTAATCAATAAATTCAATATTTAGTCTCTAATTATTTTTTTTACATCTTGTAGACGTTTACTTTGCTAATGAAAAAGTCACCAAAGACTATATTGACCGACCAAGATCCATGGATGACACAAGCAATTGCAAAAGAGATGCCTTTTACAAAACATGCATTTTGTATATGGCATATCACCACAAAATTTAGTGGATGGTTTACTTCAATTTTAAGAAATGAGTATTCAAGTTGGTGCTCTGAATTTTACAACTTATACAAGTTAGACACAACTGACGAATTTGAGCACCAATGGCCAAGAGTTATTGAGAAGTACAACTTAGATGGGAATAAGCATGTTGTAGGATTGTACAAGATCAAAGAATTTTGGGTCCCCGCATATCTACGTGACTTCTTTTTTGGTGGTATGACGACTACGGGAAGATCGGAGAGTATCAATGCCTTTATAAAACGGTTTATATCTTCCCGTACATGCTTAAGTCAATTTGTTAAGCAAGTAAGTATTTTTGTTTAATCCATTTCATGCAACAGTTTACTAGCATCATATCTTTTGTACATAGTTATGTCAAATTTCCACACATGCATAACTGCATAAGTCAAATTCGTACATGAAGTCAAACTTTCTTATAGATTATTTCATGCAACAGTTTCATGAATATCATCTTATTTTGATAATATATATATGTTTACTTATAGGTCGATCTTGCAATAGAAGACGTTGAGCAAAAACAAATACATGATACTATGTTGGTGAAATATAGAGGCTCGTGTTTGAGGTCACTTTCACCATTAGAAGAACAAGGTCATAGATTTTTTACTCCATTCGCATTCAAAATTCAAGAAGAGTTCGGTAAGGCAATTCAATATTCCGTTAAAGAAGTAAATGACATGACTTTTAGTGTTAAGTATCACACATCAACTCGATTACACAATGTGATTTGGGACGGAAAAGAAGCAAAATGTAGTTGCAAAGCTTTCGAATTTGTTGGGATATTATGTCGGCATATTCTAAGTGTTTTTATCCATAAAGATTGCTTTGAAATTCCTAATGAATATTGGTCTCCACGATGGTGTCGACAAGAATTTCAACATGACGAAGTCTCTATTAGCCATCAAGAAGAAAATGTTGAGGATTCAACAAGTTTAAATAATGTTGCTCCACTCGCAATCGAGTTGGTTGAGCGCCCACCTAGTTCAACCACAAAAGGGAGACCTAAAAAAAATCGAGAGAAAAGTGCGAAAGAAGTGATGACAACAAAACAAGTAAAGCGTTGTAGTTATTGCAAGCAAGTTGGTCACAATATTAGTAGTTGCCCAGAAAAAAAGAAGTTGGGTGATCACGTTATTGCTCGAAAAATGACTATGAAGAGAAAGGTGTCTACTATCGAAAGTGAAGATTTGAATCCTATTTTTTGTTTAAAATACTAGAACCATATTCTTATTGATGAAGTTTCTTTTTTTGTTGACATTGACAATAAAATGTTTTGGGTTTGTTATTTTGAATATCTTTTAAATAGTTGGCACATTATATATTAAACCAAATAGTTACGAACTGACATTATAATAAGCCAAAGTAATGTTTAATAATTTGGTGAGAAAGTAAATAATATGAAGCAAAAAAAAAAACGTAATGCATGATTTAATTAGATTGATTGGTTAAATGGAAAGGGTAGGAATGGAAAAGAAAAAAAACAATCACAATTAATATGTAATTAAGTCATTAAGAATAGAATCTTGGTGATAATAAATGACTATTAAGCTATGCCATAGTGGCACATATTAGAAAATCCCATAGTATAATACAAATTTTTATTGTACTTGTTATTGAAAAAATAGATTTTAAAGTGTTGGACTATTGAAATAGAATAAGTATTGAAATAGAATAAGTGATGACTCATTATATTTGTTATGACCGGTCATTTAATCGGTAAAAGAATTAGTTTTTTTTTTTTTTTTTCTCTTTTTTAAAATAAAGTGAATGCATCATATATAAAATCGAATCGGATAAAATTCTTAAAGTATTATGACAAATAAGGATTCTATATAGATCCATATTTCGAAAGATCTTATATAAGATTGACACGATAATCATAAGAATTGTCGAGGTTAACTAATTTGAGTTATACGGTTGTTGAATTTTCTTTTTACTTTGATTTAGTTATTTTAAATACGGGAAAAATGCAGAAATATCTATTGTAAAGTTTATGGAAAATTTAAAAGGCGAAAGAATTTGAGTTTGTTTTTAGAAAGAAAAAAGATAAATTCATAAAAGAATGGTGCAAAAATAAAATAATTTTTCATAGAGCATCAACTGAAATACTTATAAGTTTTAACGATGGCGGCATCATCAAGAAGTCCGTCATCCCAATTGATTTTCCGACCACCACAACAAGCATATCTTTCAATCACACCCACCCGATTTCATCTAAAAACTGCTCTTCCTCGTTTTCATCTCCAAGCTTCTCGCCGTCCTCCTAATTTCCGTCAGGATGGTGATACTTCAGCGGTAGATCCACGCAATCGGAGTCGGAATATGAGTTTTATGGGAGATTACGATGACGATGACGATGATGATGATGAAGATGAAGACGATGAAAGTGATAGGAGCCTGGATCTGTTGATTCAGTTCGTTGAAAATGTTTATAAAAAAATATCTAAACGTGCTCGTAAGGCCGTTCGTTCCGTTCTCCCTATCAACATTCCCACTAAATTGGTACTAGTAGTACTCCATTTTTGTATTTTGTTTAAACTATTTGTTTCGATTTTAGTAAGTTTCTGTAAAACGGTAGACTGTTTTAGCTTGTGAAATTTTCATGTTTCGTTTATATTCTATTTTCCATATTATGGATTTGGGCAACACTTCAACACAAGAAATTCATGTCACAAAGAATGGATTGGTCTCATTTTCTATGTTGGTGGGCCGATTGTTATTTACGATTTTCGTGTTCCCTTTGAATCTTGTGTGGTGATAACTTTTTACTAACAAAGTTAAGTTAATATTTTAATCTTGTCACCTACTTTTGGGTAAATTGGACGAATAAGCTTTCATATTCTACATAGGACTCTGCTCTTTTACTTGTGGATTTTTACTTGTTGGTTGATGTTAATAACCGATTATCTGCTCAATTCCTTATATAGGTGGGTTTTTCCGTTAATGGAGTTCTGATTCTGGCCTTCTTATGGATTTTAAGGGCATTCCTTGAGGTAAAATTTCATACCTTTTCTAGATGCATCCTCATGTGAATTGATCTGTTTGAACATCATAAGTCCAGGATTTTATTGCTAACGATTTAGTCGTCATTTTAGTTGGAGGTTGAAACTTCATATCATTTTCACTATGTTTGATATTAATTCAAGTATGATCCTTATTCCATAGTTTATTGCTTGACGGGTTTGTTGAAGGCCATCTTTATGTTTTGTTGGTAACTTAATCACCCTTGGGATAGAAGTTTGGTCCATATTTTTTTTGAGGTGGGTGGTATTTGGAATTCCAGAATATGTATTAAGAAACGTAGATGGCAGAAATTGGTGATAGAAGAGATTTCACATGCTACCTTAACTTCCTTGTTTATCACCTTCGCTGGATATAATATGGTGGTTAATTGTGTAGTTTGTTGTATATACCTTTCTAAGAAAAAATATGACGATGTTGATATGCAAGGTGAGGAGAGTTTGGAAAACATGATATGAATATCAAGAAAACCTTATGCCAACCAAAGAAATAATACTAGTAGTAATTAAGTGACCACAAACTCGGGATTAGATTTATTACTAAGCTTAAACTGATGCTTATCCATAGTAACTGCCCTTCCATGTATTTGGAGAAACCCGTTCTATACTACGTTGTTTTAAATACAAAGCCCCGATTTCTGGTATTACAAATTGTTGGCCATGAGCTAAAAGGTTTTTTTTTTCTTATTATTCTAAGGCATAACTAAGGTATATATATATATTACAAAAATTACTAAAATACCCTTTATTTTACATTTAACACATTTAAAACTTATATTACAATTTAGATAATTAACTTACACCTAATTATACTAACTATAAAAATAATAAAAGTAAATTCTAATATAATAGTACTAAACTACTAATAATAAACTTTTTCTTTTATAAATAATCGACTTATGTTTAGAAAAATAAAATATATGCTAAAATAATAATGCAAATAATAATTTTCTTTTTCTTATAATAATCGGCTCGTGTTTAAAAAGTTGACTTAAATATATTTTTAGAACTTTTTAAAATTTAAAACGACATAATTATTGAAATTTAGAGTCAGGAATAAATAATAATTCAATTTTCTAACATACAAAGTTTCAATAATTAATATACCTATTCTCACATGCACTACTATAAATGAATCAAACGAATACAAATGGGGCTTGTTTGTGTTCGATTGAATAAATTTAACCGAACAAATAATCAAATACGAACACATTTTTAAAAACAATTTTGTATTCAATGTCGTTTATTAGGAATTTAAGTTTGTTCGTTTAGATGTAAAACCTACATAAACGAATACGAATAAATATACACAACCTAAATTATTTATAAAAATAATTACTTATTTCTAAATCTAAACAAAAATCATTTATATTTATATTTATTTTCATATTTATAATTATTTATTTTATTAATTACTTTTCAAAAAAAAAATTAACTTTAAATAATAGATTGTTATCTTAAGTATTTATTAAAATGTATAAAATAAACTAGCATTAATAAAAGAATAAAATGTATGAAAATATAAATGAATATGGATGAATGTGAATGAACGAACAAAACCTTTCCTCATGTTCGTTCATTTAATTAATCGAACAAATTATCTTATTAATGTTCGTTTTGTTAACTAAATAAAGTAACATAAACGAACTTTTTTGCCTAAATGCTCACTTACCATTCGATATATGTGGTTTTTTCGATAGGGATTTTACGTGGCAACACAAATGTATTAGACTATTAGTAAAGACTGTCAAAATCTTAAATGCAGACGAAATACACATCAAATGTAATGTATCGAGAGTTTACAAGACAAAGCTATTCGATTTTTACATATTATAAAATATTGTGAAACATTTAACACATTTCCTCTTTGCATTATTATTGCGAAAAACATATACGTGAAAAAGAAATTGTTTATCCAAAAATATAACTATTTATTTGTCGTTACCGCTGCAACGCGCGGGTAACTTACTAGTATATATATATATATATATATATATATATATATATATAAAATATAAATTATTGTATATCTAGCTGAAGTGTCACTCTTTTGCATCATCTTTGACCATTATAATAAACAAAAGCAATCCAGTTTTTGTTAATTTTAATTAGCATTGTAGTTTTACGTATACCGTTTTGAGAACATAAGTTGTTATATACTTCCTGTAGCTGCATCAGGTTATGTTATGGTTTTAATTGATTCGGAATAATTTTCCCATCTGTCATCGACCACAGAATATGTTATGATACTTAACTGTCAATTTATTGGGTCCATGATGATAATAAAGTGACCATGCACGTATACCGTAGAGTTAAATAAACTTATCTCTGGTTGATGCATATAATTTTTTTTTTTCTCCTTAACTTTTGGTCTGTGAATGAAACCAAAAAGTGTCTCTTTGCAGGTGGTCTGTACTCTCGGTAGTGTAGTTTTTGTAAGCATATTACTTGTTCGTGGTGTATGGACCGGAATATCATATTTTCAGGAAGGTCCTAATCGTAGAACTTGGTCTGATTTCAATGATGAAAATGACGCATGGACGGGCACTCGGCCTGCAACATAATTCGGGTTGATGAGATGAAGCCAAAATTAATCATCTTTGACAATCTTTATCTTTATAGGTAATATAGTATGATCATGTTTTAAGATTACTTGGAGAAAGAATGGAGAAAATTAAGTTGCAGTAAGTTATACTGCAGTAAGTTATACGGAGAATAATAGTATCAGTTAATCAAATATAGTCTTTTTATATATCACCAGCCATAGCACATGGTATGTTATTTAACGGGCGTTATTTTGGGGCCATAGAGTTGATAAAGTGATCATGTATCTATAACTCTAGAGTTCATTCAATAAACACATGTATGTTTGCCTACTATTTATATAACTTACCAACTTATGTAGAACAACCCTTCAAAGTTTTGAAAAATATGATTAAAGGTAGTAACGTAAAACAAATGGTCAAGACGGTGAAAAGTTACCCACACATCAGATGTCGCGTTATCATTTTGACTGCCTCAGAATCAAATTATTTTAAAGTTCACTGCCTTCAATCAATTTTTTTTAAGCTTTTATGCTCTTCATCCTTGAAAAAGAAGTTTTAAGTTACCTTAAATAGATTTGGACCAAGGATACCTTTTTATGCAAATGCCGCTATTTATTTTGCAAATTCTTCGGGTTTGAAAATAGATACATGATAGAGGGACCTAGATATCAACCGAGTTATCTCCTGTATTGTTTCTCTTGGAAATAACCCCAAACATGGGTCTCTTTTACCCTTGCGCTGAATTTAATGAAGCAGGATGAATCCAGTGACAAAACTTAATAGGTAGATAATGTATAATCACATTCGGTTGAAAACACAAGACTTTTGCTTTTGACACATTAATCTTAGTATCTTACAAGGTAAAAAGATGGTTTGATGATATGTCGATGTTAAAGTAAAGAGTAAATTACATAGATCGTCCCTAAGGTTTATATGAAATTACGGTTATTGTCCCTAAGTTTAAAAAGTTGCATGGTATGTCCCAAAGTTTAGACTAATTACGGATTTCGTCCCTAATTTGGACGTCCGTTAATTTCACCGTTAGAGTTCCCTCACGTGTTAAACACGTGAGGGGTATTTTCGTCTTTTTTCCTAATAAGGACGATTTATGTAATTTACTATATTTTCTATTTTCAAAACAAACATATCTCTCTCTCATCTGCAACTCATTTCCAAAGATTCAGAAAACCAGCAACTAACTTTTTCTCCTAAATCACTCACCGGAAATTCACTTTCCGGCGACTTCCACCGGAGTCCTATCTACTCACTGTAAACTTTATTAATCTCCATTTTCACTTATATTCTACTATCGTTAACGGCAGCTGTCATTCTCCGTCAAATTAGACGGCGGAGTAACGGTTTCCGGTGACCTAATTTTCTCAATTGTTAATCTGACCTCATAGGATTAGTTATGTTGTTTATTTAGATCAATTTTGAATAGTTTGCTCGGCAACAATGGCGAGCATGTCAACCGCCATCCTCATCGCCGTCGTCATCATAATCATCAACACCACCATCGTCACCGCCGTACGCGACAGCGAACTCAACGTCATGTTCGGTGTACTCAGAGCTAGAGGCTACCATCTCTTCGCTAACGCAATCGCTACTTCAGATATCCATTACGATCTCAAAGCCGACGGTAATTTCACTTTATTTGCTCCGATTAATTTCACTTTATTTGCTCCCATTTCTGATCTGTTAAGCCTTCCTCCTGCTTAGAATACTGTTCCGACGTTGAATCGAGGTCAGGAGATTGTAGTTGAGCAGCGTCGGATTTTGATGTGTGTGTGTGAAGGGGTGTTTGTGTAAAGCTTATTTTATCTGTGTGTGTGTGTGAAGGGGTGTTTGTGTAAGCTTATTTTTAGGGTTTATTTGATTTTGGGGGAGAAGAGTGCGAAAAGACGAAAATACCCCTCACGTGTTTAACACGTGAGGGAACTCTAACGGTGAAATTAACGGCCGTCCAAATTAGGGACGAAATCCGTAATTAGTCTAAACTTTGGGACATACCATGCAACTTTTTAAACTTAGGGACAATAACCGTAATTTCATATAAACCTTAGGGACGATCTATGTAATTTACTCTAAAGTAAATTTTCGTACGTTTGACCCTTCGTCCGGCTCCAGACGAAGGGGCGACACTATAAGAGAATAAGTGTGATATTATATAAATTTACCAAGCATTCAAGGATACAAATGATTGAGTATGGAATACAAGGAATGTTCTAGCTAATAAATTAGATGATTAGAAATAAATATGTTACAAGAATAATCTGACTCTCTCAATTCCTTGGACTTGCCCTTATATAGTAAGCCTTCGGTCATTACCCTTCGGGTAATCCCTAAGGACCGGTCTGTCTCATCCGTCACTTCATACGTGTCAGCGACGTGGCTGCATTTCCTCCTTACCGGTCAGCTGACTATGACAGTCATTAAATGCAGAAGCGCGTGGACGGCGTCTTGTCTCCCACGCTCTTCTTCATTAAATGCTCTCATCACTCTGTCTTGTCCATAATTAATGTTGCACCTTCTTCGAAGTTCCTGCTTCCTGAGACTCTCCGTTACCCCTTCGTCCGTCCGTGACTCCTGTTTCCTATGCTTCATCCCTATCGGTAGTTGGCTGGACGAAGGCATGGTTCGTCTTAGAGTAATAACTACCCTATCCCAACATCTCCCCCCCTAGCCTAGGGAAGTGAGTGAGAAAGTAGAGGCCTATTTCTGATCGAATCTTCCTTAGACTATGATTGTCTGACGTTCCACTTACATTTAAAAGGTAATTATTGCCTGCTAGTTATTAAATCTTCTGATTTGACGGGGAGGAATGACTGATTATTGACTTTCCTATAAATATCCCTTGATAATCCCATTTTCATTTCCCCTTTTTATCTCCCGAAATCAACTGTTATTTTCCCCTTTTTTCCTCCTTCTTGAAATTAACCGTCATTTCCCCTTTTTTCCTCCTTCCTGAAATTAACCGTCATTGCTCGCTGTTTTCCTTTTTCCTGAAATTAACCGTCATTGCTCGCTGTTTTCCTTTTTCCCATTTTTCCGATATGGGAAAAGCTGATATGCTTACTTCTCGCTGTAACTTGAAGCACGGTCCGTTCATTGACCTTATAAAGGATTATGGGTTAAAAGCAGAGTGGAAGGCTCGTAATCCTGCGGCGGCCGCTAACGTTGCTGACTGTCCCGAAGACGCAATAGCGATGTACACTCGTTATTTTGACGCGGCCAATGTTCGTATCCCATTTACCCGTTTTTTCCTATCTGTCATCGAGTATTATCAGTTGAGCCCTGCTCAGTTTAATCCTTTAGGGGCTATGAGAGTAACCAACTTTGAGCTTTTGTGCCATGCCCTAGGCTTTCCTGCCACCTTGAATTTATGGCGGAGTTTTTTCAAATTAATTCGATCAGGGGATTGGTTTACTGTCGAACGTCGTCTACCGACGGATGATGAAGAGTGGGAGTGCTTTCGCTTCGTGCCCACCAGTCTGAAATTGTGGAAGGATAGGTTTATTTGGATTGACAGATCTGTGGCCCCCGTATTCCTACCCTGGCGGCCTGCTCAGCATGGCGCTATTTCTGATCCGGCTCCCCCTCTTACCGATGTAGAGGTAGAGCGCTGCAGGTTAATCTCTCTGAACAAAATACACGTCCGGACTCACGATGAGTCGGTGCTGGTGCTAGGTGGTCTGAGCCGAAACTGGACTCCCCTGAACATGGATCCCTCCGTCCACCTGAATGGCCGCCGTAAGTTTCCCTTCTTGAAGGCCTTTTTCTCTGTGTTTTCTCTTTTTTTTTTTTTTTTATTTATTTATTTTATAAGAGAATCCCTTTCGATGTAAACAGCTCTTTCTTTGCTGGAGTACTTGAAGTTGGAGACTTTGGCTGGGGTATCTTTTCCTCTGGTTGCCCTGGGGGAAAATGTAAAAGGTGTTTTGGAGCGGGGAATTGGGGATTTCGTGCTCCCTTCTGTTAAAATTCAAACCCTAATTCCCGGTGTGACCGCTTTGGTAGTCGACCCTCCGGGTACGTCTGCTCCTCCATCGACGCGCAAAAGGCAGCGTGGTAAGGGTTCCGGTCTCCTGAAGGTCAAGCGAGGGAAGCTTGTTCCTGCTGATGGTATGCTTATTATTATTTTTTGTGAGAAAGATTGCTTTTCTTTTAATCTTAACATTTCTCTTTTTTTTTTTTTTTTTTTTTTTTTTTTTTTTTTTTTTTTTTTTGTAACAGATGCTCCTTCTCATAGTGCAACGCCTTCTTTGGAAGTCCCCCCTCTCTCTCCGTGCTACCGGTTCCCATCCTCTTGCTGTTTCCTCTTCCGATGGTCCTGTGGTAAGGGAACCCACTCCACGCCGTGATCGTGGAAAAAACATAGACGAGGGAGAGAGTGCACCGGCGGAAACTCCATTGATCGAGGCGGGAGGCTCTGTTACCCCCCATTCAACGAACGATGAGGAAGATCCTTTGTCCACCCTTTATGTGGCCGGGTGGAAGGCAAAGTGTGGTAGTGGGATGAGTGATCCCGAAGTTTGTCAGGACATGCTGAACCACTTTGCCACCCCAATTGAGGCCCATCGTTGGAGGAGTCTTCCGGAGGAGACTTTGATCAATAACTATAATGTGTTGCTTGCCCAGTTGGCAGTGGCTGGTACTGAAGTCCGTGGACGTTACATGGCTTCCAGTGGCACCGCCGCTAAGTTTGAGAGGTCCCTTGTTAAGAAAGATGGACGACTGTCAGCCGCGAAGGCTAAGATTGAAAAGTTGGAGGAGGAGAGTGTCAAACTCCGGAGGCGTGCTAGGGCCCAGTTCCGAAGGGCCAGGCTCGAGCTAAAGAAGTCTTTCAAAGCTCAGAGGAAAATTAGAGATTTGGAGAAGCACCTTCGTGACCTGGAGCATACCAACAACGATCTTGTGAGGGTTCAGCCTTTGACACCTGTGGATCCTGGGATTAAGTCGTTGCCCCTTGCTGATTGGGAGGGGTTAATTGAAAAAGTGAAAAGTTTGGAGGCCCGGAATGAGGAACTGTTGTCTGAGACGGCCGAGGTAAGTTTAGCTGGTGAAAGGTTGGCAGCCGATAGGGCTGCTTTTGATGGTGAAAAGGCCGCGGCAGATGCAATGGTTAAAAGCTTGGCTGCTGAAAAGGCTGCCCTTGAGCGTGAAAATCTAAGGCTTGTGGCCGAGAATTCTGCCCTAGAGGTTACGAATGGAAAACTTTCGGTTGAAAGGGATGAGCTAGGTGGGAAGGTGGCGTGGTTACTTAGGGATGGAGTAAAAGCCTTCGTCGGGAAGCTCCATCAAAGTCACGAATTCAACGCCCCGTACTGAGAAATTGCCACTCTGTATACCAATGCTGGGTATGCTCTTGGAGTGCGCAATGGCTTTCGGCAGGCGCAGAGGAGTCTTCCCCTGTCAGGTACTCCCAACTTTGATCCGGCGGCCGATGCCAAATTGGATGAGGCCCTTGACCGCTTGAAGCAGCTTCCCTTTCCTTATCTGGAGGCCCTTGGTCAGGATGTCAATCTTTCGGTGGAAGACCTGTTGAAGATCGAACCAGCGGCTCCCATTGCTGAATAGCCTTTGTTAGTTTATGTTTAAACTGTTTTTGTTATGGGAGTCATTTGATCCCTTAGACCTTTGTTTGTGTAATTATAACTTTTAATCGTGGTAGCGTCAATGTACGCATTTTCCTTTTAGTTTTCTGTTGATTACTTCCTTCTCCCTTTATTTTTCATATATGTGTGTGTTTATTAAGCTGGGAAGCGTCCCTCCCAGAAGAGTACTTAGACTCTTTTTTTTTTTTTTTTTTTTTATCTTCACTAGGATATGCGTTCAGACTAGTGGATGTGAAAATCTCCGTCCCTTCTTGAGGGTCGGTATACATTTTATATAATGTCAAGGGTTACAATCATTACATCATAATAAAGGAAATTTCCTTTTACAATACTAGACGTAACATTTTCTCAACAGACCTCCATGCCATGTTCGTGGGATGACCTTTCCTTCTGTTCCTTCCAATTCATAGGACCCATTTCCAAGGATCTTTTTGATCTTGTAAGGTCCTTCCCAAGTTGGGCCTAGCTTACCAGTGGCTTCCTGCCTACTTGCTTCGTTATTCCGAAGAACCAACTCTCCCACTCTGAAGGCTTTGGGGTTTACCCGTTTGTTGTAATATCCCTCTACCTGTCTCTTGTATTTTTCCTCACGTATTGCCGCGATCTCCCTTCTCTCTTCAACTAAGTCAAGATTGAGACGAAGCTCCCTCTCATTTTCTTCGGCAGGATGGGTACCTGTTCTGGCCGTTGGCATCCCAATTTCCGCTGGGATAATGGCTTCCGTTCCGTAGGCAAGGCTAAAGGGTGTCTCACCGTTACAAGTTTTCTTCATGGTTCGATGTGCCCATAACACATGTGACAACTGATCTAGCCATTTGCCCCCCTCTTTATCCAGCCTGGTTTTTATCCCTTCGACCAAACTTCGATTTGCCCGCTCCACTTGACCGTTGGCCTGTGGGTGAGCGACTGAAGTGAAGTTCTGTTGGATTCTCATCTCTTTGCACCATTCTTTGAATGGGTTGTCCGCAAATTGCTTTCCGTTATCCGAGATAATAATCCCTGGTAAGCCAAATCGGCATACAATGTTTTCCCAGACAAACTTCTTCACCTGGGCTCCGGAAATAGTGGCTAACGGCTTAGCTTCCACCCACTTGGTGAAGTAATCTATGGCTACCAGCAGGAATTTAACCCCTCCGGGGGAAATTGGGAAAGGTCCCACAATGTCTATGCCCCACTGGTGGAAGGGCCAAGCTGACGTGACTGAGATCATGTCATTCTTTGGATGTCTTGGTACCGAAGCATATCTTTGACAACTTTGGCATTTCTGTATCTCCTCGGTGGCATCCCTATGCATGGAAGGCCAATAATACCCTAGGTTGATTATCTTGGACACTACGGCTCGGGGCCCCGAATGCATACCGCAGGCCCCCTCGTGGACTTCTCTGATCACATAGTTGGCCTCCTTCGGACCCACACATCTAAGCAAAGGCATGAGGAAAGCCTTTTTGTATAGTGTTCCCTCGACGAACACGTACATGGGGAGCTTCATTCTTAGCTTTCTCGCCTCTTTCTTGTCAGTGGGCTCCTGTCCTGTCCTTAGGCAATGGATAATGGGGGTCATCCAATTTGGATCAGTGTCTTCTACTATCGCTCCCACTACCTCTACTTCCGTGCTTCTGCGATTCAAAACCTCTACCAAAATCTTCTTTTGTTTCTCCGTGTGAGCTACCGATGCTACTTTACTAGCGGCATCAGCCTTTGCGTTTTCCTCCCTTGGGATTTGTCGAATGTTAAAATACCTGAAGTTCTGTACGAGGGTAACCACTAAAGCTTTGTACTTGGCCATGTTTTCGTCCTTGGCCTCAAAATTCCCCTTCACTTGATTAGCCACGAGTGCTGAGTCTACTCTTGCTTCGAGGTCCGATATCTTCATTCTGATTGCTATTCGTAGGCCTGCCAACAAAGCCTCATACTCGGCTTCATTGTTAGTGCTATCGAAAGAGAGCTTCAGCGCGTATGTGAATTCTTCTCCTGTAGGACTAACCAGGATCATACCTGCCCCTGATCCGGAACTACTAGATGCTCCGTCGGTGTATAGAAACCATACCTCACCTTTTGGTGCTGGGCAGGGTGGTATTGTCAACTTTCCATCCTTAACGTTCATAGGTGGAGGAGGTGGCATCGGTACTTCGGAAATAAAGTCCGCTAGTACCTGTCCTTTCATGGCCTGCCTTGGTCTATATTCAATCGCGTAGGCCCCCAACTCTATAGCCCATTTTGCCAACCTTCCCGATCTTTCCGGCGTTGCCAGTATGTTCTTAATAGGTAATTCGGTCATTACTACTATTGGGTATGCCTGGAAGTATCGAGGTAGGCGTCGAGCCGTGTATATTAGAGCTAAGGCCAGTTTTTCCATGGGTGGGTAATTTAACTCGGCAGCTCTCAGAGCTTTGCTCACAAAATAAACGGGGGTCTGCTTTCCCTTTTCCTCCGTGATCAGGACTGCGCTTACAGTGTTATCGGAGGCTGCTAGGTACACAAATAGTTCCCTTCCTTCCGTTGGGGCTACCAGGGCCGGTAATCGAGTCAAATATCTTTTTAGCTCTTGAAAGGCATCTTCAGCCTCAGCTGTCCAAACAAAATCAGTCACATTGATGCTTTTCTTTAGCGCCTTAAAAAATGGGAGTGACCGTTCGGCCGATTTTGAGAGGTATCGGCTCAAACCTACCAGCCTGCCGTTGAGGCATTGAACCTCTCCCAACGTCCTGGGGGATTTCATTTCTGTGATTGCTTTTACCTTGTCGGGGCAAGCCTTGATACCCCTTTCGGTTATCACGTGTCCTAAAAATTTCCTTTCTACCACACCGAACGTACATTTCTTCGGGTTTAATTTCATGTTGATGCTCCTCAGCTTTTGAAAGGTTTCATCAATGTCGCTGATCATATCTTCCTCCCTATGACTCTTGATGACGAGGTCATCAACGTATGCCTCCAAATTTCTACCAATTTGGGCTTCAAAGGTTTTGTCGATCAATCTTTGATGGGTGGCTCCGGCATTTTTCAACCCAAAAGGCATTTTTCTGTAACAGAATATGCCAAAATCTGTATAAAAGGCCGTTTTATCTTCATCTTCTGGTGCCATTTGTATCTGATGATAGCCCTTGTAGGCGTCCAGGAAGCATTTGTATTTGTATCCCATTAAAGAATCAATCTTCCAATCTATCTCCGGCAGGGGGTAGTTGTCTTTTGGGCAAGCTTTGTTGATATTCTTGAAGTCCACACACATTCTCCAGGAATGGTCGCTTTTCTCCACGAGAACTGGGTTTGCCACCCAAGTCTGATATCTCGCTTCTCGTAGGATTCCCGCCTCCGTTAACTTATTCACTTCCTCTTTTATGACTTGACTGCGCTCCGGAGCCATTCCCCTCTTTTTCTGTTTTACTGGCTCCACGCTGGGATAAGTTTTTAATCGGTGTTCGGCTATACTCCTCGGTACTCCCGTCATGTCGGATGGTGTCCACGCAAATACATCCATGTTGTTGCAGAGCAGTGTGAATAATTTTTCTTTACAAGGCCTGGATAAATGTGACCCTATGGCGATGGTCTGTTCCGGGTGTTTCGGGTTGATAACGAGTTTGTCCTCCGGATCACGGTGTATCGCTTGTGATTTATCTGTCCTTTCGGCCGAGGCGCACCACTTTTTCCCCTGTCTTTTGGTGCGAACTGTCGCGACACCATGGGGAGTGGGGAACTTTACCAACCCATGGAACGGGGATGGAATGGCTCCTAACTGGTATAGTCCTGGTCTTCCCAGGATGATATCAAAGGGGGCCGGTGCCTGAACCACCGCGAAGTTCATCCATTCGGTCCTCACGCGTGGATACTTTCCCAAGGTCAGAGGGAGGGTTATCTCTCCCAGCGGCCACATCATTTCGTTACTGAATCCTTGGAGCGCCGATTCAGACCTCCTTATGCGTGTTTGAACAGACTTCCCAAGTTGTCGAAAGAAGTGCTCGTAAATAACCTCTGTGGAGCTCCCTGTGTCTACGTATACTTTTGGGACGGTGATGTTACCTATTTGCCCTTCCACTATGATGGGATCCAAAGTAGGGCAACATTCGCTCTTGGGGGGAAAGGCTATTTCTTGGTTCGTCCATATAGGATCAGGCTCTTTTCTTTTTAGGGACAACAAGTCTTTCTTTATCATGTTAACATTTCGGTTGATCCTGTTACCTTGTAGCGTTCCTTCCTTTATGTCCTTAATCAGGCGTGTACATTTTCTTGGTTCGATTCCTTTCGCGGGTGTTGTGAACACCTCCTTCCCTCTATGATTGGCATTCGCATTGGGTAGGTAAGGATTAGGAGGCTCCAGTGTACCTAGGCTCGTTAGCTCGTTCGCTTCTGAGGTGAATGTCGGGGGTGGCCCTGTGTCTTCAACAGATTCTCGGATAACCAACTGGGCTGGGCTTTCCTTTTGCCGATCTAAAGGCATTTTCTCCATGTTCTCCCAGAATCTATCGTTGATTAACGACAGGGTCCCACGGATGGCGCCAATGTTAAAGTAAATTTTCGTACGTTTGACCCTTCGTCCGGCTCCAGACGAAGGGGCGACACTATAAGAGAATCAGTGTGATATTATATAAATTTACCAAGCATTCAAGGATACAAATGATTGAGTATGGAATACAAGGAATGTTCTAGCTAATAAATTAGATGATTAGAAATAAATATGTTACAAGAATAATCTGACTCTCTCAATTCCTTGGACTTGCCCTTATATAGTAAGCCTTCGGTCATTACCCTTCGGGTAATCCCTAAGGACCGGTCTGTCTCATCCGTCACTTCATACGTGTCAGCGACGTGGCTGCATTTCCTCCATACCGGTCAGCTGACTATGTCAGTCATTAAATGCAGAAGCGCGTGGACGGCGTCTTGTCTCCCACGCTCTTCTTCATTAAATGCTGTCATCACTCTGTCTTGTCCATAATTAATGTTGCACCTTCTTCGAAGTTCCTGCTTCCTGAGACTCTCCGTTACCCCTTCATCCGTCCGTGACTCCTGTTTCCTATGCTTCATCCCTATCGGTAGTTGGCTGGACGAAGGCATGGTTCGTCTTAGAGTAATAACTACCCTATCCCAACAGTCAACGTCACTTTCTTTTTGGGGAAATCATCTATGGAATACACTCGGTCCCAGTCTACACATCAAGTCAACCATGTTCACAAGATTTGCAAAGTTACAACGCAGGCAGGCATTCTTCTTCAAGAAAGCTATATCAAATGTGGAACTTTGTGAAGTGGAAGGGCCAACCTTGTAAATAAGCTAAAGTAGAAACTAGAAACGTGTTATGTGAATTTTAGGAACTGTTCCTATAACTATGTTAATTATTATGTTAGGGCACGTTTGGTAATGAAATGAGGTTGAGAAATGAAATTTAGATAAATTTAAACGGACTCCATCTTTTGGTAACATCCGAGACTTGGTAAGAACTAGCTAGCCGTTAAGATGTATATAATCATGTAAGTGTTGATATCGTTGAACAACAGAAAATGGCTACTTGTGCATCAATATTCGTATTCCTACTTGCTTTTAGTCCTTTCGATGTTTCAAGCAAGCGACACAACTTTTCAAAACACATACGAGTCATCTAATTTCGATATGAACATAACAAGGGGTAGCCTGCGTGTGGTGGCGGGACCCTCTTCGAAGTAAAAATAAATAAAAAAAACTAAACAAAATAATTTACCCGAAATGTAAATAAAACAAAAAATTAATATTTTTATTAAACCAAACACCTCAAACTAAAAACTAGCCTAAAACATTCATTAGACAAAAAAAATATTTTTATTAAAAAAAAGGAAAAATAGAAAACAAAAATAAAAATAAAAAGAAAAAAAAATATATTCAAACCCTACGTGCCAAGCCAAATGACTTAGGAATAGTGGCAACCAAGTTGCCTAATGTTGATATTGAAATATCATTCTCATAAACATATCTATCCAATATGAAATCTCGATCTTTTTTTTGCAAAAGAGTATCGGATTTGTGGTTTTCCATTTCATTCTTGCTTACTAACATTTAAACCGAAATAACAAACAAATAACACTTGTAATAACCTGGTTCCACCATACCAAAATCATTGTTTGTCTTCTTTGCTTGCGTTTTCGGGTTGATAAACTAAGTCTAGCCATACAAATCAAAAGTTAAATAATTTAATCACTTAATTAAGTAAAACTACAAATCAAAAGTTATCAATTCAACAAGACATACAAATTAAAATAAAAAATTAAGCAAAGTAACAATAGGTCTAGGGTTTCATGTAATGAACACTAAATTGCATAAATTATATATATTTGTAAATCCTAGATAGATATTACAATCTAGGTATGTATTTGTGATTTTTTAAAACAAACAAGAAGTAGTAGGAGAGTAAAGTCGAAATGAAAAAGATATTGAATGAGACTTACCAGTTATTCTTGCAGAGAAAGCTCAATTTTTTGAGAAGAAAAGTTAAAGACGTGATAAAGGAGACGAGCTGTTATGTTAGAAAAAGAGGGCATGGATTATTTTTGACGATAATATAATAAATTCGTTTGAATTCAAAAAAATGTTTAAATATTACTTTCAAGTTGGGAGAAATCTTCCATTCCTTTAAATGAAAATTTTGACTGATTTTGACCAATTCTAATTCTGATTCCATACTAACCAAAGAGCATGTCACTTGAATTTAAAATTTCAATTTCATTCAATTCCACTAACCAAACAGGGCCGTAATCGCCATTGATGAATTCTCTTTGTTATCCAAGTTGTTAATTTTTTTTTCTTATTAATAACTTCCACACTCTTTTATTACACTCTTTTATTAAATATTGTTCAGTTAGCTACTAATACTATTTTATTTTCTTAAGTGAAAATTTAAAGTAATTACTTCGAATGAAAGCATCGCGACTTTCTTTTGTAACTCTATTTCATGTATACCGTGGAATGGTGAATTACAAGGCCATTTAATGTGGATTTTGTGAAGCCCTTTTTGGACGGGAGATGTATTTACACCACCTCTTTTCTTCATATACTATCCATATTTTAAGATTTGACTATTTTGCCCTTACCGATTAATTTTTTTATTTATTTGCTAGTCCTTAGACCCGTGTATAGACACGAGCAGTTTCAGAATATTTATTTATTTGTAAACTTATATTATATATTATATTTTTTGGTACTTTATTAAAAAATGTGTCACGTAATGAACAAAAAATATGACCGAAGAGAAAAGAAAAAGGAAAAGTTAAATAGACTATTATGTAATTAAGAAAAAACAAAATAATAGTATCATGTAGGTAATTTATACTCGTGTTCAAAAGTTGTTATAGTAAGCAATTATTATGTATTTTTTAAAAATACGTACAATAAAAGTTTTAAGAAGAAGAAATAGTTAAAAATTTTCATTTTTTTTTTTCACTATTGTTAAAGTTATCAAAAATCTAATTGACGTTGAGGGATATGATAATTTTGGTTGAAACCAAAAAAATATGAGAGTCATGTATGTGAAAATTAAGATTATTAAGTACGTTGTTAAAAGAAACGAATTAAAGATTAATTTTATGAACATTTTTAGTTGAGTTGTGAATTAAATGATAAAATTTGATAAGTTATTAAAAATAGAGAACTAAATTAACCTATTCTTTTAAAATTACTTTTTTTTAATACACTATATCTTATACCTAAGTGGACATACGACCAATTTAATTAATATTTATAAGTTTAATATTTATATTTGTTACTGACATTTTATATTAGATTAAAAAAATTACATGTAAATTAGACGTGATTCTATTTGAATAAAACCAATTCAACAATTGGATTATTTGGATTTGACGACATGGTTTCTTTATTTAGATTAGATTGGATAATAGTATTTTGGATTTTTAAATTTGTTTTTGAGTTCATAAAGTAGAACTAAATATAAATTAAAAGGTTAAAAACGTATTTATTGATCTGATTGTTTGTTTAGTTTTTTGAATAAGATTAAATCATAACCGAATAGTATGTTTTATTTAAATTGGTTTTTTGTTTCATATAGTAGAACTAAATATAAATCAATAGGTTGATAACAAAACAAAAATATATCGATAATAACGAAAAATAGAAAGTCATTACGTTGTGTTTTGTAGAATAAATATAGCAAGACATTTAATTGCTTTTTGAAATTTTGAATAATAGGAAACAATTAAATTGTGTTTTAAAAATTTGCAAGGTTAAAAACGTATTTAGGTATCTTTGGAAAAAATAAAAAGAGAAGATTGTTATTATTTAGTTTTTGGAAAGGAAAAAGTTTATTATTAATTTTAAAAATATATTTCAGTTAGATAGTGAATATATTGTAATTTCTAGAATTGATAATAAAGTTATTTTTGGTATTTATTTGAAAAATGATTATTATTATCGTTATTGACTAATAAAGGAGTTATTAGAATTATATGAAGATATTTAGTTAAATGATGGAATTTTGTTTAAAAAATATAAAGGACTAAATTGAATAAAATGTTAAAAATAAAAGATTAAATTGATTTTATAAACTATTTTAAATTAAGACTTTCTATTGATAAATAGAAGATAATTTCTCAAATTCATAATATCTTAAGATATCTCTTCTTTCCAATAATGTACTATTTATTGCTTTTATTCTCTTTTTTTCTCCTTCTTGTCTTCTTCGTTGGTCAAGCTTCAACACCAACAAGAACATAAATAACAGTAGAGACATGACTTTATTCTCAATATATCATTTTAGTATTGTAGAACCAAAACACTAGAATATATTAATGAGAGAAATGATTGAACAGATCCAAAATTAAATTACTGGATAAAAAACATGATATTTAAAAGAAAAATAAGCACGGAGTAATTGATTTTTGTGAAAACTACATTTAAAATTGCAAAGGGCTGATAATAACGAAAATATATTAGGAATTTTTGTGTGTTCGATCAAAGATTGTCAAACACAAGGATTAGGGTTTGGGTGATGTCAACCTTGGGTCTCCTGTGATGATCACAGTGCAAACCTAACAAGTTCTTGACGAACCTAAGGTGACCAAGGTTGAGGATGAAAGCAAGAATGTATGAACTCTGCGTTTAAGCTTTAGTGACTGTGTGTTGAGATGAGATGAGATCGACAATGATTTAGACCATGTATTTATATGGCCAGTGTCAAGTATATGGAACGTTGGTCCATTAATGATGATCATGAATACTTGAGCTGCCTTAATCATCAATCCCTAGTATATGTAACGCCTTACTATTATGACGACTATAAAGCGGTCATGAAGCGCCATTATGACGGGACGTCAGCCAATAAGACAGGCGCTGACAACTTGACAGACAACTTGACAGGCGCTGACAATCTTGACAGGCGCTGACAATCTTGACAGGCGATGACAGCTTGACAGGCGATGACAGCTTGACAGCCGCTGACAGCTTGACAGTCGCTGACAGCTTGACAGCCTGTCTGGGCTTGGTTGTAGTAGCCGGGATTACCTATATATACATAGGTAATCCTTACTAACCTCATCATGCCCCCGAGTTAGGATTTGCTAAAACAACGGTTTGCAAGTCGTAACTATCATTACTCGTAAGTCTTTTTTGTTTTTTTTGTTTTTTTTGTTTTTTTGGTTTTTGTTTTGTTTTTAATGTTGATGGCGGCGACCGGCAACCCTGAACCGACGGTATTGGCCATAGACCAGTGATATGGACCGATGATATGGACATGGACCGGCGGTATGGACACGTCGAGCCAACCATGAACCGGCGGTTTGATCCGAGGGTCCCAGCGCGACAAGAGTGACCGGCGGTTTCAATTGACCGGCGCCTAGCGCGGTTTCAATTGACCGCGACTAGCCTTTGACCGGCGGTTTCAATGGACCCGCGACTAGCCTTTGACCGGCGGCTAGCCCTTGACCGGATATGGGACCGTCAAACTATTTTGTACGCTTTAAAGAATTAACTCCTTGCTAACTGTAATTGTATGTTTTGCTGCAGGTTTAACTGGGTTGCTCGCTACCTTACAGGTAGGTTCTTGCTTGTCCATTGCTTTGCTTTGTGTATACCCCTGTAGTTAGTAATAGCTTGTATCCCTTGTTATTTAATAGGCATATTGTAGTTGTCGTTGTTGTGATTTGACATGGCGTTGTCTAGGCTTAGCCTTGCTTTGTGTGACATTGTCTAGCTTTTAAAAATAATGTTTTATTGGATGATCAAGCCAATAACACATTTTTGTTTTTTTATCTTTTTATTATGGATGTTGTGTCCATGACACCGTCTTGGGTGTGCATGACAGTGTGTATATTTGGTTATGCGTATGACACTTTCTTTTGGGCACATGGTTCATTTGCATGCCAATGACATAGGTAGATTTGGGTATCTCTGATGTATGCTTCATATTGTGAGACAACCCACAAAAATCCAGGCTCACACCAACTCGACCTCTTAAACCACTAGTATATGTTTTCAATTATGTACGACCGGTAGGTCACACTATACATAAATGATGCTTAATAACTATGTCTAAACATAAACGGATACCGGAATTAGGTACGGTATTCACTTTACGTAAACGTATATATATTTTTAAACTATATTTCTAGTCCAACATGAAAGACATAAAACTTTAACCTTACATTCATCATCTTTGCATCAATTGTTGCATGCATGTAGTATAAGTTACCAAAACTTACATGAATAACCCCAAAGTCATCAATACATGCATAAACACCCTAGACCTTGCAAAAACCACCCAAACCCCCCTCCCAAAGCTCCATGGCCGTTCACAAGGGGGTCCCCCATGGGATTCTTTGACTTGTTGGCTAGATTCGGTGGTCACATGGTTGAATAGAATGTCACTATTGAACTAAATTGCCCATACCAATCAATGACACTTAACCATGGTTGAAACAATGACTAACTAGGGTTAAATTCTAACCCAAGATCCACCCTATAAATAGAAGTCCCTAGCATTCATTTATCCTTGCTCAAAACTCACAAATCACCTCCCCACTCTCTTTCTAAAATCTGCAAAAGGAAAGAAGAAGAAAGAAATCACCAATATACATTGCATACATCAAAAATCTAGTTCTAAGCTTTGATCATAAGGAAGGAACATCAAGTATTGCATTCATATACTCTTAGGTATGTCCTAAAAACTCCCTTGATGCAATATATTTACATACTCATTTGTCATAAAACTTATGCATTTTATACAACAACTTAGCATAAACAAAGAAAAGTTAAGTTATATTGTTAACCGGAAACTTACAGCGACTTGTAGACACTTTTTAACCATATTAACCAAATGTTTTGGATAAACCATTTTAAACAAAAGATACTTCTATGTTTTCAGAAGATTTAGAAATAAAAATCATAATCTTTGGATATGTTTAAGTATTTTAAAAGTATTTTACGCAAGAACATACGTTTCAGCTACATAAACTGTCTACACGGACTGTTTTTGGGAAATCTGGGAAAACGACCACTAAAACATAATAGGAGACCTCAGCTATGTTAAAGTTAACTCAAAAATGAACGTTTCGATATAAGATTCGTTAAAAACGGATAAATATCGAGCAAGATATACCATTTTGAAGTTTGACCTAATTCCGTGACCCCCAAACTGCATACCAGCGGGCCTTTTATTAAATCTGGGAAAAATGGTTTTGAATGGGGACATGACACCTGTGGCATTTGAAAGATAAATCAAATTCCTACATTTCCATAAAAAGAACACTAAAAACGGATAAACGACCAAGGAGTTATGATATTTTCCAGTTAACATGTACTTTGAGAAAACCCTAAAACCTACTGTTAGTATTTCTGTTATAAATATCAGTAGACTTTCAATCTGGTTTCATGGCCTAAACCATTTGAAAGGTATTTCAAACGCGGTCGTTTCTATATAAGATTCATTAAAATCGGATAAGAAACGGGCGAGATATGTTACTTTAAAGTTGGGTAAAACTTAAAGACACTTGCTGAGTTTTTATAAACTTTTATAAAAACTAACTTTTAAAACCAACTCGATAATAATAGCGATAACAAAATAATAGGGAGCTTTGTATGCAATGATTCCATCTCGATATTTCGTAGTTCCGAGCTTGCTGGATTTACGATTTAAAGTGTCCTAGCTCTGCATGCGATTATAGAATGGTCTTGTATATAATGGCCCGAACGGTGTTAGTTTATTATTATCAAACCCGAACCTTAACCCTACCTTATTCATACATATACATACCTTTTCATGTGCATTGGACTAGAATATAAAAACCTTAATTCCAAAACTTAATAGGTCAAGGTTAGACCTACCTGATTCTCGGATTTGAGACTCCTACGTGTTGGCTTACACACACTACCTCATTACTTTTAGCTGGCTTGCTAAGGTGAGTTCATAGCCCCGCTTTTTACTTGTTTTTATAACATACTTGGGGTGAGATTACATGCTCTTTTACTTATGGACACAAGTACTTAAAACCTTTACTAGTTGCCTAAGTTACCACTAAGCCAAAGGAAATTCCCTATCATGAATCGTTAGTTAAGGACTTAAGCGCGATGGTATTGGATAGATCTATTAGTGTTTGACAACCCTCACCCAACGGCTTGACGATGTAACCCACGTCTACCACAACTAACTCGTGGACTCGAGTACGATGCTTTACTTTTGAAACTATATATGTTATTTGGCTATAACATAGGAACACTTATGGGGTAAGGAACTTTGTTACGCTTCGATGTCATGAGCTTAGGTGCAACTGTAAGACTTTACTTAAACGGAAATCTTGTGGTCCACTTTATTACTAAACTAAACCTATGAATTCACCAACTTTATGTTGACTTTAGCATGTATGTCTCAGGTGCTTAGTCGAAAGGGCTTTCGACGGAGGGATTTTGGGATATGACAGAGTCGCATATTTCAAACTCACGCTTTTGGGAGATTTCCCTTGCATTACTTATTTTCTTTTAAGTTATGTAATGTAAATCTTTGTTTTGTGAACTCTGGTAACACTTTTCCTTAATCATGTAAAACTCTTATTTTCAATATCAATGAATGTATTTTTTTTTATAAAAACGACTCATATAGAGGTCGTTCGCCTATATATCATTGCTATCTGGGACTCATGAAGTAAACACCTCGAGTCTCGGGAACACGAGATTTGGGGGTGTGAAAGATTGGTATCAGAGCTCTGGTTATAGCGAACCAGGTTGCATTAGTAAATATCTTGGTCTATAACTGAGCTTTAGAACTTACTGCTTCCGCACTACTTACTTATATTTTACATAGAATTGCTTACACTTTTGAACCTTGTCACAGTATGTCGACTCTCTACTACGTTATACTTTCTGATTCTGAGGATGACTATCCTCCACATACACCTACTACTCCAGACGCCGACTCGAGCATCGATATGGACATCTTTTCTACCTTAGGATCCACAGTTATACCATACGACGGATATGATGGCTTCGAGATCGAGCATACCACCACCATCATCTACTTATCCGACACGGATTCGGACGATGAGATGTATACCCACACGTCCGTGCTAGGCACACCTTCTACTCAGTATGACGGATTCATCCCGGAGGACGAACCTTCCGTTCTTACTCCTACTGCCGAGCCTACTACCCATGACACTCCTACTCTCCGAGCTGACTCGGGATACACTCCTACTCCCGAGGGATTTGTCTACCCTGAGACGGAGGAAGAGGAGGAGGAGGAGGAGGATCCCTCGGAGGATGACTCCGACACCGCCTCTTCCTTTACTTTCACTACACCTCCCGCCACTATCCCAGCCATGGAGTCCCACCGCTACATTCATGCTCACATCTCCGGGGGAGGAGGAGCCCGCACCCGTTTGACCGCACGGAATTCAGTTCCCATCCTTTCTACCGCACCTCACAGATACCACCCTCACGTCGTTGCCAGACGGACTGCACCTACTCCCGACAGTACTGTCATCAGAAGGGACTACCGTGATGTGCCCGTAGTTACTACTACACCTACCACCACAACCATTCCTACTACTACTACTACTCCCATCACCACTCCCATACCCACCACCACCACACCTCTGCGGGACCACGACTACCAATATCAGGATTGGATGCGTTCTACCCTCCAAACTTGGAGGCATGCGGAGAGAGTACCCAATACCTACGAGATAGGGGAGTCATCTACTGCCCCCGGTCCAGTCCCAATTTCTTCCATTCAGGTAGCGAGACTAGCGCGCTTAGAGAGAGAGAGCAGAGGGTGCTTGAGCAGGATTTCGGGAGTTATACCTCTCGGAACACTGCTAACATCTGAAAGAGCTTCGACATGGTTCGACATGACGCATCCTTAGCGGAGCGGGCAGCAGAGGCTACACATGCGCGTATCATGCATACACGTGGTGACTTAGCCACTCTGACATCTCGTCTTGAGTCATCAGATAGGCACATTGCCGAGTTAGAGGAGATGGTTCGGGGACTGAGTGGTGCATTTACCAGCACGAGACCTGGTCATCCACCTAGATAGGATAGTAGCATTTTAAACCTTCCATGATCACAATAGGTTACGAAGCGCGTACGAGACTCTACTCTTGAAAACTGCTGTTTGAGACGTTGTTCATCGTCAGACAGTTCAGGGGGAGTTTTGTTGTCATTTATGGAAGCTCGAAGAATACAAGCAAAAGTGATGAACTTAGTTGAGTCAACTCGTGATGAAGACTCTGATAAACAACGAAGTTCACAACAACAAATGGAGCTGCCTAACTCTTCACAAGTATTAACGGAGAAGACTAACTCTTCACAAGAGCAAACGGAGAAGACTGAATCTTCACAAGCTTAAACGGAGAAGACTGAATTATTGCAACAATTCAGGGGGAGTTATTCAAGACAATGATGAGTTAGAAGAACCTGCAAGAAACACAAGGAGTAAAAGACTATAAAGACTTTGAGCGTATAACGGAATCTAGAAGCAACAGTCAAGGGGGAGTTTGTTGGTGCAATATCTGTGACCGTTGTTCTAGATTAGTTAAGTCTTTAGTTATAGTTTATTTGAGTCTGTAATGGCCCAATAGCATTGTATTGTTAAGTGGGCTATTTAGTCTGTTATGGGTGTTAATGGACTTTGCATAGTCCATGAGCCCATTAGTGGCCCAAGCCTGTGAACATGTCTCTATATAAAGAGGCATTGAGTTTAGGTTTAGGGCTAATCAATCAGTAAGTGAATTATCACAGACAGACTGAGGGAGAGAATTCTGTGAAAGGCTATTTATTGTAATTGAGTGATTCAATTAATAAGATAGTCAGAATTCGGGTATTTCGTGTTTTGTGTTTATTGCTACTATTCGATTATTACTTGTATGATTTACTGATTACGAGATTCCGCCTCGTGATTAGTTAGTTTAATCCTGTAGATCGGACCACTGGGAGCTACACATGACAGGTTGTGTCTGGGTTATTTTCTTTTATACTTGAACTAAAATGGGTGTTCTATAAACTCATTATGTTGTTGTATTTCCATTGAAATCAATGTATTCAAGTTATATAAATGAAATTTGGGTTTTAATCTACTACCTTTATTATATGACTTGCGTCGTGGTATGATTGCTTATTTATTATCGCTTAGTTGTCTCGCATATGCATTTGGATCGTGATTATTCTTGATGTTTGGTTGTTATTATTTGTTTTGAAGAATTATGCCGCCAAAGAGAAAGACAAGGACCACCAGGAACTCACGAAACCCAAACCCTGATGACACGGAAGCTATCATAGCTCAGCGGGTAGCAGACGCTATTGCTGCTTATGTAGCTAACCACGCAAGCACCAATGGTGGGGCGGGAACCAGCAATACAAATGGAGGGGACGAGAACGCCCATCGTGGATGTTCTTACAAGGAATTCATGAACTGCAAACCCCAGTACTTCAATGGTACCGAGGGAGCTGTCGGACTTCTCCGATGGTTTGAGAAGCTGGAATCCGTATTCCGCATTTGTAACTGCAATGAAGCAAATAAGGTCAAGTATGCTACTTGCACCCTCCAAAACAATTCTCTAACATGGTGGAATGCCTACGCTCAAACTGTAGGGATTGATGCGGCAAATTTATTGCCATGGGAGGACCTGAAGCAAATGATGAAGGAGGAATACTGCCCCATAAATGAGATCCAAAAATTGGAATCCGAATTTTGGAATTTGTCAGTGAAGGGAGATGATATAACTGGTTATACCACCCATTTCCAGGAGCTATCCCTACTGTGCCCAGGAATGGTAACCCCGGAATACAAAAAGGTTGAAAGGTACATCTGGGGATTACCATCCCAAATTCAGGGAAATGTTACCTCCTCCGAGCCGGCAAACAGCCAGGGAGCCATCCGCATGGCGCATAGCTTGATGGACCAGTTTGTCCGTCGAGGTTCATCTGAAGAGAAATCATCTGATAACAAACGGAAGTGGGAGGATACTTCCGGGAAAAACTACAAGCAACAACCCACCAAGAAGCCTGAAACAACAAAGGCTTACACGGCTGCCCTGGGTAACTATCAGGGAAACAAACCACTTTGCAACCGATGCAAGCTCCATCATACCGGCCAGTGTACTGTGGTCTGCAAAAACTGTAACAAGACGGGCCACGAAACCAAAGATTGTAGGAAAGTTTCCCCTGTAGCTAATGTGAAGGTTCCTAACGTCTGCTTTAAATGCGGAGAACCGGGACACTTCAAGAAGGACTGCCCTCAACTAGCAAACCAAGACAACAATGGCAGAGCTCAGGGCAGGGCGTTTGTGATTAGAGCAGGAGAAGAACAACCAGGCCCGAACGTCGTGACGGGTACGTTTCTCCTCAATAATCAATACTAACTGTTTTATTTGATACTGGTGCCGATAGGAGCTTTGTATCTACAAAATTTAAAACTTTGATCAATAATGCCCCAACTACCTTAGAAGCTAAGTACACAATAGAATTAGCAAACGGGAAATTGGTAACAACAAACAGTATCGTTCGAGGTTGTACCTTAACCCTAGCTGACCACACATTCAATATCGACCTAATACCTATTCAACTCGGAAGTTTCGATATAGTAATAGGAATGGATTGGCTATCTCTAAATCACGCCGAAATCATATGTAACGAGAAGATTGTCCGTATTCTCCGCACCAACGGGAAAACTCTCTTGATCAAAGGAGATGGGAGCCGATCAAAGTTAAGCATCATATCCAAATTAAAAAAGCTGAAGTACTTTTCAGAAAGGATGTGACGCCTATTTGGATTACATGACGGAGACGGAGACGAAGGAGAAACAACTAAACGACGTACCGATTGTTCGAGAATTTCCCGAAGTCTTCCCAGAAGACTTACCCGGACTTCCACCTCCAAGACAAGTCCAATTTCACATCGATTTAGTGCCAGGAGCCGCACCAGTGGCTCGAGCACCGTATCGAATCGCTCCATCGGAAATGGAAGAGTTATCCAACCAACTCCAAGAGTTACTAGATCGAGGATTCATTCGTCCAAGTTCCTCGCCTTGGGGAGCACCAATTCTTTTTGTCAAAAAGAAGGATGGATCCTTCAGGATGTGTATCGACTACAGAGAACTGAACAAGCTAATCATGAAGAATCGTTATCCACTTCCAAGGATTGACGATCTTTTCGATCAGCTTCAAGGATCAAGTATCTACTCTAAAATTGACCTACAGTCAGGTTATCATCAACTTAGAGTACGAGAAGAAGATGTCCAGAAAACCGCATTTAGAACTCGCTATGGTCACTACGAATTCCAGGTTATGCCTTTCGGTTTGACCAACGCACCGGCGGTATTCATGGATCTTATGAATCGGGTGTGTAAACCGTAGTTGGACAAGTTTGTGATCGTATTCATTGACGACATCTTGATATATTCGAAAAGTAAGAAAGAACATGAAGAGAATTTGAGGTTAATCCTCGAATTACTGAAAAAGGAGGAATTGTACGCAAAATTCTCTAAGTGTGAATTTTGGATCGAGAAGGTTCAATTCCTTGGCCACGTTATCGACAGTCAAGGCATCCACGTAGACCCAGCAAAAATTGAATCCATTAAGGATTGGGCTGTCCCTAGAACCGCAACAGAGATACGCCAATTGTTAGGTCTTGTCGGTTATTACCGACGCTTCATCGAAAATTTCTCCAAGATAGCTAAAGCCTTGACGAGGTTGACTCAGAAAACTGAGAAGTTCGTTTGGGGTGAAGAACAAGAGTCAGCATTCCAACTATTGAAGCAGAAGCTTTGTAGTGCACCGATTCTATCATTGCCCGAGGGAACAGAAGATTTTGTGGTATATTGCGACGCATCACACAAAGGATTAGGTTGTGTGTTAATGCAAAGGGAAAAGGTTATCGCCTATGCCTCACGACAGCTCAAAACTCACGAAGAAAACTACACAACACATGACTTAGAGTTAGGAGCTGTAGTGTTCGCACTCAAGATCTGGAGACACTATTTATACGGCACTAAGTGTACAGTGTTCACAGATCACAAGAGTCTGCAAAATATTCTTGATCAAAAAGAATTGAACATGAGGCAGCGTCGTTGGATCGAACTACTTAGTGATTACGATTGTGACATCCGTTACCATCCTGGAAAAGCCAACGTAGTGGCAGACGCTCTATGCCGAAAGGAGCGAGCTAAACCATTACGAGTTCGAGCTTTGGTTATGACGATTCAATCGAATGTACCCACGCAAATCCCCGATGCTCAAATCGAAGCCTTTAAAGACGAAAACATAAAGAACGAAAACCTGCAAGGTATGGACAAATCATTCAAAACCAAAAGCAATGGAACCAAATGTTTTGAGGACAGAAGTTGGTTACCCCGCTTTGGAGGATTAAGAGAGTTAATCATGAAAGAATCACACAAATCCAAGTACTCCATACATCCCGCATGGGACAAAATGTACCAAGACCTCAAGATGCTGTAGTGGTGGCCAAATATGAAATCGGAGATCGCTACTTTTGTGAGCAAATGTTTAACGTGCTCAAAAGTAAAGGTTGAATACCAAAAACCTTCTGGATTATTGATACAACCCGAGATACCTCAATGTAAATGGGAAGGAATAGCAATGGACTTCATCACAAAGCTACCCAAAACCCCGCAAGGTTACGACACTATCTTGATAATAGTTGACCGTCTAACAAAGTCCGCGCATTTTCTACCCATCAAAGAGACAGACAAGATGGAAAAATTAACACGGTTATACCTTAAAGAAGTCGTCTCTAGGCATGGGGTTCCTGTTTCAATCATATCTGATAGAGATAGTCGTTTAACATCTAGATTCTCGCAATCATTGCAAAAGGCTCTAGGAACGCGTCTGGATATGAGCACTACATATCACCCACAAACCGACGGCCAAAGTGAAAGAAAAATCCAAACGTTGTAGGATATGTTAAGAGCATGTGTTATCGATTTTGGAAAGCGATGGGATTTACACTTGCCCTTAGCAGAATTCTCCTACAACAACAGTTATCACACCAGCATCAAGGCTGCACCATTTGAGGCACTTTACGGACGAAAGTGCCGATCACCCGTATTTTGGATCGAAGTTGGGGATAGCCAACTTATTGGTCCAGATATTCTTCACGAGACCACATAAAAGATCGTGAAAATTCAGGAGAGACTCCGAACGGCGCGCAACCGACAGAAGAGTTACGCAGACCGAAGGCGTAAGCCACTAGAATTCCAAGTTGGAGACGAGTTGATGCTCAAAGTCTCACCATGGAAAGGCACCATTCGCTTAGGAAAGCGAGGAAAACTAAACCCCCGATACATCGGACCCTTCAAAATTCTGGAAAGAATTGGACCGGTAGCTTACCGACTCGACCTACCACAACAACTAGACGGAATACATAACACGTTCCACGTCAGTAATCTGAAGAAGTGCTTGTCGGATGAAACTCTAATAATCCCACAAGAGGAACTTCAGATTGACACCAAACTAAACTTCATCGAAAAACCCGTCGAATTCATGGATCGTGAGATCAAACAACGTCGACAGAGTCGAATACCTATCGTACAGGTTCGATGGAATTCCCGCCGAGGAACTGAATTCACTTGGGAACGAGAGGACCAGATGAGTACCCTCATCTCTTCTCAGACACCCAACCTCCAGAACAAACCAACTAAATTTCGGGACGAAATTTCCATAACAAGGGGAGACTGTGACAACCCACAAAAATCCAGGCTCACACCAACTCGACCTCTTGAACCACTAGTATATGTTTTCAATTATGTACGACCGGTAGGTCACACTATACATAAATGATGCTTAATAACTATGTCTAAACATATACGGATACCGGAATTAGGTACGGTATTCATTTTACGTAAACGTATATATATTTTTAAACTATATTTCTAGTCCAACATGAAAGGAATAAAACTCTAACCTTACATTCATCATCTTTGCATGAATTGTTGCATGCATGTAGTATAAGTTACCAAAACTTACATGAATAACCCCAAAGTCATCAATACATGCATAAACACCCTAGACCTTGCAAAAACCACCCAAACCCCCCTCCCAAAGCTCCATGGCCGTTCACAAGGGGGTCCCCCATGGAATTCTTTGACTTGTGGTGGTCACATGGTTGAATAGAATGTCACTATTGAACTAAATTGCCCATACCAATCAATGACACTTAACCATGGTTGAAACAATGACCAACTAGGGTTAAATTCTAACCCAATATCCACCCTATAAATATAAGTCCCTAGCATTCATTTATCCTTGCTCAAAACTCACAAATCACCTCCCCACTCTCTCTCTAAAATCTGCAAAAGGAAAGAAGAAGAAAGAAATCACCAACATACATTCCATACATAAAAAATCTAGTTCTAAGCTTTGATCATAAGGAAGGAACATCAAGTGTTGCATTCATATACTCTTAGGTATGTCCTAAAAACTCCCTTCATGCAACATATTTACATACTCATTTGTCATAAAACGTATGCATTTTATACAACAACTTAGCATAAACAAAGAAAAGTTAAGTTATATTGTTAACCGGAAACTTACAGCGACTTGTAGACACTTTTTAACCATATTAACCAAATGTTTTGGATAAACCATTTTAGTTTTCTGAAGATTTAGAAATAAAAACCTTAATTTTTGGATATGTTTAAGTATTTTAAAAGTATTTTAAAAGTATTTTAAAAATATTTTACGCAAGAACATACGTTTCAGCTACATAAACTGTCTACACGGACTGTTTTTGGGAAATCTGGGAAAAAGACCACTAAAACATAATAGGAGACCTCAGCTATGTTAAATTTAACTCAAAAATGAACGTTTCGATATAAGATTCGTTAAAAACGGATAAATATCGAGCAAGATATACCATTTTGAAGTTTGACCTAATTCCGTGACCCCCAAACTGCATACCAGCGGAACTTTTATTAAATCTGGGAAAATGGTTTTGAATGGGGACATGACACCTGTGGCATTTTAAAGATAAATCAAATTCCTACATTTCCATAAAAAGAACACTAAAAACGGATAAACGACCAAGGAGTTATGATATTTTCAAGTTAACATGTACTTTGAGAAAACCCTAAAACCTACTGTTAGTATTTCTTCAATCTGGTTTCATGGCCTAAACCATTTGAAAGGTATTTCAAACGCGGTCGTTTCTATATAAGATTCATTAAAATCGGATAAGAAACGGGCGAGATATGTTACTTTAAAGTGGGTAAAACTTAAAGACACTTGCTGAGTTTTTATAAACTTTTATAAAAGTAACTTTTAAAACCAACTCGATAATAATAGCGATAACACAATAATAGGGAGCTTTGTATGCAATGATTCCAGCTCGATATTTCTTAGTGCCGAGCTTGCTGGATTTACGATTTAAAGTGTCCTAGCTCCGCATGCGATTATAGAATGGTCTTGTATATAATGGCCCGAACGCTGTTAGTTTATTATTATCAAACCCCTTAACCCTACCTTATTCATACATATACATACCTTTGCATGTGCATTGGACTAGAATATAAAAAACTTAATTCCAAAACTTAATAGGTCAAGGTTAGACCTACCTGATTCTCGGATTTGACACTCCTACGTGTTGGCTTACAACACTACCTCATTACTTTTAGTTG
>CAJVGC010000582.1:32108440-32156361 GCA_910822075.1 Senecio squalidus
AAGTGCCGATCACCCGTATTTTGGATCGAAGGTGGGGATAGCCAACTTATTGGTCCAGATATTCTTCACGAGACCACATAAAAGATCGTGAAAATTCAGGAGAGACTCCGAACGGCGCGCAACCGACAGAAGAGTTACGCAGACCGAAGGCGTAAGCCACTAGAATTCCAAGTTGGAGACGAGTTGATGCTCAAAGTCTCACCATGGAAAGGCACCATTCGCTTAGGAAAGCGAGGAAAACTAAACCCCCGATACATCGGACCCTTCAAAATTCTGGAAAGAATTGGACCGGTAGCTTACCGACTCGACCTACCACAACAACTAGACGGAATACATAACACGTTCCACGTCAGTAATCTGAAGAAGTGCTTGTCGGTAATAATCCCACAAGAGGAACTTCAGATTGACACCAAACTAAACTTCATCGAAAAACCCGTCGAATTCATGGATCGTGAGATCAAACAACGTCGACAGAGTCGAATACCTATCGTACAGGTTCGATGGAATTCCCGCCGAGGAACTGAATTCACTTGGGAACGAGAGGACCAGATGAAACTCAAGTACCCTCATCTCTTCTCAGACACCCAACCTCCAGAACAAACCAACTAAATTTCGGGACGAAATTTCCATAACAAGGGGAGACTGTGACAACCCACAAAAATCCAGGCTCACACCAACTCGACCTCTTGAACCACTAGTATATGTTTTCAATTATGTACGACCGGTAGGTCACACTATACATAAATGATGCTTAATAACTATGTCTAAACATATACGGATACCGGAATTAGGTACGGTATTCATTTTACGTAAACGTATATATATTTTTAAACTATATTTCTAGTCCAACATGAAAGGAATAAAACTCTAACCTTACATTCATCATCTTTGCATGAATTGTTGCATGCATGTAGTATAAGTTACCAAAACTTACATGAATAACCCCAAAGTCATCAATACATGCATAAACACCCTAGACCTTGCAAAAACCACCCAAACCCCCCTCCCAAAGCTCCATGGCCGTTCACAAGGGGGTCCCCCATGGAATTCTTTGACTTGTTGGCTAGATTTGGTGGTCACATGGTTGAATAGAATGTCACTATTGAACTAAATTGCCCATACCAATCAATGACACTTAACCATGGTTGAAACAATGACCAACTAGGGTTAAATTCTAACCCAATATCCACCCTATAAATATAAGTCCCTAGCATTCATTTATCCTTGCTCAAAACTCACAAATCACCTCCCCACTCTCTCTCTAAAATCTGCAAAAGGAAAGAAGAAGAAAGAAATCACCAACATACATTCCATACATAAAAAATCTAGTTCTAAGCTTTGATCATAAGGAAGGAACATCAAGTGTTGCATTCATATACTCTTAGGTATGTCCTAAAAACTCCCTTCATGCAACATATTTACATACTCATTTGTCATAAAACGTATGCATTTTATACAACAACTTAGCATAAACAAAGAAAAGTTAAGTTATATTGTTAACCGGAAACTTACAGCGACTTGTAGACACTTTTTAACCATATTAACCAAATGTTTTGGATAAACCATTTTAAACAAAAGATACTTCTATGTTTTCTGAAGATTTAGAAATAAAAACCTTAATTTTTGGATATGTTTAAGTATTTTAAAAGTATTTTAAAAGTATTTTAAAAATATTTTACGCAAGAACATACGTTTCAGCTACATAAACTGTCTACACGGACTGTTTTTGGGAAATCTGGGAAAAAGACCACTAAAACATAATAGGAGACCTCAGCTATGTTAAATTTAACTCAAAAATGAACGTTTCGATATAAGATTCGTTAAAAACGGATAAATATCGAGCAAGATATACCATTTTGAAGTTTGACCTAATTCCGTGACCCCCAAACTGCATACCAGCGGAACTTTTATTAAATCTGGGAAAATGGTTTTGAATGGGGACATGACACCTGTGGCATTTTAAAGATAAATCAAATTCCTACATTTCCATAAAAAGAACACTAAAAACGGATAAACGACCAAGGAGTTATGATATTTTCAAGTTAACATGTACTTTGAGAAAACCCTAAAACCTACTGTTAGTATTTCTGTTATAAATATCAGTAGACTTTCAATCTGGTTTCATGGCCTAAACCATTTGAAAGGTATTTCAAACGCGGTCGTTTCTATATAAGATTCATTAAAATCGGATAAGAAACGGGCGAGATATGTTACTTTAAAGTGGGTAAAACTTAAAGACACTTGCTGAGTTTTTATAAACTTTTATAAAAGTAACTTTTAAAACCAACTCGATAATAATAGCGATAACACAATAATAGGGAGCTTTGTATGCAATGATTCCAGCTCGATATTTCTTAGTGCCGAGCTTGCTGGATTTACGATTTAAAGTGTCCTAGCTCCGCATGCGATTATAGAATGGTCTTGTATATAATGGCCCGAACGCTGTTAGTTTATTATTATCAAACCCCTTAACCCTACCTTATTCATACATATACATACCTTTGCATGTGCATTGGACTAGAATATAAAAAACTTAATTCCAAAACTTAATAGGTCAAGGTTAGACCTACCTGATTCTCGGATTTGACACTCCTACGTGTTGGCTTACACACACTACCTCATTACTTTTAGTTGGCTTGCTAAGGTGAGTTCATAGCCCCACTTTTTACTTGTTTTTATAACATACTTGGGGTGAGATTACATGCTCTTTTGCTTAAGGACACAAGTACTTAAAACCTTTACTAGTTGCTTAAGTTACCACTAAGCCAAAGGAAATTCCCCTATCATGAATCGTTAGTTAAGGACTTAAGCGCGATGGTATTGGATAGATCTATTAGGGTTTGACAACCCTAACCCAACGGCTAGACGATGTAACCCACGTCTACCACAACTAACTCGTGGACTCGAGTAGGGTGCTTTACTTTTGAAACTATATATGTTATTTGGCTATAACATAGGAACACTTATGGGGTAAGGAACTTTGTTACGCTTCGATGTCATGAGCTTAGGTGCAACTGTAAGACTTTACTTAAACGGAAATCTTGTGGTCCACTTTATTACTAAACTAAACCTATGAATTCACCAACTTTATGTTGACTTTAGCATGTATGTCTCAGGTGCTTAGGCGAAAGGGCTTTCGATGGAGGGATTTTGGGATATGACAGAGTCGCATATTTCAAACTCACGCTTTTGGTAGATTTCCCTTGTATTACTTATTTTCTTTTAAGTTATGTAATGTAAATCTTTGTTTTGTGAACTCTGGTAACACTTTTCCTTAATCATGTAAAACTCTTATTTTCAATATCAATGAATGTATTTTTTTTATAAAAACGACTCATATAGAGGTCGTTCGCCTATATATCATTGCTATCTGGGACATATGAAGTCAACACCTCGAGTCTCAGGAACACGAGATTTGGGGGTGTGACATATTGTGCCTGTGACACTGTGCCAATGGCACTTTTGTTGGTTAACCTTTACTTTATTTACTCGTGAGGATTGTCGCTTCCCAGTGAGAAGTGCTTATCTTTTATCAAGTAGATTAAAAGACGAATATGATTGTATGTTATTTGGCCAGACAAGGTTGTCTTTCTTGGCTTTCATACATGTTGTATTGAACTATGTTCTTAGTTGTGTACGTGCGCATGAGTGTTCAAGTTGTAACATTGTACGTAATGAAAGTGCATGGTTGGCTTTAGACCGAGATGTCTATTGTGGCGTTATGCTTTTTGTATTGAATCCTTACTTCAATATTTATTTGTTTATGCAAATACCATAGAAAAATGATATTGTGAGATAATATTGGGATACAAGATCAGACCAAATGCTATTATTGCCAGTTTCATACATGACCATGACATTCCATGTGCTTGGAAACATTTATTGAAAACATAAAGAAAAAAATGACAGTAAAGACTATCGCACCTTGATAGGTCAGTTCATATTATCTCCCTCATGTATCATGAAGACATGGCCATCAGGTGGTCCGGGGTGTTCTGTGTCTTCCCCCTTCTTTTGCCAGGCATAACTCTTCTTAGGTGGAGTTTTATTTGCTTGCTGCTTAGCGCCAGGGACAAGGTATTCTAGCTTGCCTTCTTCCAAAGCCCGCCTGATTTCCCTTTTGAGCTCTCTACAGACATTTGTGTCGTGTCCATGGTCTTCATGGAAATCACAGTATTTATTCATGTTTTTCGTACCCGACCTATGCTCCGTCTGGGGTGGAGGTGTGAAGGTAGCGCACACCTGCTCTGTTATCAAGATTTCTTTTGGTGTTTTGCTAAGAGCAAGCTCAGACGCATGTTTATCGTATGGGCCAAACCTCCTGTTGCTCCTTTCATCTCGTCGAGTGTCGGTCCATGACTTGCCGCCTACCTCTCTTGTCAGGGAGACAGGTTCCTTTGACCTTAGATAGTCATATGCCCTGTCCGTGGCTTCTTTGAAAGTAACTGGAGTTCTCTTGATTAACTTTTCTTGCAGTTGTCCTGGAAGTTGGGAAAGAGTAAAGCCATAAATTTGACTCTCTGGTAACATGGCGATCTTCTGGCATTCTTGTGTATATCGTTGGATAAAGTCACGCAACCCCTCTCCTTCTTTTTGTCGTATCAAATGAGCCTCTATATGAGTTCTATGTTGCTTCTTTTGTTGTACAAATTGAGTCACAAACTTGGCTTTTAGATCTTCGAAATCTTGAATACTCCTCTCAGGCAAGTCAGCAAACCAATCACGAGCGAAACCTTGTAATGTTCCAGGGAACATGTGGCAAGCGACTGGGTCTAACCATATCTCCGTCATAATAGCCTGTTCAAACAGAGCAAGGTGGTCATCTGGATCTCGAGTACCATCGTAAGTACCAACAACGGACGAGACTTTTTGCTTATCTGGGAGTGGGAATCTGGCAACCCAGTCACAGAACTTTGAACTAACCACTGACAAAGGCATAGTGGCTGCACGGGGTGGTACTGCTGCTGTCACTAGGGTTTGCAACACTCTGAGCATGTCGTTAGATGTGTCCTGTGGTAGAGGTGTTGGTGGGGTGTGTGTGCTTGGTTGCCTTAGCCGCTCCAGGAGTTGTGACAACGAATCTACTAGCTGTACGGGCGCTGGCTGAGGCATTTTGCGCAATGCCTCTACTAACTGTGACAACATATCTGACGAAGCAGGTGGTGGTGGGGGTGGTGGTGGCTGAGTGCTCCGAGCCAACCTTCTAAGCAGTTCCACAATAGGATCCTCCTGAACCCCTTGAGTAGCAGGCTGGGAAGCAATCGAAACAGGTTGTCTTACAAGATCCGTGCCATCCTCCTGAGAGCTTGTCCCGTGGGACAAAAGAGGTTGAAATGGAGGGATGGATGTCATTGGCGGTGGTGAAGTAAACATACTTGTTCCCGCCAGCCTTGTGGAAAAAAGGGAACTTGTTAAAGAGGGATACCCTCGTGTCGACCTTAGATCCGACACCGTCCACTCAGAATCGACTTATGATTCCGGCATTGTGGTACGAACAGGTGATGGAGGAAAAGCAGGGGGTGAAGTCATCACCGTTTCTGGTGCAGTGGTAGTCACGGTAGTGGTTATTTCTGGCTCTGAAGAAATGAACTGCGATGAATTTGTTGCCTCCATGGAAACGGTTGATTACGGAGAAAAAAAAAGAATTGGGAAAAGTGAAACGCCGTTAAAAAACGTGTCCCACGGATGGCGCCAATGTTCGATCAAAGATTGTCAAACACAAGGATTAGGGTTTGGGTGATGTCAACCTTGGGTCTCCTATGATGATCACAGTGCAAACCTAACAAGTTCTTGACGAACCTAAGGTGACCAAGGTTGAGGATGAAATCAAGAGTGTATGAACTCTGCGTTTAAGCTTTAGTGACTGTGTGTTGAGATGAGATGAGATCGACAATGATTTAGACCATGTATTTATATGGCCAGTGTCAAGTATATGGAACGTTGGTCCATTAATGATGATCATGAATACTTGAGCTGCCTTAATCATCAATCCCTAGTATATGTAGCCTTACTATTATGACGACAATAAAGCAGTCATGAAGCGCCATTATGACGGGACGTCAGCCAATAAGACATGCGCTTCAAATGACAGGCGCTGACAACTTGACAGACAACTTAACAGGCGATGACAGCTTGACAGGCGATGACAGCTTGACAGGCGATGACAGCTTGACAGGCGCTGACAGCTTGACAGGCGCTGACAGCTTGACAGGCGCTGACAGCTTGACAGCCTGTCTGGGCTTGGTTGTAGTAGCCGGGATTACCTATATATACATAGGTAATCGTTACTAACCTCATCATTGTGAAAACAACATCTTAAATTCCAAAACTAAAATCAACGTTAAAAAAACTACAACCTAATGATTCAGACTCCATAAATTTTTAATTCATTTTAATTAATAAACATGCAGCAAGTAATTCGATGGCATGGGAAGAAGTAAAAGAAAAGGAATGGACACAAAAATAGGGAACTTAATTATTGTAGAGATAGAAAAGTAAAGGGTAAAACAATGTTTAATTAGAAAGGATAAAATAGTCTATTAATAAGGTTTAGTGGTGTATTAAAAAATATAGACGGTGCAAGGATCATCTCCCTTTTTTAGGGCTCCCTCGGTTTTGAGTATTGTGGATTTGTGATTGACATTGTCGACATACATTTATATCTATAGTTGTAATTAGGGGTGTAAAAATAAGGTTTGACCCAAAATTGAACCGGGTTTGAACTTGAACCGGTTTGGGTCAAACATACCCAAATCGGTTCGGTTTTGGACCGGTTTATGGTGTTGGAAATCTAGACCCGATGGAACCGGTTTGGGGTCGGGTCCAAACCGGTTCGGGTTTAAAAACCGGTTTGGCTATTTTAATAAAAAAAGAAAGCGTAACTTGCAAAAACAAGTTAAAATTCGACTTTTTTTAAATTTTTTTGGCACACATCATACATAAACGTTGTATTCTACTAAAAAAACTTGAAACACATTTTCAAAGCTTAATATTTCGATAATTATTAAACAAAATGTGCGAAAAAAGTACTATTTTTTATTAGAAATGTAACTACTAACATTGGAAAAAAAAGCGTAACTTGTAAAAACACGTTAAAATCAACTTTTAAAAAAAATTCTTGGCACACATCATACATAAACATTGTATTCTACTAAAAAAGCTTGAAACAAATTTTCAAAGCTTAATATTTCGATAATTATTAAACAAAATGTGCGAAAAAGTACTGTTTTTTTTATTAGAAATGTAACTAATAACATTGGAAAAAAAAATTGATTTCTTTATTTTTAATCTTCGTCTACTTGAATAAATTCATCTTGAACTTGAACTTGTTCATCTTCGGAGCTATATGCTCGGCTAGCTTCATCGAGAGCGATTTATTCATCGGAAAGTGATATTGCAACTCCTTCTTCCACCTCGATATCGAGTACTTCGCCTTCATATTCTAGTTCGCCTTCAAGATTTTGGTGGTCTTGTGTAGGTTTCGTCGCGTCTAAGTAATCTTTCAAGCAAATGCACATCTCCAATGCCGCCGGTGTGAGTCTTGTTCTTCGTAAAGATAATACCCTGCCACTAAGAGAAAAAGCGGATTCCGAAGCTACCGAAGAAGTTTGGACGGTTAGTAGATCTTTGGCCATGGCGGCTAGAACGGAAAATTGAGATTCCCGTGCTCTCCACCAAGTCAAAACCTCAAAGTTGGAGAATTCTTCAACTCCCATAGTGGCTAAAAAATAGGTTCCCGTATACCTCCCATATTCGGTATTTGTTTGGTCACCCCCATCCCCCCTAGCACGTTTAATGTTTTCTCGTCTTAAATTGTTAAACAAGTCAATTTCCGGGTCCGCGCTAATATAGTTTTCATAGGTTGACGCCATAGAAGAACTTTATTCACCAACATTTGATGTTCTTTACTTGTTAAAATAAACCCCAAATAACTCTTTAAAAGATTTATCAAATTCGTCTATGGAATTATCGGCATATAATGGGTCAACAACGATATCCAATTTTTCAAAGATTTTTCTCAGTAGATGTTCCACCCCAATTTTGTTCAAACACGTAATGCGGCTGAAACGGTAATTAAAGGTGATAATTTTTCAAAATATTTTCTCATTTTTTGTTTCATGGGGACTACCATTAGCTTATACAATCTACCTTTATATTCAAAATCGTCTAACTGTGTAGCCGTAAAACCGATTTGTTTAAGGACTACATGACTAGTGGGATAATAAACACCCGATAATAAAGTTGTTGTGGTTTTAAAAACTTTGAGCAATTGACTTAGTTTATGAATAATTTCCCAATTTTCAAGCGGAAATGGTGTAATACCCCGATATCTAGCCACTAACTCGCCATGATAATAAGTTAAAGTACTTTGTTGAACCACATACAAGCATATTGTAAGTCGAATTCCATCTTGTGGGAACATCCCAATTAGGGGCCAAAAAGACGGAATTCGCTTCCTTACAAACTTTCATATATCCCTTGTATCTACTTTTGTGGTTTGAAAATATATCGCCTAACATTTTTCTATAAGAGCTTATGGCGTCTTTTACTTCGGTGACTTCTAGTCCGGCTTGCACAACCAAATTTATAATGTGTGTAACGCATCGACAATGATAAAAGTCACCGTTCATTGGTGGTTTGTATTTTAGTTTTAGTTTACCCACCGCGTTTGTAATATTACTCGCATTATCAAATGCAATTGAAAACACTTTTTCTTCCAAATTATACCCTTGTAAAACATCCCTTAACATATGAAATAACTTTTGACCCGAGTGAGGATAAGGAAATGAGTCAAAAGCAATACCCCTCTTCATCATTTGCCACGATTCGGGATCACACCAATGTGCGGTAACGCAAAGGTATGAATTGGGCAAATTATGAGAAGCCGACCAAACATCGGTTGTTAAGTTTACATTTGTATTTAAAGTTTCAAAACCTTTTATTACCATTATTTTAGCTTTTTTCCAAATTTTTAAACAATCACTTCTAAGAGTATTACGACTTACATGAGTATATCGCGGTTGGAGGCACTTTTGAACCACCCTAGTGAATCGAGGTTTGTCGAAGTGATTGAATGGCAAGGCGGATTAAATCACATAACCCGCAAACTCTTGACGCATCCGCTCCACCGAATAAACAAAAATACTCTCGTCTTGACCCATCGATGATTGACCCATCGATGATTGACCCGATTCCGGTGCTTTATTGAGTACTTTGCAATGCTTCTTGACATGATTCTTCAACGTCGAGTTGGATTCTTGTTTCAAAAAATGGCCGCAATGATTACAATGTGCCATCTTTTCGCCATCGGACAATCTCACCAACCGGTAATGTTGCCAAACGTTACAGTTTCGGGTTGTTTCGAGAACCTCTACGATCGTTCTTTTGCTTGTGGAACCACAACCGGTGGAAGCAGTAGAGCTTTGAGTTGCCATTTGATTGTTGATGACTTTTTGAGAATTTTTTTAACGTTTTTCGAACGTACTTTTTGCGTTTTTAGAGCTTTAGAATTGTTTGTTTAATCCCAAACTCAACCTACATACTTACAGTAAATTTGGAATGGCAAAATGGTAAAACAAAACAAAAAAAAAACGGTCAAAAATGTCCCCCAACGGCCTTAATAACGGTCACAAAAATTCAGCAACAGATCTATATACAAAACCGGGTTTGAACCGGTTTTTTTAACCGGTTTCCCAAACCGGTTTGGGAAAACCTGATTTCAAACCAGTCCCCTCCTTAATATCCCAAACCGGCGCTTTGGGTCAATACTGAACCGGTTTTGGTCAAACCCGGTTTGAACCGGTTTCGGTTTCGGTTTTTTTCGACACGACTAGTTGTAATAGGAGATGACGATAACAATCAAGTTTTTCCACATGCATTTACTATAGTTGATTTTAGTTTATTACCCAAGCATTTGTTTTTACATATCACGACATGTGTCTGAGTTACAGTTTATAAAGCAGTGCATTACTTAACTACGACGCTCTCTCTTGTGTTGCACAGGCAAATATAAATTTGTATACCTTAAGTTGTTGCAAAACAAAACATCAATTTCAAAAGATATATAATACACATACGTATGTGATTTAATATCTTTCAAGTTTCATCCGAAATATAGTAAGAAACTTGCACATGTAGTAAGTGAGAGATAACACTATTAAATGGATCCTGGTTAAAAGGAATATACCCAGGTTATGTAACCGGTGTTCATGAAGAGGATGTATTTTCCAGGTTATACAATCAAGATAAAACTCAAAACTTTCAGATATTTTTTTGTGATTTATTTATTAAATTTTTTTTTTCACCATTTACATTGAGTATTACGTATTACTACGTCAACTTTTTCTTTTAAATTCACAAATCCAGATTCGTTAGTAAAATTTATATGAATAATTATAGGCGATGACTCAAAGTTTTATAATTATCTCATTAATTACGTATTATGTATCTCATCCTCATCTAATCTGACATGACTTAGTCCTAACTGAACTTACTCGGTTTAAAAACAAATCCCAAACTCGCAACAAATTTGAATCTTGTTCTAACAAAACTTATTTTTCTGTATATATATTTCAACACATACAACGAAAATGTAGTTACGGACCTATTATACCCGTGTTGGTGACACACCAAGTAAATGTGTGTCTATAAATATGTTAGCTTACGTGGTCGCACACATTAATATTTAGACACGACTATACGTTTATTAAATGTTAATTATTAATTAATGGGTTAATTGTAATAATTGACAAATAGGAGGGCTTATTATGTAAATAGGAATTGTATTCCATTCATAATAGATAAATTGCATCCCAAGTAATTGTGACTATATAATAAACATCAAGTTCATTATACACATTACGCCAAAATCGGTTTAGGGATTAATACCCCATTGATTTCTTTGTTTGGTTCTAACCGATCGGCTAAACAACCCAAAGAGGGTTTCGGTTTGTTTGGGTTTCGATATCAAGGAGTTCGAATACTTTGGAGGTGTGTTTCGACTTAAGGTTTAAAGCAAACAAACTACAAGGAGCTAAACAAAGGTTGTGAAAACTATAAACGTGTACTAGCATACAAGCTAAAGGAGGTGTTGTATGCAAACCTGTAGAGGGATTTCATTATAAATCCTAAACGAGGTAAATCAACAACAAATGATTATTCTTACTTAGTTAATATTGATTACGTGTAAATCTTAATTGCTTCTGTTACGTGTTGTGTGACAACTTGACTCGATATATACCTATAGTGGTATCAGTCAGACCGTAATTCAAGTTAACTAGTTAAAAACATCAAAAGTTGTGGGGGGGGGGGGGGGGGGGGGGTTGAGAGCAACCGGCGGCTGAACATAGCCAACTGGCGGCTCGAGGTGATTTAATAATAAAAAATAAAAATACTTTTTGTTTTGTTTTATTAATTTTACAAATTAAAGGTTAATTAGATGCTAAACCTAAAACGCAAATTTTGATATTTAATTACATTTTCTTATTTTCGTTAAGCAATAATCATATTTGTAAAATTACATGTATAATATTACAAGTATGATTAAGATATTAGATATTGTTAATTGAAAATTGCCTAAACATATTATTGTACGCATTAACCGAATATGTGTGGCACTTTATAAGATAGACATAAAAGGTTATATGATGATGTTATCTAATATATCATATTATCTTTATTATTACTATAACATAACCAATAAATTCAATATGACACAGCCTTAGCCTAGTCCCTAGGTTTCAACTTAAAATTTCCACCGTCACATCATTTTCATGACATCGTCTCACGTCACAAAGTCTTCAATATCTAAAACTCCTCCTTTTCGTTGAAACCAAAACGGAATTCCATAATTTCAGGTCTGATCAATCTTCAAAGCAAACACTCTATGTATAGATTCACTAACAGATGGTGAAATCTCAAGTTAATGATTAAGCTATTGTAATAAGAACAATTAAACACAACTAATTCAACATTGTAAGTTTTCTTTCAAAAGCCTTAAATGTCGGGAAATTTTGTTACAAATATTTTGTCTCTCAAGCTCTGTTATCTGGACTCCTCTCACCAGTATTTATAAGCTAAACTATCTACCTATTACATTATAACAACCATTATGTTTATTTTAAAACACTTCGGGTGAACTAATAAATAAAACATCATTTAACTTTAGTCCGAGTGAACTTGAACTTAACTCTGGTGAAGAGTCAGTTCACCCAACCTAAAGTCTTCATGATATTTCTAACTAAGATTTAGTTCGGGTGATGAACAATGTTCACCCGAACTATAATTTAACACTATACACTTTGATAAAGATCTTTGGGAGCTTCAGCCATCAATCCTTTATGCTCCAACAATCTCCCCCTTGGATGATGCTTCCAAAATCTCTATCTTGCTAGGTTTAGCTCCATTCCCATCTTCAAAATACACATCAGTCACTATCTTCTATCTCTAGTACCCCTTCTGATCTTATCAACTTCCCAAGCTACAACCTCAAGAGCCATCCTTCTTTCATTATCATCCGGTTGCAGAGTTTCAAGTGGTAGATGAAAGATAGTAAGAATGTCTTCATTTGAGAACTCTCTCATATCAGCATTTTCATAGAGCCTCTCATCTTCACCATCTTCTCTACTTAAAACAATCTCATCATAGAGCCTCTCATCTTCACCATCTTCACCATCTCAGAATCTTGGGCTTTTGATGCACAGCCTTGACTTTCTTCATAGGAGCAATGTACATTGTCATCCTTTTCGTTTTAGCTCTGAATTTCTTCCAAAAGTTGGCAAAGTCATTTTTAGCACATTCATGGATGAACTTTTCATAGTCATATCCATGGGCATATTGACCATGGTTCACCATTTTCAATTGACAGAATCTTCTGGCATCTTCCACTGAAATTTGCATAAGCTTCTCTGTTGGGTCAAAGGACTGAGTCATTGTACCAGTTCTACTCTTTCTTATTATCACAATGGTTCCAGTATAATGATCAAACCTCCAACCAACTATAGGTGGAAGAATACCTCTCTTCAAATTCATTAACTCTTGTCTTTCAGCCCTCAAATCCTCTTGAGATACCTTCTTTATTCTTGATCCAGAAGTACCTTCATCTCCTTGAACTGATGCATCGACAGTATCAATGGGAAACCCATATTGATCCAAATCACCCCCATCTGATGCAATCTCATCAATCCAATTTGACGGTTCTTCACTCATTGCAGTGACAGCTGGATCATCTGCATAGTAACTTCAGGAATTGTTGACTTAGAAGTTTGAGCAGGAACTTGATCTTCTTGTTGAGTCTTTGTGAACCAATACTCCTTCTCCGTATATTCTACAAATGGATCATCCTCTTGCTTTACTTTTGTCTTTAAATGCACTTCTTGAATCTGTTTCTCAACTAGAGACTTCAAAGTCACATTCTGACCCTAATCAACAAATTTTGCAGAAGACCCCTCACCATTTTGTACATAAAGAGCAATTGGAGCTTCTGTTCTTTGACTCTCCAAGTTGATCTCAACATTTTCTGCAGCTCTTTCAATCTGCCTTTTGCTCAACTCTTCCTCAATCTTCCTTTCTCTTTTGGACTTCATTTTATTCATCATCACCTTGGTTTGAACATCTAACCAATTCCTTTCCAAAGTTTCAACCTTCATCTGCCCCACTGATCTAGAAGACATTCCTCCAACAGATATAAATAATTCTTCGGATGAAGTTTATAATTCTTCTATGAAAACTTGTTCTTGTATCCTAACATCTTCTTCTTCAGATCAACTACTCTGAAAGGTACTAGTTTTGAAGTTTTAAGAGCTCTGCTTTTAACTCTTCCACCTGCTGATGCTTTTCTTACACTGCTACCAATATCAGTTTCTACAACTTTCTCTCCTTCTTCTTCCTTTACAACCACTTCCACCTTTTCATCATATTCCTTATCACTATCAATGTCAATCACTACCTTCTCACCTCCCAGTTCCTCATTCCATTTATTACTAATATCATATGTATGTACAGAGACAAGATTCCTTTCCTTAATATAAACTGTGAAAGTCTCTGTTGCATTCTCATCAAAAATACCCTCATATAATCCTTCAAAATGTTTTTCAAAGGTTTCTTGATCAATAAGTTCCCCAAATTGATCCAATGCCCTGAATTTTCTGATATTTTCTTTATGCATTACACTTTCAAAATCCTCTTCATCACCCGAGTTAACCAATTCCTCACCCGAATTGAACCCTTCACCACCAGATTTAACTTTTTCTTCACCCGATTTAAAAATATCTTCACCAGATTAAAACTCATCACCACCCAATGTAAACTCTGATATTTTTTTCTTTTCATTTGGAGCTTCCAGCCTTCTCCAGATCCTTCACAATTTTTCCAACAATAGTCAAGTCTATTTCAGTTTCTTCATTAATCGACTCACTACTTGCATTTCCAGCTTCCACATCCATTCTTCCTTCAGACTCCAACTCCATTCTATTCTCTATCTCCATTTCCACTTCAACTTCAGTTTTATATCCCCCTATTTTGGATGCATCATCCATAGGAAGAGACTTAACCGTAAACCTTAGTTGGTCTTTGATTACTTCATTAATAACACTCCTCAATCTATGCTGATTTATCAATGATTTCTGCTTGTGAACCAGTTGTTCCAATCCCTCATTCTTCTTTGTAAGTTCTAACACTGTCAACATACCAATACCAGCTCCCCCTTTCTTCCTTGAAGTATATACATTAATAGGACTGCTTGTTGAGGCATCCTTCCGAACATTCATCACTAGGTAGACAATGTAGGAACCTCATGAGTGAGAATATGAGTGGCTTCAAGATTAGGCAAAGCTTGGCTTTCCTCAATTGAATAATACCAGTCTCCTCTCTCATCACTTCCTTGGGATTGCTGAACAATAGGTGTTTGAGGCGGAGGTGATGGAATAGGAATGATAGGTGATCCAGGTTGATCATCCTCAACTTGTACTTCTTGTTGTTGTTGATGTTGTTTCTCTTGCTGTTGTTGTTGATGTTGTTTCTCTTGCTGTTGTTGAACATTTTCTCCCCACTGACCTTGTAGCTCTAAAAGCATTTGTATTACCACTCTAGTCTGATTTATCATTGGTGGGAAGAAATGAGTGAAATGCCCTGTGAAGACCACTCTGGCTTTGGAAAACGATTTCTTCATATTATTCATTATCTTCCAGTTCATGCTTTCATCCTTCAGAGTAGGTCCTTCCAACAACAACCCTTGAACCTCTGATTGCAGTATGATTTCAAGAAATCTTGGGTATAGAAGGAACTTCTGGGAACTGCCTTCAGGCATTCTCTGCATACAATCCATAATGAAACCAGAAAAATCGAACCTCCGTTGTGTAATCATACACAAAAATGCAGAAGCCAATGTCTGATTCATCTCATCAAATCCTCCAGAATGTCCAGAAATGCAGCAGACCATAACATGAATCAAATATCTCCAGTTGAATGAGAATCTTGTCTTTTTGACCATGCTCTCTGGAACATCACCTTCATATCCATCTTTTCTACACACATTCTTTATCTCTTCTAGCTCCAACCTCTCAACACCACCAACATCATCAAGCTATAACACCCTCCTTATTACCTCTTCATTAATGATCACATTCTCCATTTGGACAATTGATGAAATAGCCCTCACACCATACACTATACTAAAGCTTGCATTCTGCCAGAACTCAAGAAGCATGTGTTTATAAAGAACATGACTCTCTGAAATAGCAAATCTCAGATTTGAGTTTATCAGAAATCCTAGAATGAGCTTCCATTCTTCATCTACTTCAGAATAGCCCATATCCAAAAATGCATCAACATTATGTTTAGGTTTGTATGAAAAATCCATCTGAAATCAGTCACAGACAATAAGTACTCAATCATAATAATATAATCATTATAAATAAATAAAAATAAGAATACCTTAATGAACTATGAAAACAGGGGGAAAACAATCAAAACCTTGAAAAGCACTAAAATCTATTCAAACGGTGCTAAAAAATCTATAAGAATGGCTCTATGAATAATCGTCAGTGAAAATGAAAAAGGTAAGAAATTGTATTGAGATTAGCAATTTGATTCGGATAAGAGATACAATTTGCATGAATTAAAAATGATTATTTGAATTTAAAAGTATTAAAGAGAAATTAAGAATAGAATAACGTATAACTATTTTCCCACCAAAAGACACCCGACTTAAAAAATAGTGTCCCAGAGTTAAAATTAAATGTAAATTATAACCCGACTTAAAAATTAAAGAACCCGACTTAAACTCCTGGTCAAAATAGTCAACTTAATTACCAGATTTAACTAATAACCGATCTAAACTTATGGTCAACATAGTCAAAGCCAATACTAGACATAAATTAAATCAACACCCGACCTAAATGGATATTATACGAATTAAATTAAAATTTCAAAGTTAACCTATTCAAATCTTTCTAGGTAAAATTCTTAACACCAGAATTGAATCATTCCAATACATCAGTTAACCTTGAAAATGTTTAAAAACAAAATTCAGTCTCAGAAATCAAAAACTTATATTCAAGTACTTCATAAATTAGTTCATATGGGCAAATTTTCTAAAGAAATGAAATGTTTTGTAAAATGAAAAAACTTGTATTTATACTAGAATTCAACATGTGTCAACAATTCATTAATTGCAGGTTTTAATAATTTAAAAATGTCATGATATAAAGCCAACTTATTCAATTCTTGTCAACTGAAAATAAATTAAAATATAATATTTTACTTAAATATGGCATATATACCTTATTGTCATTGAAACACAACAATTTTGTGACAGGTTTTAACAAAAGAATTTATATGAACACATGAACAATCTTCAATCTTTATTGAGAGTCCTCAGAATATGATTCTGCAACCTTATAAACTACTTTTTCTCTTAAGATATTTGTGATTATATGCATGTTTTTTTTTTTAATGTTCAAAAATGGACTTAGTACTGTTGTTCAACTCATTCTCATGTCTCTGCCGTTTATCAAGTAAGCATCAGTGATCTAAGAGGACAATAGACTGGTTTACTAAAGAATTTGGTCTTATTCACCTGCCTTTGCCGTTTATCAAGTTTGCATCAAGGATCTTAAAGTCAATAAATTATCAAAACACACTTTAAACTTTATAGTTGTTATAATAAATAGATTTAGATGCCATAATTTACTTAAAATATATCTTTCCTTTGCTTTTCTACTTGACATAAACTGATTTCCTATTTGACCATTATCTATTTTAAAGATTTGAAACAACTAATAAACCAAAGAGTGTTAGAGGTTTCAAAATATAAGAATATATGCATTTATGAAAACACTTTGGTTTCAAGAAATTCTATAAATATCAAACTACGTTAAATTATTCTGGAATTTATGTTTATGACTCATTTCTTAGAAATATTGTTTTTGTGAAACATTTTCAAATTTTACACTGTTTTTTATTTGTTTTTCACATTTTGTATGTGATTTTCTCGGAAACAGACTCAAAAACTTAAAAATAGAATAGAAATAAATCTTTTTGAGTTTTATCTATACATACTGAAACTCACTTATTTTGGATTTTATCTGTACAAAATTCATATTTTTGAATTTTATTTGTACACATTCACAACCCGACTTAAAACTATTTACCAGTTTTAAGATGAAAAACACTACCATTGCCAGACTTAAAAGAAAATGAACTAGACTTAAAACAAAACAACACCAAACTTAAAAAAAAAATAAGTACCAGACTTAAAATAATTTTGAGTTACCATTGCTAGACTTTGAGTTTTTCCATTTTTCTCCCCCTCTTTTTGTATTTTGAAATAATTGAAACAAAATGTAAAAAAGATATGTACAAAAATATTTTTAAAGAAAACACTCAATCAAGATTCATTAGACCAATAGCTTGAACAAGAAAATTGAATCTTCTAACATCAAATGCCTTTGTGAAAAGGTATGCCAATTGTAGGTCAGTATGAATCTTAACTAAGTGAATCAAGTGTTTTTCAAAACTATCTCTTATGAAGTAATGTCTAATCTCAATGTGCTTGGTCTTAGAGTGTTGTACATGGTTCTTAGTGATGAACGTAGGAGCAGAGTTGTCTGTGTGAATAGGAATGTTCACGAAATTAAGACCATAGTCTAACATTTGATTCTGAATCCATAACACGTGAGAAGTACAAGAACCAGTAGCAATATATTTTGCTTCAGCAGAGGAGTGTGACACAGAGGTCTGTTTCTTGCATTGCCAAGAGACTAGCCTATTTCCTAAGAATTGACATCCTCCTGTGGTAGATTTCTATTCAAATTCCATCCCCCATAATCACTATCAGTGTAAGCATAAAAGTCAAAACTAGAATTCTTAGGATACCAAATCCCTAAAGAAGGTTGTTCTTTAAGGTATCTAAAGATTCTCTTAACCACAATTAAATGGGAAACCTTAAGATTAGCTTGAAATCTAGCACAAAGTCAAACTCCAAACAATATATCAGGCCTGCTAGCTGTAAGATACATTAAAGACCCTATTATAGACCTATACAAATGCTGGACTACACTCTCACAATCTAAATCAGGATGCAGTTTGGCCCTAGTGTCAACTGGAGTGGAAGCAGATTTACAATCAGTGAATCCAAATTTAGTTAATATGTCTTGACATACTTAGACTGATTAATAAAAATATCATTTTCTAACTACTTAACCTGTAATCCTAGAAAGAAAGACATATCTCCCATAGAACTCATTTGAAATTTAGAATGCATGACAAATTAAAATTCTTTGCACAATAGATCATTAGTTGAGCCAAATATGATATCATCAACATATATTTGAACAAACACTGATTCTTGGCCAACTGTCTTAATACATAAAGTCTTATCAATAGTGCCCCTAAGATAGCCATGGTCAATCAAATATTTGGACAATGTGTCATACCAAGCTCTAGGAGCTTGATGTAAACCATATAAAGCTTTGTCCAACTTGACCACATGATCAGAATATTGACGATCCAGAAAACCAGGAGGCTGACTAATATACACTGTCTCTTCAAGAACTCCATACACAAAGGCTGATCGAACATCCATCTGATAGACCTTAAAGTTCTTGAAAGAAGCATATGCTAAAAATAATCTAATGGCCTCTATCGTAGAAACTGGAGCAAAGACCACATCATAGTTTATACCCTCTTCCTGAGTATAAACCTTAACCACAAGTCTAGCATTTTTTAACCTTAAAGATTCATTTAACTCCCAACACATTCACATATGTAGTTTTTTCCACTAAAGTTCCTACTTCCTAAACCTTAAACTGTAACAATTCCTTTTGCATAGCCTCTACCCAACTATTTATAGTTAGTGCAATGTCTACATTCTTAGGCTCAATCTGGGACAGAAAGCAAGAAAACAAGCATAGATTTGCCAAAGCATTACTGCTTCTTGTCTTAACACCATCATACAAATTTCCTATAACATTACTTCGAGGATGTGTTTTTTGAACTTTTAAAAATGAATTTATTTACTCAGTAATATTATTAGAAAGATTTGTTTGATGTGGCACAATATCATCAAGAGAGTAAAGAATCAGAAATTGCTTCACTGGCTTGTTCATGGCTTGGTTCATCAAAATGATTTTCAGATTCTGCACCAGAGTTAAATTGATCTTCACGAGAGTTGTTAAGACTTTCAGCTTCTGCACCAGAGTTGTTAAGACTTTCAGCTTCTGCACCAGAGTTGTTCTGTGATTGATATCGCATATTTATACGTTTATTTCTATGCGATATTTGGTCATTTTCGTATTTAATCATGATGGATAGGATAGGATTTTTACATTTAATTGTGTGAAAGTGTTTGATTCAAGTGATAGGTTGAATATGACGGTAAAGTGGGCTTTTAGACGAAGAAATGACGAATAATACGTTAAAAGATGGTTTGAGGCATGTACGGTACAGATTAAACAAGCAAAACGCGAAAAATGCCCGAAGATACACTAGGTGCGTCGCACCTAACCTTCAGTGCGTCGCACCTAACCTTCAGTGCGACGCACCGGGGTGTTTGAGTTCGTTTACAAATTGCAATCGATGACTGTGACGCTCCGCCTTGTGACTGCGACGCATTGGCGACGTTTCCAGCTTTTTAAGGACTTGTTTTTCACCTATAAATAGGGGAGTTAACCCCAAATTAAACTACAACTTCTGGAGATCAAATTAAGGGTTAGATAATCGACTGGAAGGCATCGTTGAGGCTGCAAGAGGAGTTTGAAGTCGAGTTCGAGTAATATTCGATCACGAATCGAATACGTTTGAAGCTTCTCGTTGTTTCTTTCTTTTCAAGAACCTTTTTAGTATGTTTTCTTATATCTTTTCTGCTATTTCAATTCAGATTATGAGTAGCTAAATACTTTGAATGCTTGTTTTATTATGGATCTTGTTTGACAGTTTTGTTTCGTTATTGAATGTTTAGGTGTTTATGTTTAATCGTCGATCCTTGTTTGTTTATGTTTTCATATATTACTTAGAGTTGTTTATGTGCAATTTGTTAGTCAATATTCTAGGTATCCGAGAGGAATCTAGATAGATTAATTAGGTTTTATGAAATAATTGGTCGGTCTATAATCGGTTTAAAATTGTTAGGATTCGAGAGGACCTAATAATAACAACTTAGGTAATTAAACGTAAACGAGTAAGTCTAATTAATAAGATTCGAGAGGACTTAGTAATTAGAGAAGTTATTCGAGAGGAAACTTTATAAGATCGAGTCATAGAACACCGGCTTGTTAATTAATGCTTAATTAATTAGAATTGTAACTGTATTCGAGAGGAACATTACAATTCGACGTGATTAAGGTTAGTAAGGTATTCGAGAGAAATTTTACTGTACATTAGAAGTTTAATTATACATTCAATTTCGTAAACTTAATTAGATAACAAGAGAAGTGTCAAACGAGTGTTTTTTTCTCCATTATTTGATAACAAACAAATCAATTGTCTCAAAGATTTTTATAATCATTTTTTAGTTTAAAATAGTTAATCAATCGTTACAACAAAAACCCAAAAACAAATTAGTATTATTAATTCGTGAATTAAAAGCTAAATTAGTCCTTGTGTTTGAACCTTTACTTACTTTTACTATATTATATACGAACAGGTACACTGTCTATAGTGTGTAATTAAGTAAATAGTAGGTCGAGGTTTTAAAACTAGATTTTACACATCAGTGATCAACCAGAACTTTCTTGGATTTCAGTTTGTGCACCCGAGTTAAATTGAGACCCACCAGAGTTTTCTTCACTTCCAATTTGTGCACCCGAGTTAACTTGATTTTCAATGACTCCACCCGAATTTATTTGATTTTCACCAGAATTGATATCTTGATCTTGTAAAACATTGTCTTGATCTTCAATTGATTCTGGAATGTCTTCTCCTTGAAGAATGTCTGCATCAGGTTGACTTTCTGAAGTATCTTGACTCTCATATGTTGTATTTTTTGATGAAAGGGTTTGGTCATGAACGAAAGATGAATGTCCTGTACTTGCACTTGCTTGATTACCAATCTCAAAGTCATCATTAACTTCAACATAAGAAAAACCTTCTAGAGATACCTGCACTTCTTCTGAAACATGTTCTTGACAGAAACCATTAAAAGAATTCACAAATGTATCTAAATCAAACAACCAAGCACCACCTGAATTCTTAACATTTGGTGTATATTCATTGAATATCACATTAATGGATTCTTCTATGGTTCTAGTTCTTCTATTGTAAATCCTATAAGCTTTTGAAACACTAGAATAACCAAGAAAGTATCCATCATCAGTCTTAGAATCAAATTTTCTTAGGTGATCTTTGGTATTCAAAATAGAGCATTGACATCCAAAAGCTTTAAAAAAGATCCTGTAAAGGTTTTCTTCCTTAGAACAATTCATATGAGGTTTTTCCTAAGCTCTTAACCACATGAATTCTATTGTTCACATAACACATAGTGTTCACAACCTCTTCCCAAAAGGTATCAGGTAAAGAAGATGCACTTAACATGGCTCTAGCTCCCTCAATTAATATCCTACTTTTCCTCCCAGCAACTCTATTCTATTGAGGTGTTCTGGGTGAGCTATATTTCCTAGAATATCCTTTATGAGCACAAAATTCATTCATGTTTGCATTCTTAAACTCAGTGCCATTATCACATCTAATGACTTTCTCTTTTTTACCACCGAAATTTGCGATTTAAAAAACAAAATCTTTTATAATCTTAGATGTCTCATGTTTATGAGCTAAGCTTAAGACCCATGAGAATCTTGAATAGTCATCAGTGATAACCAAACAATAAGATTTCATGCCAAGAATTTTTACACTGACTGGACCAAATAGATCCATGTGTAGAAGGTGAAGGACAATCACTACTTATATTTTGAGTCTTGAGTTTAAAACTTGATTTATGTTGTTTACCTTTTAAACATGAAATACAGTGCTCAAGATTGAAAATTCTTTTTAGGTAATCCAGACGCTAGATTATCTGTGACCAACTTATTCATGCTTTTAAAATTAACATGACAAAGCCTTATGTGCCATAAATCAGACACTTTGCAGTAGTTTTGGATATGAAACAGTTTGAGGATTCATTTGATTTAACAGTATTCATATCCAAAATGTACATGTCCTCACATCTTGGTGTCTTTAAAACAATCATGTCCCGAGGTATGACATATTCTGGTTTGAGTATGTAGAAAAATTATGAGGTGAAAGCAGTGGTGTACTTATTATCACATACCTGAGAGACTGAAAGCAAGTTATAATTCAATTCTTTCACAAAATTAACCTGCTCCAGAGTCAATGGGTCATTTGAAACTCTTCCTTGTCCAGTTATAGTTCCACCCATATCTCCTCCAAATGAGACATTACCACCAATGAAAGCAATGAAATCTTGAAGCAACTTGATATTCCCAGTCATATGTGTTGAGGTTGAGGTTGGACTTATTAGGATAATGTGTTTAATTCATAGGAATTTGAGCCTTCAAAGCACATCCATATGAATTTCCAGTTTGATTTTCTCATCAATCTGCATGTCAACTTCATATGATTGTAGAATTCCAATCAACTCTACCAAGGTCATTGCATTCAAGTTTGCAGTTCTCTTAATTATCATCACTTGCATTGACCATTTTGTAGGCAGATATCCCAACAAATTCTTGCCTACATCACTATCGTTCATTATAACCCCGTAGCTCTTCAAATAAATCACAAGCAGTGTATATCTACTGACCTGCTCAGACAAGCTCTCAACCCTTACATACTCAAAAGCTTCATACAACTTTTTCAGCATATCTCTCTTGCTCTCCTTTAGCTCCAGACTGCCTTCATATCTTAATTCCATAGCATCCATCAGTTCTTTAGCAGAAGCACAATCCTTGAAGTTGTTGTAACTCTCAGTAGGAAAAGCAAGAATAACAACTCCAAGTGCTCTGAAATCTCTATCAATCAGCTTATTGTCAGCTTCAATATACCTTTCTGGATCTCCATCTATCATTCTAGCTCCACCATTTTCTTGTATCATAGGTCGATGAGGACCATTAACAATTGAACTTCACAGCTTTCGATCACTGTGATAGACAAAAGCCTTGAATCGAAGCTTCCACATCATGAAATCATATCCTGGTAGGAATTTTGGAGGTCTACCACCGGAACTGTCTCATTATCATAATTCACAACTGGAGCAGCCATAACTATTGCAGCCATATGATTTGAGAGATTTGGATTTTAAATCGGATGAACATACTATAACTCGGATGAACTAACTAACACTGAATCGATCCAAACTCAATCAAATTCGCAGAAATCAACAACTCATCCTTAGTAGAACACACTAACAAACAAAATCACACTTAAAACTAATGATTAATACAAAAATACCTCAATAACGATTGTTATCGCCAAATTTCAAACTTATGAAAACTGAACAATCGTTGATCTTACTGCTCTAAACATTGTAACTCTTCTAAACACTTCGAATGCTGCTAACAATCTTCTGATAAACAAGCCGAGTCAAATTTGATTTGATTTCCAGCTCTGATACCACTTGTCAGGGATTCACTAACAGGTGGCGGAATCACAAGTTAATGATTAAGCTATTGTAATAAGAACAGTTATAAACAACTAATTCAACAATGTAAGTTTTCTTTCAAAAGCCTTAAATGGCGGGAAAATTTGTTATAAATATTTTGTCTCTCAAAGCTCTGTTATCTGAACTTCTCTCACCACTATTTATAGGCTAAACTATCTAGCTATTACATTATAACAACCCTTATGTTTATTTAAAAAGAATTCGGATGAACTAATAAATAAAACATCATTTAAGTTAAGTTCGGATGAACTTAAACTTAAATCTGGTGAATAATCGGTTTACCCAACCTAAAATCTTCATAATATTTCTAATGAATGAAAATTTAGTTAGGGTAATAAAGAATGTTCATCCAAACCAAATATTTCACACTCTACACTTTGATAAACATTTTTGCTTCGGTCTAACGGTCTTTATCCTCCAACACATATTTCAATATCTATAACTCCTCCCTTCCCTGATTCTTCAATATGATAACTCCTCCCTCATTCTTCTATCCCACAAACTAAAACCCTTCTTCAATTCAGTATTGTCACTTATTTTTCAAGATCGATTTCTTGGATTAACCCAGTTAATTGAAAATATCCGATTAATTGGATTAACCATATATATATTTGATTCTTTTTCCCTTACTATTTCTAACTGAGGTTTAAAGAACATCAAAGGTTTGGTTTTCAATTTCTTTTTGTTACTTTTTATCAATCTTTGTCGTGAAATTTGATTTGGGTATTTGTTAGTTTTTTTTAGAAAGTTGCCAAAGGATAAGTATATTAATGATTTTGTGATATTTTATTTTCTCTGAGCACCATGTGTTTGTTGAAATGCATCAACGAGTATTTTTACTTTGCCAAGTTGAATCTGATGTCATGGTTGAGTCGTCTTTAGTTCTGCCTAATTTTTGACGCTCCTTTTGTTCTTTCAGTTGTTGTTATGTTATAAGATGTGTATGCACACCAGTTGTTTGGATTTATGTTTAAGTGAATTTGATCATATGGTCGTGTTATGATAAGTAAACTTTGTTATTTTGTGGTTCGAATAGTTTGAGAAGTTGCACCTGCAGTTAATATAAAATTGCGGCATCAATTTGTTTATCTATATGTAATAATGTATTATATTAGGTGAGTACTTTCAATTTCAACCGGATGTAAGGATTTGTCCCTCATTCTATATGTAATACCTGTGTTTCCGTAACTTGATTTTGAAGATGCTGTTTTTAAGGGGTTTATTATCTTCTTTGCGAAAAAATAAGCATTCATTCAAGTCGTTTGTAGTTTGTAGACTGCAACACCCGGTGTAAGTCGGCTTTTATATAAGCAAATTATGTGTGCAATGCAACTATGAGGTTAATGATTCACATCCTCTCGTGTAAGTGGTTAGTTGCCTTTTAGTATAGTTACCTTTTAGTATGGTTTGTGTTCGAAGATGAGGTTTCTAAAGCTTCACATGTTTAATCCCAACCCACAGCTCCTTTTTTCACTTTTGAATATAACTAAGTATTGCATTGTTTATCTAAAATACTAATACTAATATTCAGTATGTGATATATCTTCTCATGCCAAGGCTGTCACTCCCATTGCCCATAAATATGTAATTGATGACTTTGAAGCTTTTTTTCTCCACTTTACGCTCAAATTTATATTCAAAATAATTTGTTGACATGATTTTTCATCGTTAGTATGGTTTGCGTGTGAAGATATTCAGGTTTTAACCTCACTTTTTTGTCTTCATTTTAATATTTTGTTGATTAAATGCATCTTCAAATGACAGTTATTATCAATTGTTCATATTTTCCACGCAGATGTTAATTTGAGGGAGAATTTGAATGATAATTGTAGGATAATTACGAATTACTCTTGTCATTTGTAAACAGAGATGAGGATCTGCAACATGTTAACTTTCCGCGTCATTGTTATGGATGGAAAATGGTGTTTCTTATTAATGTTGAGGTAATTAATAAAGAAAGTTCCCCGCTTTTTTCTTGAAATTGTGTTAGTTTATTGTTGCTAATAAAGTCCGTTTTGTGATCATAATTAGATATGACAAAAGAAGGATAAAATAAATGGCCTAAAAATCCCGTTCTTTTATCTTTTAACTTTTAACCTGAGAATCTACAACATGTTAACTTTCCGCGTCATCGTTATTGATGGAAAATGGTGTTTTTTAATAATGTTGAGGTAACTAAAAAAGAAAGTTCCCCGCTTATTTGTTGAAATTGTGTTAGTTTTTTGTTGCTAATAAAGTCCGTTTTGTTTAATCATAATTAGTTATGACAAAAGAAGGACTAAATAAATGGCCTAAAAATCTCCTTCTTTTATTATCTTTTAACATGAGAATCTGCAACATGTTAACTTTCTGCGGCATCGTTATGGATGGAAAATGGTGTTTCTCAATAATGTTGAGGTAATTATATAAGAAAGTTCCCTGCTTATTTCTTAAAATTGTGTTAGTTTATTGTTGTTAATTTTGAAAGATAATGTTTTTTTTTTCCGGTGCCAATGTGAAGTAAGCGAATCTTATGAAGCTTACAGGAAGCAACACATATATGGCATTCCGGCCCGATGCAATTGTTTAGACTCTGCTTGCCTGCGTGACATCATTAAACAAAGGTACTACTCAAACGGTCTTAGGGGGTGTTTGTTTTAGCTTATAGAAGGGGCTTATGAGCTTATTAGTTTATGTAAGAGAGATAAACCTATTTTAGGTGTTTGTTTGAACTTATTAGCTTAGGCTTATGAGCTTATGTAAGAGGGTTTTCATAAGCTCCTTTTGTGTGGCTTATGAGCTTATCAAAAATTTTTGCTTTATTATAAGCTAATAAGCTCATAAGCTACTCTAAACACTTCATAAAAATTTAAAAACTTATATTTTATAAGACATAAGCTATTTATAAATCATAAGCCTAAGCACAGAAAATAAGTTTACACAAACACCCCCTTAGTAGATTTACTTTGAGCGTTTTTGAATTTTGCATTTTGAAAATGATTATCGAATTATTGCTACTTGAACTTGCAATAATCAGTTATAAAACCAATTCGTATCAACATAAAGTGCTTTTAGTTTTTAAGGTCCATTTTGTTTAATCATAATTAGTTATGACAAAAGAAGGATAAGATAAATGTGACAACCCACAAAAATCCAGGTTCACACCAACTCGACCTCTTAAACCACTAGTATATGTTTTCAATTATGTACGACCGGTAGGTCACACAATACATAAATGATGCTTAATAACTATGTCTAAACATATACGGATACCGGAATTAGGTACGGTATTCACTTTACGTAAACGTATATATTTTTACAACTATATTTCTAGTCCAACATGAAAGGCATAAAACTCTAACCTTGCATTCATCATCTTTGCATGAATTGTTGCATGCATGTAGTATAAGTTACCAAAACTTACATGAATAACCCTTAAGTCATCAATACATGCATAAACACCATAGACTTTGCAAAAACTACCCAAACCCCCCTCCCTAAACCCCATGGCCGACCACAAGGAGTCCCACATGGGATTCCTTGACTTTGTTGGCTAGATTTGGTGGTCACTTGGATGAATAGAATGTCACTATTGAACTAAATTGTCCATACCAATCAATGACACTTAACCATGGTTGAAACAATGACTAACTAGGGTTAAATTCAAACCCAAGCTCCACTCTATAAATAGCCAACCCTTGCATTCATTCTCCTTGCTCAAAAACTAAATCATTCTCCCCCCCTCCACTCTCTAAAAACCGGTCAAGAGGAAGGAAGAAATAAATCACCACACACATTCACATCAAAAACTTAGTTTCATACTTTAATCATAAGGAAAACATAAAGCCTTGCATTCATATACTCGAAGGTATGTTCTAAAAACTCTCTTCATACATCATATTGTCATACTTGCATTTCATAAAACCTAAGTCTTTTATACAAGAACATGTTTTAAACAAAGAAAAGTTAAGTTATTTTGTTAACCGGAAACTTACAACCACTTGTAGACACTTTTTAACGAATCTTATATCGAAACGTTCGTTTCATACTTACATAAAAAACGTTTGTAGAAATATGCCTTTCAGAAGTGTCCTCCCACTTTCGTTTCTGGTCATGAGACCTTTCTCCTGTGTCTCCCTTACGGGTGACTTGATCAGTCAGGAGCCATTCGGATGGCCATCTGGATGTTCGCCGGGTTGGACGAGGTGACATTCCCTTGGATTTGAGGACTTAATCCCCAGATGTTCCTTCGATCTTTTTATATTCAGGGGTGACCATCCCTCGGCATAGCAAAGATAGTTCCTGGAACTGGGTGGTATAACTTGCTACTTCATTGCCCTTTATAGACAGTTTCCATAATTCATTCTCCAATTTCTGTATTTCATTTCTCGGACAGTAGTCATCCCTCATCATGGTTTTGAGATCCTCCCATGGTAGCAGGTAAGCCGCATCAATCCCGACAGATTGTGCATATGATTTCCACCATGTTAAGGAGCTATTTTGAAGGGTGCAGGTGGCAAACTTGACCTTGCAATCTTCCGAGCAGTTACAGATTCGGAAAACCGACTCGAGTTTCTCGAACCATTGAAGTAACCCAACAGCCCGCTGAAGTACTGGGGCTTACAGTTTAGAAATTCCTTGTAGGAACATCCTTGAGTCACATTCTCGGCTCTTCTTGTGGTTCCGCTGTTTCCTCCGCCATTAATGTTTCCGGCTCCACTGGCTCTGCCTGCTTCATAGGTAGCGATAACGTCTGCTACACGTTGTACTATGATTTTTTCCATATTATATGTGGTTTGCGAGTTCATGGTGGTTCTTGTTTTCTTTGGTGCCATTTTTCTTCAAATCAAAATAACACCCATACATAGTATCAACAAAACATTCATGATACATAAGTAATAATAAACATGCAATCATACCAAACACAAGTCATACAATAGAATAAGTAGATTAAAACCAATATTTTATTTATATAACTTGAATACATTGATTTAAAAGGAAATACAACAAAAGAATGGGTTTATAGAACACCAATTTTAGTTCAAGTACAAAGTAAAATATATTGGGCACAACCCGCCCTAGAATGTTTAAAATGCTAGCTATGTCTATGGATGACTAGGTCGTCCTGTGGTAAGTGCACTACTCAGCCCTCGAACCAGCTCCTCCAACTCAGCAATGCGTCTCTCGGATGTCTCGACTCGGGTCTGAAGTGTGGCGATGTCACCACGTGTATACATGACACGTGCATGTGTAGCACTCGCCGCCTGATCTGCTAAGACTGCATCCTCTCGGACCGCATCACAACTCTGCCTGATGTTAGCAGTATTTCGAGAGGTATAACTCCCGAAATCCGGCTCAAGCATCATCTGCTCCCTTTCCAAACGGGCTACTCGTGCTACGAGTATCGTAGTAACTGGAGCTAAGACGGGAGCATTAGATGACTCCCCAATCTCGTATGTGCTGGGTATCCTCTCAGTGTTCCTCCAAGCCTGGAGGGTAGCATGCATCCAGTCCCGGTACTGTGAGCTATAGTCCCGCAGAGGTGTGGTGGTGGTGGGTATGAGAGTGGTGATGGGAGTAGTAGTAGTAGTAGGAATGGGTGTGGTGGTAGGTGTACTAGTAACTACGTGCACATCACGGTAGTCCCTTCTGACGATAGTACTGTCGGGAGTAGGTGCAGTCCGTCTGGCAACGACGTGAGGGTGGTATCTGTGAGGTGCGGTAGGAAGGATGGAACTGACTTCCGTGCGGTCAAACGGGTGCGGGGTCCTCCTCCCCCGGAGATGTGAGCATGAATGTAGCGGTGGGACTCCTTGGCTGGGATAGTGGCGGGAGGTGTAGCGAAAGTATCAGAAGAGGCGGTGTCCCAGCCACTATTCTAGGCGGTGTCCTAAGGTAAAAGAGATGTCCATACCGACGCTTGCCTCTTCCGATACTTTCACTACACCTCCCGCCACTATCCCAGCCATGGAGTCCCACCGCTACATTCATGCTCACATCTCCGGGGGAGGAGGACCCCGCATCCGTTTGACCGCACGGAAGTCAGTTCCCATCCTTCCTTTCGCACCTCACAGATACCACCCTCACGTCGTTGCCAGACGGACTGCACCTACTCCCGACAGTACTGTCGTCAAAAGGGACTACCGTGATGTGCACGTAGTTACTACTACACCTACCACCACACCCATTCCTACTACTACTACTACTACTACTCCCATCACCACTCCCATACCCACCACCACCACACCTCTGCGGGAATATAGTTCACAGTACCCTGACTGGATGCATGCTACCCACCAGGCTTGGAGGAACGCTGAGAGGATACCCAACACATACGAGATTGGGGAGTAATCTAATGCTCCTGTCTTAGCTCCAGTTACTACGCTACTCGTAGCACGAGTAGCCCGTTTGGAAAGGGAGCAGATGATGCTTGAGCAGGATTTCGGGAGTTATACCCCTCGAAATACTGCTAACATCAGGCAGAGTTTTGATGCGGTTCGAGAGGATGCAGTCTTAGCAGATCAGGCGGCGAGTGCTACACATGCACGTGTCATGCATACACGTGGTGACATCGCCACACTTCAGACCCGAGTCGAGACATCCAAGAGACGCATTGCTGAGTTGGAGGAGTTGGTTCGAGGGCTGAGTAGTGCACTTACCAGAGGACGACCTAGTCATCCATAGACATAGCTAGTATTTTAAACCTTTTAGGGCGGGTTGTGCCCAATATATTTTACTTTGTACTTGAACTAAAATGGGTGTTCGATAAACCCATTCTTTTGTTGTATTTCCTTTGAAATCAATGTATTCAAGTTATATAAATGAAATATTGGTTTTATCTACTTATTCTATTGTATGACTTGTGTTTGGTATGATTGCATGTTTATTATTACTTATATATCATGAATGTTTTGTTGATACTATGTATAGGTGTTATTTTGATTTGAAGAGAAATGGCACCAAAGAAAACAAGAACCACCATGAACTCGCAAACCACAGATAATACGGAAGAAATTATAGCACAACGTGTAGCAGACGCTATCGTTACCTATGAAGCAAATAGAGCCAGTGGAGCTGGAAACATTAATGGCGGAGGAAACAGCGGAACCACAGGAAGAGCCGAGAATGTGACTCAAGGATGTTGCTACAAGGAATTTCTAAACTGTAAGCCCCAGTACTTCAGCGGGACCGAAGGAGCTGTTGGGTCACTTCAATGGTTCGAGAAACTCGAGTCAGTTTTCCGAATCTGTAACTGCTCGGAAGATTGCTAGGTCAAGTTGCCACCTACACCCTTCAAAATAGCTCCTTAACATGGTGGAACTCATATGCACAATCTGTCGGGATTGATGCGGCTTACCTGCTACCATGGGAGGATCTCAAAACCATGAGGAGGGATGACTACTGTCCGAGAAATGAAATACAGAAATTGGAGAATGAATTCTGGAAACTATCTATGAAGGGCAATGAAGTAGCAAGTTATACCACCCGGTTCCAGGAACTATCTTTGCTATGCCTAGGGATGGTCACCCCTGAATATAAAAAGAGCGAAAGGTACATCTGGGGATTAAGTCCTCAAATCCAAGGGAATGTCACCTCGTCCAACCCGGCGAACATCCAGATGGCCAATTGAATGGCTCATAACCTGACTGATCAAGTCACCCGTAAGGGAGACACAGGAGAAAGGTCCCATGACCATAAACGAAAGTGGGAAGACACTTCTAAAAACTCAAACCACCAACCCAATAAGAAACCCACTACCTGCAAGGTGAACACAGCTGGTACGGGAAACTACATCGGAAACAAGCCACTTTGCAACCGATGCAAACTCCATCATACCAAGGATTGTAGGAAAGCTGCCTCTGTAGCTAATGTGAAAGCTCCTAACGTCTTTAAATGCGGAGAACCGGAACACTTCAAAAAGGACTGCCCTCAATTAGCAAACCAAGACCACAATGGCAGAGCTCAGGGTAGGGCATTTGTGATTAGAGCAGGAGAAGAACAACCAGGCCCGAACGTCGTGACGGGTACGTTCCTCCTCAATAATCAATACACAACTGTTTTATTTGATACTAGTGCTGATAGGAGCTTTATATCTACGAAATTTAAAGCTTTGATTGATATTAGAATTAGCAAACGGGAAATTGGTAACAACAAATAGTATCATTCGAGGTTGTACCTTAACCTTAGCTGACCACCCATTCAATATCGACCTAATACCTATTCAGCTCGGAAGCTTCGATATAGTAATAGGAATGGATTGGTTATCCACTGTCCGTATCCTCCGCACCGACGGGAAAACTCTCTTGATCAAGGGAGATGGGAGCCGATCAAAGTTAAACATCATATCCAACTTAAAAACGCTGAAGTACTTACAAAAAGGATGTGACGCTTATTTGGCTTACATGACGGAGACGGAAACGAAGGAGAAACAACTAAACGGCGTACCGATTGTTCGAGAATTTCCCGAAGTCTTCCCAGAAGACTTACCCGGACTCCCACCTCCAAGACAAGTCCAATTTCACATCGACTTAGTGCCAGGAGCCGCACCAGTGGCTCGAGCACCATATCGACTCGCTCCATCGGAAATGGAAGAATTATCCAACCAACTCCAAGAGCTACTAGATCGAGGATTCATTCGTCCAAGTTCCTCACCTTGGGGAGCACGTACTGTTTTTCAAGAAGAAGGATGGATCCTTCAGGATGTGTATTGACTACAGAGAACTGAACAAGCTAACCGTGAAGAATCGTTATCCACTTCCAAGGATTGACGATCTTTTCGACCAGCTTTAAGGATCAAGTATCTACTCTAAAATTGACCTACGGTCAGGTTATCACCAACTTAGAGTACGAGACGAAGATATTCAGAAAACTGCATTTGGAACTCGCTATGGTCACTACGAATTCCAGGTTATGCCTTTCGGTTTGACCAACGCACCGGCAGTATTCATGGATCTTATGAATCGGGTGTGTAACCTGGATAAGTTCGTGATCGTATTCATTGACGACATCTTGATATACTCGAAGAATAAGAAAGAACATGAAGAGCATTTGAGGTTAATCCTCGAATTGCTGAAAAAGGAGGAATTTTACGCAAAATTCTCTAAGTGTGAATTCTGGATTGAGAATGTTCAATTCCTTGGTCACGTTATTGACAGTCAGGGCATCCACGTAGACCCAACAAAAATTGAATCCATTAAGGATTGGGCTGTCCCTAGAACCGCAATGGAGATACGCTAATTCTTAGGTCTTGCCGGTTATTACCGACGCTTCATCGAAAATTTCTCCAAGATAGCTAAATCCTTGACGAGGTTAACGCAGAAAACTGAGAAGTTCGTTTGGGGTGAAGAACAAGAGTCAGCATTCCAACTATTGAAGCAGAAGCTTTGTAGTGCACCGATTCTATCATTGCCCGAGGAAACATAAGATTTTGTGGTATATTGCGACGCATCACACAAAGGATTAGGTTGTGTGTTAGTGCAAAGGGAAAAGGTTATCGCCTACGCCTCACGACAGCTCAAAACTCACGAAGAAAACTACACAACACCTGACTTAGAGTTGGGTGCTGTAGTGTTCGCACTCAAGATCTGGAGACACTATTTATACGACACTAAGTGTACAGTGTTCACTGATCACAAGAGTCTGCAACACATTCTTGATAAAAAAGAATTGAACATGAGGCAGCGTCGTTGGATCGAACTACTTAGTGATTACGATTGTGACATCCGTTACCATCTTGGAAAAGCCAACGTAGTGGCAGACGCTCTAAGCCGAAAGGAGCGAGCTAAGCCATTACGAGTTCGAGCTTTGGTTATGACGATTCAATCGAATCTACCCACACAAATCCGCGATGCTCAAATCGAAGTCCTTAAAGAAAAAAACATAAAGAACGAAAACCTGCGAGGTATGGACAAATCATTCAAAACCAAAAGCAATGGAACCAAATGTTTTGAGGACAGAAGTTCCCCGCTTTGGAGGATTAAGAGAGTTAATCATGAAAGAATCACACAACTCCAAGTACTCCATACATCCCGGATCGGACAAAATGTACCAAGACCTCAAGATGCTGTACCGGTGGCCAAATATGATATCGGAGATCGCTACTTTTGTGAGCAAATGTTTAACGTGCTCAAAAGTAAAGGTTGAATACCAAAAACCTTCTGGATTATTGATACAACCCGAGATACCTCAATGGAAATGGGAAGGAATAGCAATGGACTTCATCATAAAGCTACCCAAAACCCCGCACGGTTACGACACTATCTGGGTAATAGTTGACCGTCTAACAAAGTCCGCGCATTTTCTACCCATCAAAGAGACAGACAAAATGGCAAAATTAACACTTTTATACCTTAAAGAAGTCGTCTGTAGGCATGGGTTCCTGTTTCAATCATATCTGATAGAGATAGTCGTTTCACATCTAGATTCTGGAGATCTTTGCAAAAGGCTCTAGGAACGCGTCTGGATATGAGCACTGCATATCAGCCACAAACCGACGGCCAAAGTGAAAGAACAATCCAAACATTGAGGATATGTTAAGAGCATGTGTCATCGATTTTGGAAAGCGATGGGATTTACACTTGCCCTTAGCAGAATTCTCCTACAACAACAGTTATCACACCAGCATCAAGGCTGCACCATTTGAGGCACTTTACGGACGAAAGTGCCGATCACCCGTATTTTGGATCGAAGTTGGGGATAGTCAACTTATTGGTCCAGATATTCTTCACGAGACTACATAAAAGATCGTGAAAATTCAGGAGACTCCGAACGGCGCGCAGCCGACAGAAGAGTTACGCAGACCGAAGGCGTAAGCCACTAGAATTCTAAGTTGGAGACAAGGTGATGCTCAAAGTCTCACCATGGAAAGGCACCATTCGCTTCGGAAAGCGAGGAAAACTAAACCCCCGATACATCGGACCCTTCAAAATTCTGGAAAGAATTGGACCGGTAAAGCTACCGACTCGACCTACCACAAGAACTAGACGAAATACATAACACGTTCCACGTCAGTAATCTGAAGAAGTGCTTGTCGGATGAAAATCTAATAATCCCACAAGAGGAACTTCAGATTGACACCAAACTAAACTTCATCGAACAACCCGTCGAAATCATGGATCGTGAGATCAAACAACGTCGACAGAGTCGAATACCTATCGTACATGTTCGATGGAATTCCCCCCGAGGACCTAAATTCACTTGGGAACGAGAGGACCAGATGAAACTCAAGTACCCTCATCTCTTCTCAGACACCCAACCTCCATAACAAACCAACTAAATTTCGGGACGAAATTTCCATAACAAGGGTAGACTGTGACAACCCACAAAAATCCAGGTTCACACCAACTCGACCTCTTAAACCACTAGTATATGTTTTCAATTATGTACGACCGGTAGGTCACACTATCCATAAATGATGCTTAATAACTATGTCTAAACATATACGGATACCAGAATTAGGTACGGTATTCACTTTACGTAAACGTATATATTTTTGCAACTATATTTCTAGTCCAACATGAAAGGCATAAAACTCTAACCTTGCATTCATCATCTTTGCATGAATTGTTGCATGCATGTAGTATAAGTTACCAAAACTTACATGAATAACCCCAAAGTCATCAATACATGCATAAACACCTTAGACTTTGCAAAAACTACCCAAACCCCCCTCCCTAAACCCCATGGCCGGCCACAAGGAGTCCCACATGGGATTCCTTGACTTTGTTGGCTAGATTTGGTGGTCACTTGGATGAATAGAATGTCACTATTGAACTAAATTGCCCAGACCAATCAATGACACTTAACCATGGTTGAAACAATGACTAACTAGGGTTAAATTCTAACCCAAGCTCCACTCTATGAATAGCCAACCCTTGCATTCATTCTCCTTGCTCAAAAACTAAATCATTCTCCCCCCCTACACTCTCTAAAAACCGGTCAAGAGGAAGGAAGAAATAAATCACCACACACATTCCATACATCAAAAACTTAGTTCCATACTTTAATCATAAGGAAAACATAAAGGTATGTTCTAAAAACTCTCTTCATACATCATATTGTCATACTTGCATTTCATAAAACCTAAGTCTTTTATACAAGAACATGTTTTAAACAAAGAAAAGTTAAGTTATTTTGTTAACCGGAAACTTACACCGACTTGCAGACACTTTTTAACCATCGTAACCAAATGTTTTGGATAAACCATTTTAAACAAAAGATACTTCTATGTTTTCTGAAGATTTAGACATAAAAATCATAATTTTTGGATATGTTTAAGTATTTTAAAAGTATTTTACGCAACAACATACGTTTGGGAAAACGACCATTAAAACATAATAGGAGACCTTAGTTATGTTAAAGCTAACTCAAAAACGAACGTTTCGATATAAGATTCGTTAAAAACGGATAAATATCGAGCAAGATATACCATTTTGAAGTTTGACCTAATTCCTTGACCCCCAAACTGCATACCAGCGGACCTTTTATTAAATCTGGGAAAAATGGTTTGAATGGGGCCATGAGACCTGTGGCATTTGAAAGATAAATCAAATGCCTACATTTCCATAAAAAGAACACTAAAAACGGATAAACGACCAAGGAATTATGATATTTTCAAGTTAACATGTACTTTGAGAAAACCCTAAAACCTACTGTTAGTGTTTCTGTTATAAATATCAGTAGACTTTCAATCTGGTTTCAAGGCCTAAACCATTTGAAAGGTATTTCAAACGCGGTCGTTTCTATATAAGATTCATTAAAATCGGATAAGAAACGGGCGAGATATATTACTTTAAAGTTGGGTAAAACTTAAAGATACTTGCTGAGTTTTTATAAACTTTTATAAAAACTAACTTTTAAAACCAACTCGATAATAATAGCGATAACACAATACTAGGGAGCTTTGTATGCAGTGATTCCATCTCGATATTTCGTAGTGCCGAGCTTGCTGGATTTACGATTTAAAGTGTCCTAGCTCCGCATGCGATTATAGAATGGTCTTGTATATAATGGCCTGAACGGTGTTAGTTTATTATTATCAAACCCGAACCCTAACCCTAACCCTAACCCTACCTTATTCATACATATACATACCTTTTCATGTGCATTGGACTAGAATATAAAACCTTAATTCCAAAACTTAATAGGTCAAGGTTAGACCTACCTGATTCTCGGATTTGAGACTCCTACGTGTTGGCTTACACACACTACCTCATTACTTTTAGCTGGCTTGCTAAAATGAGTTCATAGCCCCGCTTTTTACTTGTTTTTATAACATACTTGGGGTGAGATACATGCTCTTTTACTTATGGACACAAGTACTTAAAACCTTTACTAGTTGCCTAAGTTACCACTAAGCCAATAGAAATTCCCCTATCATGAATCGTTAGTTAAGGACTTAAGCGCGATTGTATTGGATAGATCTATTAGGGTTTGACAACCCTCACCCAACGGCTAGACGATGTAACCCACGTCTACCACAACTAACTCGTGGACTCGAGTAGGGGGCAACTGTAAAACTTTACTTAGGTGCAACTGTAAAACTTTACTTAAATGGGGTAAGGAACTTTGTTACGCTTCGATGTCATGAGCTTAGGTGCAACTGTAAAACTTTACTTAAATAGAAATCTTGTGGTCAACTTCATTACTAAACTAAACCTATGAATTCACCAACTTTCTGTTGACTTTAGCATGTGTGTCTCAGGTGCTTAGTCGAAAGGGCTTTCGACGGAGGGATTTTGGGATATGACAGAGTCGCATATTTCAAACTCACGCTTTTGGGAGATTTCCCTTGCATTACTTATTTTACTTTAAGTTATGTAATTTAAATCTTTATTTTGTGAACTCTGGTAATATTTTCTTAATCATGTAAAACTCTGAATTTTTAATATCAATGAATGTATGTTTCTTTTTAAAAACGAATCATATAGAGGTCGTTCGTCTATATATCATTGCTATCCGGGACCCATGAAGTCAACACCTCGAGTCTCAGAAACATGAGATTTGGGGGTGTGACAATAAATGGCCTAAAAATCCCCTTCTTTTATCTTTTAACCTGATTTAAAACACAATTACTCCCGACTCCTAACTCGTTTTTTCAGTTGAATAATGGCATAATAATCACATGTTTAAGATTTTAGTTTAAGAAAACATTTTAGTCTCATTTTTTAAATCTTTACTAATATATAAAACATTTCAAACTTTTATTTAAATGTTGAATTTTTAAATAAGTATAATTACTAATTTACCCTTTAATCAATATATTCAAAATTTAAATTTATCTTTATTTAGTTTAAATAAATAATAGTCATTCAATATTTTAAGAGTTATTTTTAGTCATACTAGGTTATTTATAATATATAAATTCATTAACCGATTAACATAACATGTATTTCAAAATGCAAAAAGTTTATATTATTTGATATTTGTGTTTATTAAGTTATTAGCATATCACTAACTTTAAAAAGTCACTTGTATATGATATTAATTAAAACTAACATATAAAATAAAGATAAACCACATTTTAATGTGTATAAATTATGATTATGATTTTTTGATCAATAATGTTTTCTTTTTTTTTTTGTGAGAAAAATTTTCGAAAAAGAAATACGCATATAATAATTTATAAAAACAAACTCAATTTTTTAACGGGATACCAACATTGTTTTGCAATAATGACATTATTTAAACCATAAACAATTAAATAATTTTTGTTATGTTGAGAACAACCGAATAGAAACTATAGACACTCTTATAAATTTGTATGGCCCGAATGATATAGTTGAAAGACAAGTTTATCATAAACTATTAGACCTAATATATGGTACATTAATAACTATTTTTTTATATATTAGACACTAATATAGACGCCAAATATTAGACTCGCGAATTAATTAACTCAAATCAATTAACTACTCATTTAACAAAACCAACTTCATTTTCAAAAGTAATATCTTTTCAATTATAAATTTTTACGAAATAAAAAATATACCGTTACAACGAGTATTTAATTCTTTTTAAGAACAATACAAAACTTTTTAATTTTTGACAATTTATTTTTTATATACACTCGTGTATATATTACAAATTATGAATTTTTCAAAAAGTGCGTGTATACAATAATAAATATCACCGTATACCATTGTGTATACGTATGTATTCAGTGGTGAATATATGGTTTGAATGTACTTCACAAACTAGTCTATACACCGATGAATAACAGTGTATTCACTTGTGTATACATATGTATTCTCTATGAATATATGGTTTGAATGTGTTTTGGCGAATTGGTATATACATTAGTGTATATATTGAAACCCACCAAAAAAAACAACAAAAGTCGTCGAAAGTATATGAAGTGGTGCTCGTTGGAAAGAGAATTAAATGCTTGTTCTAATGGTGTAATTAGTTTTTCCTAAAACTTAATTATACTCTAAATATGTTAATTTAAAGTTAACTATTAATTTAAAGAAGGTATTTAAATAATTGGTTGAAAGTGGTTCATAAATATTTAATAGTTCTTATTTGAAACATTAAATATTTAGGAAATATATATATATATATATATATATATATATATATATATATATATATATATATATATATGTATATATATATATATATATATATATAGGAGGAGGTTCTTATAAACAAATATTTAAAGTAAATTAAGTAAAAAAATATGAAAAAATAATTTATAACATGTGTAATTTTGTATTATGTTTATTTATTCAATTATAACAAACTTTAAAAAAGCAAGTTTTGATATGCATCAAAATATATGTCGTTTAGAGGTTGTGCATCAAATTCATTGTTTTTGGACAGTAAATATTCAAATTTGATGCACAACGATAAAACTACCCATTTTTTGATGTACAACAAAACTTCGTTTTTTAAAGTTTGATATATGGTTAAAAGTAACGATAATCCAAAATATCTAACGTTATAAATTGTTTTTTAATTATTTTTTACTTATTTTTAATTAAAGTTTGTTATACAAGAACCAACCTATATATATATATATATATATATATATATATATATATATATATATATATATATATATATATATATATATATATATATATATATATATATATATATATATATATATATATATATATATCGTCGAAAGTATATGAAGTGGGTGCTCGTTGGAAAGAGAATTAAATGTTTGTTCTAATAGTGTGATTAGTTTTTCTAAAACTTAATTATACTCTAGATATGTTAATTTAAAGTTAACTATTAATTTAAAGAGGGTATTTAAATGATTGGTTGAAAGTGGAACCTATGGTTTCTAAATATTTAATGGTTCTTATTTGAAACATTATATATATATATATATAATCTGCTTGGTCCAAGGGATATATTTACTATCTGGTTGTCAAATATATATAATATGTAAACCGGTTAGTCAATGATCTTTTGCCCTTGACGCCACACTTAGGCTTAAGCGGGCTTAATCACGACAAAGGTTTTACATATTATATATATAAGGGACCTGATTAACCTTGACTAATTAGCAAAATTGACCTTACTAAACTTTCATTTCAACTTCCAGACTTTTTTTTTCAGGCCATGAATCCAGTAGTCATATGAGTAGTGTTATCCAACATGGTAAATTAGTCTTCCATATAGGAGGCGATCAGACAAAACAAATTATAAAATAGAAAGGAAATAAGATAGAGAAACTTATAATTAAAGTAGAGTGTATTCAGAAACTGGAAAATATTATTAAACTTCTTCAAATATTACAAAGAAAATTTCATAATAAAGGAGAGCTGCAAAACACTGGTGCCTTTAAACTAAAAGTTGAGTCCCTCTTTATACAGGATGGAGCTCAAGGCTAAATACAATAATACATTATTATGGCCGACATCTTTAATTCTTGTGGGCTCTTAGACAAAATAATTTAGCCTTCACATGGCTATAGTGAGATTTCTTCACATGACTTCTGTTTTTCACTTCTTATCTTATGTGTCGTCATTCATTTTGGATGTATCTTCCATGTATTCATTTATTTTGGACGATTCTCCTATATTTTTTGACATTTGATATTTAAATTCCATAAATAATTCTTGGACGGACAATTGCATGTCTTCTTCTTGATCTTGGGATTCTCCAGCAAGGCATTGAAATTGATTATCATCTTCAGAGGAGTCCTTCATTAAAGTGTGAGTGTAATTGTTGATATTGAATTAAATCTTTTTGAACCTGGTTGATATATTCATCCATAACTTGTTGATGTGTTGGTTTTGACATTCCACTGGACACTAAATTTGCCTCAATTAAGTGAATTGGAGTAATAGGGGCTAACTCTTTTAATTTTTCCCTTTCTTTTAATTTCTTTTGTTCTTTATAATTTAATAGAGTAGCTTGGATATGACAACCGTCCAATTCCAGGTGCATTTTATACTCTATGTCTCTTTTGGTCTATCTAGTCTTTAACTGTTCGTAAATCGGAACCGCGACAGTGTCAGAATCACAACCGGAATCAAATTATATAGGTCCTAATACCAAGAAAACTCCTAATGAACTTTCCTAAGTTCATAATGTAACATACTTTAAAACTTTAGTTAACGAAAAGGTCCAACGAAACAATTATACAAAAACAGCAAAAACAAAAAAATTGTTACAAAAATGGTCCAGGACGACGCACAGAGGCCATGTGCGCCGTCCTGGCAGGACGATTTTTGTAAAAGATTTGAATTATTTGCATGTCTCGATTTCTCAACTCCACCCACCAATCAATCTCGTTTTAGGCACTCAATTACTGACTTGTTACCAGTCCCAACCCACCCTATTATCATTTTCTTTACTTCCTTTTTCATTTACCATTTTATAAAACAAAAACACACATACACCACTTTTCTCTCTAAAAACTCTCAAGAACCTCCACATTTCCAGTGACTTACAGCCACTAAAACACCATTATTAACCATACAAAGCGTTTGAAACATCAAAAGGAAGCAAGAGGAGTCGAGTATTTCGGTAAAGGACCATTCTTGTAAAGGTTTTTGAAGCTAAAATCCGGCCAAATCATCATCCGAGCTTTTCCTCCTGTAGATTTCTGTCATTTTACTATTTTTATACAAATAAACTCTTGCATGTAAGATCTAATGGTTCAAAATAAGTTTTTATAAAAATCTATGACTTTTTATGGTCAAAAACGTTTTTAACCGAAATAACCTTTGGATCCACGAATTTGTGACTCTAAATACTTTAGAAACTGTTAAAATGATGTTTTAATAAGTTTAAACCTATTGCATGTCGAAATCTATGGATAAATAAACGTTTTGCAAGAAAACCTTGAAAACCCGCGATCTGTGCGTCGTCCTAGAGCACAGAACGACGCAGCGGGACACAAAAATGTGTTCTGTGCGCCGTTCTAGTGCTCACAGCGGCGCACAGAGCTGTAACTTTTCCGAAACTTTGTCGTTTTGTCGTTTTTGGCACGTTTTGACTATATTGACCCGCTGACTTTTTGACATATGACTTTTGGGACTGAGTTTGGTAGAAATAATAACATTTGAGACATGTATGGACTATTTGGACTTAAGATGAACTAGAATATATACATTATTGCGTTATAGGTGAATTGTGAGCGGAATTGGTTGTACATTTTTGGATATGAAATTTGGGCGCGGAAGCGCTGCCCAAATTTCCTTAGAAAAATGTAAACCACTTCAGCGAGCAAAAACACTCGTAACATAATAATAATAAACGTTAAATCGGACTTTGGACAAAAACGTGACAATTACCATTTCGGACTATTTTAACAATACTTAACCTTGACACTTAAAGTTTAATAAAATTTTATCTATATATTATATAAAGAACATAATAAGATAATAACTAATTAAACTATCTTGGTATTATTAGGCAATCCGTGATTCCCGGCTACCGTTCCGATCGAATTTCCGTGTTCTTACTCTTCGCAATCCGTGAGTTACAACCCCTTTTACTTAATGTATTTTTGCATGATTTTTGGGGGAAACATAAGATTATTTGTACTTTGAAAACAATTATGAACAATTGCAACTTTGTGAACTTTTGAACTTATTTACTTTTATGAAACTATTATGGCTTTGGAACTTTTATGAAACTATTATGACTTTGGAAACTTTTATGAAACTTTTATGAACTTTGGAACTATTGAACTATTTTGGACAAACTCTTTGAAACTCTTATGCGTAAATACTTTTGCTCTACTGGCTTACTTGAACTTACCGGCTTGCCCCCTTTTCGGCTAAACTAATTATTGATGCTTGTATGCGAGACCGACCCTTGATGGAACTATAACATGACTCTTAAGTGACGGACGACTATCTCTTTTTGAAACAAAACTACTTAGTGCCCAGCTTCTTTTTAGACTTTACACACTATTAACTTCAGAGCCGTTTAGTAATTATGGGTATCGATACTTAGGAAAGAACCGTTCCTTGCTTAGATGGCAGTCTAAGTACATATTACTAAGAACTTGACGACTCCCCGTAGGATAGGCGGGGTAAGGGGCCTCACGGTTGAACAATCGGCTTAGTGTGAACACTTAAGTTATAGATGCCAAGAGGTTGATACAAGAATCTAATTAGTTACTTATACGCATAAATTTATGAACTTTTAGCGATTTATTACGCAATACTTTTAGCGATTGTTTCCGCAACTATGATTTGACTAAATCTGACTCTACTTGGTCTATACGAACTTTAGGGCACTGATTCGCCCATTACTTACAATTTTAAAAGTAAATAAATTTTAAGCGACTTTTCTCCGCTAACCTCCTTTTTGGAAACTTTTACTTTTATATACTTAACAAATTTTTTGTCGAGCAACTTAAACTGTAACTCACTCACTACTTTCGTAGTTGACACTTTATCTTATGTTTCAGGAAATTTAGTGTAAGCATGAGGTGCATGGCATGGACGGGTCAAGGCGGTCGCGTGAGAACCTATTCGGGAAAAGACTTGTTCATTACTTTTGGGAATTTTTAAATTGAAACTTTATCTATGTACTTTGTACTAAATTATATGACTTGGTTATCTCTTTGAAGTTGTAAACACTTTTAATATTTATAAATGACTTGAATGCCGTTATGTTTCTTATAACCCGTGTAATGATGTTCCAGCTCTTCACATCTTGTGGTTCCGCTTTAGCGGGGTGTGACATTGGATATAATCAATTATGTCTTTTGATGCTAATTCACCAGTTTCTTTGTCAATCTTGAGCATATTTATCCAAAATTTTGTATAAAATGCTCTTTTCAATTGTGGTAATTCCTGATCTCCTGATTCAATTTCTGGTTTCGATCTCCATATTCATGGGATTGAAAATTCCGTAAAGAATATTAAAAGAAGGAATAATTTGTTGAGCACAATTAGCTCTTTTTTCTTCAAATAACTTTGGGCAAATATATTTACTTATTCAACATAATAACTCTGGAACGACTCTACAAGAATTTGAATTGAGGGGCCATATGTTTTCCACCAATTAAGTACAGTACAACACATAGAGAATGATAGATACTAGCCTAATCGTATACAACGGAAAATTTACGACTAGCTAGAGGTATGAACGGCGAATGTCCCTAGTGACTTTGGTCGAAGATCATCAAGGCGACGATGGCCATTATCAGCGCTCCCATGGCCCAGATGACGTAGATAAGGGTTTGTACAGTCCGGGCGGTGGTTTGGGCCGACGCGATGATCCGGATTGCCTGTTCTGCCAGCTTGTGGGTTTCGTCGGAGGCTTCGAATAGGTGAAGGGCCTGCTGTTGAGTTTCGCCTGCAATTCTCTGAACCTCGTGGAATACACTGCGGAATGCCTCGGGTGGAGGAAGTCGGAGGTTAGGTGGTACTCCGGATGAAGGTGATCCGGCCCCTCGGGTACGACGCACGTCCTCTAGGAACTGGCGTTCCCATGGATAGACCTCCATAACTGGAGGGCGTCCGGCTGGGTCGTACGGGTCCACGGATGGCTGACGAGGTGCAGGTTGGAACGATCCCGATTGTCGAAAAGGTGTCGCAATAGGTGTTGCACGAGAGGGTGGTAACACAGTCCTCGGGCTAGACCCGTTGCCGCTGCTAATAGTCGTGGAGGTATCTTCGGTCGGTAGAGACGATTGAGACATGACGAATCTGAGACGTAGAGAGTTTTGTGAGTACTAAGGAACACAGAGAAAAGATAAATGAAATGTGTAATGAAATGCATGTACGGGTCAGGCGTGTGAGAATCGGGAGAAGACAGTACCGGGAATTTTGACTCAAAACCGTTAACAATAGTAATTACGTTTCGTCTTTGCATAATCATTTTGAACTAGGCAGGGGTGATCAGGCCATGCGTAGTTAAATTATAAACATGCAACCACGAAATTAATTCTCTAAAGTTTAGACCCATCAATGATTTTCCGAAAAGTCTTGGTTATAGTTTGGTTTTGAAAACTTTTTGAAAAAATTTTAAAACCGTTTTTTTCTCTATAACCTTTGCTCTGATACCAAGTCTGTCACACCCCGCTAAAGCGGAAACACGGAATGTGAAGAGCTGGAAAATCTTTTACACAGGTCATATAAAATATAACGGTAAATGAGTCATTCATTAAATTTGAAAGTGTTTAGAAATCCATTCAAACAACCAAGACCAAGAGACAATAGTTTAATACATTGACACATAATAAAAGTGTTTCATTAAAAATTTCCAAAATAACTGGCCAAGTCTTTTCCCGCATAGGTTCTCACACAACCGCCTCGACCCGTCCATGCCATGCACCTCAGACTTACACTAATTTCCTGAAACATAAGATAAAGTGTCAACTACGGAAGTAGTGAGTGAGTTACAGTTTAACTAGTTGGCATAAAGGTATGAGTAAAGTATATAAAGTAAGAGTTTTCCCCCGAAGGAGATTAGCGGAGAAAAGTCGCTTAAAGAGTTTATATACTTGTAAAGTTTAAGTAACGGGCGAAAAGTGCCCTAAGCTTGTAAAGACTAAATAGAATCAAATTTAGTCAAATAGTAGAAGCGGATAACATTCGTTAAAAGTTTATAAGTTTATGCGTAAGTAACTAAATAGATTTCTTGTATCAACCTCTTGGCATCTATAACTTAAGTGTTCACACTAATCCGATTATCAACCGTGCGGCCCCAACTCCCCGCCTCTCAAACGGGAAATTAAAAGAAACTCAGTAAATATGTACTTAGACTGCCATCTAAGCAAGGAACGGTTCTTTCCTAAGTATCGATACCCATAATTACTATACGGCTAAGTAGTTAATAGTGTGTAAGAGAGAAACTAAAGAATAATTGGGCACTATGTAATTTTGTTTTAAATGAGAGAGAATCAATATCACTTAAGAACGTGTTATAGTTCCATCAAGGGTCGGTTACGCATACAAGTATCAATAAATAGTTGAGTTAAAGAGACGAAACAATAGTTATAAATAGAGAAAGAAATGTTTTACGCATAAGAAACTAAGTAGACGTTTCAATGTCAAAGTTTTAATAAAGTCAAAGTCAAAGTTTAATAAGTCAAAGTTTGATGTATTGCAAATTGTTTCATAAAGTTTAAAATGCAATTAATCTTATGTTTCCCCCAAATTCATGTAGAATATGTAAAACAAGGGGTTGTAACTCACGGATTGCGAAGAGATCGAGAACTCGGAAATTCGGTCGGAATGTGTAAGCCGGGAATCACGGATTGCCTATTAATACCAAGGTAGTTTAATGAGTTGTTATATTATTAGGTCCTTATATAATAATATAGGTAAGATGTCATTAAAGTGTAAGTGTCAAATTTAAATATCGTCAAAATAGTCCAAAAGGTAAATGTCACGTTTTTGTCCGAAAGTTCGATTTAACGTTTTAGATTATTATATCTTAAGTGTTTTTGCTCGCTGAGGTGATTTACAATTTCTGAGGAAATTTGGGCAGCGCTACCGCGCCCAAATTTCATATCCAAAAATTGTAAATCAATTCCGCTCACAAATCACCTAAAAACACAATAACACAAATATATAGCTTATTATAGTTCAAATAGTCCAACACAAGTCACTTTTATTATTGATTTCATTTATCTCAGTCCCCTCATGATTTTGGTAAAAGTCCAGAACGTATATATAATTTTTAATCGGGTAAAACGACGATTTTCGGGAGGACAGCAGCTCGGTGCTGCGCACCTGGACACAGGTGCGGCGCACCTAGCTGCTGTCTCAATCCCGTTTGGTGTTTTTCTTGCTAAAAACGTTTTGTGACTTATGGATTTCGACATGCAACCAGTAGGTACCATATAAAATAAGGTTTTCACAGTTTCTAAACAACTTTTAACCCCAAAAATGTAGATCTAAGTACTATTTCAATAAAAAAATCGTTTTTGTGAGAAGAGTGGCATAAAACTTCATAAAACTTATCTTTGTTGTTTAGATCGAACATGCAAATAGTAAATATTCTTTAAGACATCGTTTTAACAGTTTCAAAAGTGTTTTTATCCATAGATTCGTGGATCTAAAGAGTATTTCGATTAAAACGTTTTTGACCGTAAAAAGCCATAGATTTATGAAAAATCATATTTTTAACCGTTAGATCTTACATGCAACTGAATATTTGTGTAAGAATAATAAAAGTAAAGAGATCTACCGAAGGAAAAGCTTAGATGAAGAGTTTTGGTCGGATTTGAGCCCCAAAAATCTTTACAACCGAGGTCCTTTTTAGAAATAACAACCTCCTTGCTTCTCTTGAGGTTTGGAACGATTTGTATGGCTTAAATATGGATTTTAAATGATGAAATGCTTCTGGGAATGAAGATGTTCTTGAGGGTAGAGAAAAGAGTATGTGTGTGTTTTTAGTTTGT
>CAJVGC010000582.1:32156461-32461875 GCA_910822075.1 Senecio squalidus
ATTATTTTAGAGGTAGAATAGTAATGATCGTAACAAGCATAAGATTCACAAGATAGGTAACAATAGATAATAATAAATGGAACTTCATTTATTAAATAAAAGAGTCGAGTACAAGGTTCGAATAGAAAGTACAGTACAACACATAGAGAATGATAGATACTAGCCTAATCGTATACAACGGAAAATTTACGACTAGCTAGAGGTATGAACGGCGAATGTCCCTAGTGACTTTGGTCGAAGATCATCAAGGCGACGATGGCCATTATCAGCGCTCCCATGGCCCAGATGACGTAGATAAGGGTTTGTACAGTCCGGGCGGTGGTTTGGGCCGACGCGATGATCCGGATTGCCTGTTCTGCCAGCTTGTGGGTTTCGTCGGAGGCTTCGAATAGGTGAAGGGCCTGCTGTTGAGTTTCGCCTGCAATTCTCTGAACCTCGTGGAATACACTGCGGAATGCCTCGGGTGGAGGAAGTCGGAGGTTAGGTGGTACTCCGGATGAAGGTGATCCGGCCCCTCGGGTACGACGCACGTCCTCTAGGAACTGGCGTTCCCATGGATAGACTTCCATAACTGGAGGGCGTCCGGCTGGGTCGTACGGGTCCACGGATGGCTGACGAGGTGCAGGTTGGAACGATCCCGATTGTCGAAAAGGTGTCGCAATAGGTGTTGCACGAGAGGGTGGTAACACAGTCCTCGGGCTAGACCCGTTGCCGCTGCTAATAGTCGTGGAGGTATCTTCGGTCGGTAGAGACGATTGAGACATAACGAATCTGAGACGTAGAGAGTTTCGTGAGTACTAAGGAACACAGAGAAAAGATAAAGGAAATGTGTAATGAAATGCATGTACGGGTCAGGCGTGTGAGAATCGGGAGAAGACAGTACCGGGAATTTTGACTCAAAACCGTTAACAATAGTAATTACGTTTCGTCTTTGCATAATCATTTTGAACTAGGCAGGGGTGATCAGGCCATGCGTAGTTAAATTATAAACATGCAACCACGAAATTAATTCTCTAAAGTTTAGACCCATCAATGATTTTCCGAAAAGTCTTGGTTATAGTTTGGTTTTGAAAACTTTTTGAAAAAATTTTAAAACCGTTTTTTTCTCTATAACCTTTGCTCTGATACCAAGTCTGTCACACCCCGCTAAAGCGGAAACACGGAATGTGAAGAGCTGGAAAATCTTTTACACAGGTCATATAAAATATAACGGTAAATGAGTCATTCATTAAATTTGAAAGTGTTTAGAAATCCATTCAAACAACCAAGAGACAATAGTTTAATACATTGACACATAATAAAAGTGTTTCATTAAAAATTTCCAAAATAACTGGCCAAGTCTTTTCCCGCATAGGTTCTCACACAACCGCCTCGACCCGTCCATGCCATGCACCTCAGACTTACACTAATTTCCTGAAACATAAGATAAAGTGTCAACTACGGAAGTAGTGAGTGAGTTACAGTTTAACTAGTTGGCATAAAGGTATGAGTAAAGTATATAAAGTAAGAGTTTTCCCCCGAAGGAGATTAGCGGAGAAAAGTCGCTTAAAGAGTTTATATACTTGTAAAGTTTAAGTAACGGGCGAAAAGTGCCCTAAGCTTGTAAAGACTAAATAGAATCAAATTTAGTCAAATAGTAGAAGCGGATAACATTCGCTAAAAGTTTATAAGTTTATGCGTAAGTAACTAAATAGATTTCTTGTATCAACCTCTTGGCATCTATAACTTAAGTGTTCACACTAATCCGATTATCAACCGTGCGGCCCCAACTCCCCGCCTCTCAAACGGGAAATTAAAAGAAACTCAGTAAATATGTACTTAGACTGCCATCTAAGCAAGGAACGGTTCTTTCCTAAGTATCGATACCCATAATTACTATACGGCTAAGTAGTTAATAGTGTGTAAGAGAGAAACTAAAGAATAATTGGGCACTATGTAATTTTGTTTTAAATGAGAGAGAATCAATATCACTTAAGAACGTGTTATAGTTCCATCAAGGGTCGGTTACGCATACAAGTATCAATAAATAGTTGAGTTAAAGAGACGAAACAATAGTTATAAATAGAGAAAGAAATGTTTTACGCATAAGAAACTAAGTAGACGTTTCAATGTCAAAGTTTTGATAAAGTCAAAGTCAAAGTTTAATAAGTCAAAGTTTGATGTATTGCAAATTGTTTCATAAAGTTTAAAATGCAATTAATCTTATGTTTCCCCCAAATTCATGTAGAATATGTAAAACAAGGGGTTGTAACTCACGGATTGCGAAGAGATCGAGAACTCGGAAATTCGGTCGGAATGTGTAAGCCGGGAATCACGGATTGCCTATTAATACCAAGGTAGTTTAATGAGTTGTTATATTATTAGGTCCTTATATAATAATATAGGTAAGATGTCATTAAAGTGTAAGTGTCAAATTTAAATATCGTCAAAATAGTCCAAAAGGTAAATGTCACGTTTTTGTCCGAAAGTTCGATTTAACGTTTTAGATTATTATATCTTAAGTGTTTTTGCTCGCTGAGGTGATTTACAATTTCTGAGGAAATTTGGGCAGCGCTACCGCGCCCAAATTTCATATCCAAAAATTGTAAATCAATTCCGCTCACAAATCACCTAAAAACACAATAACACAAATATATAGCTTATTATAGTTCAAATAGTCCAACACAAGTCACTTTTATTATTGATTTCATTTATCTCAGTCCCCTCATGATTTTGGTAAAAGTCCAGAACGTATATATAATTTTTAATCGGGTAAAACGACGATTTTCGGGAGGACAGCCGCTCGGTGCTGCGCACCTGGACACAGGTGCGGCGCACCTAGCTGCTGTCTCAATCCCGTTTGGTGTTTTTCTTGCTAAAAACTTTGTGACTTATGGATTTCGACATGCAACCAGTAGGTACCATATAAAATAAGGTTTTCACAGTTTCTAAACAACTTTTAACCACAAAAATGTAGATCTAAGTACTATTTCGTTAAAAAAAAATCGTTTTTGTGAGAAGAGTGGCATAAAACTTCATAAAACTTATCTTTGTTGTTTAGATCGAACATGCAATTAGTAAATATTCTTTAAGACATCGTTTTAACAGTTTCAAAAGTGTTTTTATCCATAGATTCGTGGATCTAAAGAGTATTTCGATTAAAAACGTTTTTGACCGTAAAAAGCCATAGATTTATGAAAAATCATATTTTTAACCGTTAGATCTTACATGCAACTGAATATTTGTGTAAGAATAATAAAAGTAAAGAGATCTACCGAAGGAAAAGCTTAGATGAAGAGTTTTGGTCGGATTTGAGCCCCAAAAATCTTTACAACCGAGGTCCTTTTTAGAAATAACAACACTCCTTGCTTCTCTTGAGGTTTGGAACGATTTGTATGGCTTAAATATGGATTTTAAATGATGAAATGCTTCTGGGAATGAAGATGTTCTTGAGGGTTTTTAGAGAGAAAAGAGTATGTGTGTGTTTTTAGTTTTTGTAAAAATGAAAGTGAAATGAAAAGAAAAGATAATGGGGGTGATTAGTTCTGGCCTTGGGACTGTTGTATGCCAGTAATTACTGGTCCCAAGTCGTTTCTAATTGGTCAAATTGGGTGGTGGGTGGTAAAAACGAGTAAAGGACTAAAATTGTAACATTTTTGAATTTCTGGCGCGAGGTGCTGCGCACCACTGCACTAGGTGCGGCGCACCGGGGCATTTTCAGCCTTTCCAAAATTTTCGTTTTTGCGTTATAGCTTCGTTGGACCTTTTGTTAATTACAAGTTCTTAATTATGATAAGTTATGAACTTAGGAAAGTTCAATGGGTGTTTTCTTGGTATTAGGACTTATAATTTTGATTCCGGAAATTATTCCGACACTAGTTCCGACAAAGTATAGACTCAAAAGTTACGAACCAGAATAAAGCGAACGAGACAAAAAGTAACTAACGTTTCGAACCGATATAGCAACAGAATAAGTACCTGAATTTTGACGGTTGTCACAGATACCTTAATAAACCAAGAATGTTTATTATTGGGATTTTGATAGAAAAATATTACCTCTGATTTTTAATTTATTTTCAGGATTTATAAATTGTTTTTCCCTGAATACATCTGTATTCCCCAATCTTCTATAGTAAGAATCCTTTTAATATGGATTTTACTATAAATGTGGAATCTGTAATTTGACTTGTGATCCTCTTTAGTTGTGTGTTTAATTTCACAGGTAGAGGTATCAAGTAGTAATTTTTCATAATATGTTCTGGATTTATAGGTCAGGGTTGTGTAATATTGTGTATCCAGATACCTTGACATTAATTCCCAAGGTGTTTCATTTAAATGAAAATGGTAATTAAGAATATCTTCATATTCAAGAATTAAAATTGTCTCCCTATGCGGGGTTTTAATAAAGTTGTTTGAAGAAGTATCATTATCTTCTTCTTAGATGATTGCATATTTATATGGAAATTTAATTGTTCCTTGTTGATGCATAAATTGTATAAATTGTTTGTATAATTGATCATTTCCTTGTAATAAAGGAAATTGAGAAGAGTCAATTAATGAAGAAATAAATAAAATAAGTAGATCAGGGAATATTTATTCGAATAAATTCTCTAGTAAACCACATCAAAGAATGTTTTATTATCCAAGACCAACTCCTCTAGATATCTTATATGAGGAACAAGAATATACAATTAATAATAGTTATAGTGGCAAAAACATCTATGAATGGAATATAGATGGTTACTCTGAAAGACAAATTTACTATTTAGCACACATAATGCTTATGTATAGCACTATCGCTAATAATAATGGAAATAGTGATAAAACCATTGCAAATATGATAGTTGCAGGATTTATAGGTCAATTAAAAGGATGGTGGGATAATTACTTAAAACCCGAAGATCATACATTAATCCTTAATACTGTTAAAATAGAAAATAATATAGAAACTACTCAAGTAGTATATATACTTTAGTTGTTAACATAGTTGAACATTTTACTGGAAGATGGTCAATTATGATACAATCAGGACACTCCTAAATGGATTAAGATGTCCAACTTTAACATCGTTTAGGTGGTATAAAGATGTATTTTTATCAAGAGTTATGGAGCTTCCTGACACTAATAGTAATCATTGGAAGTCCAAAGTTTATGTGACAACCGTCAAAACTCTGATCGAGAACGCTAACATTTATCCTCGATACGAATATCTGTTACTTGCTATAACTAACTTTATGCGTTACGTGGTTACGTAAACATGACTCCTTAAGCTAAGCTCGATGTAACTCATACAAAAACTTTTGACGTAGGCTTACGTTACTTAAACTTTTAAACATGTGTGTCTCGGAATCGAAGCCGGAAATTGGAATCAAATCATTAAATGAATCCTAATACCAAGAAAACATATAATGAACTTGCCTAAGTTCATCTCAAAACAAATCGTAAACTTCCAACTAACGAAGATGCTTAACGATAACACAAACGAAAAACGAAAATCCCCGAAAAACACCCAAATGCGCCGCATAAGGGCCTTATGCGCCGCATTTGGGGTGCAGATCAGCAATTTTGTAAGCTTTTACAACTTATCTAAAACGAACCCAAACTCAAAACTCCGGTTTTGACCATGTCAAAAGGCCTAAGTGGTCCAGTTTTTTTTAACTCCTAACACCACTACAAGTCTTGTTTTAATAAACAACAAACACATACACAAACATACTCATTTTCTCTCATTTAAACACCGAACCCACACACCTACTCACACTTTATTCATCTCTCTCTATCTCTCTAGTTCATATACTCTCAAAATCACAGCCATTTAGCAAAACAAAATCATCAAAACAACACCCTAAAATCGTTCATAATCAAGAAGAAGGAAGAAGCATTCATCTTACGGGTCAAGAACACATTTTTTCACCCATTTGAAGCTAGGATCTCCAATATATCATCATCCATCTATCTATATTCGGTAAAAACTCTTAAATCTTCTATTTTTACAATGATAAATCGTTGCATGGAAGATCAAACACACAAAAACACATTTTTATAAAGATTTAAGGAGATTTACATAATAAAACGGGTTTTTATGAAATGGATGTTTAGATCTTTGATTTTGTTGTTAAAGATCCAAGAAAAACTGTAAACTATCAAGTATTTTGATGTTTTAACTATTGCATGTCGAAATCTACCATCAAATAACGAATTTCACCACAAAAACGATTTTCACCATAAAGCTGTATGTCCTATGAATGCGGCGCATTCGACGATCAGATTGCAGAAAAATTTTCATTTTCGGTATAAGACGTGATCTAGAGCTTATTACTTAAAACCGTGTTAAAGAATCTGTAATAAGCTTAAACTTGAGTATAAAATGACTATTTGGACATGTTAACATATTAATATGTTTGATGAATTAATATAATTAGTTTTATAAAAATTGTAAGCGGGAAAGTGTTAAAACTTGGATTTAGAAACTATAGCGCGGAAGCGCTGCCCAATTTTAGTAAAACTAATTACAAACACTTATAACATAAGCATTTCGTTGACTAACGACTGTATGAACTAACAAATAATGTTACTTACGCCAAAACTTGGTATAAAATAGGATTCCGGTGATTCCGAGCACCTTCGAGCAATTCCGAGCACGCTAGAAATCTTCGCAAACAGTGAGTTACAAACCCCTACTCTTTTAAACGCTTTTAATACTTTTTGGGGTGAAATGCGAGTCTTAGGCTTAGACACTACATTTAAGCTGAAGCAAACTATGAAAACTATTTGATACTCGAAAACTATTGTGAAACGCTTTGATACTCGAAAACTATTGTGAAACGCTTTGATACTTGAATACTTTTGTGAAAACGATTTGATACTCAATGCTATTACGAAAACACTTATGTATTTTGAATGCTACTATGAAATGCTTTGATATTTTGAATACTAAAACGAATAACTATTTTGCCGGCATTGTTGAGGGTTTGCCAACAATGTCGAGGACACGAAAGCTATATTTGCCAATGACTAAAACAATCGATCGTCATGTTGCGGACTTTGTACAACATGGACGTGAGAAACCATTGAAAATCCCGAAAACTACCAAGGACATTAGTTGCTATTAATCCCTTTGGAAAGGACCGTTAGTAGATATGGATAGCGCTATTAGGGTAGATTGACCCTCACCACAACGACTTATAACGATGGTGCATAATACTAAATGGGTAGGCTTTAGGCTTAGCAACGATCATTGGGCAATACATAGGATTGTCACATAGTCGCGCTATGTGGTCAATGCCTACGAACACGAATACTATACTTACGCATTGCTATGCGTCAACATTTTGAATACTATATTTTACGCATGATTATGCGACAACTATTTGAATGCTATACTTTACGCCATTTTTATGTGCGTCGAAAACTTGAATGCTTTTACTTAAACTTGTAGCTCACTAACTACGTCTCCCGTAGTTAACACTTGACTCGTATTTTCAGGAAATGAGTAAGCTTTGGAGACGATACTTATGCTTTGGGCTGATGACTTCAAGAATGGGAAAGGGTTCGGGTGGCTTGGCTATGAACACTTATCTTGTATTTTGGATATGTAAACGATGTTTTAAACACTTGTAAACCTTTGAGGTTATGTTTCTTTTAATACAACTTGGTGTGGAATTATAAACTTGTGTATCGAATGCTATTGCTCTTCACATCCTGTATTCCGCTTTAGCGGGGTGTGACAGACTTGGTATCAGAGCGCAAGGTTATAGTGAATACCGATTTTTCAAAAATCAAACTATAACCAGTTTCTAAAACGAAATATTTTATTTAACCAAAACGTGAAGGCATTGTTTAACTTGAATTATTCGTAGACTGATCACCTATGAATAATTTGGACTAAATTATGCCACAACGGGATTGGTAAACATTAAACGAACCTTCCCGGGAATTCTTGAAGTCGGACCCACACACACCTATATGCTATACTTAAGATACTCTATGTGCTCAGCTTATTACTAATACTAACATGAGCCGTATCTTCGAACTAACTCGTTACCGATTTAGGGTAAGTCGAGAGGGAAAGAGATAGCTACGTTAGACAACGAAACGCTATATGATTTAGATTGTTACTAAGATAACATTAAGACTTAGTGGGAATTTGATCCCATTCACCTTTCAATGATGCGACGAAAGGACAAATACAATCGGGTCAGACGACGAGGTAGATACCCGACGCATACTCTTGAGGACTCACATCTTCCTGCGAACTCGATATACATTTCTGATACCTTATTGAGGCACCTGAGCGTGGATCTAACGCCATCGTAAACTATTACATTACCGTATAACGACTTGGATCCGGACTAGTTTATACTTTCCCTTGCCGACTGTATCACCCGTTCTCTCGACAGAGACGACACCTTCTCGACTATCGACACCATATACACTTTATCCCACTAATATTTACGCGACGCCTTTTATGAAAACTGGGAAGTATTTCCGCGTAAGACGTGAGTGCAGTTGCAACTCGACATACTAAGTGATGCGCCCAAGATATCCGATAACTAAGGATTAACACTGGAAGACATGATGGGTTCATGCGACAAGTTTATGGATCTCCAGAGATGGTCCAGAAGACGATGTATCACGACACTCGTATTCACGAACTATCACTCGACATACTTCATACCAAATAAACGATACATAGGGCGGACCAGACAACTCGATGCTAGTGGTGGAATTGCTACACGTAAGAGTTTTGAAAATCACTGTTATCGCTCGCTCGCCTTAGTACACCCAATATAGTAATCTTCGATCGACACGAACTCTTAATCTAAATCGCATGATATGCCCCTAGCATAAACATGCATGCCGCATGCCTTACTTTCATTTAGTGACATCATAATCATGCGAAATAATGTACAATAAGTGATGGTACTCGATTAAAGGACTGGCATCTACGAAATCGCAAGGATTTCGCAAAAATTATCTAGGGAATCGTTGGTCATTGTGGATTCCTAGACGTGAATACGAATCTAAGGGAACTTCAAACCAAGGTAGGTTTTGGAAGTATATCCTAAAACGAAAGATCTTCATGAAGATACGATCACATTCTTATGATTACGATGAACCACAAAAATAGTTATTGTCAAACATGTTGAAGTCATGTCTCTACAAGGAAATTATCTAAACATCTGCTCTACAATAAGACCTTATTCACGCAAGGCGACATGGAAAGGACAACCCCAAACCTTATACCCGAAAAACACTCACAACCGAGGTAATAGCTCGTTGCTATTTAACCAAGAAGGTGCCCAAGGAAACCAATTAGCAGTAAGGGAGTACCGGAAGTATTTCCTGGTGACTTGCCCGAACTATTACTAGTTCATTAAGTAAACTTAAACATTAACTCGATACTCAGCACAACCCTTGCGGCCCGAACATCTTACAAGTTAGAACCTTAGTGATACGAACGGAGGAAGCGAGATACGACCCCCGAGTAGTTGCAGCTCTGACACAGTAATAGAAACGGATTGGTTGACCATTCAAGATGCGAAAATCCTTTGCTTAGATAAGACGATTAGGATGCCGTTAGAAGATGGGAAGTAATTAATTGTACAAGAAGATAGGCCGGGGCAAACTTCGAAACTTATACCGGTGATGAAATCGCGCAAATACTTGAATAAGGGCTGCTTTACATTGTTAGTAAACGTAAAATACAAACAAACACAAGCAGCAGACCTTAAGGACATGCCGATAGTTAGAGACTATCCGGAGGCATTTCCGGAAGAACTACTAGAACTACCACCACCGTATTAACTAGCTCCGACTGAATTGCAGGAGTTATCCAACCAAGTTCAGGAACTATTGGATAAAGGATTTATCCGACCATGCGTATCACCATGGGGAGCGCCGACCCTATTCGTTGAGAAGAAATATGGATCGTTCCGCATGTGTATCGACTACCGAGAATTGAATAAACTAACCGTCAAGAATCGATACCCTCCTCCACGAATTGACGACCTTACGATCAACTCCAAGGCACGACATCTTCTTCAAAGATTGACCTAAGGTCTGAATATCATCAAGTCCTTGCTACGGAAGATGACATCACAAAACCGCATTCCGCACTAGATACAGACACTATGAGATCCTGGTAATGCCATTTGGACTCACGAATGCACCGGCGGTATTCATGAATTTGATGAATTGGGTATGCCGACCGTACCTAAACAAGTGAGTTATTATATTCATCGACGACATATTATTATACTCGCGTATCAAAGAAGATCACTTAGTTAATGGATCCGGAATTCTACGTTGATCCATCAAAAATCGAAGCAATAGAGAACTGGAAAACCCTCAAAAGTCCGACAGAAATCCGCCAATTTTTAGGACTAGCCGGTTATTACCGACAATTCGTAAGATTTCTCTAAGATAGCTAAACCCCTAACAAAGTTAACGCAAAAGAACGAGAAGTTCAACTGGGGTGATGCACTGGAACAAGCCTTCAGTATCCTAAAAACAAAACTGTGCGATGCTCAAATTCTAACTCTTCCTGAGGGAAACGAAGACTTCCATGTATATTGTGACGCATCTAACCTAGGATTAGGTTGTGTATTGATGCAACGAAATAAGGTCATAGCTTACGCATCGCGACAACTCAAGAAACACGAAGTCAATTACGCTACTCATGACCTAGAGTTAGGAGCGATAGTTTTTGCCCCTAAAATCTGGAGACATTTTCTCTATGAAACAAAATGCACGGTATTCACGGACCATAGGAGTCTGCAACACATACTAGATCAGAAGCTACTCAACATGAGGCAAAGGAGATGGTTGGAACTACTTAGCGACTACGACTGTGATACTAAGTATCACCCCGTCAGAGCCAACGCTATAGCAGATACCTTGAGTAGGAAAGAAAGGAAGCAATCGACTCGAGCACGTGCACTAGGAACCTACAGTAAACCCGATTTGAGGACGCGTATAGCAAGTTCTCAGCATGAGGCTTTGAAAGCAGATACTTTGCACAAACACAATAAGGACTTTGTAAGGAAGGACGACGGTATCTATTATTTTAAGGACCGAGCCTGGATCCCCACAACTAACGAATTGAGAAAGACCATTATGGATGAAGCACACCGAACACGATATTCCATTCATCCAGGGTCAAGCAAGATGCATAAGGACCTCAAGGAACATTATTGGTGACCTGGAATGAAAAGAGACGTTGCTTTATACGTAGAGAAATGCCTCACCGGTGCGAAAGTGAAGGCTGAATACCCAAGAGCCATCCGGATTGCTTCAGCAACCTGAAATTCACGAGTGGAAGTGGGAACAAATCACAATGGACTTCGTCAAAAAGTCACCTCGAACATCAAGGGTAACGACAGGATCTAGGTTGTAGTAGATCGACTAACGAAGTCAGCATACTTTATTCCCATCAAGGAAAGTTTTAACGTGGAAAAACTTGTCCAAATATACATCAACGAGGTGGTGACTCGTCAAGGAATACCCACGTCAATTATCTCGGACAGAGATACTCGCTTCACTTCCAGATTTTTGAAGGCATTCCAAGAATCTTCGGACACACGATTATATTTAAACACGGCTTACTATCCACGGACCGATGGTCAAAGCGAACTTACAATACAAATCTTAGATGATATGCTAAAAGCATGTGTTATTGACTTCGGAGGATGTCAGGATAATCATATACCACTAACAGGATTCTCGTATAGCAATGGTATGGCGCTATTATCAAGTGTGCGCCTTTTGAAGCTCTATGCGAAAGGAAATACCGATCTCCACTAGGTTGGTTGGAACCAGGAGATCGACAACTAATTAGCATGGATATAGTACAAGAAACGATTGATAGATCACAACGATAAAGGAACGACTAAGACTACTAGAACTCGTCAAACGATTTGCACTGATGTGCGTAGAAAAGACTTAGAATTTCAAAACGATGACAAAGTAATTCTTAAGGTGTCACCTTGGAAAGGTGCAATACGCCGCGGAAAAACATGGAAAACTCAGCCCAAGATATGTGTGACCATTCGAGATACTCGAAAGAGTAGGTCCAGCTGCGTATCGTTTAGAGCTACCACAAGAGCTCGGTAACATACATAACGCTTTTCATGCTTCGAGACTGAAAAGTGCTTATCGGACGAAACACTTATCACACCTTTAGAAGAAGTACAACTAGACGAAAAAGCTCCAATTTGTCGAGGAACCGATTGAAATCAAAGATCGCGAAACTAAGAAACTAAGACACAATAAAATCCCCATAGTGAGGGTGCGATAGAACGCAAAACGTGGCCCCGAATATACCTGGGAACGAGAGGATCAATTGATGCTTAAGTATCCTCACCTCTTCACTTCTCCCATAACGAATACCACAAGTTGAAATTTCGGGACGAAATTCTTTCAACGTGGGGAGAATGTGACAACCGTCAAAACTCTGATCGAGAACGCTAACATTTATCCTCGATACGAATATCTGTTACTTGCTATAACTAACTTTATGTGTTACGTGGTTACGTAAACATGACTCCTTAAGCTAAGCTCGATGTAACTCATACAAAAACTTTTGACGTAGGCTTACGTTACTTAAACTTTTAAACATGTGTGTCTCGGAATCGAAGCCGGAAATTGGAATCAAATCATTAAATGAATCCTAATACCAAGAAAACATATAATGAACTTGCCTAAGTTCATCTCAAAACAAATCGTAAACTTCCAACTAACGAAGATGCTTAACGATAACACAAACGAAAAACGAAAATCCCCGAAAAACACCCAAATGTGCAGATCAGCAATTTTGTAAGCTTTTACAACTTATCTAAAACGAACCCAAACTCAAAACTCCGGTTTTGACCATGTCAAAAGGCCTAAGTGGTCCAGTTTTTTTTAACTCCTAACACCACTACAAGTCTTGTTTTAATAAACAACAAACACATACACAAACATACTCATTTTCTCTCATTTAAACACCAAACACACACACCTACTCACACTTTATTCATCACTCTCTCTCTCTCTCTAGTTCATATACTCTCAAAATCACAGCCATTTAGCAAAACAAAATCATAAAAACAACACCCTAAAATTGTTCATAATCAAGAAGAAGGAAGAAGCATTCATCTTACGGGTCAAGAACACATTTTTTCACCCATTTGAAGCTAGGATCTCCAATATATCATCATCCATCTATCTCTATTCGGTAAAAACTCTTAAATCTTCTATTTTTACAATGATAAATCGTTGCATGGAAGATCAAACACACAAAAACACATTTTTATAAAGATTTAAGGAGATTTACATAATAAAACGGGTTTTTATGAAATGGATGTTTAGATCTTTGATTTTGTTGTTAAAGATCCAAGAAAAACTGTAAACTATCAAGTATTTTGATGTTTTAACTATTGCATGTCGAAATCTACCATCAAAAACGATTTTCACCACAAAAACGATTTTCACCATAAAGCTGTATGTCCTATGAATGCGGCGCATTCGACGATCAGATTGCAGAAAAATTTTCATTTTCGGTATAAGGCGTGATCTAGAGCTTATTACTTAAAACCGTGTTAAAGAATCTGTAATAAGCTTAAACTTGAGTATAAAATGACTATTTGGACATGTTAACATATTAATATGCTTGATGAATTAATATAATTAGTGTTATAAAAATTGTAAGCGGGAAAGTGTTAAAACTTGGATTTAGAAACTATAGCGCGGAAGCGCTGCCTAATTTTAGTAAAACTAATTACAAACACTTATAACATAAGCATTTCGTTGACTAACGAGTGTATGAACTAACAAATAATGTTACTTACGCCAAAACTTGGTATAAAATAGGATTCCGGTGATTCCGAGCACCTTCGAGCAATTCCGAGCACGCTAGAAATCTTCGCAAACAGTGAGTTACAAACCCCTACTCTTTTAAACGCTTTTAATACTTTTTGGGGTGAAATGCGAGTCTTAGGCTTAGACACTACATTTAAGCTGAAGCAAACTATGAAAACTATTTGATACTCGAAAACTATTGTGAAACGCTTTGATACTCGAAAACTATTGTGAAACGCTTTGATACTTGAATACTTTTGTGAAAACGATTTGATACTCAATGCTATTACGAAAACACTTATGTATTTTGAATGCTACTATGAAATGCTTTGATATTTTGAATACTAAAACGAATAACTATTTTGCCGGCATTGTTGAGGGTTTGCCAACAATGTCGAGGACACGAAAGCTATATTTGCCAATGACTAAAACAATCGATCGTCATGTTGCGGACTTTGTACAACATGGACGTGAGAAACCATTGAAAATCCCGAAAACTACCAAGGACATTAGTTGCTATTAATCCCTTTGGAAAGGACCGTTAGTAGATATGGATAGCGCTATTAGGGTAGATTGACCCTCACCACAACGACTTATAACGATGGTGCATAATACTAAATGGGTAGGCTTTAGGCTTAGCAACGATCATTGGGCAATACATAGGATTGTCACATAGTCGCGCTATGTGGTCAATGCCTACGAACATGAATACTATACTTACGCATTGCTATGCGTCAACATTTTGAATACTATATTTTACGCATGATTATGCGACAACTATTTGAATGCTATACTTTACGCCATTTTTATGTGCGTCGAAAACTTGAATGCTTTTACTTAAACTTGTAGCTCACTAACTACGTCTCCCGTAGTTAACACTTGACTCGTATTTTCAGGAAATGAGTAAGCTTTGGAGACGATACTTATGCTTTGGGCTGATGACTTCAAGAATGGGAAAGGGTTCGGGTGGCTTGGCTATGAACACTTATCTTGTATTTTGGATATGTAAACGATATTTTAAACACTTGTAAACCTTTGAGGTTATGTTTCTTTTAATACAACTTGGTGTGGAATTATAAACTTGTGTATCGAATGCTATTGCTCTTCACATCCTGTATTCCGCTTTAGCGGGGTGTGACAGTTTATTGATGGCTTACCTAGCTTATTTGCTAAAAGAGTAAGAACTGCTTTAAGGGGAAATGAATCCTCAATTCAATATGAAAATTTTACTTATGGAAAATTAATTGGAGTCTGTGTCCAAGAAGGATTAGGACTTTGTAAGGAGATTAAGTTAAATCAACAAATGAAGAAAAATAGGTTGACTGAAAGAAAACAACTAGGTCATTTCTGTGAACAATTTGGAATGGATTGTTCTCCTTCCAAACCAACAACTTCTAAAGAACATAAAGAATTCAGAAATTTTAGAAGGAAAAAGAAGTTTTCAGAAAAAAGAAAAAATTATAAGGCAAATAGAAAATCTAAAAATCATTTCAAAAAGAAATCAAAGGTTTGTTTCAAATGTGGTAAACCCGAACATTTTGCAAATAAATGTAAGATGAAAAAGAAGATAAATAGTCTAAAAATCAGTGATGAGCTAAAAGAAAGTTTATCAAAGATTTTATTAACTTCTGATAAATTTTGAAACAGATTCCGTAGATGAATCCGATACTTCTTCAAGTAAAGAAAATTTACAATCTTTAGATAATGAATCTTTAATGTCAGAATCAGATTGTGAATGTCAAGATAATAGATCTGAAGATGAAATATATAAAGTCCAAGCTCAATTTGAAAATTTAAAAATAAATGTATTAAATCAGGATACTTTTGAATTAATAAAATTAGGTAAAGATCATGAAATAAAATCAAAATTAGTTGATGAATTATTAAAAGAAGAAGAAAAAAGCTCTTTAGAACAGGTTAATATACTACCTAATAACCAAAATTACATGATGTCAGAAGTTTTTAATTTATTAAAACAAAAACATCGAAGTAGTTATCAAATAAAAAAAGATTATTTAATACTTGAAATTAATAATCTCAAAAGAGAAATTCAAGAAATTAAGAAAAATAATTTATCTCTTGAAAATAGAATTATAAATTTAGAAAAAGGGAAAAATATTATTCAAGATAATATTCCAGAGAATCAGGAATTCTTAAATATTATGGAAATTGTTACATCTCAAAAGTGGCCAATAAAAGTCAAATTACTTGTGGCAAATAATTTTACTAAGGATTTTATTGCTCTTGTAGATAGTGGAGCAGATTTAAATTGCTTACAGGAAAGATTAATTCCTACTAAATACTTTGAAAAAACAAAACAAGGTTTAAAAGCTGCTAATGAAATACCATTAAAGATTAATTATAAACTTTCAAATATAAAAATTTGTCAGAATAATATATGTATCACTACTAGTTTTGTCCTTGTTAGGAATATAACTAACCAAATGATTTTAGGTGCACCATTTCTAAATAAAATATTTCCAATTCAAATGATAGATTCCACTGGAATTATTGGAACATACGAAGGAAAACCTATTAAATTTGAATTCATTACTAGACCAATGACTAGAATGAGAAATGAAATACAAGACATTTTAATTGCAAAAAATAATTAAATAAATTTTTTAAAACAAGAAGTTCAAACATACACAATTGATGAACAATTAGGTAATCCTAAATTACAAGATAAAATAAATTTAATAACAAATAAATTTACATTAAATATATGTAATGATCACCCTAATGTTTTTTGGAATAGAAAGAAGCATAAGGTGAGCCTTCCATATGAAGTAAATTTTAATGAAGATAGAATTCCTACAAAAGCAAGACCTTGCCAAATGAATTCCGAATATCTGAATTTATGCAAAAAAGAAATCGAATCTTTAATTCATAAGAAATTTATAAGGCCATCAAAATCTCAATGGTCTTGTACAACTTTTTATGTTAATAAACATGCAGAACAAGAAAGGGGAGTACCTAGACTTGTTTTAAATTATAAACCTTTGAACAAAGTTTTGAAATGGATTAGATATCCAATTCCTAATAAAAAAGATTTATTAGATAGATTACATAATTCAAATGTATTCTCTAAATATGACTTAAAATCTGGATATTGGCAAATTCAAATAGATGAATCAGATAGATATAAAACTGCTTTTAATGTTTCATTTGGACAATATGAATAATATGTTATGCCTTTTTGATTAAAAAATGCTCCTTCTAAATTTCAAAAAATTATTAATGATATCTTTAATCCATATGGGAATTTATTATTGTCTATATTGATTACATTCTAATATTCTCTAAAAATATTGAATTACATTTTAAACATTTAGAAATATTTGAAAAATTGATTATTCAAAATGGTTTAGTAATTTCCAAACCAAAAATGATGTTATTTCAGACCAAGGTTAGATTTCTAGGACATAATATTGAAAAAGGAAGCATAATTCCCATAAATAGGAGTATTGAATTTGCTTAAAAATTTCCAAATGAAATAACAGATAAGACACAATTACAAAGGTTCTTAGGAAGTTTAAATTATATTTCTCCCTCTTATAAAAATTTAGCACAAGATACATCAATATTGTATGATAGACTCAAAAAGATTCCTACTCCTTGGACACAAGAACATACTAAAACGGTCAAAAAAATTAAAGAAAAAGTAAAAAATTTACCATGTTTATCCTTAGCAAATCCTAATTGGGAAAAAATAATTGAAACAGATGCCTCTGATATAGGTTATGGAGGAATATTAAAACAAATAAATCCAGAAAATAAATTAGAATACTTGGTTAGATTTTTTTTTCTGGAAAATGGAATAACGGTCAAAAGAATTATGCTACAATAGCTAAAGAAATTTTATCAATTGTCAAATGTGTTTTAAAATTCCAAGATGACTTATATAATCAACAATTTACAATAAGAACTCAATCTGCAAAATTTATGTTCACTAAAGATTTCAAACATGATGTTTCAAAACAAATGTTTGCTAGATGGCAGGCTAATTTAGCCCCATTTAATTTTAAATTTGTTTATAAGAAATGGGAATACAATTCTCTTTAAGATTTCTTAACAAGAGAATTTTTGCAGGAATGATTCCTCGAAGAAGAGGAAGAGGTTTAAACAACCCCTCTAATAGAGGAGGAAAAGGTAAAGCTGATTTCTTAACAAGAGAATTTTTGCAGGAATGATTCCTCGAAGAAGAGGAAGAGGTTTAAACAACCCCTCTAATAGAGGAGGAAAAGGTAAAGCCATAATTCAACATGGCAGAGGAAAATTGGTAGATGCAAAAATATCCCAAGGAGCAATTCAGGACTGTTCTCAATTTCCTTTATTACAAGGAAATGATCAATTATACCAATAATTTATGCAATTTATGCATCAACAAGGAACAATTAAATTCCCATATAAGGATGCAATCATCCAAGAAGAAGATAATGATACTTCTTCAGACAACTTTATTAAAACCCCGCAGAGGAAGACAATTTTAATTCTTGAATATCAAGATATTCTTAATTACCATTTTAATTTAAATGAGACACCTTGGGAATTAATGTCAAGGTATCTGGATACACAATATTACACAACCCTGACCTATAAATCGAGAACATATTATGAAAAATTACTACTTGATACCTCTACCGGTGAAATTAAACACACAACTAAAGAGGATCACAAGTCAAATTACAGATTCCACATTTATAGTAAAATCCATATTAAAAAATTCTTACTATAGAAGATTGGGAAATATCTCCAGTCAGGGAAAAACAATTTATAAACCCTGAAAATAAATTAAAAATCAGTTATAATTACTGGGATTATGTGGATAGTCTCCACAATATATATATATATATATATATATATATATATATATATATATATATATATATATATATATATATATATATATATATATATATATATATATATATATATCAAAATCGCAATAATAAACATTCTTGATTTATTAAGGTATCCTTTTCGGTTTATAACCATAGACTACCAAATTGGTTTTTTAATTGGTGGAAAACATATGACTCTTCAATTCAAATTCTTGTAGAGCCATTCCAGAGTTAATATGTTGAATGAGTAAATATTTGCCCAAAGCTATTTGAAGAAAAAAGAGCTAATTGTGTTCAACAAATTATTCCTTCTTTAATATTCTTTACGGAATTTTCAATCCCATGGATATGGAGATGGGAACCAGAAATTGAATCAGGAGATCAGGAATTACAACAATTGAAAAGAGCATTTTATACTAAATTTAGGATAAATATGCTCAAAATAGACAAGGAAACTGGTGAATTAGCATCAAAAGACACAATTGATTATATCCAAGCTACTCTATTAGAGTATAAAGAACAAAAGAAATTAAAAGAAAGGTAAAAATTAAAAGAGTTAGCCCCTGTTACTCCAGTTCACTTAATTGAGGCAAAATTATTGTCCAATGGAATCTCAAAACCAACACATCAACAAGTTATGGATGAATATATCAACCAGATTCAAAAAGATTTAATTCAATATCAACAATTACACTCAAGATCAGACACTTCAATGAAGGACTCCTCTGAAGATGATAATCAATTTCAATGCTTTGCTGGAGAATCCCAAGATCAAGAAGAAGACATGCAATTGTCCATCTAGGAATTATATATGGAATTGAAATATCAAATGTCAAAAAATATAGGAGAATCGTCCAAAATGAATGAAGACATGGAAGATAGATCCAAAATGAATGAAGACACAGAAGATAAGAAGAGAAAAACAGAAGCCATGTGAATAAATCTCACTATAGCCATGTGAAGGCTAAATTATTTTGTCTAAGAGCCCACAAGAATTAAAAGTTGTCGGCCATAATAATATATTAATGTATTTAGCCTTGAGCTCCATCCTGTATAAAGACGGACTCAAGTTTTAGTTTAAGGGCACCGGTGTTTTGCAGCTCTCCTTTATTATAAAATTCTCTTTGTAATATTTGAAGAAGTTTAATAATATTTTCCAGTTTCTGAATACACCCTACTTTAATTGTAAGTTTCTCTATCTTATTTACTTTCTCTTTTATAATTTGTTTTGTCTGATCGCCTCCTATATGAAAGGCTAATTTACCATGTTGGATAACACTACTCATATGACTACTGGATTCATGGCCTAAAAAAAAAGTCTGGAAGTTGAAATGAAAGTTTAGTAAGGTCAATTCTGCTAATTAGTCAAGGTTAATCTGGTCCCTTATACATATAATATGTAGAACTCTTGTTGTGATTAAGCCCGCTTAAACCTAAGTGTGGCGTCAAGGGCAAAAGCACATTGACTAACCGGTTTACATATTATATATATTTGACAACCTGATAGTAAATATATCCCTATGACCAAGCAGATTGTAAATGGAATCCTTGCAAACCTTTTCTATTCAAAGGACCTTGACTATTATATATATAAGGGACCAGATTAACCTTGACTAATTAGCAGAATTGACCTTACTAAACTTTCATTTCAACTTCCAGACTTTTTTTTTTAGGCCATGAATCCAGTAGTCATATGAGTAGTGTTATCCAACATGGTAAATTAGCCTTCCATATAGGAGGCGATCAGACAAAACAAATTATAAAATAGAAAGTAAATAAGATAGAGAAACTTACAATTAAAGTAGGATGTATTCGGAAACTGGAAAATATTATTAAACTTCTTCAAATATTACAAAGAGAATTTCATAATAAAGGAGAGCTGCAAAACACGGGTGTCCTTAAACTAAAACTTAAGTCCCTCTTTATACAGGATGGAGCTCAAGGCTAAATACAATAATACATTATTATGGCCGACATCTTTTAATTCTGGTGGGCTCTTAGACAAAATAATTTAGCCTTCACATGGCTACAGTGAGATTTCTTCACATGGCTTCTGTTTTCCCTTCTTATCTTCTGTGTCTTCATTCATTTTGGATGTATCTTCCATGTCTTCATTCATTTTGGACGGTTCTCCTATATTTTTTGACATTTGATATTTCAATTCCATAAATAATTTCTGGATGGACAATTGCATGTGTTCTTCTTGATCTTGGGATTCTCCAGCAACGAATTGAAATTGATTATCATCTTCAGAGGATTCCTTCCTTGAAGTGTCTGATCTTGAATGTAAATGTTGATATTGAATTAAATCTTTTTGAACCTGGCTGATATATTCATTCATAACTTGTTGATGTGTTGGTTTTGAGATTCCACTGGACACTAATTTTGCCTTAATTAAGTGAATTGGAGTAACTTTTGCCTCAATTAAGTGAATTGGAGTAACAGGGGCTAACTCTTTGAATGTAAATGTTGATATTGAATTAAATCTTTTTGAACCTGGCTGATATATTCATCCATAACTTGTTGATGTGTTGGTTTTGAGATTCCACTGGACACTAATTTTGACTTAATTAAGTGAATTGGAGTAACTTTTGCCTCAATTAAGTGAATTGGAGTAACAGGGGCTAACTCTTTTAATTTTTCCCTTTCTTTTAATTTCTTTTGTTCTTTATACTTTAATAGAGTAGCTTGGATATAATCAATTGTGTCTTTTGATGCTAATTCACCAGTTTCTTTGTCTATCTTGAGCATATTTATCCAAAATTTAGTATAAAATGCTCTTTTCAATTGTGGTAATTCCTGATCTACTGATTCAATTTCTGGTTCCCATCTCCATATCCATGGGATTGAAAATTCCGTAAAGAAGGAATAATTTGTTGAACACAATTAACTCCTTTTTCTTCAAATAGCTTTGGGCAAATATTTACCCATTCAACATAATAACTCTGGAATGGCTTTACAAGAATTTGAATTGAGGGGCCATATGTTTTCCACCAATTAAAAAACCAATTTGGTAGTCTAGGGTTATAAACCGAAGAGAATACCTTAATAAACCAAGAATGTTTATTATTGGGATTTTGATAAAAAAAATATATATATTTTATGGAGACTATCAACATAATCCCAGTAATTATAACTGATTTTTAATTTATTTTCAGGGTTTATAAATTGTTTTTTCCTGAATAAAGATATTCCCCATCTTCTATAGTAAGAATCATTTTAATATGGATTTTACTATAAATGTGGAATCTGTATTTTGACTTGTGATCCTCTTTAGTTGTGTGTTTAATTTTACAAGTAGAGGTATCAAGTAGTAATTTTTCATAATATGTTCTGGATTTATAGGTCAGGGCTGTGTAATATTGTGTATCCAGATACCTTGACATTAATTCCCAAGGTGTTTCATTTAAATTAAAATGGTAATTAAGAATATCTTCATATTCAAGAATTAAAATTGTCTCTTTATGCGGGGTTTTAATAAAGTTGTCTGAAAAAGTATCATTATTTTCTTCTTGGATGATTGCATCCTTATATATATATATATATATATATATATATATATATATATATATATATATATATATATATATATATATATATATATATATATATATATATATATAGTTGGTTAAAAAATGAGAACCATGTAAATATTTAGGAACCATTTTTTAACCAATCATTTAAGAAAACCCATTTCATTTTTAAAATTAAATATCTTTTAAATTAAAAACTTTTACGAAATAAAAAACATACCATTGGAACGAGTATTTAATTCTTTTTCGGAAAAATATATATTTTTTTTTAATTTTGACAATTTTTTTTTATATACATTGGTGAATATTCTACATATTATGAATTTTTCAAAAACTGCGCATATACACTGATGAATACCACCGTATACACTTGTGTATACATATATATATATTCACTTGTGAATATATGGTTAGAATGTAGGTAATGAACTACTTCATACACCGGTGAATAGAAGTGTATTCACTTGTGTATACATATGTATTCATCAGTGAATATATGGTTCAAATGTGTTTTTGGTGAATTAGTATATACACTAGTGTATATACCGAAACTCAAAAAAAAAAAAAAAAAAAAAAAAAAGTCGTCAAAAGTATATTAAGTGGGTGTTCGTTGGAAAGATAATTAAATGCTTGTTCTAATGGTGTATTTAGTTTTTCTTAAAACCTAGTTATACTCTAGATATGTTAATTTAAAGTTAATTATGATTTTAAAGTGGGTTTTAATTGATTAGTTAATAAATGGTTTATATGATTCCTAAATATTTAGTGGTTCCTATTTGAACCCACCTATATATATATATATATATATATATATATATATATATATATATATATATATATATATATATATATAGATGATAGTGTTAGTAGGGAATGACTCATACACATAGCCCATTAACCCCCTAAACATATAACCTGACTTACAAAAGCTTGCCTGCTATCTCCTAGCTCCGGCCCTTAGGCTCCGGCGTCCAGACACAAGACTCCGGCGTCCGGACACTTGGCCCCAGCATCCGGACATTTCGTCCCGGCGTCCGGACACAAGGCTCCGGCGTCCGGACGCTTAGCCCTTGGCCCCGTGTCCGGGAGATTTGGCCCCGGCACCCGGGAGTTAGGCCCCGTGTCCGGGAGTTTGGCCCCGACGCCCGGGAATTAGGCCCCGTGTCCGGAAACCTGGCCCCGGCACCAAGGCTTTGGCCCCGGCACCCGGGAGTTAGGCCCCGTGTCCGGAGTTTGGCCCCGGCGCCCGGGAGCTAGGCCTCGTGTCCGAGAGATTTGGCCCCGGCACCCGGGCTTCGGCCCCGTGTCTGGGAGAAAGGCCCCGTGTCCGGAGATTTGGCCCCGGCACCCGGGCTCCGGCCCCGTATCCGGGAGGCTTGCCTCAGCGCCCGGCACTCGTGACCCGGCGTCCGGAGCTCGTGACCCGGCATCCGGCACTCGTGTCCCGGCGTTCGGCACTCGTACACCAGGACCCGTCATCCGACACCAGGCTGTCAGTTATGTCCCGAGACGTTTGGTGTCCGACACTCACACTCTCGGTCCGACACTCCGGAACCTATACTTATACTTTACATCTAGTAAGTATAGTATTCCTCTAAACCAACACTAATGCCTTGGGATGCCTCTCGTAGTATAATGCTCCTGACATCCTACCGGTCAGACACTCAAGTTTAATCCTTGAGTGTAACCGTCAGAGCATTAATAAAGTTATATAATGATATAGAAGTTAATACCCGTTGGAATCCTATTGATGAGCCATAAATGGTCATCATTGCCATACGTTGTTGATGCCTGGTAGTGTTGGGTATAAATACTCAACATTTCATGTTTTGGACACATCTTCTCCACTCTCATACTTGCACACAGTATCTCTTGACCGGAATACCTATACACTTCCCGCAGTAAACATATTCCGATCATCTTTCTCCAACCAGCCACTTGACCACCTTAGGCTCGCCAAGAGCTTGATAGGTTCGCACTGCTAAGCAGGAGGTCAAGGGGTTGAATCCCAAACACCCAAGTTACCGAGCCTGTCAATCCTTGCTCTAACATTGGCGCCATCCGTGGGACACGTTTTAGCAACGGTGTCTCATTTCATTTCTATCTTTTTTCATTTCATTTCTTAGTTTCACCACCATTTTTTCTTCTCCATGGAAGGCAATTTCTCATCACAAATCGGTTCACTTAAGCCAAAGAAAACCACCAATACCCCATCCACCACCCCACCTAATTACATATACATGGCGCAAGAAGAAACTACATCTCGCAAAAGGAAGGCATCAGTCCTTCAGGATTGGGTGATGGAGCCTATTTGCTTTCCACCAATTGAAACTCCTTCCATCAACCCTGTAGTAATACAAATCCGGTTAGCCAACTATGAAGTGAATAAGGCATATGTTGATACAGGGAGCTCAATGGACATTATTTATGCCCACTGTTTTAGGAAGCTCCCTGAAAAAGTACAACATTCAAAGCGTCCAACACAATTCCATCTAGTGGGGTTTTCAGGTGAGACGCATTGGCCAATCGGAGAGGTAGCAATAAACATGATGTTAGGAGAATATCCACACTATAGGTTAGAAATGATTAATTTTGCAATCATTGATGCACCATCGGCCTACAATGTCCTACTGGGCAGGCCTGCATTACAAAAATTTGGAGCAATTCCATCAACCATTCATGGCATGATAAAGTTCCCTACCCCAGCTGGCATAGCCACAGTCAGGGCTAGAACGTCATGGCCTAAAGAGTGCAAACAGGTAGAGAAACCAAAACTGGTAGAGGGTCCCAAAAGTGATCCGGCAATGGAAATCATTGATGGTCCGGAACAAAAAGTTATTATTAATAAAAATTTCCCTGAACAACCAGTGACCATTGGTTCACAACTCCCAGCACAGACAAAGACTAAACTCATAGCGTTACTAGAATCAAACCTTGATGTCTTTGCATGGCAGACATCAGACATGACTGGTGTCCCAAGGGAACTAGCAGAGCATTCCACTACTACAAACAGGGCTATTAATGACGCGCAATGCGTGTCAAGAAGAGGCCTTATGACGCGCAAATGCGCGTCGAGGATGGACCAGTCATAAATATTTCATGACGCGCAAACAAGCGTCATAACTGAATGACGCGCACTTATGTCCTGCGTTACATGACTTTCTTTTTTGACCTTCGTTTTAAGACCCGCGTTATATGACTCTCCTTTTTTACCTTCGTATTTGCGCGTCATAATTTTTATATATATAAAAAAAAAAAAATTGATTCCGTCGACCACCATCCGGCCAGCCACCATTTTCTAAAACTTTTCTCCACATTCTTATGTAACTCAATCACCAAAGCTTTTCATTACATCACACTTGTTCAACAAATCTTTTCATTACCAATACATTAAAATCACATACATTAAGGCATTGTTTTTCATTACCAATACATTAAAATTACATGTATGTACATTCCCCTCTTAACAAGAAAAAATTCAAAGGATGAATGTCGAATCAACGGTCAGAACTGCAGCCATCGCCACTATCGTTGTTGTTAGGGCTCTCCCGCTCAAAGTGCAACTCCACACGGAACTCGGGACCTGCTATTGCTTTCGCCTTACTCCCGACTTTATCCAATTCCGTTATAGAAAACTGCCACAAGCTCCAAAGACTCAAATTTAGAAGCTGGTTTCCGTAAAACGTTTGGCATTTTATAAGATATTTTTGTACCTGTAGCATGTTGTTTTCAATGAATGCAGTATTGAAGCAAGCATAGAATAGACGACTCCCGATATTCTTTTCATAGAATGTGACACATACATCTCCATAAACCTGTTGAACCATATGATATATCATCAATGAGTTAGTAAAAGCTTAAACTTTAGAAAACGCGCTATCTTTTGGTCACTGCTTACTAAAATCGCACCTGTACTGCTTTATCAAAGTTGCGCTCGTGGCAGTTCTTTTCATCAGATCCTTCTTGTTCTGATATGTCCCCTTGGTTATCTTCCTCGATGAATGAGTAAAAGTGCCGAAGACTTTCAATACCAATATTGTTTATTTTTTTGCAGTTATTCTTACATATGAATTCAGATGGACGATAACGTTGTCCAGGAACCTGTAGCAAAATTTGGTGCTCATTCAGATGATAAAAAAATCTGTTGATAAAGTTTGTTTATCTATAAATGAAGCATGTCATACCTCTTGCATTTCGCACATAGTGAAGAATATCGTTTCTATATTTATGCTGTCATGAATTCGAATAAGCTGCAACTTTCTAGTACTTGGTTTAGGAATGATCACATCTGGAGGACGACCCTCGGGAAAGGAAAGAGATTTCTGCCAGTAGTGAACATAACGACGTTGGCTTGGTATTGTCACCTGCCCAACATTCACATATTTATAAACACTTAACACTTTCTTCCCAGCATATATAATCGACCTATGTCAAAAAATAATTTAATTACTCCGAGATTATTTGTGGTCCGTTTATCTGCATAAACCTGAAGAGCATCCTCTGCTAACATTCCAGTGTATGTCAAGTACGACGACACCATCAACCCTGTACGACCTTTACCTGCCTGTTGAATTTAAAGAGATAAAAATGACGGCAGTGAAGATTTTATGTTTAAATACAACATTTGCCCTTTACCATGCAGTGAATGACGGCAATATTCTTTTGGTCACTTGCAAGCCACGAGTGAACACTTTCACAAAATTCCTTGACCATAGGGAGAGGTGGCACGTGATTATCATCGAACGGGAATCTCTCCACACGATTCAGAAACCTCTGGCATACAAAAGGCAGATTGCACACGTGACTGAACCCCTAGCTTCTCTAGCGTTGACTGGAGCAGTATGGAATTCATCACAGTTGCCATCATACTGGTAAAACATATCCGTTTAGTACATATTTGAGTTTAAAATATCAGTTTCCGCTCAACATGTTCAACAGACTTAAAATATAAGACATTACCCAATCTGATAAGCAGTACTTCTATCCAAATCCGCAGATGCTACCCACGTGTCCCCACAAAAGAAATTGCTGCCACCAACTACTATCGCAACCTGAATGAGGACTCTTATGAGTTTCAGCTCAGAAAAATAATCTGAAACGACAATTATCTAAAATCACGAATACCTCGACACCAATATGACAAGCAATCGATACTTCTCTAGCAATCAGCATTGCCACCTATAAAAGTTGAAGTAACCAACTTTAAACTTAGGATATTTCAACGATCGAAACTAATCTTATACAATTATAAAATATACCTTCGGATCAATACTTTGAGAACCAGTTCCAGAAAGAGCAGCACCACTAATTTTGAAAATAACTCTCCGCCATCTTGCACTCCTCACCGACTTCTGCTCCAGAATAGTAGTTTGACCACTAGGACTAGACGTTGCCGTTGTATATCTGCAGAAACATACATCAGATATTTCACAACATTTCTATAAACAGCATTCTCTAACTAACTATCGATAATACTTAAAACGAACGAAATGTACATGTATATTTATACCGTTTGGATTGTCTAGCTATTGCCTTATTATCAACAGAGAGACGGAAAAGATAATTTAGTTAGTATGGAAAAGAGTAATCTGGTTAGTTACAATGTCAAGGTTTTGCACACTTTGATACTATAATAATTTACTCAGGGTCTACAATGGTATACTCGTCGTTTAAAGATGGATGAAGATGGGGATGTTGCAGATGAGTTCCTTGAAGAGGTTTTTCCCGAAACAGTATCGATGACACATGAAGTACATCAGAACACATGCCCTCAGTTTAAAGTGAAATCGAACACCAAATCTGCAAAAGCAAGGAACCCACGTGGTGGTACTACCGGTTCATAATTATGCCATCTAAATTGAAGAGTTCGTGTAAAGAACTATATTTCCGTGGAAAAATTCATAATTACCAAATCTAATCTAAATACAGTATAACTAATACAAAAATGTGTGTATAGATATAGATATATACCTTTGCCTATGTGAAATCCAAGAGAACCATGTCTTGGGTGCTTAAACTTCCTGTGACATCTTTCCTTTTACCTTTTAAACACAATAACAAAAACAACACACACAACATTACAACAATATAAACATGTTTATATGAAATACAGATCCATAAAACAACACAAAAAAAAGTTAGATCTGAAAAATAACTAGCAGCGATGGTGATGCGGTTGTAATACGGTTGTGGTTGTGACATGGTGCGACTGTGGTAGTGGATGGTTGTGGTGGTGGTGGCGTGGTGGTGGTGGCGTGGTGGTGCAGGCTGTGGTGATGGTGACGGGGTGGTGCGACTGTGATGGTGGTGGATGGATTTTTTTAGGGTTCTAAAAGAGAAAAAAAAGATGTGAGTGAATTGGGGATGGGATGAGGATCCATCTGTTCTTGTTGAAAACAAAATTAATGTGAAAAAATTAATGTGAGAGATTGAGGATCGATGAAGCAGGTGTGTTTTTGGTGTGTGAAATTTGGGGGGAGAGATTTGAGAAAGAGGGGGAAGTCAAAACCAAGTTTAAGTTTGAGAAATTTTAGATCTGAGAAAGAGGGGGAAGTCGACCGCCAAAACCAAAAAAAACCATACATGACTCCTATTTAGGACAAAGAAAAACAAACGTCATTTCGAAATCTAAATTTTAACTGATTATGACCCATACGTTATGACACACCTGAAAACGCGTCATCCCTTTACCCAATATGACTGTTGTTTTATGACTCTTGACATTGCGCGTCATCTTTTGGCGTGGGTCATAAAAAGCGGGTCAAGGATAGCCCTGTTTCTAGTAGTGTTCCCTAAACGCGAATCCCAATATTGTGCCAATCCGACAGAAAAAACGAGGCATGGCCCCGGATCGTAGTAAATCTGCATGTGACCAAGTAAACAAAATGGTCGAAGCAGGGATTGTCAGAGAGGTAAAATACCAAACTTGGATTGCTAATCCAGTTATGGTAAAGAAGGGAGATGGTTCTTGGAGATTATGCGTTGATTTCAAAGACATCAACAAAGCTTGTCCAAAGGACAACTATCCTTTACCAGAAATCGATTGGAAAGTGGAATCCTTAGATAGATTTAGACTCAAATGCTTTTTAGATGCATATAAAGGTTATCACCAAATTTGTATGAAAAAAGGTGATGAAGACAAAACAGCTTTTCACACAGACCAAGACATATTTTGTTTCCAAAAAATGCCATTTGGCTTGAAAAACGTTGGAGCAACCTATCAACGTCTAATAGATGAAACTTTCAAAAATCAAGTGGGAAGGAACATAGAAGCCTATGTAGATGACATAGTTATCAAAAGCAATACGGAAGACATCATGTTGGCTGATATCCTGGAAACTTTCCAAACATTACGTAATATTAACATGAAGCTTAATCCATCCAAGTGTAGTTTTGGCATGGAGGAAGGAAAATTCTTGGGACATATTGTTACACCTAATGGCATCAAAGTCAATCCTAAGAAGGTTCAGGCAGTCATTGACATGCCATCTCCTTCCACCAAAAAGCAAGTCCAAAGCCTAAATGGCAAGCTAGCAGCACTTCGCCGTTTCTTGTCCAAAGTCGCAGATCGATCCCTCCCTTTCTTTAATACCTTAAAGGGATGCATTCGGAAAAAAGACTTCTCATGGTCTGAAGAAGCAGAAGTGGCATTTCAAGAAATGAAGAAATTCATGGCCAATCTCCCAACACTCACGGCTCCAATAGCCGGGGAGACACTAACTATATACTTGGCTGCTTCCAAGGAATGTGTAAGCGCAGTTTTAGTAGCCCAAAGGGGCGACTCACAAATGCCGATCTATTTCATCAGTAGGGCACTGAAAGGCCCAGAGGTTAATTATCCATGTTTGGAAAAATTGGCACTCTCTTTGGTTCATGCGTCTAGACGTTTGAGGAGATATTTTCAAGGACATCCCATCCAAGTGCTAACAGACAAACCAATCAAACAAATATTGGGAAAACCAGAAGTGTCGGGACGATTAGCAAAATGGGCAATTGAACTGGGAGAACATGAAATTTCTTTCCAACCTCGAAACTCGATGAAAGGACAAATCTTGGCAGATTTCCTGGCTGAAATCGAAGGAATGGAAGAACCAAAGGATCCATTAGTGACAGACAGCCCTCCTTGGACCCTCTTCACAGATGGCGCATCCAGCCTAGAAGGGTCAGGAGCTGGCCTCATACTCACAGATCCAGACAAAAACGAGTATACCTACGCCCTTAAGCTTGACTTCCCGGCAACCAACAATGAAGCCGAATATGAAACTCTCTTATTAGGGCTACGAATAGCTAGAAAGATGGGAGTTCAAAATATAGAAGCTTTTGTGGACTCCCAGTTGGTAGCTAATCATATCAATGGTAGCTATGAAGCAAATCAAACTTCCATGCAATAATACTTGGAAGAAACCAGAAAAATCATTTCGGACTTCTCAAAATTTACCATAGAGCAAGTGCCAAGAAACCGTAACAAAATAGCAGATGCATTGAGCAAACTTGCAGCATCCTCCTTCGCCCACCTCAAGAAAGAATTGTTGGTGGAAGTCCTAACTGAGAAATCCATAGTGCCAACAAAGGAAGTGGCCGCAATAACGGAGGAAGACTGTTGGATGACTCCAATAAAAAACTTCCTTCAGAATGGACAACTCCCGGAAGACAAACAACTAGCAAGGAAAATCAGAATAAAGGCACCAATGTATCTCCTCATAGACAACTACCTGTTTAGGAAGTCTTTTTTGGGTCCACATCTAAGATGTGTCGGCCCAACACAAGCAAAGGATCTAATTCAGGTTGTACATGGTGGAAGTTGTGGCATGCATGCAGGCCCTCGTTCGGTAACCACTAAGGTCATGAGACTTGGATACTTCTGGCCATCCATGCACAGAGATGCAAAGGAAGAAATTGAAAAATGTGAATCATGCCAAAAACATGCGTCAGTCTCAAAAATGCCAAAGCAGGACCTCATTCCAGTGACTAGCGCATGGCCATTTTACAAATGGGGAATCGACATTGTCGGACCATTCCCCCCTGGAGTAGGCAATGTTAAATACCTTTTAGTGGTTGTGGACTATTTCACAAAATGGATTGAAGCTAAGCCCTTGGCAACTATCACCGGGCCTCGAATGATAAGCTTCGTTTGGGAACATTTAGTATGTCGCTTTGGAGTTCCACACGTCCTAGTCAGTGATAATGGAAAACAATTTGCAGATAATCCATTTAAGACTTGGTGTCAGGATATGGATATCCAACAACGATTTACCTCTGTGGCACACCCACAAGCTAATGGTCAGGTGGAAGTCATGAACAAAGCAATCGTCAAGGGAATTAAGGCCAGATTGGGAAAATATGCAAAGGCATGGGTAGACGAAATCCCAGGCATTCTTTGGGCACATAGAACTTCCCCCGGCAGAACTACATCTGAAACCCCTTTCGGCCTAGTCTATGGCACTGAGGCAGTTATCCCACCAGAACTTACAATCCCTACTCACCGGACCCTTCATTTCAATCCGGAGCTAAACGAAGAAGCCCTAAGGGAGAACTTGAATATCATCGAGGAGCGAAGAGAAATATCTCTCATCCGAAAAGTAGAAAGCCATAGACAGATGGCTAAGTATTATAACCAAAGAGTCCGACACACATCTTTCAAAGTGGGAGATCTCGTATGGCGGAAGAATGAAGCTAGCAGGACCGAAAACTTGGGCAAGTTGGGTCCCACATGGGAAGGCCCATATAGTGTCCTTGAAGCACATGGAACTGGCTCCTACACCCTGTCTGACTTAGATGGACAACCATTACCCAGGACATGGAATGCAATGAATCTAAAAAGGTGTTACGTTTAATATTTACATACTATTGCTGATTGTCAGCACTTACAACCACAACACCCGTCAGAATGTGCCTAGCCAACAGTTGTTTCAATAGTTTAAAAAAAAAAAAAAAAAAAAAAAACGTGAACAGCCGGCCAGTCCGGATGTCTCTACAACATGGTACACCTTGACAATCAACAACTAGCCAAGTCTGGATATCTGGGAAATCTGGCAAACTTTGGTATTTGGCCATCTCACTCATCAGGGACTTGGCCACACCATAAGAAAACACTCTTCAAAGAGTCATTCACAGAAATGCACCTCAAAATACAAAGTGGTCTGATCTATGTATCCCACAAGGCAACAAACCTGATGCACCACCCCAAACTACGTTTGGAGGGAAATTTAGCAAAAGGCACATATAGACATCTTCAGTCTACGCCAAACATGCAATCTGTTAGGTCTCAATAAGATCTCAAACAATGGCTAATCAATCACAAATAAGTATTTAGACGTTAATTATTATTAATCGATTGATTACTCAGTTTCTTGTTTATTATCGCGGAATTATAATAACAAAGAATAAGTATAACACACAGTTATATTACTTCAAAAGGTGTAACGATTACAAAGTTCAAGCTCACTATTTATACACAATAATAGTGAGCTTGATAAGTATGAATCTTAGAAAATCTTCTAAAAGGATAGAAGATTTTATCTAACTAACATACCAAAATTACTGCCCTACGTCTGTTCATGAGTCTGAGTAGTCAGCTTCAATCACTCAGAGTCAAGTCACTCAGACTCATATCACTCAGACTAAGACTTTAATTAACAGATTTATTAACTTGGGTTAAATCATTGTTTTTCCCAACAATCTCCCCCTATCTGTTTCAATTAAAGTCTTTTACAAACTATGCACCAAAAATAAACACAAACAGAAATAGTTGAAGACACATTGTTTGTGAACAAAAAGATACATGTAACAATCTACTTTCTCTTCTTGACTGTTCTCTTCTTCTTCTTCAAGGAGGTCTCGAATGGCACAGGCTGATTCACTTCGTTTAACCATTTCAACCTTTCTGTCTTCCAAGCAAGTAATCTCTCCATTTCAGTGTCAGACTTATGGAAGAGCAGTTGATACTCTTTCTTGATCAGCTCTATTTTGTCAGCCAAAGTTCCAATTTCTTCAATCCTCCTGAGATTATTGAACAGCCAGCTAATCAGCTTCATTCTAAATGGAAGACACTGAGCAGACTCACATTCACTGAGCAAAGCTATGCAATGATAAATTGAAGCCATATTGAGTCTGTCTTTGGCTTGGAAACTTTCCTCTCCCCACAATCTACATAACATAGGCCTGCATGCTTCTCAGTCTCTACATAGGTCTTGTCTTGAAATACAACATATCTGGGAACAGGATGCATGTTACTTGTTTCCAGACCCAAAGATTTAGCCCCAGCTCTCACCTTGTGCATAGTGCAGAAAGCTCTATAATCTTCATCAGGCATCAGATTCAGCATGTGAGCTACATTGACATTTGATGCAGCCTCTCTTTTTATAGCCATTCTGTGATCTATGTTCGTTATTCCTGTGCTCAACTTAGCTATTTCTTTCCATTCTTCCAGACCCAGAGTATGTAACCTGGTTAGCCCAATTTTGTAGGACCCTCCTTTGTGATAGCATGTGAGTAGAAGATCAGATCCACCAGGACTTATGCACTCTAAATTTTGAATTTTGTTCTTGTGCTTCCTTGTTGTGAAATTTGTTTCAATGTAGTTTAACCTGGCTTCTTCTCTGAGAACTTGTTTGGCCATTAATCTATCAGCTTTTACCCTCATTTGTTCTTCTTCAATGGCCAGATCTTCCTCAGCTTTCATCTCAGCTTCAAGAACTTCAGCTGCTTTTGATGACTGGTCATATGGATTGACTTCAAACTTCTCCATGTATAGCCCCTTCACATATTCTTTGTATTGCTCCACAGTCATTCCAGAGTTGTGAGCATACCGTTGAAGTTTGGCCAATTTCTCAGCTTCATCTTGGTTCTTCTTAACTTCAGTCTCAAGTTCAGTCTGTACCTCCATTTGTTCTTCTTCTTCAATCTGATCTGGATCACTGGCATACCCCACTTTGCCTTTTTCCTTTTTCTCTTCCTTCTCAGATTCATCACTTGATATGTCGCTCCAATCAGTTTCATAAAATACTTCAGACTGACCAGTTTTAGTGTTGAACCTGGTAGTCTTATAGTACCTTTTCTCCCCCTCTTCTTCGCTCTTCCTTTTCATACCTTGCTTGGGGATCTCAGATTCATCAGTTGTTACAGCTATTTTCTCCCCCTGAATCTGAGAAACCTCTGCAACATTCTTCCCCTTTCTCAGCATACTTACCTCAAAGGTCAGTTTCAATACCATCTGCTTGAGATCCTGCATCTCCTCTGCATTTTGAGTTTTGATAGCATGAACCTCAGTCTGCATTGCACTCAGTCTGTCATCAAACTGAGCAGACATGTCCTAAAGAGCTTGTAACAGCACAGGGACAGTCAAGGCAACCTCAGACTGGGGTTGAGTAGTAACAGGGGATGTTGTAACAGGTGGCACAGCTTCACTCCCTCCCTGTGGTTTAGGAGAATGATCATAAGCCATAGAAAATGAAGTCTGTCCCTCACTCAGTTTGGGGAGTAAGGCATTGGCCACTAGTGTAAGAGAGTGTAAGAGAGGTGATGGTGGTACCTGATTGTGAACTAGCACAGAGCTAGTGAAAATAGCCTTTGGAACCGGCTGAGAAACTGAAGGGGGTGATCCCATACTGAGTACAGGAATATCCAGGAGTGAGATATTTTCTTCAATGCTTGCCACATGTGCCTGTGTGGTAGCAGCAGCGTATTTCTCCAAGTTTACTACCTTAAGGGGGCTTAGGGTGGACTTGGTAGTCAGATTCACCTCCTGCTCTAGCACAGGAATAGTGAACTGATCTACAGCACTGGAGGGGAGTACAGAACTCTCAGCCTCATGGAAAAGTGAGTCCATTAGTGCTTGATTTGCTGTGGGGCTTGATATGAGAGCTTTTTCAAATGAACTTGGTGAGTTCATCAGTTTGGTCGCTTGAGTAGCCAGTACATCAAGATGTGGAGTGGACTGTTCAGACTGAGAGGGGATACTCTCAGACTGAGGTAAAGAAAGATTAATGTGCATACCTGGATCTGTCTCATCTGGCCCAGCCCCACCCAGTTCCACCTCAGCATCTGCTGCAGGGATATTTCCCTCAATCTCCCCGTCAATTCTATCAGTTTGGACTTCTGAGTCTGAGGAGTCAGACTCAGTCTGTTCCTGATCGATGAAGGGATTTGCAATCCATTCAAGCATAACAGGTGTTAATGCTGCCTCATCCTCAGTGATTTGAATATATGTAAAAAATTTAGGAGTCAGCCTGGGGAGTTCACAAGTGTAAAATATTTGATCCAGCTGATCATAAGTTTCTTTTCCCAGGGCTTCCTCAAAGCACAATGAAAGGACTCGAATGAAGGGAACATCATTCGGTCGTTTTGGTTTAAGGGCAAGGGAGAGAATCTCATCGAAATATAGTTGTGAGAAAGAGATTCTTCTACCCGTTACCATGGCATGAAACAGATGAGTTTCAAACTCGTTCATCTGATCCAAACTTCCCGATTTACCCCCCAAGCACCTTGTAATCATTGAAAATAAGAACCTCCATTTTCCAGTGAAGAATTTGTATTGTATGACCCCTTGTATTTCAGGCTGACCAATGAGAGGGAAGGACTCAGCTCGAGCTTGCTGTTTGGTCCTTCGTGCCTGAAAACCACCCTCTCCTGCCTCAGCAAGGGTGGGAAGTAAGAGCGCTGCACGGATTGTTTCTTCAGAAATGGTGATTGTCTCCAGCCCATCATTATATGTCCCAGTGATGGCGGTCTTGTCAGCGTTGACGGTGCAGGTATACCACCATTCACAAAGCACCGGGGGACACATTGTGTTTGCACAAAAGAAGGCGCCGTAGAGGGGATGTGCCTTCATATCCTGAATAAGCTGCTCAAAACCCCTGTTTTGACGATTGGCGGGAATTTCAGCGGTAGCTACTCTGTTGTTATCTTTGATCTGAACACGATTTTGAAAATCCGCACCTGGAATCATACGCGATGTAACATGAAGAACCATATTTGCATTCGCCATTAGAAAGAAAATCAAGAAGAAGATTAGAGATGAAAACAATTAGGTTAAAATTTGAAAATCAGTTGAATATAAACTAAGAGAGCGAAAATTATGAAACTAAGTTAGGAAACTTTCAATTTAGACCTTTAATGTTGATCAGATTTAGACTATTGACCCTTGACTGTACATTGACCCGTTTTTAAAAAAAAAAAAAAATTAAAAAAAATATATCTAAGAAGAAGGAAAAAATTTGCAAAAGAGATATACAAGAGTTGTAAAAAAATTAAAAAATTTAAAAGATGGCAAAAAGAAATATGTACTAAAAATACATTCAGTCGGTGCAATTGGTCAGACTGAAATATCTGGAGCTGACTATTGGGTCAGACTGAAAATTCACAAGCTGACTAACAGGTCAGCCTGAGATTCATGTGTTTGACAGATTAAGGATTTAACATTCCTAGTTCCCCTAAGAGATAGAAAAACCTGTCCTCACTCAGAGGCTTAGTGAATATGTCTGCCAATTGATCATTTGTAGCCACGAACTCCAGTCTGACCTTTCCTTTCTCCACACAGTCTCGAATGAAGTGATGTCGAATTTCAATGTGTTTGGTCCTGGAGTGGAAAACCGGATTCTCAGTGATTTGAATGGCACTCTTGTTATCACACATGATTGGAGTGTTTTGAATCTGGATTTCAAGATCAGCCAATTGGTGTTGCATCCACAGCAATTGTGCTCAACAACTCCCTGCTGCTACATACTCAGCTTCAGCAGTGGAAGTTGCAACTGAGTTTTGTTTCTTACTAGACCAGCTGACAAGTTTTCCTCCCAGAAGCTGACATCCTCCAGAAGTGCTTTTCCTATCAAGTTTACATCCTGCATAATCTGCATCTGTGTAGCCAATTAGTTCAAAACCAGAATCTTTAGGGTACCATAAACCAAGATTTGGTGTACCCTTAAGATATCAAAATATTCTTTTGACAGCTTTAAGATGAGATTCCTTGGGGTCAGCTTGATATCGTACACATAGACAAGTAGAAAACATGATATCAGGTCTACTGGCAGTTAAATAGAGTAAAAAACCAATCATTCCTCTATAAGTGGCTTGACATACTGACTTGCCAGATGAGTCTTTATGCAATTTGTCAGAGATGCTCATTGGTGTTTTCATTTCAGAACTCGTTTCAAAACCAAATTTCTTGACTAAATCATGAACATATTTACTTTGGTTTATAAAAATACCATCTTTCTTTTGTTCCACTTGTAGACCAAGGAAAAATGTAAGCTCTCCCATCATGCTCATTCGATATTCACTACACATGAGTTTTGAAAACCAAGTACACAACTTTTCATTTGTGGATCCAAATATGATGTCATCAACATATATTTGAACCAAAATGACATGACCATTTTCCTTTTTGATGAACAATGTTTTATCAATGGACCCTCTTTTAAAATCATTTTTAAGAAGAAAATCAGACAGGGTATCATACCATGCTCTAGGAGCTTGTTTGAGACCATATAAAGCTTTGTTTAATTTATAAACATGATCAGGAAAGTTTGGATCAACAAAACCTGGAGGTTGCTTGACATAGACTTCCTCCTGTAGATCCCCATTCAGAAATGCACTCTTCACATCCATTTGATACACCAAGAAATCTTTAAACGCTGCATATGCTAAGAATAGGCGAATTGCTTCTATTCTGGCCACTGGAGCAAATGTTTCATCGTAATCAATGCCCTCTTCTTGTTTGTAGCCTTGAGCAACCAGTCGTGCTTTATTTCTGATCACCACCCCATCTTTGTCAAATTTATTGCGAAAGATCCATTTCAGTCCAATGATGGTCTTGTACAGGGGACGTGGGACCTTTGTCCATACATTGTTTCTGATGAATTCTCCAAGCTCCTCTTGCATGCCATCAACCCAGTCTTCATCTAACAGAGCTTCCTCAACCTTCTTTGGTTCCATCAGACTCAAGAAATTTGTGTAGAAGCAAAAATTTGCTGTAGCATTCTTTCGTCTTGTTGTGACACCTTCAGTTAATGAACCAATGACTGACGAGATTGGATGCCCTCTGACAGTCTTGATGTTGCCAGAAACAGTCTCAGTGACTTCATCTGCTTGAGGCTGAGTATTGTCAGTCTGAGTAACTTGGAGCTGAGTGTGGTCAGACTGAGGGATGTCAGGCTAAGTTTCGCCAGTTTCATGTGACTCTGTATTTTCTATTTCTGGAACACTCTGGAGAGAGGATTCATCTGGGTCACTCTCAGATCCTTGGTTTATGGGAGAGTTTTCAGCAATCTGATCTTCAGTCTGAGAGTTAGCTTCAAAAGAGGTTACAAGTAATTCATCACAAAGTTGATTAATTGTAGCAATATCAGTCTGTGATGAGGATTCATCTTTGTCAGACTGAGTGGTGTCATCAAAAGTGACATTGATGCTTTCCTCTACCACTTTTCTTCTTTCATTGTAGACTCTGAATGCCTTGGCTATGCTTGAGTATCCAACGAACAGTCCTTCATCAGCTTTAGGAGACATCTTACATAACAAGTCCCTTTGATTTAGGATATAACATCTACTTCCAAAGATATGGAAATAATGAATAGAAGGGACCTTGTTATGATATAATTCATAAGCTGTCTTTCCATGTCTCTTTACGATAATGGACCTATTTTGAGTGAAGCAAGCAGTGTTCACAGCTTCAGCCCAGAATTTGATCTTCATGTTTCCATAGCATAGCATTGTTCTAGCAGCCTCAATTAATGTTCTGTTTCTTCTCTCTGCAACTCCATTCTGTTGAAGGGTTCGGACTGAGGCAAAGTTTTGAACTATGCCTAATTGAACACAGAAGTCTATTAAGACTGAGTTTTTGAACTCAGTTCCATGATCACTTCTCATTTGTCGAACAAGAGTGTTTTTCTGGCGCTGTTCTCTCTTGATCAGACTGATGATCTCTTCAGCTGCATCACTCTTAGCCCTTAAGAAGATAACCCAAGTAAATCAAGTAAATTCATCAACAATTACAAGGGTGTATTTCTTTCCTCCTTTACTCTCAATTCCAATTGGACCAAATAAGTCCATATGTAGCATAAATAATGGTTCATCAATTGAATGCAGCATCTTGGATGGAAATTGAGTCTTTGTTTGCTTTCCAAGCACACAAGCTGAGCAAACTTTGTCTTTGGTGTAGGTCAGTTCAGGGAGACCTCTAACCAATTTACTCTTGGACAAAGCATTAATATTTTTGAAGTTTAGATGAGATAACCTTCTATGCCACAGCCAGTTTAGTTCTTCTTTGGTTTCTGTGAACAAACATGTCTCAGCTTCATCATTTGCCGTGCTCAGATCCAGACAGAATACATCTCTTTCCCTCTTGGCGAGTAGTAATGGTTTGCCTTTGTCACTGTAGATTATTCCAGCTTGTTTCCTGAATCTGACTTCATGATCCTCATCAGTTATTTGACTCACACTGAGTAAGTTATGTTGTAGTCCTTCCACATATGCAACTCTCTTGAAAGTGACAGCTCCAGCATGAATCTTCCCATATCCACGTGTCATTGATACCCCGTTGTCACCATATCTCACTTGAGGCCCATCTTCTTCTTTATAGTCTTGTAGAAAAGACTTCATTCCAGTCATGTGTCTTGAGGCTCCACTATCTAGATACCATTTTGTAGAGTCCTGCACATGAAACTAGAAGATGTTAGTTACTTTTGGGTACCCACTTTAGAGTGGATCCATGAACTGGAGCAGGTTTAAGTTCAGGTTCAATCTTGCAGTCAGTTTTGGGACTGGTATAGTTCCATTTGTTTATTTCCTTCATGCAATTAACAGAATAGTGACCTATAACACCACAGTATTTACAAGGGGTGTCCTTGAGACTGACTCGAGATGGGACTGACTTAGTTTTAATGGGTTGCACAGATGTTGTCTTTAATGGAGAACTGTTTCTTTGCTTTTGAGGAGAAACTGACTTTGATGAAACTGACCTGGACTTTGATGAAACTGACTTATGTGAGACTGACCAATGTTTTGGTGAGACTGACTTTTGAAAATTAATTTTCTGTGGTCTAGACTGAGTCAGTTGTTTACAAAACACAGCTTAATGCCCCTTTTCACCACAATTGTAGCAAATTCTTTTAGGAGGAGTTTTGGGCCTGACTTGATTTGGTGATTTGTTCCTGACTAGAGTTTTGACTATATTGGTCAGTTCCAACAATTGATTTCCCAGTTTATCAATAGTTTTTGTTTCATGACTTTTATTCAGATTCTTGGGACTGAATGTATGTTAAATCTTAGATTTACTCACAGCCTTGGGCAATCTATTAGTTAGATGCACAGAAGCTTTTTCAGCTTGCACAGTTTGTTCAGTTTCAGACAAATTAACACAATCAGACTGAGAAGAAGATGAAGAATCACTTTTATTAGAAACTTTCGAAATTACAGGTTTTACAAAAGCATTTGACATCATTATTTTTTCTCCTTTCAAGTAAGTGAAAGTGTTTGGAAGAATTTCTGGTTTAAAAATAATTTTTTCTCTTTCAGCTTTTTCAGCTTCTTCTTCTTCTTCAGTCATATACTTCTTCAAACTGAATCCCTCCCCCAACACTGCTTGAACTTGTTTGGGTACCTGTCTACTCAAACAATCTTCATTTTTTAAGGATGATATGCACCATGATTTGCAAATTCTTTTATAATGCTCAGTTTCTTCTCTAAGTTTATGATTTTCTTTTGCAAGATCACTATAAGCTTCAGTCTGAGCATTTAAAAGTACTTTATAGCTTTCTAGTTCAACTATTTTATCATATTTAATTTTCAAATTATTATCAAGATCTTTGAATTTTTGTTTGATTTCAGCTTGTTCTTCTAAAGTGGTGGTTAAGTCAACAAAAATATACTCAAACATTTGAAGTTTTTGTTCATTTGTGTAAGAGTTGAAATTGTGTACCTTATACAGCTTTGACTTGTTCTAGTCTGAGTTATAGCTCAGTCTCTCAGCTTCCTTCAGATCCTTTTCAAACTGAGATGCAGATTTCTCAGCTTCAGTCACCTCTTCTGTAAGTGCCGTCAAACATTTGTCCACCACCTCTTCATCTTCATCAGATGATAGTTCCTCATCTAGCCATTCTTCAGCAAAGAATGCCTTTTGCTCAGTTTGAGGCTTCTGTGTGTTTGAACTGTTGCCTTTCTTGTATTTAAGATACTTCTGTCGATATCTTTGGGCCCTCTCAGCAACTTCATCCATATGTTCAGTCTGAGCATTCTTTACTTTACAGTCAGCAGCCATGTGACCATATTCATTGCATTTAAAGCATTTCACCTTTTTCAGATCAAAAGGTTTCTTTCCTTTGTAGCCTGTCTTCTGTTCAAGCTTCATTGTTAGTAGAGCAAGCTGACTTTTCAATTTCTTGACCTCAGTTTCATCATCTAATTCTGAGTCTGAGTGAGACTCAGATTCAGATGAGTCAGCTTTAGAATAAATTTCTTTATTCCTTCTACTGGTTGCAACTAATGCAGCTTCAGGATCCCTTGCAGTTCGTCTATTGTTAATCTTTTTCCTTTCTTGAGATTCCTCTAATTTAACAATAAACCAAAGAGTCCTGGCAGCTTGTAGGTGGACAGCTTCTCACTAACTACAAGAGATGTAATAACATATTCAAATTTGTTAGGTAAGATGTCAACAAATTTCTTACAGTGTTCATCATCTTCCTTTGTAACTCCTAGAGCTGACATATCATTCAGCATAATTTGAAAACGTGTGTTAACATCAGCCAAAGTCTCCTTTTCTTTCATATAGAAATTTTCATAATTTCTAATGAGACTGTTTAATCGTTGCTCTTTTACCACTGGAACACCTTCATAGGACACAACTAACGTGTCCTATAGTTCTTTTGCAGTTTTGCATCCAGCTATTTTTGAAAAGATTTGTTCAGACACTGCATTTCCTAAAATGCTTCTGGCTTTAGGATCAAGATTGTACAACAGCTTGTCTTGATCTGTCCATTGAGATTTGGTGGTTTGAACCCATCTAGCACGTTGAACTACTTTATCACCTTCCTTTACTTCATCGATGTGATTTCCAGGAATTATGGGTCCTTCAGTTATTATTCTTATCATTTCTTCATGAATTCCTGAGAGATGCCACTCAGCTTTAAGCTTCCAGTGGGCAAAATTGTGACCATTGAAAACAGGAATTCCTTTACCAGCCATTGCAGGTGAGTTTGAAGATGATGACATTGTTTTGAGATTTTAAGTATTGATCGTTTAAGATTTATAAATTTATTAAAATTTAAATCTTATTTGCTCTGATACCAGTTGTTAGGTCTCAATAAGATCTCAAACAATGGCTAATCAATCACAAATAAGTATTTAGACGTTAATTATTATTAATCGATTGATTACTCAGTTTCTTGTTTATTATCGCGGAATTATAATAACAAAGAATAAGTATAACACACAGTTATATTACTTCAAAAGGTGTAACGATTACAAAGTTCAAGCTCTCTATTTATACACAATAATAGTGAGCTTGATAAGTATGAATCTTAGAAAATCTTCTAAAAGGATAAAAGATTTTATCTAACTAACATACCAAAATTACTGCCCTACGTCTCTTCATGAGTCTGAGTAGTCAGCTTCAGTCACTCAGACTCAAGTCACTTAGACTCAGTCACTCAGACTCATATCACTCAGACTAAGACTTTAATTAACAGATTTATTAACTTGGGTTAAATCATTGTTTTTCCCAACACAATCACATATTCGTCTTTTTACCTACCGGGAAAAGGCAAGCACTTCTCATTGGGAAGCGACATCACTCGCGAGTAAAACAAATTGAAGGTTAACCAACAAAAGTGCCATCGGCACGATATGAAATATACATGAGATGCCAACATCTAGCTATGTCATCGGCATACAAAAGAACCATAGGTACTCAAATGAGTGTCATAGACACAATTCAGTATGATTACTCTTACGCACACTCAAGATGGTGTGACACAACATCCAAGATAACAGGTTAAAAATGTGTTATTGGCTTGATCACCCAATAAAACATTATTTTTCAAAGACACATTGGACATGGCCTCGGTCACAACTACTCAAGGCCACCTCAAGCGGCCAAGAAAGGCATGGCGAAAGAATCGCCGGAAGAGACAAAAGCTTGCCTGCTATCTCCTAGCTCCGGCCCTTAGGCTCCGGCGTCCGGACACAAGACTCCGGCGTCCGGACACTTGGCCCCAGCATCCGGACATTTCGTCCCGGCGTCCGGACACAAGGCTCCGGCGTCCGGACACTTGGCCCTTGGCCCCGTGTCCGGGAGATTTGGCCCCGGCACCGAGAATCAGGCCCCGTGTTTGGGAGATTTGGCCCCGGCACCCGGGCTTCGGCCCCGTGTCCGGGAGATAGGCCCCGTGTCCGAAAACCTGGCCCCGGCACCCGGGAGTTAGGCCCCGTGTCCGGGAGTTTGGCCCCGACGCCCTGGAATTAGGCCCCGTGTCCGGAAACCTGGCCCCGGCACCAAGGCTTTGGCCCCGGCACCCGGGAGTTAGGCCCCGTGTCCGGAGTTTGGCCCCGGCGCCCGGGAGCTAGGCCCCGTGTCCGAGAGATTTGGCCCCGGCACCCGGGCTTCGGCCCCGTGTCTGGGAGAAAGGCCCCGTGTCCGGAGATTTGGCCCCGGCACCCGGGCTCCGGCCCCGTATCCGGGAGGCTTGCCTCAGCGCCCGACACTCGTGACCCGGCGTCCGGAGCTCGTGACCCGGCATCCGGCACTCGTGTCCCAGCGTTCGGCACTCGTACACCAGGACCCGTCATCCGACACCAGGCTGTCAGTTATGTCCCGAGACGTTTGGTGTCCGACACTCACACTCTCGGTCCGACACTCCGGAACCTATACTTATACTTTACATCTAGTAAGTATAGTATTCCTCAAAACCAACACTAATGCCTTGGGATGCCTCTCGTAGTATAATGCTCCTGACATCCTACCGGTCAGACACTCAAGCCTAATCCTTGAGTGTAACCGTCAGAGCATTAATAAAGTTATATAATGATATAGACGTTAATACCCGTTGGAATCCTATTGATGAGCCATAAATGGTCATCATTGCCATACGTTGTTGATGCCTGGTAGTGTTGGGTATAAATACTCAACACTTCAAGTTTTGGACACATCTTCTCCACTCTCATGCTTGCACACAGTATCTCTTGACCGGAATACCTATACACTTCCCGCAGTAAACATATTCCGATCATCTTTCTCCAACCAGCCACTTGACCACCTTAGGCTCGCCAAGAGCTTGATAGGTTCGCACTGCTAAGCAGGAGGTCAAGGGGTTGAATCCCAAACACCCAAGTTACTGAGCCTGTCAATCCTTGCTCTAACAATAGATAGATATATATATATATATATATATATATATATATATATATAGATTGAGGTTTAAAAGGGATCCCTAATTCTTTAGAGATCCAGGGATCCCTTCCTAACTGTGACAACCGTCTAAACTAAGGTCGAGAACGCTAACTTATAACTTCTAAGTGTTTATTTTATTCCCGATATAACTAACTTTATGTGTTACGTGGTTACGTAGACATAACTCTTTAAGCTAAGCTCGATGTAACTCACACAAAACTTTAAACGTAGGTTTACGTTATTTAAACTTTTAACGTGTGTCTCGGAATCGGAATCGGAAAGTGAATCATTAAATGAATCCTAATACCAAGAAAGCACTTAATGAACTTGCCTAAGTTCATCTCAAAACAAATCGTAAACTTTCAACTAGCGAAGATGCTTAACGATAAATCAAACGAAAAACTAAAAAAGGCAAGTTCTGGCCTCCAGCGCGTCGCGATGAGCCTAGTGTGCCGCGGTGGAGGGCGCAGACAGCCAAATTTTTAAATGTTGTGACTCACCTCTAAACGTGTCAAACTTGAAGACACCTGTCTTTGCATGTCTGATAACTCTCTTTAGACCAGTACTTCATTCCCTAACACCCCATTTCAAGACTTTATCTTATTAAAACATTACACACACACACTTACACACCCTCTCTCTAGCTACATATACTCTCAACTAAACTCTCTCAAACCATCAAAAATTACAGCCAACAACAGAGCAAAATCACCATACATAGTCCATAAAAATCGTTCTAAAAATCAAAGGAAGAAAGAAGTGTCCATTTATTTGGGTTACATAAAGGATTTTCTACATTTTGAAGCTTAATCTCCAACAAATCACCATCAAAGCAATTCATTCCGGTAAAAACTCTTTAATCTACTGTTATTACTCATAAAACTTGTTGCATGTAAGATCAAACACCTAAGAATATGATTTTGAAGCTTTTAACCCATTTACATGACAAAACGGGTTTTTATAAAATGGATGTTTAGATCTTTGTTTTTGTTGTTAAAAATCCAACATAAACTGTTATATTATAGGGTTTTAATGTTTTCATCTATTGCATGTCGAAATCTACCTTCAAAATAACAAATTTCATCAAAAACGATTTTTGGGAAAAAGTTCTGTCTCACGACCGCGCCACGGTGCCCCCACCGCGAGGCGGTCGACGTGCAGACATGTCACAAAAATCTGTTATTTCGTCTAAATTGCGACCTTGAGCTCGTTGTTTGAAAACCTGAATAGATGAAACTATAATGACCTAAAACTTGGGTATAAAGTGACTCATTTAACTTGTAAACATATTATTACGATAGTATGAACTAATAAATAATGTACTTACGCCAAAACTTGGTATAGAATAGGATTTCGGTGATTCCGAGTACCTTCCGAGCTTTTCCGAACACACTACGATCTTCGCAAACAGTGAGTTACAAACCCCTACTTTTTAAACGCTTTTAATACTTTTTGGGGTGAAATGCGAGTCTTAGGCTTAAACATATATTTAAGCTGAAAAACGCTTTATTACTTGAATGCTAAACGAAAACGATTTGATACTCAATGCTATTACGAAAACACTTGTATACTTTGAATGCTATTATGAAACAATTTGATATCTTGAATACTTTTATGGAAGACTATTTTGCCGGCATTGTTGATGGTTTTTCCAACAATGCCGAGAATACGAAAGCTACACTTGCCAATGACTAAAACTCTCGATCGTCATGTTGCGGACTTTGTACAACATGGACGTGAGAAACCATTAAAACTCCCGACACTACCAAGGACATTAGTTGCTATTAATCCCTTTGGAAAGGACCGTTAGTAGATATGGATAGCGCTATTAGGGTAAATTGACCCTCACCACAACGACTTATAACGATGGTGCATAAGACTAATAGGGTAGGCTATAGGCTTAGCAACGATCATTGGGCAATACTAGGATTGTCACATAGTCGCGCTATGTGGTCAATGCCTACAAACACAATTACTACACTTTACATATGTTTATATGAAGACTAATTGAACACTACTACTCTATGCATGGTTATGCGACACTATTTGAAAACTATACTTTACGCCATCTTTACGTGCGTTGAAACCCGTATGCTATTACTTAAACTTTGTAGCTCACTAACTACGCCTCCCGTAGTTAACACTTGACTCGTATTTTCAGGTAACGAGTAAGCTAGCGATGATGACTTTATGCTTGGGCGGATGACTTCAAGAACGGGATGGGTTTGGGTGGTTTGGTTATGAACACCCTATTTTGAATTCGGATATGTGATCGATATTTTAAAACAATTATGTAAACTTTGATGTAACTTTTATTTAATATAATTTGGCGTTTATCTATATCTTGCTATCGAATGCTACTGCTCTTGACATCCTGTGTTTCCGCTTTAGCGGGGTGTGACACTAACCACCCATTTTTCCTTATATCTTTGTTCTTTTTTTTTAACTTTTTTTTTAAATTTTTTTTTCACTTTTTTCTTTTACCTTTTTATTTACTTTTTTATTTTTTTATTTTTTTTCTTTCGAAAATCACATTTGATTTTCACATGTGATTTTCAATCTACAAATCTTTTATGGGTAAAATCACGTTTGATTTTAAAAAATTATTGATTATTTTTTACCCAAATCACATGTGATTTTTAACCTACAAACTATTTTGCTTATAAAATCACATGTGATTTTCGAGAAACAATTTTTTCAAGTGTGACTTTAAAATTTATAAATTTTGGTTTTTGAAAATCACATCTGATTTTCGACAAAAAAAAAAATTCACGTGTGATTTTAAAATTTATAAATTTTGGTTTTTGAAAATCACATGTGATTTCATTTTTTTACATAAAAATCACATGTGATTTTGAAAAAAAAAAAAAAAAAAAGTTAAGTAAAACATACCAAAAAAAAAAAAAAAAAAAAAAAAAACCGAATTAAAAAATGAAAAAAAAAAAATATTAAGGGAAAAATGTATAGCTAGGAAGTGGATCCATTGATCTTTAGAGAATTGGAGATCTCTTTTGAACCTCACCATATATATATATATATATATATATATATATATATATATATATATATATATATATATATATATAATCTTTTTATTTTATATAAAAACAAAATTAATGTGTATTTTTGCGTAAGCACCTATAAATACATCACTTGTCATTCGATTTTTATCATCTCTTCTTTTTTTTTTTCTGAATTCCTAACCATGTCTCTTTCAAATGATAACTAGGTCACTAATGCTGTTGTGTATGACAATGTTCATGACATCAATGGTACTAAAGATGCATGGACAATTAAGGTGAAGACTATTTTGCTTTGAAAGCAAACGTTTAAAAACATTCCAAGACAAGTATTGTCCATGGATATGATTGTCATGGACGAGTAGGTATGATGTATTCACTCACTTTTGAATATTAATTATTTCTACATTTTTAGTTTGTAAATATTATTTTCAATCGTAATATGTAATTTTAATCTTTGTACGTTCTTTTCTAGGGCAACAAAATCCAGGCAACGGTAAAAAGAAGTCTACTTTCGGAGTTTGAATCCCTTTGCAAAGAAGGCTGTATAAGGGAGATTTCTAACTTTTGTATAGCTTGTAACTCCGGGAACTATATGTTGGTCAAACACGACAGCAAGATCAATTTCTTTAAGTCAACTAAGGCGCGTGTTTTAAGTGATTTTGTTCCCGCCAAAGCAGTTCAAGAATACGAATTCCCCGCTATAGTTGATTTGAAGCAGAGAATTTTATTAAGCGCCTGGCATTTGGTAACCTTTTATTTCTTTTGATTTTGATATAAATTTGTATTTCCCATTTTTAATGATATAAATAACAAAGAATACAAATTTAATGTTTGTTCCACATGTCACTTCTCAATCATATATTGTTTGTTCTCGATCATATGTTTGTGAAGTAGTGGACAACCATCCCATCCTAGTAAAATATGAATATGACAGGGAAACTCGTGTAATGAATATGCTGATTGAACATCTCAACTATGATAAAATGTTTATTTTACATAGTTGAAAATCAATCGTCTACTGCACCGGTCATCATGTTGATTCGTAATGCAAAACTAAAAGAATGGCAAGGTAAACTTAAAAAAATAATGTAACTCATCACTTATTCATGTTTATTTTGTTTTGTTTTCATATCTATATTCTATATTGTTGTAACATTTTCGATTACTTGGTGATGTTATTTCACGAACGCTTCAGGTGTCAAATTGTATGTTTGGCACTAAAGTGTATATCAACGATCCTAATGTGCAACCTATCACATTTTTTAAAGAAAGGTATTTATATAGTTTGTATATTCGTTACTAGTAAATAATTATTTTAGTATGGATATGTATCTTTTTATATTGCTGATTGTTTTGATAACTTTCAATTTAGTATGCTTGCTAATGATGACGGTGATTCATCTTCCGTTAGACTCACCCCGCTAAACGCGAAAATGGTAGTCCACAAAGAAGAAGATTACTATCTCGGTTTTATAATTAGGAACATTGAAGACATTCCCGAGATCAAGAAACCGGTTTATATTTAAATTACTTTTTTTTTTAAATAATTTTTTCAACTAGTAAATTTTATGTCTTTCGTTTAAACTTAGTATTTGATATCGTCAAAATAGTAGTTATATTTATTCCGATATCCCCGTTGTTTTAACTCGTTTTTATCACATTTATATATTATGTGCTATGTAATCGTTTGTTAAGTGTGATAGATTGATAAACAGGTGAGCTTGCTAAAAAAATTGGAAAACGTTCAGAAAACAAGAAGATTTGCCCACTGTGAGAGCATACGGCGTATGTAGACAATAGACATACGCCGAATAGATGGTTTTCAAAAAAATTGAAGTAATTGCGTTAACATACGCCGTATGAGTAAATAAGGACATACGGCGTATTCCTTCCGCAAAAGATCTAGAAGTTTTCAAGACTACATACGACATATGTTCATTTAAAATATACGCCGTACATCCGATCAGAACTCGAAATTTACTATAAAAGCAAACCTAAAAACGGATTTAGATATTCTCATTCTGCCGATCGAGTTCTAGGGTTTGAGAAGGAGTTTTCTGCTGCTAGGAGGTTGAAGACACTTAATCTTGGAGATCAAGAACGTTTGGAGTATAGATCATTGGTTTGCACATTATTTATATAATGAACATGTTGAAAGACATTAAATCTTTGTTTACTATGAATTTTATTGCAATTATGGACAAATAATCTCTGTGTTTGCTTAGATACTTTGAACTAATGTTTTAAACACATCTCAATTTACGCTTATAGTTGATTTGTTGGATAGTTTGCATGTTTACTTAGTTAATTACACATCTTAATGCTTATAATGATTAATCTATTGCTAAGTAAAACTGGGTATCGTAGATCTACGAATTAATGTTACTTGAATCGTTGTTAGGAATTAAATTATTGAATAAAGCGGTTAATAACATTGACTAAAGGTGGAAGTAGCCCCAGGGTTAGACAAATTATTAACAAAACATTAAGGTAGCTAAAGAATTAGTGTAAATAACTTTTTACATGATATTCAATATTAGTAAATCATACAAACTAGTTGAAGAACTTTATGCAGGAAATTGGAAAAAGAATATTTGATAGTTTTTATACTTATTGATCATCAAGCATAATTTACATTAGAAATCACCAACAGATTAAGTATAGACGTTGCATTAATTGAGATGTAGGTAAATGTTAGGAATAAAGATATAAGTGAATACGTTTTTCTCATATTTGATTTAAACCCTTCAACCGTTCGTTTTTCATCATTTAATCTTTAATTGTCCAGTTTTACTTTTCAAATTACGTTTTAAAGTTATAAAAATCATTTTAAATACGTTCATACGGAACTCAAACGTAATAAGTAGTTTAAATTAAATAATCGTAGTTTCACTTTACTCCCCTTGTGTTCGATACTCGTACTTATCGTGGTTATACTACTACACGCAAAAGGTGCACTTTCTTATTGTGTTAAGTAGTTAGCATTCGATAAATACATTTTGTTGGGAATAAACTGATGAAAATTAGTTAAGTTTGATCACTACTGCATTGTTACCAATGCTTAACTACTGCCCAGTTACTACTGCAAGTGTATTGGTTACTACTGCAAGAGTAATAGTTTCTACTGTTCAAGCTTATTACTACTTCCCGTAAAGAGTTACTACTGCAGGAAGAGTTTAGAAGAAAAAGATAACTTTAGAATAGATTTGTAATTATCGTTTCCTTAATTGTAGTTACTTTACAATTGTAATTGTTAAGTCGTTTCCTAGAATTGTTAGGTTTAGCCTCAAGGTCTATATATACATAGATTCTTGTATTAAGAAAAACACGTGTATTGATCGTTCATTAAAGATTAATACATTGAAGCTTGTTGGTGATATTCGTTATTGTTATCGTTATTCTTCATATAAACAATATTCGTTTGATCACAAAACTTGTAATATCAAAGTGTTTAAATCCGTTGCTAAACTTCTTTGATAGATCAAGATCTTTTAATAAACAGTGTGGTTGTGTTTACATAACCTAATCGATCCTGACAAGTGGTATTTGAGCACAAGAGGTGCTCAAGATATACAGATCTACAAGTTTTTGTTGAATCCTCAACAAGAAACAAAATACTATCAATCATGACTGATGTGGTGGTAAACAAAGTTCTAGTTTTAAACAGAAACGATTTTGATCTTTGGAAGTTAAGGATCAAACAACACATACTGCTTTCTGACTATGCAGTATGGGATGTGATTGTGAATGGGAACAAACAAGTCATCACTTTGTCTGCTGATTGAACATCTGGAGTTGTTCATCCTCCAACTACAGATCAAGAAAGAAGAGAAAAACAGACTAAAATCAAATCTCTAAGTATTCTTTTAATTGCTATTCCTAATGAATATCAATCACAGTTTGAAGAATATGGGGATGCTAAGTCTCTTTGGGCAGCTCTTGAAAAGAGATTCAGTGGAAAAAAGATTACAAAGAAGAACAAAAAGGCTCTTCTCAAACAGGAGTATGAAAACTTCAAAGCTATTAAAGATGAAAGAATGTCTTTGACATTTGACAGATACAAGAAGTTGACAGGATAGTTGAGCAGTGCTGGAGTTAAGATAGACAAAGATGACTTGAATAGGAAGTTTCTCAGGTCTCTGGGAGATGAATGGACTATTTACACAGTGTCATACAAACACGGTGATTTACTAGAAGAGATGGAATTGGATGACTTGTACAATGACATGAGGGTATTCGAAGCTGAAGTTGAAACTAAGAAGACTATCAACAGTAACAGCAGTACTAACAATTTTAATACTGCACTGGTTACACAAATTGGTTCATCTCAGACAGACAACATAGAAGATTTTTCTTTTGAAGCCTTTCTGTCACTAAGTGCATGATCAGGACTAACCAGTGAGGACCTAATACAGATTCATCAAGATGATCTTGAAGAGATGGATCTTAAATGGAAACTGGCTATGTTATCAGTTAGAGCAAGAAAATTTGTGAATAGAACTAGGGGAGGATTTACTCCAAGAGGCAATGATAGAGTTGGGTTTTACAAAAGCAAAGTCAAGTGCTATGGATGCAGTGAACTGGGACACTTTGCAAGAGAATGCAAAAACAAATCAAACTCCAACAATTCAAGGAACACCCAAGAAAGTACATCAACAGCCCTTGTTAGACAAGATGTCTTTGGATATGATTGGAATGATATGTGGTGTGTATTTTCTAACGTAAAATTATGTATAGTTAAGACAAGGATATTACTAAAGTAGACTATCACACAATACAGGCACTGTACCTGATCGTATAGTAGTGTAGATCTAGTAACTCCGGATCGAACTCAGGGAACGTGTATTTGTATTCGTTATTCTAAATTATTTAATTAAACTAATGAAAGCAATTAAATAAGGGGGACGTTTTAGTTCTGTGAGAACATATTTTAGGAAAATTACTAACTAAAGTAAAATAGCAATTAATTTAACTAAACGGAATTGCGGATGAAAAGATGTTAAGAAAAGTTATTAAGATGTGATCAGATATTAAAAAACAGTGATTACTTGGATATTACGTTTAACTTGAATTATGGATAATTTCGAATATGTATGACTGGTTTAACTGTGATTCCTATTATAACTAGACTTCCTATTAGGGTTATCTAATCCTACAAAGTCAGGAAAAGATCATACGAATGATCGTACATCAAGAATTATCTTAGACTATCCACCCTAATTTGTGCTTTAAAATCACTATTATTAACAATTTAATCTGTCGACTACGAATTAACAAAAGTCTCAACTATTCAATTATGATATAATTGTCATGTTCGTTTAAATTATTAGGTTACTAGTGTTCTTAGCCTATCTCAATTAAGTCTCAAGCTACAATTATCTAACGAGCTATATAATTGTAAATAACTAATCAACTATATGAACGCTAGTTATGATATATGTTTATCAATCATGCTAAGTAGTTAACCTAACACCTTTAAATAAACATGGATTGCGATTAAACGTTAATAATAAAGTAAAAACCAATTAGTTCAAACATAAAACTTAATTATCCATAGATCCAAGCTCAACAATCCAAGTAGTCACTTTTAAGAGCTTACCTCATGTTGGATTGTGAGAAAATAGCATAAGATTCAATAAAAAAAACATTGTATCAAGAAAATTAAGATAAAAGTACAAACCAACTTAAACAAACTTCAAACGGAATTAATTTGCTTTAAACATGGCTTCCAACGTGATCGAATGCTCCCACACTTCTCCTTGCAGCTCTTCTGGTCGAAAGATGGATGAAAAACTGGCCAAAAGTGATTCTAATTCGTAACCTAGAAGCTCCTTAAATAGAAAATCTGGCCGACCCTTTTCAGCCGGCGGCTGGCTGATTTCAGTCGGCGGCTGGATACGCGGGTAGAAAACTTGCTTCCGCAGAACGTTACGAACATTCTGGAACTTTATGATTCAGCCGCCGGCTAAGTAAATCCAGCCGCCGACTGTTTCTTCATATTTTCACCATTCTTGCTTATTTTTATCCGTTTTGAGACGGTTTCAGCTCCTTTTTTCTCCATGATCCAAGTTTAACTCCAATCTGCATTTCTAAATGAAAACACTACCAAATCATAACAAAAATGCCGAAAACTAGAGTATAAATGAGAAATATGATTAATAAAATGTCGATTATTTTAAGCATATCAATATGGCGGAAAAAACCACTCAAAACAGAGCTCTTATGGCATATGTAGTCTCAACTGAGGATTCATCTTCCATTACTGATGATGTTTTTGGGTATGATTGGAGTGCTATTGCAGAAGAATTTACTCGGAACAGAACACTGATGACTAATGCATCATCCACCAAGGACACTGCATCATCTTCTCTCTCAACTGAGGTAAATTCTAAACTATGTTCCCCTGAATGTAAAGATGTCATGCTTAAATACATAAAATCATAATCAAATTATATGTGACACCATTAAAACATTAGAAGAACAAAGAAGATCAGCCTCTAGGGGAACTGAAAATTTAGAATCTCAAGTAAAATCTTACAAAGCTAATGAATTAAGCTATCAAGATAAAATAAAATTTGTAGAATGTCAAAGGGATGACTTGCTAGTGAAATTAAAGGAAGCTAGGGAAGAAATTTAAAGAATTAATGAGGAAAAAGATATAGTTGAACTGAATGTAGGGAAGTTAGAGTATGCCTCACAGTCTGTAAATAACCTTATTCAAAAACAAATTATTGGAAAAGCAAAATCAGGAATAGGTTATAAAGAAGTTGCCCCACCATTCAATCAAAATTATATCCCTCCATCCTTAGACAAACCTAGGATTCCAATTTCCCAGACACCACCAGCAGAATCATTCAAAATTGATCCAATCAATTCTGAAGAAGTTCTGATTGAGGACTTAGTTGAAGAGAGTAAACTAAAAATTGTAAAAAATAATGATATTCCTCTAGAAAATCATATTATCACAATTGAAGGAGTTACTCAACCTAATTCACAAAGTCTAGTGTCAATGATGCCAACTCAGCAAATTAAGAAAGACAATCAATGTGCATGTAGTTGTTGTCAAAATTCAAAAGATCTAAAAGAAAAAAACTGGATACATATAGATGCTAGAGGAAATCAGAGAAATTGGAATCAGTTAAAATCACAGAAACAACAAGTTCAAATTTTTAAAAGACGAGTAAAAGTTTGTTACATCTGTGGAAAAGATAATCATTATGCCAAAATTTGTTTTTATAACCCTGAAAATCAAAAGAAAATGCTACAAAAGAACCATAGAGGGATGGGGTACAAAAGAAAGGCTGAATCATCTAAAAAATATGGAATATATGCTAAACCAATCTCTGTCAAAACAAGTGAAAAGTCCAAACCATTTGTTATTAACAAATCAGGAAGAAAATCAAACATACACAGTAATAACAGAGTTGATACTGCAAAATATGACTCTGTTAATAATGCACAGGGTAAAAGGAGCATCAGAAAATATCAAAAAGAACATTTTTTTAAACACAGTAGTAACATAATTAATGCTGCAAAACATAATTCTGTTAATACTGCATCTGTTAATGCTGCAAAACATAATTCTGTTAATATTGCATCTGTTAATGCTGCAAAACATAATTATGTTAATAATGCATCTGTTAATGTTGCAAAACATAATCATGTTAATACTGCACCTGCTAAAACTGCAATAACAACTAAAACGGTTTGGAGACCAAAAGGAAAAGTAACCCAACCTTCAAAACAAACTGGTTTTGAAAACTTAATTCTAAAGAAGGTGAGTTACTTTGATGAGATGGGTAAACCCACGAAAACTTTGGCTTGGGTTCCCAAAAGGAACTAATCTTTTCATTATGTGCAGGAACAACCAATAAAAAGGCAAGAAAGCAGTTGGCATCTAGATAGTGTCTGTTCCAGGCACATGACAGACAACATATCATGTCTTCAAAATTTTGAAAAATACAATGGAGGATATGTTGCTTTTGGTGGAAATCCAAAAGGAGGAAAGATTACAGGGAAAGGAACAGTGAGCAATGGGAAGATTAGCTTCAAAGATGTATTTTATGTTCAATAGTTGCAGTACAACTTGTTAAGTGTGTCACATGTGTGTGACAAGAAGAATAAAACAATCTTCACATATAATGAATTCTTAATAATGGAACCTGGGTATGTGATTGATGAGAGCAAAGTACTATTGAGAACTCCAAGAAAGGTCAATGTATACTACTTTGATTTATCAAATATTTCTCTAACTGGAGAAGTAAATTGCTTTGTTTCAAGAGCAACATTTGATGAATCAACACTATGGCACATGAGGATGAGTCATATGAACTTTAAGAACATCAATCAACTGGTCAAATCCAATCTAGTAAGAGGTCTTCCCAACTAACAATACTCTTGTGAAGACAACTGTGTAGCATGTCTTAAAAGGAAAACAACACAAATCCTCTCACAAATCCAAGGAAGTGAACGCCATTACTACTCCTTTACATTTACTGCATATGGATTTGTTTGGTCCTACAAATGTAAGGAGTATAGCAAAGAAGTCTTACTGTCTAGTAAGCACTGATGATTTCACAAGATATACATGGGTGTACTTTCTAGCAACCAAAGATGAGATAAGTCAAATTCTCATCTCTTTCATCACCAAGGTAGAAAATCAAATCAATCTGAAAGTAAAGAAGATCATGTGTGACAATGGAACTGAATTTATGAATAGTATGATGAATACCTTCTGTGACACAAAAGGGATTGAAACACAATTTAGTTCTTCAAGAACTCCACAACAAAATTGGAGTTGCTGAAAGAAGGAACAAAACTTTAATTGAAGCTGCAAGGAGTATGTTAGCTGATTCAAATCTGCCTATCTTCTTTTGGGCAGAAGCTGTTAATATTATATGCTATGTGCAAAATAGGGTGCTACTTGTGAAATCTTAAAACAAGACTCCTTATGAACTGTTGCACAACAGACAACCTTTATTAGCTTCTTAAAAACTTTTGGGTGTCCATGTACTGTTCTAAACTAAAAGGATTATCTTGGGAAATTGGAGAACAAGGATGATGTTGGATACTTTGTTAGATATTCCTCACAAAGTAAAGCTTATAGTTACAATCATAGGAACAGTATCATTGAAGAGAGTGAAAATGTCTCATTTAATGAGAACACTCCAAACACACAAGGAAAAGGACCAAACTGGTTGTTTGATATTGATACTTTAACAAGATCTTTGGATTATGGATATGAGTTCAAACAATACTCCAAAGTCAATGATGTAGTTGATTCAAAAAGATATTCAAGAATTCAAGAAGATCATGTTAGGAGTTTTAGGGTTACTGTTGTTCACTCTAAACAGAATGATGCCTCAATTATCACAGCCACTATGGAAGGAAGAAAGATAATTGTGACTGAAGCAACTCTTAGAACTCATCTTCAACTTCAGGATGAAGAAGGTAAACCACGCTTCCCACTCAAACTCTCTTTGAAAACTTTCAGAGAATGGTATATGAAGGACAACTTACTACAACTTCTTTTCAAAAATCAATGTAGTCTCCTCAATGGAAATTTTTAATGCATACTTGCAACAATCCATTTCTCAAAAAAGAACTGGTTGGAATGAAGTTGGTAGTTCTTTGGCTACTACCATGGTCTGTCTTGCAACAAACCAACTTTTGAATTTTTGAAAACTAATTTTTGATGGTATGTTGTAGAACTTGGCTCATCCTGATAATTTTTTTTTGATGTATCCAAGGTTTCTACAACTTATACTTAACTGTGACATTAAGGATCTTTCTAAATCCAAATCTGTTTTTACTCCTAAATCTCATGGAAGAAAAGTTTTTGTAAATATGAAAAGAGTAAATAAAGGTTTTTCTTTACATGTTACACCAATATTCTCTACAATGATGGTGGTAACACCTTCTTCAGGTGAGAGACAGAGTGCTCAACTTCTGTCTCAACCCACACCTGCTACCTTTTCTCCTGTGAGTACATCAACAGTTCCAACTGTCACTCCATCTGTGACTACACCATCCAATCTATTTGCTTCTCAATCTAAACCACAACCTCCAGTTGTTTTTCAATTCAAAAGAAAGACGAAGAGAACTCCTCCTTCTCTTATGTCTACACCTACCCTTAAACCTTCACTTGAAAGCACCTTACCTGAACAAACTTCAGGTGAGACTTTACTTTGGGAACACAGTGAGCTCTTTCCTAGGCTCCAGGAGGTGGTCTTTAAGGAGGGGATGACCATGATGGAAGGGCTCATACTACTGTTGCATCACCTAGTGGTGCACAGGACATTTTGACAGGCTTTAAGCCCAACCATTGGAAACACTATCTGATGATGCTTCTTTTGAGGTAGCATTGGAAGGTGGATCCAGGTGCCAAGAAACCATGGGAGAGGGTGATGCTTCTGCTAGGCAGGAGGCTCCTTCTAATGTTCATTCTTATGATATTTCCAACTGTTGGTACTCAACAAAAAATAGGTGAGGATAGTTGTGAGCATACCAATTGATGGATACGTGCCTTAAGTTTACAGAAAATGGGGATAAAATGGCTGATGAGCTTGCTGTCCTCAAGAAGTTGGTGCTTAAGCTGGTGCAGAAACAAAAACATTTAAACTTTCAGCTTAAGAAAAAGAAGACTGTGATGAAGGATGCTGGTACCTCTCTATGGATGCTGGTACCCCTCTAGCTCTTCAAGTTCTTCTTCATCTATGGATGATTACAAAAAGGGGGAGAATATAGAGATAGCTGACTCTGAAAAGGTGCAAAGAACACATACAGTTAACACTATAACCTTAGAAGATTATGGGGTTAGTACTGCAGAACCAGTGGTTAGAACTGCAGAACCTGTTTCAGCTGCTTAGACTCATGAAGAAGAAGAAAGCTATATAAATATTGTACTGAAGCATTATGAGGATATATTTGAACAGTTGGAGGCAAAAGATAAAGAAAAAGAGATTATTATTCAAGATCAAGAAACTGAAATGCCTCAAAGAAATATAGTTGTTACTATTGCAGTTGAGCGGGAGCAGCTAGAGAAAGAGAAAGAAGGTAATGAGGAAGCTACTACTGCAGTTAAGGGGGAGCAAAGGAAATAAGCTGATTAGGTTATTACTGCTGTTACTACTGCTGTTGTCGATAAAGTTGTTACTACTGCAGAAACTGAAGCTCCTAAAGTTACTACGGAACTCAAACGTAACCCCCCTATTTTTGTCGTTATAATCAGTAATAAGTAGTTTAAATTAAATAATCGTAGTTTCACTTCGCTCCCCTTGTGTTCGATACTCGTACTTATCGTGGCTATACTACTACACGCAAAAGGTGCACTTGCCTATTGTGTTAAGTAGTTAGCATTTGATAGATACATTTTGTTGGGAATAAGCTGATGAAAATTAGTTAAGTTTGATTGCTACTGCATGGTTACTTCTGCTTAACTACTGCCCAGTTACTACTGCAAGTGTATTGGTTACTACTGCAAAAGTAATGGTTTTTACTGCTCAAGCTTATTACTACTGTCCGTAAAGGGTTACTACTGCAGGAAGAGTTTAGAAGAAAAAGATAATTTTAGAATAGATTTGTAATTATCTTTTCCTTAATTGTCGTTACTTTACAATTGTAATTGTTAAGTCGTTTCCTAGAATTGCTAGGTTTAGCCTCAAGGTCTATATATACATAGATCCATGTATTAAGAAAAACACGTGTATTAATCATTCATTAAAGATTAATACATTGAGACTTGTTGGTGATATCCGTTATTGTTATTGTTATTCTTCATATAAACAATATTCGTTTAATTACAAAACTTGTAATATCAAAGTGTTTAAATCCGTTGCTAAACTTCTTTGATAGATCAAGATCTTTTACTATATAGTGTGGTTGTGTTTACATAACCTAATCGATCTTGACACATTTTTACAAATAAAAAGACTTACGTAAAATAACACATCAAGTTTTTGGCCCCGCTTCCGGGGAGCGGTTTTAACTAACGATTGTTTGTTTAAATTATTTGTTATTAAACTTTGTGTTTTTATCAGTTTTAATATATTTGGTAAATATTCTTGATTTATTTACTGCATAAAATCGAGAAAAGTAAAAATTCAGCGAACAGGTCTAGCATACAGCGTATACCTGAAAAGAGACATACGCCATATACTTGCTAGGTCACATACGGTGTATGTGCTCGCTGAACAATTTTATTTTTCGTTTGATTTGTTTAGGTTTATATTTTGCGTTTATTTATTAATAACTGTTCCACTGATCGTAACTTGTTTCTTTTCAGGGTATTGCATGACCAGGAGATCTAATCCCGATCTTGTTGCACCTTCCAAAGATCCAAAAAGAGAATTCAGAGGCAGGGGGAGACTATTTTCTGCACCACCAAACTCACCGATTAACAGTCCTTTTCCAGAAGCGGATTTTGATATATATCAGAACACGGTATTCAACACGTACACTTATTCACCAGACTAGTCCTCAGTAGTGAGAACGATTACGAGTTGAGACCTCATTTAGAGCATCACTTTAAATTAGACAGTTCAGACAGTTCAGACGATTCAGGGATTCCGATGGCAAGAGATATTAACACCATGACAATGGAGGAATACACGAGCATGACTCGTGAAAATGTTGGTCCGGGAGTAGTCCGACCAGCAATAGCTAGAGGGGTTGAGTTTGAACTCAAGGGGCAGTTCATTAAGGAGCTTAGAGACACACCTTTCGGAGGAGAAGCAAATGAAGATGCCAACGATCATGTGGAGAAGGTTGTAGACACTTCCGATCTATTCAACATTCCGGATGTTACCAAAGATCAGGTGATGCTTTGGGTCTTTCCCATGACACTTCATGGAGCCGCTAAGTGATGGTTGAAGAAAGATCTAGCTAGGAGCATCACCACTTGGGAGGATTTGAAACTTAAATTTCTTAAGATGTATTGCCACCCACCAAGACTAATAAGATGATTGATGACATTAGGAATTTTGAGCAGGATGGGGATGAATCACTATACCAGGCTTGGGAGAGATACAAACGATTTGAATAATCAACAGATCACAAATATTTTCTATGAAGGTATTGATAGGAAGACACAACACCATCTTGATTCTCAGGGACCAATTCCTAATAAAAACCGTACTGAAGCTAATGATGCGATTGAGTCTATGGTGAAACACTCATAGTTATGGAATGCTGGTACTAATGGAAGGAGAAGAGCCATAGATGGTTCAGATGGATTGGCAGCTCTAACTGCTAAGTTAGACAACTTGGGGCGTGATATCAAGAAGGTGAACGAGAAGGTACATGCCATTCGAGTGGGATGTAAGATTTGCAACGGGTTTCACTTAGCTAAAGATTGCCCCGAAAAATACATGGTGCCCGACCGAAATGAAGAAGGGTACAATGGAGACTACCATCCAGGGGACACTATCGGCGACCCAACAACTTTAGAAGACCATTTCAAGGGAATAATCAAGGAAATTCTGGAAATTTTCGTCAAGGAGGAACAAGGTACTATAGGAATAATGACCAAAAGCAAGGAGAGACCGAGAAAAAGATGAGTGTTGATGATCAATTGGCAAAATTTATAGAGGCTTCTAACCAACGGATGGGGAAAGCTGAGAAGTCGATGAAAAAGATGTCCTCAATGACCGAATCTGCTATTCGGAATCAATCGACATCTCTAAAGCAAAGTGCAAGTCAAGTTGGTCAAATGGTGAAAGTTCTTCAAGACCGTTTTCCAGGATCGCTACTGAGCTTCACAGAAACAAATCCTAGAGATCAAGTGAAGGCGATCACCACTCGAAGCGGTAAAGAACTAAACCCTCCTATTACTTCTGTTACTAATGAGTCTGTTAATGTTTCAAAACAGGTTGAAGAGAGTAAGAAGGACCAAGGACAAGCAAGTAAGTTCAAGGAAGCCGAAAGAAGTGAACCAACAAGAAAACCAAAGGTGGCACCCTACATACCACCCATTCCATTCCTGAATAGGATGAAGAAGGAAAGAGAAGAAGCTCAAAACAAGAAGTACCCAAAGGTCTTGAGGAATCTCCACATCAACATCCCGTTTGTTGATGCATTGGTCCAAATGCCTAAGTATGATAAATACTTGAAGGACCTACTTTCCAACAAGACAAAGCTTGAAGAAGCAACCACTTTCACAATGAATGAAATATATTCGACAGTTCTTTAAAACAAGCTACCCTCCAAAAACAAAAGCCAGGAAGTTTCACTATCCCTTGTTTTACTGGTGAACCAAGCAATGCTTTAGCTGATTTAGGTGCTAGTATAAGCCTCGTGGCATATACTATGTTTGCTAGATTAGGATTAGGAGAACCTAGACCCACCCGAATGTGTATTGAACTAGCGGATAGGTCCCTAAAATATCCTAGGGGAATATTAGAAAACGTACTAGTTAAAGTGGATAAATTTGTGTTCCCCGTAGGCTTTTTTGTTTTGGACATGGAAGAAGACCCTAGAGTTCCAATCATTCTAGGACATCCATTTTTGGCTACCGCACATGCTATGATTGATGTATTTAATAGGAGAATTTCGGTAGAAGTAGGTGAAGAGAAAGTGACATTTGACGTAGATAAATCAATGAGACACTCCTCTTCCTCTTATGATACTTGCATATATTTTGATTTAATTGATCTAACAGTTCATAAACATGTATAGGAAAATCTCCAAAGTGATCAATTTGCCACATTTTTGTTTAGGGGCTTGGAACAGGATATTACTCCAGGAAATGAAGTTTGGGAACAAGAAAACAGCTGGCGAAAAGTTCCGGACCAAACCTAGGCAGATTGCACAGAAAACGGGGAAGCTGACAGAATACATACGCCGTATGTCCCTAAAAGGACATACGTCGTATGTCTCTTATTCTGCACATACGCCATATTTCAATCCTTAGACATATGCCGTATGTGGTCCCTGGACTAAAAACTTGAAATTGGCCACGATTTTGTCGGACAAGGAAACACCAAATTTAGTGCTTAAAGAGTTGCCTACTCACCTGGAGTATGCATATTTGGGAGGTAACCTCGATTTTCCCGTTATAATTTCATCTAATCTAACGAGTCGGGAACAAGGTATGCATTTGCAGGTACTTAACAATCATAGAGGAGCAATTGCATGGAAGATAACTGACATGAAAGGGATAAGTCTGACATTTTGCACTCACAAGATCTTAATGGAGGAGAACTTCAAACCGGTGATTCAACCACAAAGACGTTTGAATCCAAAGGTACAAGAGGTGGTGAAGAATGAGATCGTGAAGTTATTGGATGCAGGGATGATCTATTCGATATCTGACAGCCCTTGGATAAGTCCAGTACATGTGGTACCAAAGAAAGGCGGCATGACCGTTGTTGCAAATGAGAAGAACGAGCTGCTTCTGACACGAACGGTAACAGTGTGGCGAGTTTGCATCGATTACCGCAAACTAAATGATGTCACCCGCAAAGATCACTTCCCTCTTCCTTTCATTGATCAAATGTTAGAGAGATTATCAGGTAATGCATTTTACTGTTTTCTTGATGGTTTTTCAGGATACTTTAAGATTCCTATCGATCCATTAGACCAGGGCAAGACGACATTCACCTGCCCATACGGGACATTTTCATATAGACAGATGCCATTTGGATTGTGCAATGAACCGGCGATCTTTCAGAGATGCATGACGACGATTTTTCATGATATGGTGGAGGATTTCATGAAGGTCTTCATGGATGACTTCTCGGTATTTGGTAATTCTTTTGAATTGTGTTTAGTTAACCTGAACAGGATGCTTGCAAGGTGCGAGGAATCAAATCTGGTTCTCAACTAGTAGAAATGCCACTTCATGGTGGGCATAGTACTCAGACACAAGATATCTGGTGCGGGGATTGAGGTAGACAGGGAAAAAATCGATGTAATAGCCAAATTGCTAACGTAAAAGGAGTGCGGAGTTTCTTGGGACACGCATGGTTCTATTGACGTTTCATTAAAGACTTTTCCAAAATTGCTATACCTCTAACTCAACTTTTAATTAAAGATGTTAAGTTTAATTTTTCTATTGAATGTATAACTTCTTTTAATATATTGAAGGAAAAAATTACTACAGCTCCGATTATGGTTGCACCAAATTGGGAAATCCCATTTGAGCTTATGTGCAATGCAGGCAAGACATTGAATGAAGCACAAGAACATTACACAACCACAAAGAAGGAATTATTAGCTGTAGTTTATGCATTTGATGAATTCCGTTCTTATTTAGTATTATCAAAAATTGTTGTGTATACTGACCATTATGCTCTTAAGTACTTGTTTAGCAAACAGGATGCAAAGCCGAGACTTATTCGATGGGTTCTTTTACTTCAAGAGTTTGATATAGAGATTGTGGACATGAAGGAGCTGAAAATGTAGCAGCGGATCACTTGTTAAGGTTAGAGAACCCAGAGAAGGAGGTGTTGGATAAGAGTGAGATTTATGACACTTTTCCCGATGTGCATCTACGTCAATACAGGTAAGTGACGAAGACCCTTGGTATGCAGATTTTGTTAATTACCTTGTTTCGGGGTTCTCTTGAAAGGAATGACATATCAGAAAAAGAAGAAATTCTTTCATGATATTAAGCATTTCTTTTGGGACGAACCCTACTTGTTTCGTCATTGTGCAGATAACACCGTGCGGAGATGTGTATTCGGAAGAGAAGCAAGGGAGATCATGGTACATTGTCACAAAGGACCAACAGGAGGACACCATGGAGCTTCCTACACAGCTAAAAAAAATTTGAAGCTGGATTATTTTGGTCGACAATCTTCAAAGACGCAAGTCGGTATGTAAAAGAATATGATACATGCCAACATTCAAGTAATATCTCTTCTAGAAACAAAATGCCCCAACAAAGTATACAGGTGTGAAATTTTTGATGTTTGGGGGATTGACTTTTTGGGATCGTTTCCATCTTCGCGTGGAAACAAATACATCCTTGTAGTCGTAGACTACGTATCAAAGTGGGCCGAAGCGCAAGCCTTACCTACTAATGATGCGTGAGTCGTTGTGAAATTCCTTAAAAAAACTGTTTTCACTATTTGGTGTTCCTAAAGCTCTAATAAGTGATAGGGGTACCCATTTTTTGAATTCTCAACTTGAAAAGGCTTTAAAGAAATATGGGGTAAATCACAAATTTTCAACTTCATACCACCCACAAACGAGTGGGTAGACAGAAAACACTAACAGAGCTTTTAAACGAATTCTAAAAAGGTCAGTTGGGAAGGGAATAACAGGAAGGAATGGGCTGATAAGTTAGATGACGTTATATGGGCGTTTCGAACGGCTTTTAAAACACCTATTGGTACTACCCCATATAGGATGGTTTATGGCAAGGCCTTCCATTTACCGGTCGAAATATTACATAGAGCGTTTTGGGCTTTAAAATCATGCAATTTGGATTTGTTTAGTGCATGTAAAAATCGTTTTATGCAGATAAACGAGCTGGAGGAATTAAGGAACACAGCATATGAGAGTTCATGGATTTATAAGGAACGCACGAAAGATGGCACGATGCACGTTTAATAGGTGATAAGGAATTTGTTGCTGAAGAAAAGATACTTTTGTTTAACTCCAGGTTCAAGTTATTTCCGGGAAAGTTGCACACAACGTGGTATGGTCCGTATGTGATTAAGGAGGTATTTCCATATGGGACTATTGAACTTTTCGCGAAGGACGGAAGACGTTTCAAGGTCAACGGGCACAGAGTTAAACATTACTATGAGGGAATGGATCTGAATGAAGGAAATGAAAACATCAAACTTTCAAACAGAACGTACGAAGAAGAGGCTGAGCTGATCGGTGTAGACATATGATGTATGTACACAAATGAACATACGACGTATGTGCATACGCCGTATGCCAATCCAGAGGCACACGACATATGTCAGTCTGTGAGGAAAGAAAGCATTTTTGTGATCGGGACAGCCACAACGGAACGTGAGAAATTGATAGACGAACTTGCTTAGGACCACATTCATGGAGATGACATGTCCCAATCACGGGACGACCTCAGTTGTAGGTTTTCAAAAGTAACGTTTGAAGAGAAAAATAAATTTCAAAGGAAAGTCCGAAATGGTTTTGCTGAGAAAGAGTTTAAGTGGTTTTGGAAGGATGATTCACCCACCAAATGAAAGTCCAAAGGTTGGAGTAGAGATAAAGACTCCCATATCGGATGGAGATGGTACAACAATTGACGTTGGTAACAAAACGATTGAGGAGTTAGCTAATGAGTACTTGAAGGAAAATAACACACGATCCAATGTCCTTGATCTTTGTAATCAGATTGTTAGACTGAAAGAAGAGGATAAGCAGCAACTAAGAGGAAATTGAAAAGCAAAAGAATGCAATGGAGGTCATGGGTAGAGGAAGAAGTGTCCACCAAGCGACACTCAATATGATATTAAAAATGTGTACGAAAGTAGTACTAGTGGTTATGAGCTTTAGGGATCATATGGTGAGGACTCATCCGACGAACTGGAGACGAAACAAATTCACTTGCTAGATTTCATTAATCAATTTAAAAACCCAAAAGAGGAGGAGCAACACGAAGTTCGGGGATTTGGAAGAAATTTCGGCACCACTGATAATCCGGAGTTTGAAATCTATGGGTATGAAAGAGAGGAGTATGAAATTGGCAGTTAGGAGTCGGGAAATGAAGACGAAAATGAAGATAAGAATGAAAATAAAGATGAATATGAAATTTCTTATCAAGAAAGCGAACAACGTTTCATCTTCAATTTGCCAATCCAACTCGAGGACGCATGTAGTATCTATTTGCCATGTAAGTTTGATGACTTTATTATCGATGCTTTAGCAGATACAGGAGTCAGAATTAATGTCATGCCTTATTCCATATATGCTAGGCTAAATTTACCACCAATTTTACATTGTAATATGGTTCTTAATGTAGCGGATACCACTAGTGTAGAACCCATGGGAGTGATAAAAAGTTTTTTGGTAAAAATTAAAGATTTTATGTACTTAGCAGATTTCATCATAATAGATGTCGAGAATCTGGACACAACAAATCCAATAGTTTTAGGAAGACCTTTTTTACTTACGTCACATGCTTTAATTGATTGCTTTGCAAACTCTATTTTGTTTAAACATAGAAATAGGTCTTTAACTATTGGGAAAACAAATGCCATGCTTAACACGAAATGTCTAAAGGAATTTCTTGCTGTGATTAGATCTATTACCATTGTTTGTAAAGATAATGTGCAAGAACTCTCTATGACACATGGCAGGAAGAACAAAGAGGGCATTGCCCTCTTTTATGAGCTTGCTTGAGCAAAAGTCGAGTCAAACTTAACGACTCCGAAATAAACAAAAGTGCTAACCGGGAGACAACCTGCTCTTTCTGTATAATTATTATTTTGTTTTTGAATTTTAGGAATGTTAAATGCTAACGATAATGAGAAATCCAATACTCCGAGGTAAATCCAAGGTATGTAAATTAAACAAAAATGTAATCACCAAAATGAAAAACGTGTGCACACAGAACTCATATACGGAGTATGTGCTTTATTACACATACGACGTATACTGTTTTTAAAAGAATGACTTTTCTGGTCAAATCCATACGGCGTATGTTGGTCAATCCACATACGGCGCATGCTTGTTTTCAAAACGTTGACTTTCATCATCAACCAAACACATACGGCGTATGTGTTCAAAATGTCACACTTAGCAACTCACGAGAAAATTCCAAGTATGTGTCTCTTGTCAATTCTCTTCAATTCCAATCGAGGTATGTAATCAATATTCGATTTCCTACTCGTATTTGACGTTCAATTTGGTTGAAGTTGTTATCAATTGAATTGGGGGTTTTAACCTAGATTTTGAGTGGCTTAATTTTATGTCAATTCCTTCATAGGACTTGTTAGAAACATGATTAAATTGACATTGCCATGCTTAATTTAGGATTTCCCGGTGTGTTTTGTTATGATTTTGATTTGAGGATGTAAAGGTTTAAAATTTATTCACTAATTGGGGGGTTTTTGTTGGTTTAGTAAATTGATATGTTTAAACAGATAGGAATAGCAAAAACGAGAATAATGTCATCTATGATTTGTTAAAGTTTGGGGGAAATCGGATTTTTACTTGCTAGAACTTGCAATTTCGTGAAACTGTAGGTACATACGACGTATGTGGTTTAACCTTACATACGGCGTATGTACCCTAATTTTGGAAAATACTGACTAAGGACACATACGACGTATGTGGATAAAATCCCATACGACGTATATGGGCATACGGTGTATGTCTCTTAAAGGACATACGACGTATGTCCTCGCTGTTTGTCCCGAAATTTGTTTGGCCAAGTTCCGCTTTGTACTTTCGAATTTCCTTTTCACACGAATATTAGTTATTGTTTATTTTGCAGATGGCTGGAGTTCCCGTTCCACTTGTGAACCGTCACCGTTTCCTTCGTTTTGGTGATCCTAGTTATACCCGTCAACAACGGGTTGCTTATGAGGAGCGTTATCAAGGCTTGACAACTAAGGGGATTATGGTACCAACAACTTGTGATTTTTCAGTTTTTGATCAAATCGATGACGGGGCAGCAAGTGGCGAATTGACATATTTTTTTACTATGTGTACCAAAGTGAGCGTCGTCAGTTCACGTTTTTGGTATGGAGGAAGGTGTTTGAGACTTGGGGAGTACTGATTATGGAACTGATCCAAGAATTTTTTAGCACCTTCGAGTTCTTTAACACGTCCGCTGAACTTAGACGGTAGGGTACTATCCATTTCTAGTTGGGGGGGAGTACCTAGATCGATGACCATGGAGGGGTTTATATTAGCTCTCGGTTTACATTCTGCTGGGGAGGTTCGTCGGCTCTATTTTACTGAGTATAATACATAAGGGCAACACATCTGTCCTTCTAGACATTAGTTGGCTGATTACTGGAGTACTATCTCCAATGTGACATTTACTGGATCACCGTTATACGTGCGTATTAGGGAGCCGTTGAAACGGCTAGTTCACTGGTTTCTCGATTATTCGATCAGTGCTAGGTTCGAGAGCAGGGAGAAAGTGAATTTGATGGATTTGTGGTTTTTGAGAAGCATGGATGGTGGAGAGATTAAATGTTCCGTATTGTTTGGCTGAATTTTTGCATACATCAGCTACAGGGCCCAAACCGACTAGCAAGATCCTAGGGGGCCAGTTTGTCGCTGCTTTAGCTTCTCATTTTAATTTGTATGCAGGGGGCTTGTTAGATGGATGCACACCAATCACTCCTCCGATGAAGACTTATGATATTCGGGTTATTCGGAAGCTAAATGTGATTGCTAGGGAGTTGACTGGAATACTTCGCTGGGTAGCTCCCATTGAGCCGATTATTCTGGAGGAGACAAATTCGGATGATGATGAGTCAGATGAGCCTGAGGAGCCAGCACCACCTGTGCACATAGGTCCTCGCACTCATGCTGATCGTATTGAGTCCTTGGAGGCAGCAGTCCAGCAGCTCTGACATGAGATTGCTGATCAGAGGACACAAATTTGGACTGGTTGGTAGGATATGATAGGGTTTACTAAGTTGATGACAGCGGAGTTTGCAGCTGCTTTTCTAGAGCGAGCTGAACATCGTAGGTATAGAGAGTGGGACGTGGCTATGACTTCTCTTCAGATGGAGAGGGCACACATTGACCATACTCGGTTCGATGGTTATGAGTATCACTATGCTCGACCACAACATCCACCATTGTATCCTCCACCACAATATCCACCTCCACCACCATTTCCTCCTATGATGTAGTCTCTACAGAGTCCAACATCTAGCAGTTATGTCTATCCCAGCTCACTGCATCGTGATCCCAGAGATGTTTTGGGTCTGTTTGATTATGGTTCACCTTCAACAGGTGGTCAGGATGATCCGATGAGTGATTGATTTTGGTGAATCCATATTATCGTTAGACATTGTCTTTTATTTATTTTATTTTGGTTTGTGTTTTTTTAAACTATTTATGTTTGGATATTTTGTTAACTTACCGTTACTCTATGCTTTTCTATTTGATGGTTGTGTTTGTTTCTCGTTATTAGAATGACTTAGGACTGGACGAGTCATGTTGGCAGTCAGTTCAACGCATATATTATGGTCCTAGTTACTTCTCCTAGCGGTCATATTAGATACATTTTTCAATGTATCCAGGGCAGTTCCACTTACTTTTTATTTTCCCTTTTTTCCTGTATGTGATATATTTGTTTTATTCAAATGACGACATTGCTTGTGTTTAAGTTAGGGGGGAGGGGATAGGAAAAGAAAATGCAAGAAATATTATGACATGTCTTTTTGAAATTTTTTTAATTTGTAGCATAACCGAGCGCATTTATACCCTATTCAGAAAAAAAGATTGAGCTTTTTGAGCCTTGAAAGCATTCATTTTAAATGATACTCTTTCTTTTGAAGGAGTGTGCCGATGGATGATGCCTTTAGAACTTTACATAGTCATACACTTCGAGGCCACCGTAATGAGCATTGCATTAGGGAAAACTTAGTGTAATTTGGTACGACTTTAGGGGCAAACTAGGAATAACCACTTTGATTAGCATGTTCGTTTCTTTATATATATTTTAAGCTTAATCATATTGGTTAGCTAATTTCCATGTAAACCCTTTGTAACAATCATTTTTAGTGTTAGAAACTCTAGTAAACCACTTTGCGCGTAAGCGTTTTCGTTTCTTAAACACTACTATATAATATTTGAATACTCGCCTTATTTCGTTTTGTTATTAGATAATTCCGAACTTAGATTTTGATTGCTGTTTATTGTATTACATGAAGATCGAAGTATTTTGAAGGATTACTGGAACTTAAGTGATCGTTGTATTATATTTGTATCTTGAAGAAACTAGAAAATGGAAATAAAAAAATTTAGGTAGTTTAAGTAAGCCATTTGAGCATACCATCTTACCGAGAAGTTATTGTAAGGCATGTATTAGGCTAAAAGGAAAAAAAAAATAGAAATTTTTTTTTTCTCGAAAAAATTAGAAAAGTTGAAACAAAAAGAGTCGTAGCAGTTAAAGTTAAGTAATTTGGTGAATCTTGAGTCATGTTAAAGAAATAAGCAGCAATTCGGTTCGTTAAATGTTTTAAGAGTTCGGATTTAGTCTAAGTTAAATGAATACTACGATAATTTTTGTATACTTTTTATTTATATACCCTTTACTCTCTATTATATACTTCCATATGCCTTAACCGTGTACATTATAACCTAATAAAAGTACCCGTGTAGTTGTACCTAGACTCTAGTGGTGGAGAAGCGATACGTTATCAAGCTTATGATAGAATATTCACCATGACCGAGCATTTGAGCAAATTTATTTGTTCTTTACACCTTTAGACTAGTATTGATTGAATTGTGTGAATTACTCCCCAAATTTGTGAGGTGTTTGGTTATGCATATTAATCAGGCTTGGTAATATGAAATAACACACTTTTACTTTTCTTAAATGGTATATTGATTTTGTTGATTAGATTTATTCTTTTAGGAAAGTGTATTTTTTACTTTGTTTTAATTGGATCTACTTGAGGACAAGTAGAAGTTAAGTTTGGGGGGATTTTGGTATTGTCAAAATAGTAGTTATATTTATACCGATATCCCCGTTGTTTTAACCCTTTTTATCACATTTATATATTATTTCCTATGTAATCGTTTGTTAAGTGTGATAGATCTGATAAACGGGTGAGCTTGCGAAAAGAAGTGGAAAACGTTCAGAAACAAGAAGATTTACCCACTCTCAGAGCATACGGCGTATGTACACAAATAGACATACGCCGTATAGATGGTTTTCAAGAAACTGAAGTAATTGTGTTAACATACGCTGCGTTAGGAAATAAGGGCATACGACGTATTCCTTCAGCAAAGATTTAGAAGCTTTCAAGACTACATACGACGTATGTACATTTAAGACATACGCCGTACTTCCGACCAGAACTCGAAATTTACAATAAAAACACACCAAAAAACGAATTTAGATATTCTCATTCTGCCGATCGAGTTCTATGGTTGAGAATGAGTTTTCTGCTGCTAGGAGGTTGAAGACACTTAATCTTGGAGATCAAGAAGGTTTGGAGCATAGAAATCATTTGTTTGCACGCTATTTTTTTTTTATGAACATGTTTAAAGACGTTGAATCTTTGTTTACTATGAATTTTATTGCAATTATGAACTAATAATCTATGTGTTTTCTTAGATACTTTGAACTAATGTTTTAATAACATCTCTATTTACGTTTATAGTTTATTTGTTGGATAGTTTGCATCTTTACTCAGTTAATTACACATCTTAATGCTTATAATGATTAATTTATTGCTAAGTAACACTAGGTATTGTAGATCTACGTATTAATGTTACATGAATCGGTGTTAGGAATTAATTTATTGAATAAAGCGGTTAATAACATTGACTAGAGGTGGAATATGCCCTAGGGTTAGACAAATTATTAACAAGACATTAAGGTAGGTAAAGAATTAGTGTAAATAACTTTTTACATGATATTCAATATTAGTAAATCATACAAACTAGTTGAAGAAATTTATGCATGAAATTGAAAAAAGAATAAGTTGATTAACGATATGATTTAGCAAATTTAATAGTTTTTATACTTACTGATCATCTAGCATAATTTACATTAGAAATCACCAAAAACTTAAGTATAGACATTGCACTAATTGAGATGTAGGTACACATTAGAAATAAGGATCTAAGTGAACACGTTTTTCTCATATTTGATTTAAAAACCCTTCAACCGCTCTTTTTTCATCATTTAATCTTTAATTTTCCAGTTTTTATACACGTTTTTTCATCATTTAATCTTTAATACGTTCATATGGAACTCAAACGTAACCCCCATATTTGCTCGTTATAATTAGTAATAAGTAGTTTAAATTAGATAATCGTAGTTTCATTTCGCTCCTCTTGTGTTCGATACTCGCACTTATCGTGGTTATACTACTACGCGCAAAAGGTGCACTTGCCTATTGTGTTAAGTGGTTAGCATTCGATAGATACATTTTTACAAATAAAAAGACGTACGTAAAATAACACATCAGTATTTATTACAAAATTGGTGTGACTATAACTGAAACTATAATCTCAATCCAAACCGACGAAGGATGGTATCATTGGGCTTTTCGTGTGTACGGTAAAAAGGTTTGTAAGTCTGATGGAAGTGAACCCTATGATTGGGATGAATGTGGTGGCGTTTCGGATGTTTACGGGAAGTAAGTAAAATGCTTGTATTTATAATAATGTTTTTATTGTTCCCGTATATAATTAGTTAAATATATTTATTTATTTTATTGTTATTAAATATAGAGTTAGGGTTGTCATACGTGTTCAAGATGCTACTGGATCATCGTCTTTTGTTTTGTTCGAACGACATATAACAACTTTGATAAATAGGAGTTTTTTCTTTTTTCCTTGATAAGATTAATAAGGTAAAAAGAAAATCTACTGGTACATTTGTGATATATAAAATTTACACAACAAAACACCTTTCAGTTTGTATTTGGCTTTTGATATAGGATAAAGGGCGCCAACTATTTCCTGACGAGTTTAAGACGCTGGTCAATAGGAAATTTGTCTTTAAGATTAACGTATCCGGGTTTAATCCCTCAAACAACTACTTGATGGTTTGCAAAATCTAGTTTTCCAAAAAATGCTTACTCCACCGGGCAGTGTACCCTTATCGATCGTAGTATAGTGTTGGCAAATCCGGGTTCGAACACAGAGACTATATTAAATTGAGTATTTAGACTAACAAATAACAAGTAACAAAGTGGGGTTTTTTATAAATTAACTAAAAGTAACGATTTAATGATTGTTTGTAATTCAAGATTGAGAAAGACGCTTGCTTGGACCGTTTACGAATGTATGATCTTTTCTAAGTGCGAAATGTTGATTTACTTCTTATGTAAAACCAAGTTCCTTTCGAATACCGGATTTCTACAATTACCGAACCGTGAAACCACTCCTTTCGAATATGTTTAACACCCCAAATAATTATGCATAAAGAATCAAGCCGATGTGTGAGAATTAATGTTTAAACTTCCTTTCAAATAATTTACTAGTTAATAAACCGATTTCTCTTATTTTATAAAGTAGCACTCGTGTTTCAACTTAATTATTTCGATTACTATTATTGATTCCTTTCGAATTCCGATAATTATTATCAACTATAGACCGGTTGAATAATTCATTCCAATATTAGTATATTCCCGAGTTCTTTTCAAATACCCGATTTTGTTTACCAATTAAGAACATAAGTAATCTAATAATATAATTAAAGTTTAAACCCAAATGGAACCCCAATTAACCAAACACACACCTATCAAACAATTTCATACTCAAAATCAACCACACAAACGATCACATATCAAAGCAAACGTATATTGAAATTAGCTACTCATATTAAACGTAAAACATATAATGGATTGAAAAGTCATAATTGTACCAAATAAGATGATGATGATTGAGTCTAAAACCTTAATTGAAATGTAACAAACCCAAAGTAAACTTGCAATTGAAAGTAATTAACACTTGTGAACGAAATGATTAAACTAGCTTTGAAATTGACTTCCAAAGCTCTCCAAATTATGATTTCTCCTTTGCTAATGATGGAAATTGATGTATGGAATAATGATGGTCGAAATACTGGTTCCTCCGCAGTAATAGCCACCACACCAACTCTTCAAGTTCATAATTTGATTGCACTAAAGCATAAAACGTAACTTCCTAAAACTTCCTGAATGCGAGATTCGCCACATTGTTTACTTTGTTTCTTCCTTGCGTTCTTTTGTCCAATATCGCTCGTTTACTTCAAACATGATTAAAAACCTAAATACACACTTTTACACGAAACATGGGTACAAAAGGGCCTATCCATTACGTTTTGGACTAAAAACGTAACAAATATCGCGAGTAAATATTCATATAAATGAGCGATATCAAACCCCCATTACTTAAGCATTTGCTTGCGCTCAAGCAAATCCGACATAAACTAAAGTTAATTTTACAAACATACAACTTAAGAAAAATAAAGGAATCACGGGCTCATACATTTAACTACATTCGGGCATTAGTAATTAGAGATTTGCGTGAAATTGCCAAATCGTAAACCGACTACGAACATCAAATGCTACTAAATTACTTAAATAAACAAAAACCGCAATTTTCTAAAGTCAATTCCCATTCTAACCCCTAGTTTAGATTTTTCCAAATAACCACCCCTTTTCCTTAACTCACCAACCGAAATTGGTGTGGTCGGCCAACCAGATTTGGGCCAACCCAAATACCGCCTTGCTTTCGGGGGATACCTAAATATCACAAAATCTTTTTCCTTTGAGAATTTTTGGTTAGTCTTCACATTTTGCTTGCCTCTCACTTTTGTTTACTTCAAATACTAAAGATTAGTAATTTATATTTTTTTGAAGTGAACGGTTTTTGTAACGGGATTTGATTTTGTGTTATAGTGAGGATGAGTTTAATTTGTTGACGGGGAAGACCTATGGTCTTTTTCTTCGCCTCTAACTCTTTTCGGGATTAAGTGATATCTAAGTTTCCCCAACTACCCCCGAAAGGGTGCAAGTACTAATAAGGCTCGGTACTAGGGATATCTAGTGGTTATCCGGATTTTAGATTTTTCGGAGAAATGCAAGGAACTATAGTTAGAAAACCTAAACTCTTATTTACATGTATTTTACTACCAAGGGATGTTCCTTAACAAATTCACGTTGATGTACCGGAGTGAATTTAAATGTACTAGCCCCTATCATTTTCCCTAACTACGTTTAAGCGTTTTTTTTTATTTTTGAAATTTTTTTTTTCAAGACTCAATGGGACAAAATAACACGTAATGGATATAAGAGGGGATTAAACAAACTAATATTCTGAGCCCCCCCCCCCCCCCCCCCCCCCCCCCCCCCCCCCTCCTACTTTAATAACACATTGTCCCTAATGTGTTCCACTAAAAACGAAAAATTAAACCTAAGGGACATTACGAAACTAAAAATACAAAAATAAATAAGGAAAAGAAAGATAAAACCGTGCGTAATCGTTTGATGTTTCTTGATTTTCCGACTTGATTCCACACATGCTGAACTGAATGCCAACTTATACACTTATACACCACAAATAAAAAACACATTAATTATAATACCACAAGCACACAAACAAATAATTAAACATAGTTCAAAATCCGATCAAACACGACAAATAAGTAAATTGTTCAAACCAACACAAGCCAAACAAACAAACACCTTGAAAACACCCCACTGCGTCGCAGTGGCTGAACAAAAAACTGCTCAATCTTCATCTTCTTCGTCGTCTCCATCTCCTTCCTCGGGCTGGTACGGTGGGAACACCGGTGGCGGGTTGTATGAAGGCCACCATCTAGAAGAACCCGCCATGCTCGCATGGTGTTGTTGTGTCATCGCCTCCCACGCCTGTTTGTATCTATCCATGTGGTATTGAACATAATCACCGACCCCGTGCACATCTCGTCAAGTACCATCAATCTCCCGACCTATCCGGTAAATCTCATCTCGCATACTATTACCGCTGCTTCTTGGAGGTGGAGGTGGTGAAACGTGTTGTTCTTTTTCTTGTTCCCCCTCCTCATCAATAATCTTTCCCGAAGGTGCAATCAATTTCGACATAGACAAATCGTGTTTAGTTATCCATCTCCATCCGATTGCCAGGCTACAAAGGCTTATGTTTGCAGGAGTAGAAAGACCTAAGCTTCTTGCTATCTTTGTAATGATATGTCCGCATAACATCGGGCTATTCTTTTATCGCCCTGATCCCTTCTCCTCCATATAGCATGCTAACACCCAAGGTACATTTGCGTACCTTTGCGGATCCCTCCAAGAAAACAAATCCAACAGCCACAAATCTTAGATATACACCTTATCGTGTTGAGACGATCGGTGTAGGTAAGAATAAGCTAACATCTTATGAACCACCCTCAAGATCGGAGATTTAATACTTTTTGCCTGACTCACCGATGTCACATATTTCTCTTTCCCCGACAATTCATACCAAAGACTCTATCGGAATTAAACTCTTCCTCCTTGACATAATTATCCATATAATCATTCTTTCCTCCTCCGGTGTGTACAAACCCGTTAAAACCCCAAATCGAACAATCGTAACCTTGTGCTCAACTCCTCCTAACCGAAAAATAATAACCGGAGTCTTAAAGAGAAAATGTGGTTTTGGTAGATTATCAAGTTTGAGGCTTGAATAGAATTCCAAGCACCATTCACGGTACAAGTTCTCCATAATTTCCAATACCCTCTTCCACACCGGGATCTCAACTGAGTCTTCTACATCTTGCACAAATCTCGTCATCAAAAAAGTGTCCAAATCATCCCTAATCCCAATCTCATTACAAACATCCCAACTCAAAAACCTCGGTTGACTAATTGGTTTATCTTGCATCGTCACCAACTTGTTGTTCAACTCAATCCTTCGGTTTTCTGAACATCCGGGCCAGTTTAGCCAAGGATGTGGTTCGGGTCTCATGACTAATGAAGCGGCCGAAGGTGGTGGAGGCTTTGGAACCTTTCGTATTGCAACCGATTCACTAGGTCCTTCCAATTGCTCCTCCACTGATCTGCGTTTACCCTACACAAATACACATAATACAACCACAAAACAAGTTAAAACACAAAAATTGGGCCTGTCCTCGCACTACGTCGTAGTGCCCCTCTATTGCGGCGCAGTTGGGACCTCTTTCGTCCCAAACCCTCTTTTCCTTGTTTTAACTGTTAACTTTCAATCAAACTAAGTAAATTACTCACAATGAACATGACAAAGGTAAAATCTAACTCAATTTCAAGAATTAGGCTCAATTTCTCAAACCCTAGGTTTTTCCCCATTTCAATTTTAGGACCTAAACCCTAATTACATGAAAAGAATGATAGATTGATGATTGTAATGACTTACCGCTCTACTCATGTTAGGAATTGATGAAGTTTTGAAAAACCTTGGAAATCCTCTGCAAATCTCACCTTCTAGTGTGTTTTTTAAGTTTTGTGAATTGTGTGGGTGAAACAAAGGAGTAATCTGATTTAACCCGTGACCCTTCTCCCCTGCGTCGCAGTCACTCCCTACTGCGACGCAACGGATGACCAGACATTATTTTTTGTTTTACGTTTTTTTGTTTCCCCCACACTTGTTCATTTTTTAATCCCCAATAACAACTACTAACACATACTCCTAAATTACTTAAAACCTACAGAAAATACGAAAAATTAAAGTAAAATGAAAGAGATACAACAAACCGGGTTCCCTCCCAAAACCGATCGTTTTGACCCGAGTCATTAACTTGACTCCTCGTTCCATCCTTTCGTGTCTAACTTGGGTAAAAACCGTTTTCCAAAACCCTCAAATTCTCCTCGTCCTCTTCAAAATATAATTCAACCCGTTGACCATTCACAATAAACGACCCCCCTCCTTCCGTCTCGAGTTCAACATAACCCGCCGAGAAAACCCGTCTTACAATATAAGGACCCGTCCACTTGGATTTCAGTTTAAGTTCTTTAAACTTGTATTTCGATTGGAATAACCACACCTTATCCCCCTCTTTGAATTCTTTCCTCCAGATTTTTAGATCATGAATTGCCTTGGTCCGAGCCTTGTAAAGACTAGAAATTTTGTATGCATTCCACCTGAGCTCATCCAACTCGTGTAGTTGCAAAAACCGAGCTTCCCCACCAGCCAACAAGTCTGTATTACATTCCTTTAATGTCCAATAAGCCTTGTGTTCTATCTCCATTGGCAAATGACAAGTTTTTTCATATAAGAGTCTAAAAGGGGTTGTACCGATTGGTGTTTTGAAGGCGGTCAAAAATGCCCACAACGCGTCCTCCAATTTTCTTGACCATAAAGCGGGATTGTTGTGGACCGTCTTTTCCAAGATTCTCTTGATCGCCCTATTCGTGTTTTCCACTTGCCCACTTGTTTGCGGGTGAAAAGAAGTAGAAAACCGATGTGTCATCCCATATCTCTTTAACACCTTCTCCAATCGTGCATTAGAAAAATGGCTTCCTCGGTCACTTATCAAAGCTTTTGGCATTCCGAACCTACAAAACAAACTTTTTAGAAAGTCAATAACCACCGCGACACTGTTAGTGGGTAGAGCTATTTCCTCGGCCCATTTGGACACATAATTAACCGCCACCAAGATGTAGACGTTCCAATTGGATGGTTTGAAAGGACCCATGAAATCGATTCCCCATATAACAAACACTTCACACACTTGGATCCCTGGTTGTGGCATCTCATCCCTTCTCGTTACCGTTCCTTGCCCTTGACATGAATCGCACGTTCTAACCAAAGTATGTGAATCCTTGAAGATCGTAGGCCAATAGACCTCGCATCAAATACCTTCTTCCCTGTTACCGATGGACCATAATGTCCTCCCGTTGGGCCATGGTGACATTCATCAATAATCCTTCTAGTTTCCCCTCCATGAACACATCTTCTCACCATTCTATCCGCGTACATTCTAAACAAGTAAGGTTCTTCCCAAAAATAGTACTTCGCATTGGAAAATAGTTTCTTGCATTGTTGATAACTCAAGTCCTTATTTATAACTCCTCCCGCTAAGTAGTTTTCTATATCCGTAAACCATGGGCCCTTCTCACCATTAACTTTCCCCACAAATACCAATTGCTCCCCCGGAAAAGTATCATGAATTTCCTCCTCCTTTAGCTCTCTAAGACCTGGGTTTTCTAAACGACTCAAATGATCCGCCACCACATTTTCCCTTCCCCTTTTTTCTTGGATCTCCACATCAAATTCTTGAAGAAGTAGAATCCACCTAATAAGTCTTGGCTTAGCATCCAACTTTGAAAACAGAAATTTTAGAGCCGAATGATCTGTGAATACCACCGTTTTACTCAATACCAAATACGATCTAAAGTTATCAAAAGCAAAGACCACCGCAAGTAGCTCTTTCTCGGTTGTGGTATAATTTTGGTCCGCCTCGTTCAAAGTTTTACTCGCAAAATAAATTGGTTGAAAATGCTTACCAATTCTTTGCCCCATTTTCGCACCAACCGCGAAATTACTAGCATTGCACATGAGTTCGAACGGTAAATTCCAATTGGGTGAAACCAAGATAGGTGTATCCTTCAATTTTTCCTTCAATAAATCAAATGCCTCCATACAATCCCTTGAAAAATCGAATTTCACATCCTTCTCTAACAACTTCGTTAACGGCCTCGTGATCTTTGAGAAGTCTTTGATGAACCTTCTATAAAACCCCGCATGCCCCAAAAATCTCCTAACCGATTTTTCGTTCGTTGGAGGTGATAGTTTCGAAATCACCTCTATCTTAGCCTTGTCAACCTCAATTCCGGTCTTCGACACTTTATGTCCCAACACTATACCCTATTTGACCATGAAGTGACATTTCTCACAATTTAAGACCAAGTTGGTCTCCTCGCACCTAGCTAACATACGATCCAAATTCCTAAACATACCTTAAATGAATTCACATGCACCGAAAAATCATCCATGAAGACCTCTATCGAATTTTCCATCATGTCTTGGAAAATAGCCATCATACATCGTTGAAAAGTTTCCGGTGCGTTACAAAGTCCAAAAGGCATCCTTCTATAAGCATACATTCCAAACAGCCCAGTAAAGGTTGTTTTCTCTTGGTCCTCGGGATCAATTGGAATTTGATAATACCCGGAGAAACCATCAAGAAAACAATAAAATTCATAACCCTCCAAACGCTCTATCATATGGTCCATGAATGGAAGGGGAAAGTGATCCTTCCTTGTCGCCTCATTCAACTTCCTATAGTCTATACACACCCTCCAACCTGTTACCGTCCTTGTCAACACCAACTCATTCCTTTCATTTACAACCACCGTCATACCCCCTTTCTTTGGCATGCAATGAACCAGACTAACCCATGAACTATCCGATATCGGGTATATAATACATGCGTCAAACAACTTAACCACTTCCTTTTTGACACATCTTGCATATTCGGGTTTAGCCTCTGTTTTTTTTGAACAATGGGTTTTATATTTTCGAGAAAATTGATTTTGTGTTTACAAAAGTTGGGGCTAATACCGGGAATATCCGAGATGCGCCAAGCAAAAGCTTTTTTATGGCTTTTGAGGATTGTCAATAATCTGTTTTTCTCGTCTTCCAAAAGTGAAGACGGGATAATAACGGGTAGAAAAGAATGCATACTCTAAATGTCCTGATAGTTGTTGATGTGAAAAATCTAGTTTTCCGAAAATTAACTTTTACTAGATTACTACACGGGGCAGTGTACCCTTATCGGTTGTAAAATAGTATAGGTAAATATAGGGTTCGAACACAGGGACTATTTATAATCGAGATATTAGTTTTAAAATAACAGGTAACAAGAAACAATGTGGGTTTTGGTCTTAAGAAGACTTGATTATAATAACTACTAAAATGCTTTGTATTTCAAATATGGATAAAAAAAAGACGCTTGCTTGGACCGTTTACGAATGTGTGGTATTTCCTAGGTATGAAAATGTCGAAAAACTTCTAATGTAAAATCCTAAGTTCCTTTCGAATACCGAATTTCTCCAATTACCTAACCATGCAACTATTCCTTTCGAATATAGTTAACACCTCAAGTAATTGTGCATAAAGTTCCAAGCCGATATGTGAGAATTAATCTATAAGCTTCCTTTCGAATAACTTACTAATCAATAAACCGATTTCTCTTAATTTATTGACTAGCGTTTGTTTTAAAACTTACTTGTTTAAATTGTTGTTAGTGGTTCCTTTCGAATACCGCTAACTCTAAATCAACTATAGACCGGCCGATTATTTCGTTCTTATTTTAGTAAAAATTACGGATTCCTTTCGAATACCAGTTTTTAGATTACCAAATAAAAATATAAACAATTCTAACAATATAATTAAATTTTTAACCCAAACGGATCCCCGATTAACCTCTACACATCAATCTAATTTCATACCCAAAATCTAACACACAAACGATCACAAATCCAAGCAAACGTTTAAGGAAATTAGCTACTCATAACGATAACGAAACTAATCATATAAATGAAAGACATAATTTGATTGCAATGAAAAATAAGAAAATAGTTCACTACCAAGCTGTAAGTAACAAGTTCCAAATGTCTCCAAAATAACTAAGCAATAAGTGAAATAACAATTCTCCGATGAAATTCCGAAAATGATGATTATGATATGCCTTGCTTCCCTCAAAAGTGATGATGAAACTGAGATTAGTAAGTGATAAGATGATATTTCTGTGTAAAAATCGTCCTATTTGATAATGCTCCCAAAAGACCTTTTAGTTCCCACATGATTAGCATTGAATGCAACACTTTGTAACAGTTTTGAGCCCGGTTGGGCCGCAGGTGGTCTATGTTGCGCCGCAGCTCGTCATCAGTAGCCTCAAGAAAATACGTTGCTACTTGCGCCGCATGTGGTTGATCTTGCGCCGCAGCTCACGATCAGTAGCCACGAGAAAAATTTGTGAAGCTTAGTTGCGCCAGCAGCTAGCTTAAGTGCCCAGCAACTAAGTGCTTTGCTTCCCGACTTGTCTTTCTTTGCACCTTTTAGTCCCAAACCGCCTCCTTTTACTCAAAACACAACTAAAAACCTATAAAACAAACTTTACACAAAATATAAGTAATACGGGGCCTATCCATTACCTTTTGAACTCGAAACATAACAAATATCGCGATAAAGTACTCGTATAAATGAGCGATATCAAACCCCCCCATACTTAAGCATTTGCTTGTCCCTAAGCATATCCGACTTAAAGCTACTACTAAAATTACAAAACGTACAACTTAAGAAAAAATAAGGAATCACGGGCTCAAACATTTAACTAAATTCCGGTGCTACTAATTATAAATATGCGTGAAATTGGTAGATCGTAAAACCGACTACGAACATCTAAAGTTACTAAATTACTTAAGCAAACAAAAACCGCAATTTCCTAATGTTAAATCCTAATTTATTCCCTAGTTTTGTTATGTCTAAATAACCACCCCTTTTCCCTCACTCTCCAACCGAAATTGGAGCGATCAACCTTTAGGGCCGACCCCTATACCGCCTTACTTTCGGGGGAAACCTTAAAATATCACTAAGCATTTTTCTTCTTTGGGGTTCTTCATTCTTTTGAGAATTGTTTGGTTAGTCTACATCTTTTTCTTTTCCTCTCACTTTTGTTCACTTCAAATATTATAGATTTATATTTAAATTTTCTTTGAAGTGAACGGTCATAACGGGATTTGAGTCTTCGTTATAGTGAGGAATTCTATTTTGTTGACGGGAAAGACCTATGGCCTTTTTCTTCGCCTCTAACTCTCATAAGGGCTTAAGTGATACTAGGATTCCCCAACTACCCCCGAAAGGGTGCAAGGACTACAAGGGCTCGGTACTAAGGATATCTAGTGGTTATCCGGATTTTAGATTTTTCGGGGAAACTTAAGGAACTAAAACTAATAAACCTAAATTCTTATTTACAAATATTTTATTAACTAAAGATGTTCCTAAACAATTTCACGTTAAAGTACCGGAATTAAGTTAAATATACAAGCCCCTATCATTTTCCCTAACTACATTTAAGCGTTTTTTTTTTTTTTTTTTTTTTTTTTTTTTTTTTTAGACTCAAATGGGACGAAAATAAACGTAATGGATACAAGGGGGATAAAACTAACTAATTTCCCGACTCCCCCCGGATACTTAAATAACACATTGTCCTTAATGTGTTCCATCTAAAAGAAAAATACACTAAGGGAAATTAAAGACTAAAAATACAAAAATAAAATAAAATAATGAAAACAAAACAAAACCGTGCATGTCGCTTTGATGTTGCATGATTTCCTGACTCGAACCCGCACGTGCTGAACTTATTGCCAGACTTTGTATTGTACACATCACAAATGAAACAAGTTAATTAGCACACATAAAAAATAACTAAGCAAATAATAAAAATAGTTCAAATTCCGACCGACACGACATAAACTAGAATAAGTTCAACAAAGTACACAACAAACAAACAATCCAAATTCTGCTTCTCAAAAGTCTTCGTCTTCGGGAGGTATAGGCGGGTACAATGATGGTGGGTTGTAGTCGGTCCAGCCACTTGATGAACCCGGGAAATTCTGATGATATTGTTGCTGTGTCAAATACTCCCACGTTAGCTGGTACCGCTCCATATGATACCGTGTGTACTCCCCAACCCGATTGATTTCCCGTCTAGTCCTATCCGCGTCCCTCCTCATTTGGGACATGTCACTCCTTGAATCGTCCACTTGCCTCCCAATTCTAAAAACTTCATCCATCATTGCTTGGTACTCGAATGGGGTAGTGGGTGGGGGTTGTGGTTGTGACGATGAACCCGCCACGTCCCCGACATTCTCGTCCCTAGCTCCCTCTTCTACTTCATTTCCTGGTTCATTTTCCTCCTCGTCCTCCTCTTCAACGTCTCCAACAAATATCCCCTCTTTCGTTACAATTTTATCCCGGTACATGCCCTGCATCGTCATCAACTTCCACCCTAGTGGTGGACTCATGTTTCGGAGCCCCGCTGCTGTCAACACACCCAGATTTTTTGCTATTCGGGTGATAAAGTGCCCACAAACCATCGGGCCCAATGTTTGTCTCCTTGATCCCTTTTCCTTCATGTACTCGATTAAGGCCCAAGGTGCGTTCACATAACGCTCCGGTCTTCTCTTAGCAAAGTAGTGTAAAAGCCACAAGTCGTCGATATAAACCTTATCCTGATGTTGGTACCTTTGAAAGAACGAGTGTGAAATCGCCTTTTGTATAAGTCTAAGCATCGGGCAATTGATGTCGGTTTCCTTGCATGTAGTCCGGTACGGTTTCTGTCCCGATAAGTCCTCCCAAACCTTGTTTTTCCGACCCCTTACATCATTCCAATTCTAGCTTCCATCCAATCCATATCCCGCCATCAAATGTTCGATTGAGCATTCTTCCCTAGTGAATAATCCCGCCAAGAATCCAAAATTCGATATGGTGACCTCATGCTCTTGTCCCCCCAACCGGAACTTAATGATTTTCGCGAAATACACTTGATGAGTTTGGGACGGTATCGGGTCTACCTCTAGACTCGAATAAAACTCCAAACATAACTCCATATACACTTCCTCCCGAACATTGAACCCGGTTCTCCACACAGCAACCTCAAAAGGAGGAGTCCCATACTCTCCGTGATGCCTCGTTAAAAAGTACCTATCTAGCTCATCACCAATCCCAAGATTCCCGATCAACTCCCAATCTAAAAACTTTGGCGGGAAAATTGCTTTGTTCTTAATCAACGCCAAATTGTTGTTCAATTTCACCTTCCTATTAGCAGAACAACCCGGCCATTTCAACCACGGATGTGTTTCGGCTCTCATCATCGTTGACTCGGTTGATGGTACGGCCGACTTTGCTACTCTACGGGTGCCGATTGGTTGTTCTTCTTCGGGTTCTTCAACCGCTAGGCGCTTTCCCTACAAACATATACAATAACACAAAACATAACACCACAAATCTGTTAGACTAAAAGAAATGAAACACAAAAGCAAAAATAAAAAAATAAATTTTTTTTTTTTTTTAAACCACACGCCACTATACTCTACCTGCGCCGCAAACTGCACCTTATGCGGCGCAGGTAGGACCGTTTTCTGCAGCAGCCATTTCAAACCATTACAACTCAATCTAAACAAAAATATGACTAATGCTAAACGAAATCAAACTATTTCCTATCTTAATTAACTAATTTAAGCCTAAAGAAACTAAACCCTAAGTTTTCCCCAATTCAATTTCAATTTCATAAACCCTAATTCAACTTAAGATTAAGAGATTAAGCTTGATAAAATCACATACCGTTCTTCCCATGTTGTAAATGACTTGAATTTGTGAAAGATTTATGGATTAAAATTGAATTGAAAGGTATGAGCGCCGCTATGTGTGTGTGTGTGTGTGTTGCCGTTTCACGTTATGAAGAAAGAAAGTGGGCTGCGGCTCACTTAAGGTTTTTTAAAACAAAATTTTTATTTTTTTTTATAAGACACAGCATTCTAGCTACTGACCCTGAGCTGCGCCGCATGTGGTCATAGTTGCGGCGCAGGTAGAGAAATTCTGTAGATTTTTTACGTTCTACTCCTAAATACTTAGACAACTAAAAATCCTTTTGTCGTTTACTCCTAAGTTAATAAGAAAACTAAAAATACGCAAAAATAAAACTAAAAGAAAATAAAATAAGATTGATACAACAAACCGGGGTTTATCCCGAAGGTGCTCGTTTTTTCCTCGAGTCACTAGCTTGACTCCTCGTTGTGCCTTCAAATCAGAATGGGTAGAACCCATCCTCCATCGTCATCCCGTTTTCCGCATCCTCCTCACAATATAATTTCACCCGATGCCCGTTCACGATAAAAGATCCTCCATCTTCTGTTGCAAGTTCCAAATAACCCGTTGAAAAGAGCCGTTTCACCACATACGGTCCCGTCCATTTGGATTTTAATTTAGGGGCCTTGAACTTATATTTCGACTGAAATAAGAGGACTTTGTCTCATTCTTTAAATTCCTTCCTTCGTATTTTCAAATCATGCATAGCTTTGGTTCTTGCCTTGTACAAACTCGAGTTTTCGTACGCATTCCATCTTAACTCGTCCAACTCATACAATTGTAGAAATCTCGCTTCTCCACTTTCCACCAAATCCGTGCTACACTCTTTTAATGCCAAATACGCTTTATGCTCAATCTGCATAGGTAAGTGATAGTTTTTACCATAAAGTAAGCTAAAAGGGGTGGTACCAATGGGTGTTTTAAATGCGGTTCGGAAGGCCCATAGTGCATCTTCCAACTTTCTCGACCAAAGCACGGGATTATTCTGCACCGTTTTCTCCAAAATACGCTTTATGGCCCGATTTGTGTTCTCGACTTGCCCACTCGTTTGGGGATGATAAGAAGTCGAGAATCTGTGCTGCACTCCATACCGCTTAAGCACCTTCTCCATTTGGGCATTCGCAAAATGACTCCCTCGATCGCTAATTAACGCTTTCGGCATCCCAAACCTGCAAAAGAGACTTTTCAAAAAGTCAATAACAACAGCAGAATTATTGGTGGGTAGAGCTTTTGCCTCGACCCATTTGGACACGTAGTCGACCGCCACCAAGATGTACATGTTCCTATTTGACGGTTTGAATGGCCCCATGAAATCAATTCCCCATATATCAAATACTTCACAAACTTGGATTCCTTGTTGCGGCATTTCGTCCCTCCTAGTTATGGTGCCTAGCCGTTGACATGAGTAACATGTGTGTACCAAAGTTTGTGCCTCCTTGAAGATTGTTGGCCAATAAAATCCAGCATCAAAAACTTTCTTTCCCGTTATCATTGGACCATAATGTCCTCCCGTGGGCCCATGGTGACATTCATCAAAAATTCTCCTTGTTTCGCTTCCGTGCACACAACGTCTAATCATCCCAGCCGCACACACTCGGAACAAGTAAGGTTTCTCCCAAAAATAAATTTCACGTCCGAAAACAACTTCTTTCGTTGTTGGTAGCTCAAGTCTCGATTAATGATTCCACCCACCAAATAGTTTGCTATATCCGCAAACCATGGTCCACTTTCGCTAGTCAGTTTCCCAACAAATGCCAACTGTTCTCCCGGAAATGTATCTCTTATTTCTCCTTCCCTTAACTCACCAAGACCCGGGTTCTCCAAACGACTCAAATGATCCGCCGCCACATTTTCTCGACCCCTTTTGTCTTGGATCTCGACATAAAACTCTTGCAACAAAAGAATCGAGCGAATCAATCTTGGTTTTGCATCTAACTTTGAAAACAGAAATTTCAACGCCGAATGGTCCGTAAACACCACCGTTTTACTCAACACCAAATAAGATCGAAATTTGTCAAACGCAAATACCACAGCTATTAATTCCTTCTCGGTTGTAGTGTAATTCTGCTGAGCCTCGTTTAAAGTTTTGCTTGCAAAATATATCGGCGGAAAGTGATTATCGATCCTTTGCCCCAACACAACCCCAACCGCAAAATTGCTTGCATCGCACATCAACTCAAAAGGCAAATCCCAATTTGGTGAAACCAAAATGGGTGTATTCGTCAACCTCTCTTTCAACAATTCAAAGGCTTCCACACAATCCTTCGAGAACTCAAATTTGGTATCTTTTTCTAGCAATCTCGTCATCGGTCTAGTGATCTTAGAAAAATCCTTTATGAAGCGCCGATAAAAACCCGCATGTCCTAAAAGGTCCTCACCGCTTTCTCATTCGTGGGCGGTGGAAGTTTCGATATCACCTCTATTTTCGCTTTATCGACCTCAATTCAGGCTCTCGATATCTTATGCCCCAAAACAATCCCTTCCTTCACCATAAAGTGACATTTTTCCCAATTAAGCACCAAATTAGTTTCCTCGCATCGTGTCAACATCCGATCCAAATTCTTAAGACATCCCTCAAATGAATTCCCGTAAACTGAAAAGTCATCCATGAAAACCTCCATTGAATTCTCTATCATATCCTGGAAAATGGCCATCATACACCTCTGAAATGTTCCCGGTGCATTACATAATCCAACGGAATCCTCCTATAAGTAAAAGTTCCAAATGGACAAGTGAATGTTGTTTTCTCTTGGTCCTCTGGGTCAATTGGAATTTGAAAATAACCCGATAAGCCATCAAGAAAACAATAAAACTCATTTTCGGCCAATCGTTCGATCATTTGGTCCATGAAGGGTAATGGGAAATGATCTTTTCTTGTCGCTTCATTCAACCTACGATAATCTATGCATACCCGCCAACCCGTCACCGTTCTAGTGGGAACCAACTCATTATTCTCATTAAGCAAAACTGTCATTCCCCCTTTCTTAGGTACACAATGTACCGGACTAACCCAAGGGCTATCCGATATCGGGTAGATGATTCCTGCATCCAAAAGTTTAACTACTTCCTTCTTGACCACATCTTGCATGTTTGGGTTTAGTCTCCGTTGTCGTTGAACAACGGGTTTTACATTATCCAAAAAGTTAATTTTGTGTTTGCAAAAATCCGAACTAATACCCGGAATATCCGAGATGCGCCAAGCGAAAGCCTTTTTATGGCTTTTAAGGACAATTAATAATTTGACTTTCTCGTCTTCCAAAAGTGAAGACGAGATGATAATGGGAAGACTAGAATTACCCTCTAAAAATGCGTATTCGAGGTGGTTCGGTAATTGCTTTAACTCCAAGTCTTTTGGAGGATCCTCAATTGAAGTTTTGATCCTCGCCCCATCATCCATCACCAACTCTTGTACTTCATCCGTATCCTTCTCTTCATATGCCTTTGCAATGGCATTTGCCATCTCCATTTCCGCTTCTTCTTCGATTATTCCTTCCCAATCTAGGTCATAATCTGCATCATCTAAAACATCAATTCTGAAACAATTTTTATGAGTTGAATACGAATGTTTCATTGCTTGATCTAAAGTGAAAGTAACCCGTTCGTCTCCCAAACCCAAAGATATTTCCCTTCCCCTAACACGGATGATAGCATCTGCGGTGTTAAGAAAAGGTCTTCCAAAGATGAGAGGTACTTTCGTATCCTCCTCCATCTCGAGAATGACAAAGTCCGTTGGGTATAAAAAGTTTCCCACCCTTACTATCATATTTTCCGCAATTCCCATAGGATATTGATAAGATCAGTCAGCCAATCTTATACTCATTCTAGTTGGTGTTAGGGAATCGGAAGATAATTTAGTATATAACGAGTAAGGAATTAAATTAATACTAGCACCCAAATCAGCTAAAGCATTAAAATTAAACTTATCATTGGAAGAACAAGATAAAAGAAAACTCCCGGGATAATCGAGTTTCGTTGCAATCCGATTTCTCAAAATGGCGGAGCATTCGGCGTTTAAAAACGCGGTTTGATTCTCCAAGTAACCTCCTTTGCCACTAACAAGCTCCTTAATAAACTTAGCATAATTCGGCATCCCTGAAATAAGATCAATCAAAGGAATGTTAATTTTAACCGAGTTCATTAATTCAACAAATTTTTTAAATTGCTCTCTTTTTTTCTCCTTCCTAAGCCTTTGAGGATATGGTATCCTCGGGTTATACGCCCCTTTTACTTCCATTTTCTGCTCCTCTTCTTTGTTTTGAACCATTGGTTCCTTCCCGGGTCGCGTTTCCATCTCAATCTCTTCTTCTTCGTCAGAATCACTGTCAACGGGCTCCTTGCTGCGCAGTTGGTCTAGTTGCGTCGCAGTTAAATCAACATGCGACGCAGGTAGGAGGTCATCAATAATTGGGTACGCTACTGAGTCTGAGTTGCGGCGCAGGTGGCTTTGCTGCGGCGCAGGTAAAGAATTTTGTGTGCCCAGAGGTGAAGCTATAGAGTTCGAACTGCGGGCCAGTTGGTTTGAGGTGCGGCGCAGGTAGTCTGTTTCAGCTGTTGCTTTCGTTTTCTCCTTGTTCAGCTCGGTTTCTCGATTCCCCCCATACTTAAAACCCGACCTAGTCTCGATGGCATTCACATGTTCATCCCGATTATTCGGTGGTATGTATCTTGGCCCTTGACTCGATGATCCTCCATTATTGTTTTGATTCGGTCTCGGGTTGGGTTGGGTTGAACTCGGCATTTGACCTGTTGGTCGGTTTGAAAATCTATCTTTTAGTCTTTCGAATTTCCGCTCTAGATCTTGCATGTTCGCCTGAGTGTTCCGGTGATTTTGTTCAAGTTTATCGTTAAATCCCTTCATCGAGTTTGCTAACAAATCATTCGTGGCCTTTTGTGTGTAAACGAAATCTTTCATCATCTCTTTGAAGCTCGAATCTTCATTTTCCTCCCTCGGTTTTGATTGGTTGGGTTGAAAACGCCCCTCATTCCTATTACCCCGATTCTGATTACCGTACCCGCTATTTCCTCCTTCTTGCGGACGATTTTGGTAATTACTACGGTTTTGATAACCGTAGTTGGCGTAGTTTACATCCTCGGTTTTCGGTTCACAATCCTTCGTGTAATGTGGTCCTCCACATTTCCCACATTCGTTCCTAACCAAATGGACATCCTTCTCTAACCGTCCCAACCGATTCTTCATTTCATCCCCCAACGATTTGATTTCATTCACTATTTCACTACTTCCACCACTACTCGATTCTTCCACTTGTGTCACGGACCACCGTACTTTTCTGTTTTTATTCACTCGATCCCTCGCAATTCCCGCTTGTACTTGGTCCTCCATCATCCTATGAGCATCATTTGGTGCTTTGTAAAGGAAACTTCCACCACCCGCTAAGTCTAGATCGTTGTTGATGTGAAAAATCTAGTTTTCCGAAAATTAACTTTTGCTAGATTACTACACGGGGCAGTGTACCCTTATCGGTTGTAAAATAGTATAGGTAAATATCGGGTTCGAACATAGGGACTATTTATAATCGAGATATTAGTTTTAAAATAACAGGTAACAAGAAACAATGTGGGTTTTGGTCTTAAGAAGACTTGATTATAATAACTACTAAAATGCTTTGTATTTCAAATATGGATAAAAAAAGACGCTTGCTTGGACCGTTTACGAATGTGTGGTATTTCCTAGGTATGAAAATGTCAAAAAACTTCTAATGTAAAATCCTAAGTTCCTTTCGAATACCGAATTTCTCCAATTACCTAACCATGCAACTATTCCTTTCGAATATAGTTAACACCTCAAGTAATTGTGCATAAAGTTCCAAGCCGATATGTGAGAATTAATCTATAAGCTTCCTTTCGAATAGCTTACTAATCAAGAAACCGATTTCTCTTAATTTATTGACAAGCGTTTGTTTTAAAACTTACTTGTTTAAATTGTTGTTAGTGATTCCTTTCGAATACCGCTAACTCTAAATCAACTATAGACCGGCCGATTATTTCGTTCTTATTTTAGTAAAAATTTCGGATTCCTTTCGAATACCCGTTTTTAGATTACCAAATAAAAATATAAACAATTCTAACAATATAATTAAAGTTTTAACCCAAACGGATCCCCGATTAACCTCTACACATCAATCTAACTTCATACCCAAAATCTAACACACAAACGATCACAAATCCAAGCAAACGTTTAAGGAAATTAGCTACTCATAACTATAACGAAACTAATCATATAAATGAAAGACATAATTTGATTACAATGAAAAATAAGAATATAGTTCAATACCAAGCTGTAAGTAACAAGTTCCAAATGTCTCCAAAATAACTAAGCAATAAGTGAAATAACAATTCTCCGATGAAATTCCGAAAATGATGATTATGATATGCCTTGCTTCCCTCAAAAGTGATGATGAAACTGAGATTAGTAAGTGATAAGATGATATTTCTGTGTAAAAATCGTCCTATTTGATAATGCTCCCAAAAGACCTTTTAGTTCCCACATGATTAGCATTGAATGCAACACTTTGTAACAGTTTTGAGCCCGGTTGGGCCGCAGGTGGTCTATGTTGCGCCGCAGCTCGTCATCAGTAGCCTCAAGAAAATACGTTGCTACTTGCGCCGCATGTGGTTGATCTTGCGCCGCAGCTCACGATCAGTAGCCACGAGAAAAATTTGTGAAGCTTAGTTGCGCCAGCAGCTAGCTTAAGTGCCCAGCAACTAAGTGTTTTGCTTCCCGACTTGTCTTTCTTTGCACCTTTTAGTTCCAAACCGCCTTCTTTTACTCAAAAAACAACTAAAAACCTATAAAAACAAACTTTACACAAAATATAAGTAATACGGGGCCTATCCATTACGTTTTGAACTCGAAACATAACAAATATCGCGATAAAATACTCGTATAAATGAGCGATATCAGTTGTTTCAATTCCAAATCTTTTGGAGGATCCTCACTCCATGTCTTGATCCTCATCCTTTCATCTACCACAAGCTCCTCCACTTCATTGGTCTCCTCGACCTCTTCTTCCTCACTCTTCATTGCATTCACCATCATCTCCATTTCCATATCCGTTTCCTCTTCAAGAATTCCTTCCGAATCCAAGTCATAATCTGCTTTATCAATAACATCAATCCTAAAACAAGTTTCGTCAGTTGAGTAAGAATGTTTCATAGCTTGATTTAAAGAAAATGTGGCTCGTTCATTACCCAAACCCAACTAAATTTCTCTATCTTTAACACGGATGATAGAATCCGCAGTATTTAGGGAAGGTCTTCCCAAGATAAGAGGAACTTTACTATCCTCCTCCATCTCGAGAATGACAAAGTCAACAGGATATAAAAAATCACCCACCCTAACCTACATGTTTTCCCCAATACCCAAATGAAATTGATAAGATCGATTGGCCAATCCTATACTCATTCTAGTTGGTGTTAAAGACCCCAAAGAAAGTTTAGGGTATAAAGAGTATGGCATTAAATTAATGCTTGCCCCCAGATCCGCTAATGCACTACAAGTAAATTTATCATTAAAAGTGCATGAAAGAAGAAAACTCTCTGGGTCTTCAAGTTTGGGTGGCATAGAATTCTTCACGATTTCCGAGCATTCGACATTTAGGAACGCGGTTTGCTTCGCCGAATAGTCACCTTTTCCGCTCACTAACTCCTTGATGAATTTAGCATAGTCCGGCATACCTGTAATTAAATCAATTAAAGGTAATTAAATCAATTAAAGGTACGTTAATTCTTACCGACTTGATCATTTTAAAGAACTTTCCGTATTGCTCTTTCATCTTTTCTTTTCCTAACCGTTGAGGATATGGTATCCTTGGATTGTATGCTTTGATAGGAGTGGTAGCTTACGATTTTGGCTCTTCGGCTTGCTTAGGACTATCGGTTCGTCCCCGAGTCGATCCTCCATCTCAATCTCAACTTCAACCTCATTATCGGAGTCTGGATCCTCACTGGGAGGCAGTGATGATGACGGCGTCGCAGTCCCAACATTTTCAAAAACTCCAATATTCTCGTCTGAATGGTGGTTGCGTCGTAGTCACCAGTTTTTCCTTCCCCATTTGTTTTTCGTCTGATTGTTGACCGCGACGCCGTGGTGATGACTGCGTCGCAGGCATCCCCTTTGCTGCAAGTTTTTTGGTTAACGTTTCCCCTTTCCTCTTTAATGACGGAAATCGTACATATTGATCAAATCGATGAAGGGGCAACAAGTGGCGAAATGACAGAGTTATTGACTATGACGTACCAAAGTGGGCGTCGTTAGTTCACGTCTTTTGTTTGGAGGAAGGTATTTGAGACTCGGGGCGTGCTGATTATGGAACTGATCCAGGAATGTTTCAGCACCTTCGAGTTCTTCAACACGCCCGTTGAACTTAGACAAGAGGGTACTATCCGTTTCCAGTTGGGGGGAGTACCTAGATCGATGGGCATGGAGGGGTTTATACTATCCGTTTCCAGTTGGTTATGCATATTAATCAGGCTTGGTAATATGAAATAATACACTTTTACTTTTCTTAAATGTTATATCTAATTGATTTGTTGATTAGATTTATTCTTTTATGAATATTTTTAACTTTTTTTTAATTGGATCTACTTGAGGACAAGTAGAAGTTAGGTTGGGGAGATTTTGATATCTTCAAAAAAGTAGTTATATTTATACCGATATCCCCGTTGTTTTAACCCTTTTTATCACATTTATATATTATTTGCTATGTAATCGTTTGTTAAGTGTGATAGATCTGATAAACGTGTGAGCTTGCGAAAAGAAGTGGAAAACGTTCAGAAAACAAGAAGATTTACCCACTGTCAGAGCATACGGTGTATGTACACAAATAGACATATGCCGTATAGATGGTTTTCAAAAAAATTTAAGTAATATCGTTAACATACGTCGTATGAGTAAATAAGGGCATACGGCGTATTCCTTCAGCAAAAGATCTAGAAGCTTTCAAAACTACATACGGCGTATGTTCATTTAAGATATACGCCGTATATCCGACCAGAACTCGAAATTTACTATAAAAGCAAACCTAAAAACGAATTTAAATATTCTCATTATGTCGATCGAGTTTGTTTGGTTTGATCAGTTTAGAGAGAGAAAGTTAATCTAGAGAGAGAAAGTAGATTTAGCATTAAGCTCCAAAAGTTACCTTAATCACACCCCACACTCCTATTTATAGGAGTGTGGGGGCTTTACAAAGACTTACTAATTATTACAATTATGCCCCTTATAACAAATACAAATACAATGTTATGAATATTATATTCCTAACAATTCCTTCTTATTTGTAGTTGTTCAAAATATGAAGTCTTTTAAATAGGAGTGTGGGGGTTTTACAAAGACTTCCTAATTATTACAATTATGCCCCTAATAACAAATACAAATACAATGTTATGAATATTCTATTCCTAACAATTCCCCCTTATTTGTAGTTGTTCAAAATATGAAGTCTTTGTCTTGAAGCATATTCATTGTTGTTATCTTGAACGCGTAGATGCTTGATTTGATCTTCAACCGCAACTTTGGATTTCATCAAAGTAGCTTGTTGTAATCTTTGATACTTTTGTTTTTAAAGATAGTTGCTTGAAGAATCATTTTTTTTTCTCTTGAAAGCTCGACCTTGATGTCGTATTGCATATGTCATTGATGAAGTGTTTCCGAAGGTCTTGCTCTTTGAAGAAGTCTTAAGAACCTAGTCACCCAAAAGCTCTTCTTGGCGAACCTTGAATGATAGTCTTAACGATCTCCTCCTTTATCTTCGTGATCTTCAAATTCAACTTTAGATTTCATCAGAGTAGCGTTTGAATCTTTGTATCGCGGAAAGAACATTTGAAAGCTGACTTGAAGAATCTTTCATTTCAAACGGAAGTTGAATGTATACTTGTAGTCTTTGATTTCTTGATTCCGATGTAGACCAACATTCAATTCCCTTGACCATTTGAATCATAAAGTGGGACGCTCCCCCTTAATTGAGAAGTTTCACTTTATCGTTCAACTTGTAGAAGCTTGATTAGATTTCTTTGTTTGAAGCTTTTTTTGATTGAACAATCGTTTCCAAATTCCTTGACGTTTTGATTTTTCATTTAGCTCCCCCTCAACACATACTTGTAGTCACCCTCAACACATACTTGTAGTCAACTATCTGAAAGTTGATGTTTTACCTCGTTGTAGCTTGATGATGAACAATCTTCTTTGTTTTTATGCTTGTTAAGTTTTCGCTTCTATTTATTTTTGAAAGTTTGAATCTTGATCATTTGAATTCTCCATGAAGCTTGTACATTAAACTCTTATTCTTTCCAAACTTGGTTTACCTGCATTTATTCTCCATTGTGAGAACCCATCTATTCTTTCACAAATCCCATTATTTCATAATTCTCCATTCTTTGCGTTTTTCCTCCATTTGTACACGTTTCTCTATATGCTCCATTTTTGCTCGTTCTTCCCCAAACTTTGCTTTTGTACATTCCAATGCTTTTGTTATACGTTTTTCTCATTTCTTCATTTACACACGTTCTTCCCCTTGATACACTATTTACACAGTTTTTCCCCTTGGTACACGTTCTTCCCCCTCATGATGATTATGACTCGTTGTAATCATCATGTAAACGTGTATTATGTCGTTTCTCTATATGCTCCATTTTTGCTCGTTCTTCCCCAAACTTTGCTTTTGTACATTCCAATGCTTTTGTTATACGTTTTTCTCATTTCTTCATTTACACACGTTCTTCCCCTTGATACACCATTTACACAGTTTTTCCCCTTGGTACACGTTCTTCCCCCTCATGATGATTATGACTGGTTTTAATCATTATGTAAACGTGTATTACATCGTAACAAAACATGACATACTCCCCCAAATATCGGAATTTGAGAAAAATATCCTTCCAAACCGAACGTGTGTTGTTTGAGAAACTTTTGACTTGCAAAACTTGTCTTCTTTGAGATCATCGCTGAAAAACTTGAATGCTTGAATAAAATCTTGTCGTTCCGAACTCTTGATCTTTAAATTCTTGATCGTAACCTCAAATAGTGATGGTCGTGAGAATAGGAAAGTAACTATGAGATCACTTAGATTGCTCGTTAACACAACAATCAAAATCACAAGAAAATTCGATTGTGTGACCTACGTTCAATGTTGGAAAAGCGTTCGCATTGGTAGGATTTCCATTCGATCATTGTGAAATACCAATATAGTTGGTACCACTACAAATGTTCCGAGCTATATCACAAAGACATGCTTATTGAAAATTTGTTAGTGTCCGAGAAAATGTTTAACATTTTTGGCGCTAGACTCAATAGTGCATGAAATGAAGTCGAGAAATGGAGTTGGTTTTCTCTTGTTTCAATATCAACATTCTCCGAGTGAGAATATGATAGAAATGTGCTAATTCTCCGTGAATATTAAAACAAATTCTTGTGAAGAATTTGAGTGGCGATGAGGTGTATGTGAATTGCATCACTGGGTCCATGATGTCTTTTTCAATATCGAAAGTCAACGCATGAAGTTCGATAGAAACTTGGCTACCCGACCAGTTAATCGGTGAAGAAACGGTCTCTCATTCTTTTAACCGTGTCACATACTCCTCACTCAACCTCTCATAATTTTCAACTCCACCCTCATTTTTGCATTTTGAAAACAATGTTTTTGTTGATTTTGCACCTTTAATCTCCAATCCTAGACCTAAAGGACCCTCACATTTTGAAAGTGATTCCTTGGGTAAGTCCCTCCGGCTCTGGTTGGACTACAGGAAAAAGATATATTATCGAAAACCTCTCAACGTGCATCAACATTTTGCCAAATTTTGAGAAACATTTGCCAACCAAAAGATATGGAATTTACAATATGGTGACAATTTCCAAAGTGACTTGGAAGTTTGCAATATTTTCGAAACGACGCTCCCCCTCAACATATGCATATCATTATCAAAAACTTAGCATATGAAGAGTAAGTGAAAACCGATATTATGACAAAAACGTTTTTGATTATGGGATTTTTCGAAAATACATTTGATATGTTCATGAAAGAATATTTCATTTGGGAAGATTTATTTGAAATATTGTTTCGTTGAAGCTCATTTGAAAGATTTAGGAGGTAGTTTGAAAAATGATATTTTTTACGAACTCTCCCTCAAAGTTGGATTCTCCATGTTCGATCAAACAAGTGTTTTGAAAACTAGATAAAATAAGAAAAATCTCTACTAAATACACTCTAAAAGATGAAATAATTCTAGTTTAGATTAAAAAATCCACTATTAAATCATCCTTTTTGATAGAATTTAGTTATAGTCGAGTTAATCAAATATTCTAGTTTACAATTTTGAAAAGATTTTTCATTTCGAAAACACTTGTTAATTATGAAAATACTATCAAACAAAAATATAATACTTTGAATATGTTAGTTCTAGTCGAGATTGAAAATCCGCTACTATTCACATTTATCATATGAAGTTTGTATTTAGATATATAAATTCGTAATTTTCCGGTTTTAGAACGGGTTTCAATTTGAAATAATTGAAAGCTTAAACAAACTCAAAATATCATGTAAGATAATAATAACCAAAAGTAATATTTCTAGTCGAGATTTACAAATCCGCTACTAAACACTTCCAAATATTACGTCTCTCAAGTGATAAACTAAGTTTGAAATTTTGTTCAAAAAGGATTTATATTTTTGAAATACGAAATTTGCTAACAAATAACAAAATAACATGTGAATGTACTGGTTCTAGTCGAGATTTTGAAATCCGCTACTAAAATACATCCAAATGAAATAATGTCATTAATTAGACAAACAAAACTTGTTTTTGAGATTATCGAAAAAAAATAGAAAATGTACTTTGTCAAATTAGATCAATATCACAATAATGTGCTTAGTTCTAGTCAAGATATAAAATCCGCTACTAAAACACATCCTAAATAATATTTTTCCATTCGTTAAAAATACATTTTCATCATTTAAGTTTATCGATAAAATTTGAAAGCTTCCCTTTTGAAAATACAGTTGATGTTTTCGTTTTTTTTAATACTTCTCACTCGAAAATTCGATTGTTATTTTCTTTGCAAAAGGTGAAAGAATGGAATCTCTCTCTCAAATTTGTGAAAATCATCCAAAGTGTTAGATTTAGAAATAAGTTGAAACACTTGGAAGTTTTCGATTTGGAAGATATTTCTTAAAACATTTGAATTGTTTATACTTTGGACGTATGCAATATCAAACAATTTTGCGAAAATGATGATTATTTCATTGTTTATTTCTTGTAAGCACTCCATGAAGTTCGAGTTCGAAACCGAGTTGTTCCGAAGTCGTTTTAAAAACCTACGTTTCTACACAATCAAACTTCACTTCTTTTGACCCATTGCATTTTGGGTCCTTTTTGGTTAGCTTTGTTCGAAACCACTGATAGGTTGTATTGACTTTGTGCAGGGAATATGAATTCAATTTCTCCGGTAAACACATTTTATTTTGCAATCGGTGTGTTTGTTTTTGAAATTGGTGGAGACTTTGGAATACATTTTCGTTCATCAGTTGGTGAAAGAGTTCTAAAAATCATTTGATGAGTGTATCGTATTTGATGCATTTGATGGTACATTTGGAAACAATTGTTTCTTTGATGTGAATAAATTCATTGATGTTCGTTGTTTAAGTTTAGAAACAAAACTATTCACTTTTTACACCGAATATTTAAAATGTGATGGTGCAAATTCAAATAACTCGGGCATTAAATAAGTGAACGCTTTCGTTTCCTTTTTGTTCATTGGAGGACAAAGTGCTTCCTTTTCAACATGTTTGTTTGAAATGATTTTTTATTTCAAACTCGAAGTTTTGAAAGGTAATTTAAAAGTTCCATTAGTTTGTGATTTCGGAGAATACTTTTGATTATTTTTCGCGAAAGAAGTAGTACTCGGAAAAACCACTTTTGAAAATGTTTTGGAAGATTCACCGTTATAAACCTTCAATGGAACTTTAATATCCTTTTTCGAATCTTTTCCAACATTTTTAGATTTCCGTTTCTCCTCATGTGAAGGAATTAGGGTTTGTGGTGAAACCGGACCATTCATTTTCCACATTGAATCAATCTTTTGAGTTAAAGCTTCGATATCTTTTACTTTTGAATGTAACACATTTTGAAGAAATGATATCTGTTGGGAAAATCAACGATTTAACCCAAGTTAATAAATCTGTTTATTAAAGTCTTAGTTTTGAGTCTGAGTGACACTTTGAGTCTGAGTGACTAAAAGAAACTAAGGCATTGTGGAGCTGACTACTCAGCTCCATAATGAAACGTAAGGCACTATTTTAGGTAGGTTTGTTAGACTAAATCTTCTATATTTTTAGAATATTTACTAAGATTCGTACTTATCAAGCTCACTATTATTGTGTATAAATAATGAGCTTAAAACTTGTAATCGTTTGAACCTTTCGAAAATAGATAACTGTGTGTTATTCTCGTTACCTTGTTATTATAATTCCGCTATAATTAAACAAGAAACTGAGTGTTAATCGATTCGTGATAATTAACGTTTAAATACTAATTTGTAATTGATTAGCTAGTATTTGGGATCTTATTGAGACCTAACAACTGGTATCAGAGCAAATAAGATTTAAATTTTAATAAATTTACAAATCTTAAACGATCAATACATAAAACCCAAATACAATGTTCAATCTGGATCCAAGAGCAAGAAGTATTCTAGGAAATGTTGTGTCTGAGCAAATCTTCTCAAAGATTGTTGGATGCAGATCTGCTAAAGATATATGGGATACACTAATTGTTTCATATGAAGGTGTACCTATAGTAAGAGAGCAAAGATTGAATAGCCTGATCAGAAACTATGAAAACTTCTACGTGAAAGAAAAGGAAACCTTGGCTGATTTGCATACAAGGTTTCAAATCTTGTTGAATGATCTATCAGCTCTGGGAGTAATGAAGGAGGATGATGAAGTGTGCAAGAAATTTGTAGATGTCTTACCTAGCAGATTTGAATCAGTTATCACATCTCTTGTGGTTAGTGAGAAATTGTCCACCTACAAGCTGCCTGGCCTCTTTGGATTACTACTGATTTTTGAAGAATCTCAAGAGAGGAAGAAGATAAACAACAGAAGAACTGCAAGGGATCCTGAATCTGCATTGGTTGCAACCAGCAAAAGGAATAAAGAAATTTATTCTAAGGCTGACTCATCTGAGTCTGAGTCAAACTCAGATTCAGAGTCAGATGATGAAACTGAAGTCAATAAGCTAAAGAATCAGCTTACTTTATTGACTATGAAGCTGGAGCAGAAGACTGGTTACAAAGGAAAGAAACCGGTTGATTTAAAAAAGGTCAAATGTTTCAAATGTAATGAGTACGGACACATGGCTGCTGATTGTAAGGTAAAGAATGCTCAGACTGAGCACATGGATGAGGTTGCTGAAAGGGCTCAAAGATACAGAAAGAAGTATCTTAAATACAAAAGTAGCAATGGTTCTAAGACTCAAAAGCCTCAAACTGAGCAGAAAGCATTCTTTACTGAGGAGTGGTTAGATGAGGAATTGTCATCTGATGAGGATGAGGAAGTGGTTGATAAATGTTTGATGGCCTTTGCAGAAGAAGTAACTGAAGCTGATGAGTCTGCATCTCATTTTGAAAATGATCTGAAGGAAGCTGAGAGACTGAGCTATAGCTCAGACTGGAACAAATCAAAGTTATATAAGGTACATAACTTTAATACTTATACAAATGATCAAAAACTTCAAATGTTTGAGTATATTTTTATTGATTTGACCACCACTTTGGAAGAAAAATCTGAATTTAAACAAAAGATTAAAGATCTTGAAAATGTTTTGAAAATTAAAGATGATAAAATAATTGAACTAGAAAGTTATAAAGTCTTTTTAAATGCTCAGATTGAAGCTTATAGTGATATTGTAAAAGAAAATTATAAATTTAGAGAAGAAACTGAGCACTATAAAAGAATTTGTAAATCATGGTGCATATCATCCTTAAAAACTTACATGAAAGGAGAAAAAACTATGATGTCAAATGCTTTTGTTAAACCTGTAATTTCTCAAGTTTTTAATAAAAGTGATTCTTCAACTTCTTCTCAGTCTGAATGTGTTAATTTACCTGAAACTGATACAAATGTGCATGTTGTGAACAAATCTTTGCATATAAATAATGTTTTACCCAAGGTTGTGAGTAAACCTAAGGTTCAGAGTCAAGTTAGTTCCAAAATCATTAATAAAAGTCATGAAAACAAAACTATTGATAAATTGGGAAATCCATTGTTGGAAGCGACTAACATCGTAAAAACTCTAGTCAGAAATAAATCACCTCATCACATCAGACCAAAGACTCCTCCTAAGAGGACATGCTACAATTGTGGTGAAAAAGGACATGAAGCTGTGTTTTGTAAGCAACTGACCCAGTCCCGACCAAAGAAAAGTATTTCACATAAGTCATTTTTACCAAAAATCAAGTCATTTTCATCCACACAGAAGTCAGTTTCACCAAACTCTAAGTCAGTGTCATCAAAATCGAAGTCAGTCTCATCTCAAACGCAAAGACAAATTCTTCAAACTAAGTCAAAATCTGTCAAAGATACCAAAAACAAGTCAGTCTCAACTCAAGTCAGATTCAAAGATACTCCATGTAAATATTGTGGAGTCATAGGTCATTATTTTGTTAACTGTATGAAAGAACTCAATAAATGGAATTATACTAGCTCCAAACTTGACTGCAAGATTGAACCCAAACGTAACTCAGTTTCAGTTCATGGATCCACTCTAAAGTGGGTACCCAAAAGGAACTAATTTGCTTTGTGTCATGTGCAGGACTCTACAAAATGGTATCTAGACAGTGGAGCATCAAGACCCATGACAGGAATGAAGTCTTTCTTGCAAGACTATAAAGAAGAAGCTGGGCCTCAAGTGAGATATGGTGACAATGGGGTGTCAATGACAAGAGGATACGGAAAGATACATGTTGGAGCTGTCACATTCAAAAGAGTTTCTTATGTAGAAGGTCTACAACATAACTTACTAAGTGTAAGTCAAATCACTGATGAAGATCATGAGGTCAGATTCAGAAAGCAAGCAGGAATAATCTACAATGCCAAGGGTAAACCACTGCTACTTGCCAAGAGAGAAAGAGATGTCTTTTGCTTAGATCTGAGTACAGATAATGATGAGGCTGACACATGTCTGTTTACATAAACAAAAGAGGAACTCAATTGGTTATGGCATAGAAGATTATCAAATTTAAACTTCAAAAACATAAATGCCTTGTCAAAGAGTAAATTGGTTAGAGGACTTCCTGAACTGACCTACTCCAAAGACAAAGTCTGCTCAACTTGTGTTCTTGGAAATCAAACCAAGACTCAATTTCCTTCCAAGATGCTACATTCAATTGATGAACCACTATTTATGTTACACATGGATCTGGTTGGTCCAATTGGAATTGAGAGTCAAGGTGGAAAGAAATACACTCTAGTAATTGTGGATGAATTTACTAGATTCACTTGGGTCATATTTCTAAGAGCTAAAAGTGATGCAGCTGAGGAAATTATCAGTCTGATCAAGAGAGAGCAGAGACAGAAGAACACCCTTGTCAAGCAAATGAGAAGTGACCATGGAACTGAGTTCAAGAATTCAGTTTTAATTAATTTCTGTGATCAACTGGGAATAGTTCAAAATTTTGCATCAGTTCGAACACCTCAACAAAATGGTGTTGCAGAGAGAAGAAACAGGACTTTAATTGAAGCTGCAAGAACTATGTTGTGCTATGGAAATATGAAGATCAAATTTTGGGTTGAGGCTGTGAATACTGCATGTTTCACATAAAACCGATCCATCATTGTGAAAAGACATGGGAAAACTGCATATGAAATGTATCACAACAAAGTTCCCTCAATCCATTATTTTCATATTTTTGGAAGTCGCTGTTATATTCTTAATCAAAGGGATTTGTTGTGCTAAATGGCTCCTAAGGCTGATGAAGGTTTGTTTGTTGGATACTCTAGCATCTTTAAAGCATTTAGAGTTTATAATGAACGAAGGAAAGTTGTGGAAGAGAGTATCAATGTCACTTTTGATGATACCACTCAGTCTGATAAAGATGAACTGACTTCACGGCCTGATATAGCGACAATCAACCAGTTATGTGATGAACTACTAGTCACATCATTTGAAGCTGACCCCTCCCCTGTTGCAGATCAAAATGAAGAAGTAATTCATCAAAATCAAGAGTATAAGAGTGAAACTGATGAACCTAGTTCAAAGAGTGTTCCTGAAATTGAAACAATTGTTTCAAATGAAACTGTTGAAATTCAGACTGATCTCTCTCAGTCTGACCACACTCAGATCCACAACACTCAGACTGAAGAACCTCGGCCTGATGTTACTCAGTCTCAACCTGAAGAAGCTCAACAAAGTGAGTCAGGTAACATCAAGACTCTTAAGGGACATCCACTATCCTCTGTCATTGGTTCCTTAAATGAAGGAGTCAAAACCAGACACAAGAATGCCACAGTTAATTTCTGCTTCTACATTAATTTCTTGAGTCTGATGGAACCAAAGAAGGTTGAAGATGCTCTTTTAGATGAAGACTGGGTTGATGGTATGCAAGAAGAATTAGGAGAGTTCATAAGAAACAATGTGTGGACTAAAGTTCCTCGTCCCCTGTTCAAGAAAATCATTGGACTTAAATGGATATTTAGAAATAAATATGACAAAGATGGGGTGGTGATCAGAAATAAAGCAAGATTGGTGGCTCAGGGATACAAGTAGGAAGAGAGCATTGATTATGATGAAACCTTTGCTCCAGTGGCCAGAATTGAAGCAATACGTTTGTTCTTAGCTTATGCAGCCTTCAAAGACTTTTTGGTATACCAAATGGATGTGAAAAGTGCCTTTTTGAATGGTGACCTACAGGAAGAAGTCTATGTCAAGCAGCCTCCAGGTTTTCTTGATCCTAACTTTCCTGATCATGTTTTTAAATTAAAAAAAGCCTTATATGGTTTCAAACAAGCTCCTAGAGCTTGGTATGATACTCTATCTAACTTTCTTCTTAAAAATCAGTTTCAAAGAGGATCAATTGACAAAACACTTTTTATCAAAAAGGAAAAGGGACATGTGATTTGGGTACAAATATATTTTGATGACATTATATTTGGTTCCACAAATGAAAAGTTGTGTACCTGGTTTTCAAATCTCATGTGTAGTGAATACAGAATGAGTATGATGGGGGAACTTACGTTTTTTCTTGGTCTACAAGTAGAACAAAAGAAAGATGGAATTTTTATAAATCAAAGCAAATATGTACATGATTTAATAAAGAAATTTGGTTTTGAATCATGTTCTGAAATGAAAACTCCTATGAGTACCTCTGATAAGTTGCATAAGGACAAAACTGGCAAGTCAGTCTGTCAAGCCACTTACAGAGGTATGATTGGTTCTCTACTTTACTTAACTGCTAGTAGACCTGACATCATGTTTTCAACTTGCTTATGTGCACGTTATCAAGCTGACCCAAAGGAATCCCATCTCAAAGCTGTAAAACGGATTTTCTGATATCTAAAGGGTACTTCAAATCTTGGCCTATGGTACCCTAAATATTCTGGTTTTGAACTAATTGGGTACACAGATGCAGAATATGCAGGTTGTAGATTGGACAGAAAAAGTACTTCAGGAGGTTGTCAGCTTCTGGGAGGAAAGCTAGTCAGCTGGTCAAGCAAAAAGCAAAATTCAATAGCTACCTCTACAGCTGAAGCTGAGTATGTGGCTGCAGGGAGTTGTTGTGCACAGTTGCTATGGATGCAAAATCAATTGGCTGATCTTGACATCAAGATTCAAAACACTCCAATCCTGTGTCACAACAAAAGTGCCATTCAAATAACTGAGAATCCAGTATTTCACTCCAGGACAAAACACATTGAAATAAGACACCATTTTATTCGAGATTGTGTTAAGAAAGGCAAAGTCAGACTGGAGTTTGTGGCCACACACGATCAACTGGCAGATATCTTCACGAAACCTCTGAGTGAGGACAGGTTTTTCTATTTGTTAGGAGAACTAGGAATGTTAGATCCTTGAAATTTAACAAAGAATCAAAATTCAGTCTGACCTTTTGGTCAGATTGAGACTTTTCAGTCTGACCCTTACTCAGACTGAATGTACTCTTCGTAAATATTAGTTTTTTTTCTTCTTTCAAATTTTTTTATTTTATTTTAGTTTTAATTTTTTTTTAGTTATTTTAGTTTTAATTTTTTTAGTCATTTATTTTTTTTTTAAACTGATAACAATTTTTTTTATTTTAGGGGTTAGTTGTAAATATTTTTCAAACTTAGGGGTCATAAATGTTAATAGTGTCAAACTGCAGCGTCTATATGGAAAGTTACCTAACTAAGTTCCTAAGATTTCGCTCCTTTAGTTCAAATTCAATTTAATTTCAATTATTAACCTAATTTTTCTTCTTTCTAATCTTTTCTTGTGATTTCCTCAATGGCGGACATGAATATGATTTTACACATCACCCCACGCATGGTTGTTGGCGCCGATTTCCATAGTAGAGTTCAAATTAAAGATAACAACAGGGTGGCCACTATTGATATTCCCGCCAATCGATAGAATAGAGGTTTTGAACAGCTGTGTCAGTTCATGTTATCACATCCTCTCTATGGAGCATATTTTCGCCAAATGGTGATGTATCCGCCTGTTTTATGTGAGTGGTGGTATACATGCAAAGAAAATGCTGATCAGACTGCACTCACTGGCACATATAATGATGGGAGGCACACTCTTACCATCACTGAGGAGACGATTCGAGCGGCACTCTTCCTTCCTACTGCCCTTGAAGCTGGTGCGGGAGGATTTCAATCCATGCTGACCAAACAGCAAGCACGGGCTGAGGCTTTTCCTCTCATTGGTCAGACTGTGGTACAGGGGGTAATTGAATACAAGTTCTCACGGGAAAATGGAAATTTCTCTTTTCAAGTATCACACGGTGTTTGGGGGGTAAATCAGGGAGCTTAAATCAGATGAATGAATTTGAAACTCATTTATTCCACTCTATGGTCACTGGTAGACGAATCTCCTACTCCCAACTTTATTTTGATGAGATTCTCTCCCTAGTGTCAAAACCAAAGAGAACAAATGATGTACCTTTTATTCGAGTAATATCACTCAGCTTTGAGGAAGTTCTGGGAAAGGCGGCTTATGACCTACTTGAACAAATTTTTTATGTATGTCCCCTTCCCAGACTGACCTCCAAAATTTTTACTTACATTAACATCACTGAAGTTGAGGCAGGTTTAACACCAGTCATGCTCCAATGGATTGATAACCCATTTATTGATCCTGAAACCACTGAGTCCGACCATTCAGACTCAGTTGGTCAAGGTGAAGGAATTGACGGAAATTTGGAGGCATATATTCCCCTGGCAGATGCTGAGGTTGGGATTGGTGGGGCTGGGCAAACTGAGGCTGACTCAGGTATGAATGTAATTCTTTCTCTCCCTTAGTCTAGTATCCCCTCTCAGTCTGAGGTACAGTCCACTTCACAACTTGATGTTTTGGCAACTCAAGCGACCAACCTATTGAACTCACCAAGTTCTTTAGAGAAAGCTCTCACATCAAGCCCCACTCAAAATCAAGCACTAATGGACTCACTTTTCCATGAGGCTGAGAGTTCTAAACTCCCCTCCAGTGCTGTAGATCGGTCCATCCTCCCTCTGCTAGAGCAAGAGGTGGAACTAACTACCAAGACTACCCAAAGCCAAACTAGAGTAGTCAGCTTGGAGAAACACATTGCTGCTGCCACACTGACACATGTGGTAAGCATTGAAGACAATATTCCACTCCTGAATATCCCTGTACTTAGTATGGGAACACCCCCCCTCAGTTTCACAGCCTATTCCTAAGGCTATTTTCACTAGTTCTGTACTAGTTCACTCTAATGAACCACCAAATCTCTCTCACTCTTCTGCACAAGTCGTCAATGCCTCACTTCTCAAACTGAGTGAGGTACAGACTTCCACTTCTATGGCCAAGGATCGCTCTCCTAGTCAACAGGGGGGATGTGAGGCTGTACCAACTGTACCCATCTCTACTGTTACTTATACATCTCAGTCTGAGGTTGTTGTGGTTGTTCCTTTGCTGTTACAAGCAATTAAGGACATGTCAACTCAGTTTGATGTCAAGCTGAATGCGATGCAGGCTGAGATGAGTGCTCTAAAATGTCAAAATGCTGTGGAGTTGGAGGAATTGAAGGGGATGGTGATGAAGCTGACTTCTGAGATCAGTTTGATGAGGAAGGGGAAACGGGTGGTTGAGGAGTTACCAAGGGGTGATCAGACTCAGGGGGAGAAAAATGCCAAAGCTACAAGTGAGTCTGACCTCTCCAAGAAAAGCTTGAAAAGAAAAAGAGACAATTATCAGTTGAGGGGGAGAAAAGATACATCAAGACAGTGATATTTAATCTGAAAACTGGTCAGCCTGAGGATCACTATGAGACTGATTACAGTGATATCTCAAGTGAATCTGAGAAAGAGAGTCAAGGGAGTGACAAGGAGGAGGAAGAAAAGGATGAGGCTGAAACTGAAATGGAGAATCCAACCATCCAGGCTGAGGGATCAACAAAAGAAACAGTTGATGATCAGACTGAAGCTGAAAAATTGTCTAAACTACAAAGATATGCATACAATGCTGGTATGTCAGTTGAAAGCTACAAGGAATATGTTAAAGGTTTATATTTCGAAAAGTTTGATAATAAGCCAATGGAAACACAAGACCAAAGTAATATAGCTGTTGAGGTGCTTGAAGCTGAAATGAAAAAGGAAGAAGAACTGGCGTTTAATGAAGAACAGCAGAGGGTTGAAGCTGACAGGAAAATGGCCAAGCAAATTCTGAGGGAAGAATCCATGTTAGACTATATTGAAACAAACTTCACCATGAGCAGATATGGGAAGAGAATCAATGACTTGGATTGTCGTGATACTGGTGGAGCTGAGCTGATGCTGATATGCTATCTTAAAGGGGATTCATTCAGAGTTGGGGTGAACAGACTGCACACCTTGGGATGGGAAGAATGGAAGAGAATTGCCAGTCTGAGCTCAAGAATACACAACATTGAACATCAGCTTATGGTAAAAAGGGAAGCAGTCTCAAATGTAAATGTTGCCCATATTGAAGCTGATCTCAGATGAAGACTACAGAGAATTTTGCACTGTCAACAGAGTGAGAGCTGGGGCTAAATCACTTAGGATTAGAATCTAGCTATCTTCATCCAGTCCCTTCAGGTTTGATCTTTCAAGAAAGAACATACATTCAGACTGACAAATATGAGGGATTGTTTTATGCTGACTGTGGGGGAGAGGAATGCTTTCAATCAAAGGACAGTCTGAACAAGTCATCCATCTTTCACTGCATTGCTCTGCTGAATGAATGTCAATCTGACCAATGTCTTCCATTTCGCTTGAAGCTGATAAGGTGGTTATTTAATAATTTGAGGAGAATTGAAGAAATGGAGACATTAGTGGACAAAGTGGAGCTGATTAAGAAAGATTATCAACAACTGTTCAACAAGTCAGATGCTGAGATGGAAAAGCTGATGGGGTGGAAAGCTGAGAGAATAGAATGGGCTAAGGAAGCATTGAAGCCTACTCCATGGGACTTACCATTGAAGCCGAAGAAAGCTTCCAAAAGGAGAAAGTAATCTTTTTATTCACAAACTGTTTTATTTTGACATGTTTTAAGTTTGTGTTTGTTTTTTTATGTGTGTCATTGTAAAAGACTTTAATCTAAACAGATAGAGGGAGATTGTTGGGAAAATCAACGATTTAACCCAAGTTAATAAATCTGTTTATTAAAGTCTTAGTTTTGAGTCTGAGTGACACTTTGAGTCTGAGTGACTAAAAGAAACTAAGGCATTGTGGAGCTGACTACTCAGCTCCATAATGAAACGTAAGGCACTATTTTAGTTAGGTTTGTTAGACTAAATCTTCTATCTTTTTAGAAGATTTACTAAGATTCGTACTTATCAAGCTCACTATTATTGTGTATAAATAGTGAGCTTGAAACTTGTAATCGTTTGAACCTTTCGGAAATAGATAACTTTGTGTTATTCTCGTTACCTTGTTATTTTAATTCCGCAATAATGAAAAAAGAAACTGAGTGTTAATCGATTCGTGATAATTAACGTTTAAATACTAATTTGTAATTGATTAGCTAGTATTTGGGATCTTATTGAGACCTAACAATATCTTAGCAAGAGATTGTTCATTCGAGGAGAAAGATGTTGTAGATTCTTGTTTTGAAAGATTGTTAATTTTTAACCATCGTTTTCAATGAATATTTGTCATTTGAAGTTGAAGGTTTATCAAGTGATGCTTTTTGAAAAGACACAATTTTCTCTAAAAAGTTACGTTTTTCATTCTCGAAGTAGTTAGTTCGACATTCCAACTCTTGTTCAAGTTCCGAAAATTGTTTTTCTAAATTAAGAATTGGAAAGTATACTTTTTGAAAAACAACTTGTTCCACAACATCATCGGAATGAAGTTCCTTTCGTCATAATTTGGAAAGTAATCATCCAAAAGAGGAATTTTCCAAGTTTTGTAACTCTCATTTAATGATTTGTAATCAAAAGATAATTGCGTTTTAAAAAGTGATCGTTTTGCATCCTCTTGTTCTTCAATTTCTTTTGATGATCTGATGAAAGCCATTGAAACATTTTCATTTCCCAAAGATTTTGTGTCGTAAAGACCATGAGCATGATACATAGCTTTCTTTAGACATTTTGGATTATTATGACCCAAACCTTCTTGTGGATTGAAAAATCGAAACTCTTTTGGTTTGTTTGGAGAAATGAGTTGATTCGTTTGTTCTCTCAAACCATTTCGCTTTAAAGTTTCAACTTCAAGTGCTTGTGATTTTAAAGATTTAATTTCCGTTTTATAATCTTCAATTTGTTTTCTTAAAAGCATAAGATTATCGTTAGCACTAAGTCTCTCCTTTCTTTCATTATTTAACTCTTTGATTAAATCCATTCTTTTAAATCTTTCATTCATTCATTCTTTTTTAAGATTCTCGAGTTCCAATAAAACACGTTGATTATATTTCCCCTTATCAAACTTTATGGTTTTTGATTGTTTTTGAAGTGTATTGATTAAATCCAATTTTTTATTAAGTTTATTTGTAAGAATTTGAATAATAAACACACTTTGGTCATATTTCCACTTCCAAGAAGCTGCTAACTCTTTAAAATCTTTGAGTTTAGATTTGGTAAGGTTTAAAGCTTGAAGTTGAGATGTCAAAATATGGATTTCATTTGAATGCTTAGAATTTTCATTTAAAAGATTAGCCTTTTCGTTTGAATACCTTAAAACCAATTCGGGGTTAGTTTGCAACTTATTTTCCAACTCAATAATCGTAGTTTCTACTTTAAAAGATGATGATTGTACCTCATGAGCGTTGGCTTGACATGGTGAGAAGTTTCAACACGTTACCGTTGACAAAAAGTCCGTTTCACCTCACAACTTCTCTAGCTCTTCTAGTTTTGTCCAAACTTGATCCGGAGAACAATAAAATGTAAGCCTTTGATCGTTGTCGATTGTGAAATCCAAAATACTTCCCAAAATTTCGTTCTTCATGATATAAAATTAGATGGAGAAAATTCCATAAAAGTTGGAAGAAAATTTCTCAATGCTGAAAATTTGAAGAAAAAGTCGGATAACCTTGACCCGTGGTATCTCACGCTTGTACAATCGTTTTTCCGAAACTTATTGAACCAATCGATTAAAATAACACCGTTGAATTCGCTTTTCAATTTCGATTTCGGACATATAAATCTCGTATTTTTCCAATACTTGAATCTCGTCAAAATTCGTCGCGTAAGCTTAACCGGTATCTGAACCGCCGAAAAAAAAAATTCGCTCTCTGTTGGAGATATCAAGTCAAATGGTGAAGCTTCCAAAAGAACCAAGTCATAGTTTAGAGTAGATTTGTATCAATTCGGACTCTCCGAATTGTTTAATAAAGTGTAAAGTTTAGGAGGGTTTCAGTTCGGGGGAACTAATTCTTTACCGAATTAGTTCAAGTTCCTCCGAATTGAACCAACTAAACTATAAGTTTATGTCTACTCCGAAATGTTTTTTAATAAACATAAGGATGGCATTTATGTAATTGTTAGATAGCTTAGGTCTATACATAGTGGCTAGCGATCATGTAATATGCATGCTTTGAACAGAATATTTCATGTAACTGAATTTCCCGCCCAAAATACATTGTTCAGTCTACTTTTTCATTCATCGTTGGTTACTATCTCTAAATCATTCGTTCAATCAATTACGTCTAATTCCGCTAGTTGTAATTGAGATCTTACACTTGTTGATAGCTGTTCAAGATTTATGAGACCTGACAAGTGGTATCAGAGCTGGTTATCAATTCAGTTTGATTCATCTCAGCTACAGTCGAAGTGTTTGAATCAGCCAAGGATTTAGAAGATCTAAGATCAACGCGTTTGTTTGAGGTTTGAATTTTTAAATTTTGGCGGTAAGATTTGATTACTACACACTTGCATTAGTTTAATCGAATTAAGTGTTCTCTACTTTGAGCTTTAGTGTTATTAGTAAGATTCATTAAGATTTCAGTGATTTTGAGTGATCTATAGTCTATTTGAGGTTAATCAATTACTCCTAATTAAGTACTCATCTCTCCGATTTAAAATCAATTGCAAAACTTCATCATGTCTATTATTCTAGCAAACATTCCTGCAGTGAATTATGATAACGAAACCGGTTCCGGTGGTAGGCCTCCTAAGTTTTTAGGTCAGGACTTTATGATGTGGAAATTGAGATTAAAAGCTTTTGTATACTACAGTGATAGACAGATTTGGGCCTCTATTATCAATGGACCGCATAGGCCAATGGTTCAAGAGACAGGAGGAACTGTTATGATAGATCTGGATCCTGAGAGGTATATTGAGACTGATAACAAACTTATTGACCAAGACTTCAGAGCTTTAGGATCAGTAATTCTAGCTTTACCTACATAAATCTACAACAACTTCAAGTATTGCTCATCAGCAAAGGAGCTAATGGATGCAATGGAACTAAGGTATGAAGGAAGTATTGAGCTGAAGGAAAGTAAGAGAGACATGCTAAAGAAATTGTATGAAGCTTTTGAATATATCAGAGGTGAAAGTCTGTCTGAGCAGATCTCGAGGTATTCAGATTTGGTGAGTGATTTGAAGACTGCTGGAGTAATGATGAAGGACAGTGACATTGTGAAGAAGCTGCTAGGATCTCTTCCACTTAAGTGGGCTGTACAAATGATGATCATTAAGAGAACAACAAATCTGAACACCATGACACTTATTGAGCTAATTGGAATTCTTCAATCATATGAAGTTGATATGCAGCTGGATGAAAAGAAGCAGTCCCAAAACTCTTTTGGATGTGCACTGAAAGCATCAACTCAAGTCAACTCACCTCATTATTCCAGTCCATCATTGCCTCAACCTCAATCACATGCTAGTCATTACTCTGGAGACTGTCACTCCACAGGTTGTTGTTCTCAAACTCCACTGTACAACGGTCACTCTGGTCAAACTACACCATCTGTAATACTAGGGCAATCAGCTATGGGGGATAGAGAGACTCTCTCCAAAGCATTTGTTGCTAGTTATGAAGCTTTTGTAGCAGGAAGTCTTAATCAAGTTGAATTAGCAAGAGAAGATCTAGAACAGCTTCATCCTGATGACTTAGAGGAAATAGATCTTAAGTGGCAGATGGCAATGGTGAGTGTTTTGGCAAACCGTTTCTTCAAAAAGACTGGCAGGAATAATTTTAGGAAAAAAAAAAGTGATAAGATGGGATTTGATAAATCTAAAGTAAAGTGTTACAACCGTCAAGAAAATGGGCACTTTGCAAGGGAATGCAGAGCACCAAGAAGAAGCAGTCAAAATAATGGATATCAAAGGTCCTATCAACAGACTGAACAAAAACAAATCACTGATCAGAAATGAAGAACGGCAAGGAAGAATCAAGCTCTAGTGGAACAGCATTGATAACATTTGGAGAATGGATGAGGTTGCTGAGAAGGACTACAAAAATCAGAGTGTATTTGCCTTGATGAGTAAAATCTCTTCCTCTTTCAACACTGATGAGGTACTTTCAAATACTTGCACTCTATCTTGTTTACACACTGTTAAATATTTAAGAGAGCATAATTTGAGTTTAATTAAAGAGATTGATTTGATCAAGTTTCATCAAAGAGAGTTTTTAAAGAAAGAAAAAGGTTATAAAGAAAAAATAGACTTATTGACAAGTGATGTAGATGCATACAAAGGAAAACTGGGAAGGTTGGAAACTCAACATGAAAACTTGTTTGAAAGATTTCAAAAGGTTTCAAATGAATTTAAAGAATCAAAAATTCAGGTTGAGAAATTCAACCTTTCATCAAAAACTTTGAGTGGAATCATTGAGCATCAAATGGTGCATAAGGCAAGGGCAGGTATTGGATTCAATGCAGTACCTCCTCCTTTCAATGACAACTACTCAAGTAAGCCTGAATTTACATCATTCAAAAGTAGTCTGCTTGTTGAAAATTGCTTTGATGAATCATCTGCTCTACATGATAATTTAGAATCACATGAAAATTGTTCTTCTGTGCATAACATGAATTCACCGTCTAATAATACTAGTCTAAATAGAACTTCTAATTGTGTAGCAGGCAGAAATTTAAAAGGTCAATAAGTTATCGCTGGTATCTGTGAAGAAAGAGTTAAAGATTGTAATAACTTAGATTTAATTGAAATTGAAGAGGAATTTGTAGAACAAGTACACAATTGTCAAAATGAGAGATGTTTTATGTTTCATAATTTGAACATGAATGTTGGATGTGTAGAAGAAATTGTCTTGAATGATGTTGTGTTGAATAATTCTGAAATTGTTTCTGCATGTGTGGATGTTAATCTATCTTAATCTGTTAATAAATATGTGCTTAAAAGTGAAAATGTTGAACATCAAAAGATTAAACTGAATAAATCAAAAAGGAAACCAAGATGTTTAACTTGCAAAAAGAAACATAAAGTAGAAGAATGTTGGCTAAAGTCTAAAAAGGAAATTGTCTCTGATGGTATGTTAACTTCTGTGAATTTCAAATTTGGAAAAATTGACTTCAAGAAATACATGGATGGGAAAACAACAAATTCAAAGAGTGTAAATGAGTTGAAGTTTGGTAAAATAAATCCGACATTGCTAATTGATTTGAAATCATCCAAATTAAAATATTCCATGTCCAAATTAAAAAAGTTAAATTCAGATGATAATGTGTTGAATTCGGATAAAATGAAAGTTAATTCGGAAAAACACATTGTCAAAATCAATTCGGATAAAATTCGGTTGAACAACAAGGATGCGGATATAGATAGCATTAGTTAGGATAATACCAAATATGATTTAGAATTTTTCATGTTTGATTCTAAACGAAAAGTGCATGATCATTTCAAATTTAACAAATTCAAAGGACTATCTTCAAAATTTAGAAAAGTGTGGATTCCAAAATCTCACTAAGTTCTAACTTTTGCAAAGGAAGTTCACAAATCCTTTAGAAGCCAACACTTGGGTAGTTGATAGTGGGTGCTCAAGACACATGACAAGAAATATCAAATTTTTACATGATTTCAGTGCCTTTTGAGGAAGATATGTTTCATTTGGTGGAGATATGGGTGGATGGATAACTGGAAAAGGAAATGTGACAAATGGATCTTTGACTCTGGGACAGGTGAATTATGTTAAAGAATTAAACTATAACCTGCTTTCAGTGTCTCAGGTATGTGACAATAATTTTTATGCTCTTTTCTCAAAAGATTCCTTTTATATTCTTAAAGATAAATTTGTCATTCCAAAGGACATGATTGTTACTCAAACACCTAGATGTGAAGACCTGTATATTTTAGACATGAACACTGCTCAGTCAAATGTATAATCAAGTTGTTTCATATCTAAAACTATTGAAAAAGAGTCTAATTTGTGGCATAGAAGACTTTGTCATGTCAATCTTAAGTGCATGAATAAACTGGTCTCAGACAATTTGGTGTCTGGTTTACCTAAAAAGAGTTTTCATTTAAATGACCATTGTAATTCATGCCTTAAAGGAAAACAGCATAAATCAAGTTTTAAACTAAAGACTCAAACTTCAGTAGATACAGTTCTTCACCTTCTACACATGGATCTATTTGGTCCAGTAAGTGTAAAGAGTCTTGGCATGAAATATTATTGCTTAGTTATCACTGATGACTATTCAAGATTTTCATGGGTCATTTTCTTAGCTCATAAAAGTGAAACAGTTGAGCTAATAAAAGACTTTGTCACTAAAATTGAAAAATTTTGTGATAAGAATGTCAAGATTATTAGATGTGCCAATGGCACAGAATTTAAGAATTTCACCCTGAATGACTTTTGCACTCTTAAAGGAATTTTTAGACAATATAGTTCCCCAAGAACTCCACAACAAAATGGAGTTGCAGAAAGGAAAAACAGAACTTTAATTGAGGGAGCTAGAGCCATGTTAGGAGAATCTTCATTACCTATCACATTTTGGGCTGAAGCAATAAACACTATGTGCTTTGTCAATAACAGAATTCACATAGTTAAGAGATTAGGAAAAACATCTTATGAATTGTTTTCTGGTAGAAAACCATTTGTAGGATTTTTTTTTTCAAAGCTTTTCGTTGTCAATGTTCCATTTTAAACACCAGAGACCAACTAGGAAAATTTGATTCCAGAACAGATGATGGTTACTTCCTTTGATATTCTAGTGTTTCTAAAGCCTGTAGAATCTTTAATAGACGATCTAGAATCATAGAATAATCAATCAATATGATATTCAATGAATATACACAAAATGTTAGGAATTCAGGTGCTGAATGGCTGTTTGATTTAGACACATTTGTGAATTCATTTAATAGTGTTTGCCATGATGTTACAAAACAAGTGCAGGTATCAACAGAGAATGTAGCAAATGCTGAAGACAATGATGACTTTGTTCTAGGAAGACCTGCAAATGCAAGTGCAAGCTCATCTAATTTGAATCAAGATCACAGCAATGCAACGGATGATATTGTAACTGAAGATCTTGCTAAGAGTCAAACTGATGCAGATATTTCTCAAGAAGAAGACATTCCAGTGAACTCTGAAGATCAAGGCAATATTGTTCAAGATCAAGAACTGCATGATGATGAAAATCATGATGATATAGGTGCACAACATTCCACTGAAGATATTTCAGTTGAACAAGTTAATGAAGAACTCAATTCTAGTAATCCACAAGTCAATTCAGAACTTCAAGAAAATTTGGATGGCTTACAAGAAAATTCAAGTGCTCAAAGAGAAATGGTTGAAAATTCAGGGAATATTCAGAACAATTCGGAAGAAGGAAATGAGACTAATCATGATGAAACACAACTCAACACTGATAATCATATGCAAAATCTACCTACTGAAACAAACCATGATCAACCCAGTGAAGCAACTTCTGAACCCTCACTTTTAGATAATATTGTCCCTAATCAAACAAACCCTTCTACTAATATTACTGAGGAAATTAACTCATTTTTAAAATTTCACAAAACTCATCCTCTAAGTAATATTATAGGAAATTTGCATGATGGGGTAAACTATAAGTAGATCTAGTTTAGTAAATATCTGCTTATTTTCTTGCTTTCTGTCTCACCTGGAACCTAAAAATGTTGATATTGCTTTAACCATAAATAGTTAGGTAGAAGCCATGCAAGAAAAACTATTGCAATTTAAGGTTCGGGAAGTAGGTATCTTGGTAGAAAGACCAGTAGGAGAAAATGTGCTTGGTGTTAAATGGATCTTTAAGGTTAAGAAAGATGATAGGGGGATAATTGTGAGGAATAAGGCAAGACTAGTTGTAAAAGGATATACTCAGGAAGAGGGTATTGACTATGATGATGTTTTTGCTCTAGTTGCTAGGATATAGGCAATAAGGTTATTTCTGGCATTTGCTGCTTTTAAGAACTTCAAGGTATATTAATTGAAAATATGAAATATCAGCATTTTTGTATGGAGTTCTTGAAGAAACAGTTTATGTTAGTCAGCCTCCTGGGTTTCTGGATCCTCAATTCCCCGATCATGTGGTCAAACTGGACAAGGCTTTGTATGGATTACATCAAGCTCCTAGAGCATGGTATGAGACATTGTCCAAGTATTTAATTGAAAATGGATATTTAAGAGGAACCATAGATAAAACTTTATTCATCAAATCAGTTGACCAGGAATCCATTTTTGTTCAAATATATGTTGATGACATCATTTTTGGTTCAACTTGTGAAAAACTATGTAAGGACTTTGAGCTTGTTATGAAGTCTAAATTTCAAATGAACTCAATGGGTGAAATGTCCTTTTTCTTAGGACTTCAAGTTCAACAATTAGATCATGGCATTTTTATTAATCAGGGAAAGTATGTCAAGGATATATTAACCAAATATGGGTTTTCTGATTATAAATCTGCTTCCACACCTGTTGACACTAGGGTCAAGCTACATCCAGACTTAGAGGGTGAAAGTGTTGACCAACATTATATAGGTCTATGATAGGTTCCTTAATGTATCTTACTGCTAGTAGACCTGATATTATGTTTGGAGTGTGTCTTTGTGCTAGGTTTCAAGCTGCCCCTAAGGTATCTCACTTAGTTGTTGTCAAGAGAATCTTTAGATATCTTAAGGGACAACCTTCATTAGGCCTTTGGTATCCTAAGAATTCTACCTTTGACTTCTATGCCTATACTAATAGTGACTATGGTGGCTGCAACTTAAATAGAAAATCTACCTCAGGAGGTTTCCCGTTCTTAGGAAATAGGCTAGTATCTTGGCAATGCAAAAAGCAAACTTCTGTTTCACAGTCCTCTGTTGAAGCTGAATATATTGCTGCTGGTTCTTGCACATCTCAAGTATTATGGATTCAGAATCAGATGTTCGATTATGGCCTTAATTTCATGAACACACCTATTCACATAGACAAAACAGCTTCCATGTTTACACTAAGAACCCTGTCCAACATTCTAAAACTAAGCATATTGAGATTAGACATCACTTTATTAGAGACTGCTTTGAAAAGCATTTGATTCACTTAGTAAAGATTCATACAGACCTTCAATTAGCAGACTTTTTCACAAATGCATTTGATGTAACAAGATTTACCTTTCTTGTTCAGGCTATTGGCCTTATAAATCTTGATTAAGTGTTTCATTCAAAAAAAAAAAAAAAAACATTATTTTTTTGAGGGGGAGAAAATGAATAAAATTCAAATATACTGTGTTTTTCTCATTAAGTCTTTTTGATTTCTAGGACAGTCTTTTAATTCGGTTTATTTTTTTAATTCAGAGTAATCTTTCTTCATCTTCAGAAAAACTTTTATAGATAAAATCCAAAAATATGTCCTTTCAGTTTGTAAAGATAAAACTCAAAAAGATTTTATTTCTATTCTATTTGCAAGTTGTTGAGATAATAGAAAAATACAAAAACAGTGTCAAATCTAAATATGTTCTTCTAAAGCAAAATTTCATGGAAAAAGAATCTTAAACATGAATTCCAAAGTTTTTAACATAGTTCCTTATTTATAGAATTTCATGAAACCAAATGTTTATTCAAATGCACATATTTATGTATTTTGAAAATTTTAACAACCTGTGGTTTATTCATTGCATAAGATCACTAAAATTAATAACTTTCAAATGGGAATTCAGTGATTGTCAAGAAGAAAAGAAAAGGAATGTCATATTTTCAACAAATATGAGCATATAAATCTATTTATTCTAAAACAGTGAAGTGTTTAAAAGTGACCTTTTAATAATTTATTGACTTTGAGATCCTTGATGCTAACTTGATAAACGGCAAAGACAGGTGAACACGTCCAAAATTTTAATAAATAGTCTTTTGTCCTCTAAGATCCTTAATGCTTACTTGATAAACGGCAAAGACAGGGGAAAGAGTTGAACAATTGTACTAAGTCCAAATTGAACACATAAATCATGCATTTAATCAAAAATATCTTGAGAGAAGAAGCAGTTTATGAGGTTGAGAAATCATATTCTGGGGACTCTCAATAAAGGTTGAAGATTAGTTATGAGTTCAATAAAAATTCTTTGAGTAAAATATGTCACAAAACTACTGTGTTTTCAAGTAAATATGATATAGATGTCATATTTTAGTAAAATATCAATTTTAATTTATTTCTTCTTGTCAAGAATTGAAAAGTTTGATTGTGTATTAGGTCTTTTTTAAATTATTAAAACTTGCAGTGAATGAATTTTTGACACAGGATGAACTCTAATAGAAATACAGGTTTCAGCATTTTATAAAACATTTCCTTTCTTTTGAAAATTTGCTATTATGAACTATTTTATGAATTTCTGGAATATAAGTTTATGATTTTGAAATTGAAATTTTGCTTTATAAACTATTTCTAGACTAGCTGTCGTTTTTATAGAAAATAATAGTTTGAATTCAAAAGTTCTGGGAATATTATTGACACTATCTCCTTTCAATTCGGAGTTAAATATTTTTAATTCAGGGTCTTTGACTTCGTTGACTGGATGATAAAATTCGGAATGTTAATTTCAATTCGGATTTAAATTTTTTTTAATTCAGAGTCTTTGACTGGTTGGTAAAATTCGGAGTATTAATTTCAATTCGGAGTCTTTTCGGTCGGAAGTTTTATTTTAGGATCGGGGAACTATTGGTGGAAAATTAAATATATTATTTTTCTAATTCATTATTTTATTAGTTTAAATTTTAAATAATTTATTAATCAATAGCAGTTTTCTAAATTGATTCTAAATCTCTAATCCCAATATAGTTTATAATTATTTATTCCTATGAGAAATTAAGCTTTAACACTGTCGTTTCGTTCTCCTAGAGCCTTTTTTTCAAGAAATCTTTGCTTACTCTCTTTTCTTTATCTCTCATTTTATCTAGTTCCTGTTTTCTTTAAGGTATATTTATGCTATCTTATGAATGTATTGATGCAGTTTTCTTGATTATCAACACTTCTAACCATAATCTTGTGTAACAGATGGCATTAAGATACAAATCCAAGCATAATGTAGCTGCTTTTCTAGACATGACCCATTCCGTTGGGATTGAAACTTAGTTAAATTAGTTTTAATCTCATTAATACTGCTTTGTTACTACTGCTGATAAGTACTTCTTCATTACTACGGACTGAAGATGTTAATACGGCATGAAGACTGTTACTACTGAAGAACATTATTACTACTGCATGACTATTACTACTGCCTATACTCATTACTATTGCCGCTGCTGTTTCTACTACATCAAGATTTATCTTGATCCAAAAGTTTAATATTACAATTTTGAATAGACTTGTAATTCCTTTTTAGATGTTTCCTATTATAGATAGGTTAACCTCAAGGTCTATAAATATAGATCCTTGTAAACAATAGAAAACACGTTGTATTGATTCATATTATTCAATATAAATTGAGGCTTAATATTCGACATACATTATTGTTCTTAGTTGTTTATCATTATACAATATTTGTTTATTCGACAAACTTGTAATATCAAAGTGTTCATCCACTGCTGAACTTCCTTGATAGATCAAGATCTTTCTTTGACGTGCTTTGGGTTTATACAACCTAAACGATCCTGACAAGTGGTATCAGAGCACAGGAGGTGCTCAAGATCCATTGATCTACAAGTTTCTAAGAAGTCTCACCAAGAAGAAATCAATCTACAATCATGACAGACGTATTAGTCAACAAAGTTACTGTACTCAATAGTAATGAATTTGATCTCTGGAAGCTACGTATCAAGCAACATATACAACTATCTGACTATGCAGTATGGGATGTCATCGTTAATGGTAACAAAGAGATTAACAATCTCGCAGCTGATGGATTGCCTAGAACTGTTACTCGTCCCATAACTGATCTAGAGAGAAGAGAGAAGCAAACAGAGATAAAGGCTCTGAGTATCCTTCTTATTGCTATTCCGAATGAATATCAATCTCAATTTGAAGGATACAATGATGCTAAGTCTTTATGGGAAGCTTTGGAGAAAAGATTCAGCGGAACAAAGAATACAAAGAAGAATAAGAAGGCTCTTCTCAAGCAAGAGTACGAAAACTTCAAGGCTTTGAAGGAAGAGAGAATGACACAGACATTTGATAGATACAAGAAGCTTACTGGAGAACTCGGAAGTGCAGGAGTTAGAATTGATAAAGATGACATTAATAGAAAATTCATCAGATCATTGGGTGATGAATGGATCATCTATACTGTCTCATACAGACAAGGTGATGTTTTGGAAGAGATGGAGTTAGACGATCCCTACAATGATCTTAGATTCTTTGAAGCAGAAGTTGAAGCAAAGAAGCCGAGCAGCAGCAACAAGAATATTAACAATTTTAATACTGCTCTTATCACACCTTCTGCTGGAACAAATCAACATGATTGTGGAGAAGATCTGTCCTTTGAAGCTTTTATCTCACAAAGCTCTTGCTTAACCAATGAAGATCTGAAGCAGATTCATCAAGATGACTGGGAAGAGATGGATCTCAAGTGGCAGATGGCCATGCTTTCATTGAGGGCAAGGAGGTTTGTTCAAAGGACTGGCAGAAGATTCAATCCAAGAAACAATGACAGAGTTTCCTTTGACAAAAGCAAGGTGAAGTGCTATGACTGTGGTGAACTAGGTCACTTTGCAATGGAGTGTAAAAACAAGACAAAGGTCAACAACTCAAGAAACACACAAGAGAGTAAATCAACAGCACTAATCACTCAAGATGTATTTAGGTACGATTGGAATGACCTAGCAGAAGAAACCGGTCAAAACAGAGCGTTAATGGCGTTTATAATTGATACTACATCTGTTTCTACTGAGATAGTTTCTACTGCTCCCCATGCATGCATTGCAGTTGCTGTTAATACTGAAGAAGGTGATGCTACTGTAGCTGGTGTTTCTACTGAGCATGTTCCTACTGCAACCGATGAAGATGTTCTTGGATATGATTGGGATGAAGATACACAAGAAACGACCGAAGAATCCAATCTCATTTAATCAATGATGGCCATTGATTCATCTTCAAAGGACACAACTACATCATCTCTCATGGCTGAGGTAAATTCCAAACTTTGTTCTACTGATTGTAAGGAAGTCATGTCTAAATATAGAAATCATAATCAATTGTTATGTGACTCCATTAAAACATTAGAAGAACAAAGAAGATCAGCTGCTAGGGGGATAGAGAATCTAGAGAATCAAATTAAGTCTTATAAAACTAATGAGTTAAGTTATCAGGAAAAGATTAATTTGGTTGAATGGCAGAGAGATGATCTATTAGTTAAGCTTCAGGATGCTAGGGAAGAAATCAAACGATTAGTTGAGGAAAAAGATAAAGTTGAGTTAAATGTAGGGAAACTAGAACATGCTTCCAAATCTGTTAATAACCTTATTCAACAACAAATCCATGGAAAAGTAAAAGCTGGATTAGGTTATAAAGAAGTAGCCCCACCATTTAATCAAAACTATATCCCTCCATCTTTAAATGAACCTAGAATCCCAATCACACAGACACCTCCAACAGAATCATTCAAAGTTGATCCAATCAACTATGATGAAGTTCTGATTGAGGACGTAAATGAAGAAAGTGAACTAGAGAATGAAGATCACTTGACCACAATAGAAGAAGTTAATCAACAAAATTCACAAAGTTCGGTGTCATTGGAGTCCAATAAAAAGATAAAGAAAACAAATAAGTGTGAATGTAACTGATGTAAGAACACAGATGGTCATACGGAAAAGGAAAAGACTTGGGTTTATATAGATACACGGGGAAATCAACGAAATAGGAACCAATTGAAAATTCAAATGGGACAACTTCCTAAGACATAAGTCAAAGTGTGTTTTATTTGTGGCAAAACTAATCACTATGCAAAAATCTGCTTTTATAACCCTGGAAATCAAAAGAAAATGCTTCAAAAGCAACACGGGGGGTTGGGGTATACTGGCAAGGTTTAACATCATGGAAAATATGTACTTGAAAGAAAATCTGTTAATACTGTAAGGAATAACTCTGTTAATACTGCCTCGGGTAGCAGAAGTGCTAACAAAAAGTCTTTTAACAACAGTAGAAACATGATTAATACTGCTAAACAAAATTTTGTTAATACTGCACGTGTTAATGCTGTTAAAAATAATGGTGTTAATACTGCACGTGTTAATACTGCAAAAAGTAACTCTGTTACTACTGCAATTGTTAATACTGCAAAACAAAAGATTGTTAAACCAGTATCTGTTCCTACTGCTAAATCAAAACCTGTAAATACTGCTCATGTTTCAAAAGTTAAATCAATTAAACAAGTATGGCAACCAAAGGTCAAAGTAACTCAACCACCTAGTCCACCTGATTTCTCAAACCTAGTCCAAAGGAAGGTGAGTTACTTTGATGAAATGGGCAAACCCAAGTCAACTTTGGCTTGGGTCCCCACCAGAAACTAACTCATTTGTTTATGTGCAGGTTCAGCCAACAAAAGATGATGAGAGCAGTTGGCATGTAGATAGTGGTTGTTCCAGGCACATGACATGCAACATCTCTTGCCTCCACAACTTTGAGATATTCAATGGAGGTTATGTTGCCTTTGGAGGAAATCCAAAAGGAGGGAAAATCACTGGGAAAGGAAACTTCAACAAGCTGAGTTGGAGAAAATCAAGAGGTTGAAAGAAGAATACTTATTCTTGCTAGCTAAGCAGTAAAAGGAATTAGCTCATATAAGAAGAGAAGAAGAAGTTGAGAAGAAAAGGAAAGTGATCAATAAATAGACCATACAAGAAAAGCTAGCAAATGACAAGCAGAAATTCATGGCTTATTTAAAATCAAAGGGCTTCAATGAAAAATCACTAGGTCCAATGAAGATAGGAAATCTGCTTGCCCTGGTAGAAAAGGAGAAAAAGAAGGACAATCTGAAGAAGATCCAACTGATAAAACAACAAAATCAAGAACAATTTGAGTTGGAAAGATCTATGAAAAGAGCTCAAGAGACTGTACGAGCAATGTTTGATGCCCAAGGGAATGAAATTCATAATCCTTTTGCTCCAGTTAAGCCAAGTCAGCCAGAGCAGTTGAAGAGAAAGAAGTCCCACTCTACTAGAGTGCCAATGAAAAAGCAAAGACAAGGTGACATTCCTACTGCTTCAACTACTACTACTGAAAGAAGTCCAAATGTGCCAGTACCTATCAAAACAGAGCCAGTCAATGTTTCAATTAAAGAGAAGGAAGGAGATATTGAAATCTCTGAAGATGACTGCTCAACTCTTATAGTACATGAGGAAGGACTACGCATTGAACCTCTGGCTGTTGAGCTGCCTGAAATTATAGAACGGGAGTATGTTGGTGGACCACAGAAGACTGCTTACATGGTCACTATATTAGACAAGAAGAAGAGTGTTATACCTGCTTTCTACAGAATGATCAGGGATTTTTCTAGAGAAGACATCCAGCGCCTGAATGACATTGGAGTGAGAAAGTATTCTCGGTTTAGAGGTACTTGCTCAGGAACTGATATGGCAATGGATTGGCTGAATGGAATGTTCAATCATGAAGCAGAAATGGTAAATCCAGCATTCAAGAAAGGAGGAGATAACAACCCAGTGATCAAATGGTACTTATATGAACGAAGTGGAGTCTATTCAATAGTTAAAAGGCATGGAGCTATGCAATTCTATCTAGTTGAAAGAAGGTATGATCTGGGTTTAAGAACACTCAAGGAGCTGATCAAAGTTAGACTACATGGTTTAATCGCTTCCAGAATGGCACATGAGCTAGTGTTGAGAATTATGGGGCAACTGAATGAAGAGTTGGTGAAACAAGCAGAAGAGAATGAGGAAAAACAAAGAGAAGAGTAATAGTATTTTGTAATCTAAAGTAGTTAACTTTTGTAGAAAAACTTGTACTTTGATTAGTAATAAAAGTTCAAGTTAGGGGGAGATTGTTGGGATTGAAACTTAGTTAATTTAGTTTTAATCTCATTAATACTGCTTTGTTACTACTGCTGATAAGTACTTCTTCATTACTACGGACTGAAGATGTTAATACGGCATGAAGACTGTTACTACTGAAGAACATTATTACTACTGCAAGACTATTACTATTGCCTATACTCATTACTATTGTTGCTGCTGTTTCTACTACATCAAGATTTATCTTGATCCACAAGTTTAATATTACAATTAGAATAGACTTGTAATTCCTTTTTAGATGTTTCCTATTATAGATAGGTTAGGCTCAAGGTCTATAAATATAGATCCTTGTAAACAATAGAAAACACTTGTATTGATTCATATTATTCAATATAATTGAGGCTTAATATTCGACATACATTATTGTTCTTAGTTGTTTATCATTATTCAATATTTGTTTGTTCGACAAACTTGTAATATCAAGGTGTTCATCCGTTGTTGAACTTCCTTGATAGATCAAGATCTTTCTTTGACGTGCTTTGGGTTTATACAACCTAAACGATCCTGACACATTCAAAGGTTGATGATCAATGGAAGCTAGTGTTTGGCTTCTTAATCAACTCAAACTTGCGTGAAGCAATCTCGGAAAGCCATGTTATGTATAATGACCTATTACAAGAATTTTGGGAAAAGGCAAAGTTTGATATCATTGATGGGGTATGGACTATTACATCAATCATACAGAGAGAAAATGTAATAGTTACTGAGGAAGTGATTAGAAGGGTCTTAAAGTTAAATGATGTTGAAGGGATTGACAGATTAAGTATGGAGGAGATACAAACAGTGTGCAGAGACATTGGTTATAAAGGAGATTTCCCTGATAATATGGTCAAGAAGGCAAGAGTGTCCTTCAACTGGAGATACTTGATCCATGTTTTGCTCTGTTGTATATCTGGGAGGTCTGGAGGATTTGATGAGCTCAATCAAACCCTAGCCTCTGCATTTGTGTGTCTCATTACACAGAGAAGTTTCAACTTCTCTAGTTTCATCATGGACAACATGCAGAAAATGCTTGAAGGCACAGCAACAAAATTCTTGATATACCCCATATTTATCCAAATGATTCTTCTGTCAGAAGTACAAGGATTGATGCTTGAAGGAACAACTCTTAAATACGAAAACATGAACTGGAAAATCATGGCAAACATGAAGAAGGCATTCACAAAAGCAAGAGTTGTGTTTTCTGGGCATTTTACACCTTTCTTCCCATACATGATTGAGCAAGCTAGAGTAGCTATCAATGATTTTGTTGAGTTTCAAGAAGAGGTAGCTGGGAATGTGATACGGGAAGAACAACAAGATGCTCCTGGTCCAAAATGAACAAGTTGAACCAGAGCCACAAGTTCTAGAAGAACAGTTGCACATGGAGGTTGAACTTCATGTTTCTTCTCAGATTCCTACTTTTTCTACTCAATCAAGACAAACTGTTCAGCTAGAACCCAGGAATATACATCAAGTATATACAAGAACTAAACGACATGGTGGGAACTTGAAGAAAATTGCAGATCTCACCAAGCGAACAAAGGAGTTGGAGCTTCTAGTAAAGAAACAGCAGACTCTAATATACCAGTTGAGGTGGAGAATGGTGTTGAATGAAGTTACAATAAAAATAAAAAAAAGATGCCACAACAGGGTCTTTGAATGATGCCTCCAAAATAGGGGGAGAAGATATACTAAATGAAGAAGGAGAGATTGCTGAAAGGGGGAGTAAAACAGTTGAAAAGGTTGTTGAAAACGTATCCATGAATGTTGTAAGCAGAAAGAGAAAGAAGAAGCCTGAAGAAGAGAAAGATAAAAGTTTTGAGGAACTGGAAAAGAATTCGGAGAAATTAGAAATAGGTTCGGAGGAGGAAACTGCTCAAACTGAGGAACCTGAAAGAAGATTCAGAGTGGTGGATCAATATGGAGAACCTGTTGACCAAGCAACATTTGACAAACACTTTGAAGGTATGTATGAAGGTGTAGTGATAGAAATGAACAAAATAACAAGTGGACGGAGAGATGGAAGATAAACAGTGATTAGCATGAATATGGGATGGGAGCTGAATGAGAAAGACTAGGATTTTGGAAGCATCATCCAAGGGGGATATTGTTGGAGATATCAAGTCAAATGGTGAAGCTTCCAAAAGAACCAAGTCATATTTTAGAGTATATTTGTATCAATTCGGACTCTCCGAATTGTTTAATAAAGTGTAAAGTTTAGGAAGGTTTCAGTTCGGGGGAACTAATTATGTACCGAATTAGTTCAAGTTCCTCCGAACTGAACCAGCTAAACTATAAGTTTATGTCTACTCTGAAATGTTTTTTAATAAACATAAGGATGACATTTATGTAATTGTTAGATAGCTTAGGTCTATAAATAGTGGCTAGCGATCATGTAATATGCATGCTTTGAACAGTATATATCATGTAACTGAATTTCCCGCCCAAAATACATTGTTCATTCTACTTTTTCATTCATCATTGATTACTATCTCTAAATCATTCGTTCAATCAATTACGTCTAATTCCGCTAGTTATAATTGAGATCTTACACTTGTTGATAGCTGTTGAGGATTTATGAGACCTGACAGTTACCGTTGTCAAAATATCTCGTGTACGTTTAGCAACGTTTCGCATTTGATCCAATCGAACATGACAGTTCCAATTAGAAGGAGACAATTTATTTTCCGTTTCATCACACAACTTCTCTAGCTCCTCTAGTTTTGTACAAGCTTGATCCGGAGAACAATAAAGTGTAAGCCCTTGATTGATGTCGATTATGAAATCCAAAACACTTCCCATAATGTCTTTCTTCATGATATAAAATTTGATGCCGAAAATCCCTTAAAAGTTGGAAGAAAATTTGTCGATGCTGAAAATTTGAAGAAAAAGCCGGATAATCTTTGTTTGTGGTATCTCACGCTTATACAATCTTTTTTCTGAAACTTTTTGAACCAATCGCTTAGAATAACACCGTTGAATCCGCTTTTCAATTTTGATTCCGGTAATATAAATCTCGTATTTTTCCGATGCTTGAATCTCGTCAAAATTCGTCGCATAAGCTTAACCGGTATCCGAACACTGTCAAAATAAAATTCGCTCTCTTTAAAAAAGTTCTTATTTTTCGATTTCGTCTCTAATGTGAAAACGTGGAATCACAAAACTTCACTTCGAAATCCTCGTTTTCAAATGATCGTGATCTTTTGTGCTCGTTGTAAACACCTCCTCGTGTTCGAATGACTTAGTCGAATCACTCCTATTCGTGTAAGGTTAAATCTTATTCGAATGGTTTTGATTCGTGTAAGGCTAAAACCTATTCGAATGGTTTAATTCGTGTAAGGCTAAAACCTATTTGAATGGTTTAATTCGTGTAAGGCTAAAACCCATTTGAATGGTTTAATTCGTGTAAGGATAAAACCTTGTTCGAATGATGACTTGGTAATTCGAATTTCCGAGCAAATCACCGTGGTCGATCAATTCAAAACTGAGTTCGGGTAATGAATTCCTATTCGTTCCAACACTTATCCAAATCTTCTAATTCGAATAACTCTATTCGAATACTCTTATCCGAATAACTCTATTCGAATGACTTCAAAATCATCAAATTCGACTTCAAAATCAACACACACGAATACACTTCCTATTCGTGTTAGTTGAAATTTTATTCGAATGATTCTATTCGTCTAGACTTATTCGAATGATTCTATTCGTGTTAGTTGAAAAATTGGTCGAATTGAGCTATTTGTGTGACTCTAGTCGAATCTTTAGTCGAACAAGTGAAAAAATATGGTCGAACGAAGTGTTTTCGAGCACCCCGTTCTGATACCAACTGTTGGGTCTGATCAGTCTAGAGAGAGAAAGTTAATCTAGAGAGAGAAAGTAGATTTAACATTAAGCTCCAAAAATTCCTTTAATCACACCCCACACTCATATTTATAGGAGTGTGGGGGCTTTACAAAGACTTCCTAATTATTATAATTATTCCCCTAATAACAAATACAAATACAATGTTATGAATATTCTATTCCTAACAATTATGTAAATAGGAATTGTATTCCATTCATAATAGATAACTTGCATCCCAAGTAATTGTGACTATATAATAAATATCAAGTTCATTATACATATTACACCAAAACCGATTTAGGGATTAATACCCCATCGATTTCTTTGCTTGGTTCTAAATCGATCGACTAAACAACCTAAATAGGGTTTCGGTTTGTTTGGGTTTCGATATCAAGGAGTTCGAATACCTTGGAGGTGTGTTTCGACTTAAGGTTTAAAGGAAACAAGCTACAAGGAGCTAGACAAGGGTTGTGGAAACTATAAACACGTACTAGCATACGAGTTTGTTGCTAAAGGAGGTGTCGTGTGCAAATCTGTAGAGGAATTTCATTATAAATCCTAAATGAGGTAAATCAACAACAAATGTATCTTTCTTACTTAGAGGTTGTTTACTTGTAACTTAATGGGTTGTATGGTCCACATGACCTTTTCGCTCAACCACATGTACTTGTATACTTTGGGCTTATTAATAAAGCAAAACTGATCAAGGAGATTATTCGTTCATCTAAAAATCTTGTGTAGTCCCGTACAACCAACTTTATCCATATTGGACTTTATGGAAAAACAAAGTAAACAAGGCCTTAGTAATATTTATTACGTGTAAATCTTAATTACTTCTATTGCGTATTATGTGACAACTTGCCTAGATATATATACCTATAATCAGGTTTATGAGTACTTAATTCCAACTATATTCGTAAAATTATATTCAAATATGATTAATTTAAGTAACATGGAAATTTGTAATGTATCTTTTGTTTGTTTAATATACTTTTAATATTTATTTCAACGAGAAATTTCTCCCCGCGTTGTATATTAGAAGCGTATATTGACTAGGGAATATTATTAAACCGGAGACTCTAAAAAACCGTGCTGCACTTCAACAACTCGGACAACCTAATATTGAGTCATAACTTTGCTACAAATTGTGTATATGCTAATTAGTTTTATTTAAATAGACATATGGTGGTAGAGGGAGTACAACATTGGTATACCACGTATTGACAATATGCTTTAGTCATTCAAACAATATGATATGTGGTTATACTTTTGCTTTAAAAAAATAAGTTTAGTACTTTTATACAATTATTTGTATAAGAAAAAACTAAATGAAAATGTGGTACTTTATTTAATATCGTAACATTAAAGACGAATAAAGTTAGTCAGTAGCATTAGTTATTCATATCTATATATTATATGTTTTGGTAAAATAAGTTAAAGAAAATCATATCTTTAATATATAATAAAAGAGAGGCCTTAAATGCCACATGGCGAAGTAAGGACCCTTAGATGGGTTAACTTATTTGATTTCAACCGTTAGATCAAATTGATGATGTCATCAAACACTATTTTCATTTTAGTTGTCCCACATCGCTTCAGGTATGAAACTTTTTCATACTTCTAGCCTATATATATCATATACCTTTAGTTTTTCCTACTTTGTCCCACATCGCTTCATGTATGAAACTCTTTCAGACTTCTAGCTTATATATATCATATGCATTTGGATTAAAATATAGTTCGACGGTAATTTTCGGGTCAATCGGGTCAAACCCGAAACCCGACAAACTGGAACTATTCTATCCGAGACCCGACCCTATTTATGAATCGGGTGTTGCCTTAAATGCCACATGGCGAAGTAAGGACCCTTAGATGGGTTAACTTATTTGATTTCAACCGTTGGCGAAGTAAGGACCCTTAGATGGGTTAACTTATTTGATTTCAACCGTTAGATCAAATTGATGATGTCATCAAACACTATTTTCATTTTACACCCTTTTACAAAACATAATTACATTATCTCTTTAATTCCAATCTCTACTTAAATAAATTCAAAATTCCAATTTACTTAAAAAAATTTCTCTCAATTTGAACTATGATTGACATTATTTTTATTTAAAACCTCCTAATAAAAAATATTAAAACATGTGTATAAACGTAAAAGTGTTTATGTTATTATAACTATAAACAACATGTATATAAACGTAAAGATATATATATATGTTATTATACGTATAACATTGTCTTTTTATAATAACCTAAAATCTACATAAACATAAAGTTTACAATTCAATTTTTATTTTTTTCCGCGTTATCGCGGGACAATAATCTAGTAACTAAGATAACTAAAAGAGTTTAAAAAAAAGTAGGGTTAAATTTGTAATTTTTCAGTGTAGGATCTATTTAATCATTTTTAAAACTTCAAGTAAATTCCTTTACAAAAACTAACACTTTGGGACTCCAACCCGGGTTTGCAATGCAGGGCACACCGATTTTACCATTGGGTAGCTAGTGATCTGTTATTAAATTTCGTTTGATATCAAATATATAAAAAAAGACGTTGACATTATTAATGAAATAATGTCATTTGCCAAATTATATATATGAAATTATTATTATTGTTTATTTCATTTATAATGTATGTACTTTTTATATATATTAAATAAATAAATGAATACATAAATTCAATTATTATATACAATAATTAGAAAAAGATATAGAAAATCAAAATGACAGAAATTAATAGCCAAAACTTAAAAAGTACCATAAAGACCAAAATAAAAAAAGGCTTTTAAAATAAAAATCACATCAGAAACCTCCAAATGAACTAAAAACAATGGAACATGGGACAGGCGGCAAATATTAATTTAAAAATCAAAATCACTTAAACCACACTCAAACACCAACCATAGTTAAGCAACAACTGCATGATTAGCCGGCATCAGTTAATCTAACTCAACCAGAGTCAACCTCCATCTGACTCTCTCATTTCCCAGTTATAAATACGCAATCCCTAGTTACTTCAAACCGCACTGATAAACATCTAAAGACGTCTTGATAAACGTCTTTTGATCCTAGTCTTCCTTTTTCTTCAAATTTAAGTCAATTCACAGTAGCGAAAATGAGAGAATGCATTTCAATCCACATCGGTCAAGCCGGTATTCAAGTCGGAAATGCTTGTTGGGAGCTCTACTGTCTTGAACATGGCATTCAGGTTAGTTTCTATCAGATCTGTTATTTAAACCTTTCAGTTTCTTACAGTTACTCAGATCTGGTTAATTATACTTAAATTAGTTGTAGATCTGTTGTTTATATGTTAGATCTGTGTGGATTAGTACTAAATTTAGTATTATTTGTTAAATTTTTTCAATTATTAAAATATTAGGATTTGTTAATATGGATCTGCATTTTTTTAACCAGAAATATCTGGATCTGTAACTTTTGGTGCAGATTAAGTTTAAATCACTTTTCGTAACGTAATTTTCTATTTATTTATACAAATTATGTAAAGTGTTTTCATCCTGTTGTTAGTTATAATGTTATATACGCCTTTGATGAATTTGAATTTAAATTTCAGTAATAATTAATAAAGCGGAATTATCGAAATATTATAAATCGGATTGCTAGTTATGAGTAATAGTTGTTGGTTAGATCAGTGATAATGAGTGATGGTTTTTGTTATTTTTGGAATTTCGATTAGTGTTTTTCTGTTAATAATTAATAAAGGGGAATTGTCGAAATGCTATAAATTGGATCGCTAGTGTTCATGATTAATAGTTTTGATTAATGTTTTTCTGTATATTATATGTTGTTTGCAGCCTGATGGTCAGATGCCTAGTGACAAGACGGTTGGAGGAGGTGATGATGCCTTCAACACTTTTTTCAGTGAGACTGGTGCTGGAAAGCATGTCCCTCGTGCTGTCTTTGTTGACCTTGAGCCAACTGTTATCGATGAAGTGCGGACTGGTACTTATCGCCAGCTGTTCCATCCTGAACAGTTGATCAGTGGCAAAGAAGACGCTGCTAACAACTTTGCTCGTGGTCATTACACAATTGGGAAAGAGATTGTTGATCTCTGTTTGGACCGTATTAGGAAGCTTGCGGATAACTGTACTGGTCTTCAGGGTTTCCTTGTTTTCAACGCTGTTGGTGGTGGTACTGGATCTGGTTTGGGATCCCTTCTTCTTGAACGACTTTCGGTCGATTATGGAAAGAAATCCAAGCTTGGTTTCACTGTCTACCCTTCACCACAGGTCTCGACATCTGTTGTTGAGCCCTACAACAGTGTCCTCTCGACTCACTCTTTGTTAGAGCACACTGATGTTGCCATTCTTCTCGACAATGAAGCCATTTACGACATCTGCAGGCGATCTCTTGACATTGAACGTCCTACCTACACCAACCTTAATCGTCTTGTTTCACAGGTACATAAACTTCACCTCCATTGTTTTAAAATATCTTAAATATGTTTAACTACTTTATAACTAATATACGTTTCTGTTTTTATTCAGGTTATTTCATCCTTGACTGCATCTTTGAGGTTTGATGGTGCCTTGAATGTTGATGTGACTGAATTCCAGACCAACTTGGTTCCATACCCCAGGATCCATTTCATGCTTTCCTCATATGCACCCGTCATTTCAGCTGAGAAGGCTTACCATGAGCAACTATCTGTTGCTGAGATCACCAACAGTGCCTTTGAGCCTTCATCTATGATGGCTAAGTGTGACCCTCGCCATGGAAAGTACATGGCTTGCTGTCTCATGTACCGTGGTGATGTTGTCCCCAAGGACGTGAACGCTGCTGTTGCAACCATCAAAACCAAGAGGACCATCCAGTTTGTTGATTGGTGTCCAACGGGTTTCAAGTGTGGTATTAACTACCAACCACCAACTGTTGTTCCTGGAGGAGACCTGGCTAAAGTGCAGAGGGCTGTTTGTATGATCTCTAACTCAACCAGTGTTGCTGAGGTCTTCTCCCGCATTGACCACAAGTTTGATCTCATGTATGCCAAGCGTGCTTTTGTGCACTGGTATGTTGGTGAGGGTATGGAAGAAGGAGAATTCTCTGAAGCTCGTGAGGATCTTGCGGCTTTGGAGAAGGATTATGAAGAGGTTGGTGCTGAGGGTGCCGAAGATGATGGTGATGAAGGAGATGAGTACTAGATTAGACAAGAGTGGTTGTCTCTGTGTGTGTTATTGTTTGGATTTTATTTGTGATGGTTGTTTGTGGTGTTTCGGTTTTCTGTTTGTGGCCATGTGACAAATAATATGATTTCCGTGCTTCCTGAATTTCTTATCTCATCTTTGTGTTTTGGTTGAACCTTATCTTTAATCTTTAGAGTACAATTTCTTAGCCAGATCATATGTAGTACTGTAGTAGTTTGGTTAGTTAAAAAATGGGATGTTGATAATAATATATCCCCCCAACAATATTGTTTTAATTCGATGGATATACTTAGTTTTGTCAACATTAATCTAGTTCTGATAAAACTTAACAATAACTCAAAAGTTTGATGGTCCAAAATGGAAAATATAACAGTGATTATGAGAGACGTCAGACGATACCTAAACAGTTGTTTTGTTCAAGATCTTCAATATCGTAATTTATGTGCATAGTAAGTGAAAGTTGTTGGTGATCATTTTAAGGTAATGATGCATATCTCACTGTCTATGGCATCAATGACTTACTGTGGTGTAGTTCTGCACCAATTACCAAATATCATGGAATTTTTTTTTTATTTTCCCTGAGGTAGATTCCAAAATAATATTATAGTGCCTCAGTTCTCATTTTGATATTGAGGGTGAATAAATACATAGATGTCTATACAGCTTCATCGGGTATAGGATTACCCATAGACGACTTGAAGCATGTTGAAGAGATATATCTTCAGGCAGTTAACCGGTGAGACTCCTTGCATTATGTAGCATCATTTGATGTTCTCAAGAAGCAAAATGATTTATATTCTAATTTCCTTGCAAGTGTGGCTGAGCTGGCACAATTGTTGTTATCTGTTGGTGATTTTTGTATTATCCCGATTAGGATTTCGTGCAACCCAAGCAATTGATAGGGTCGAAATACTTAATACGGAAAGTGAATTTACACGATACATTGAGAAATCCGAGATTATCACATACAAACCCTAATTTCTAACATTATCCATATTCATCCATTTACTTGTCATCACGAGGGCGGATGGCAAAACTAGAACCGTGTCTTTTGGGTTGATTCTTAGTTGGTTCTACACGCATGTAGCTTCTCGTCAAATAGTTACAAACGAGTTTTTTAAAACCCCGCGCGTTACGGCGAGATACGATAGTCAAAAATAAATATATGGCTAAAACACAAACTGTCATACCATCCATAATACGTTGCGGCGGGATAGAACTTTTAGTTGAAACTATATAGATATACAAATCTTGATTATATCTAAGTAACTGTAATAATAAACTCATATTTATAAAAGTTTAATGACAATACAAACCAAACACAAAGTTAAATGTATACGGATTAAGTTTTTATATATAATTAAGGTTTTTTTTTTGTATGAAAGTTAAAGTAGATTAAGTGTTATATAATATAGAAAATTTAAACAAAAATATATAAGAAAATAAAAGTTTTCTAACGATTATATTCGTTTAATTCGAGTAATATATCATCAATTTATAAGAAAAGTTAATGATTAATAAGTACATATAAATATTATTATTTTTTTACTAATAAAACATATATTTTTTCTTCATTTTTATTTATAATAAATCCCTGTATAATATGAAATTGGGAAAAAGAATATATATTCTTTATATTACAAATTGTATAATACATAATCCATTATATAATTTAGTTTGTGAAAAACTTATAACAATCTTATTATTAATATACATGAAAATAGTCATTCGATTATTAATAAATTAATAATCATCATAATATAAAAGTTAATTATTATATTATAAAAGTTTAATAAATTATAAGTGGTTAAAATTTTTCTTTTAAGTTAAACTCTAGGGTTGGAGGATAACTTTACATAAACTCATGAATATTGTAAAGAATCAATAATTAAAGATTCGAAACCTGAACCCTCCATCAACATGTCCAAAGACGTAACCAACTTCTTCATTTGATCTTTCTAAATATTTTAAAAGTAAATATATAAAATTAGTTATTTTTTAAACTATTCATTGAATAGTAAAAAAATAATCTTGTGTTGGTGAAAAATTACTTTCCTGTCATTTTCTGTTGTTATCGGAGACAGTGGAAGAAGGAAAATTGACGAGTTTTCATTTAGCATGTTGGGTTTACGCCATTCAATCATATTAAAGAAGATGGGTAAGTATTGCAAACGACATAATTTTCCTTTTGTTATTTATCTGTTTGGAATTGTGAAATTTGACCCACTCTCATGATAACTGTGGCTATGTTATCTGTATGGAGCTCCACTCTCATGATATTGTCTGGGAAACAAGGACCCGGGTTTTCTTTTGCATCAGTTACTGGAGGTAGACCTATCGTCCCTTCCCTTAACATTGGTGTCAGTTTTCACCAGTTTGCTTATGAATGGGTTGATTTGGGCTGTGTTGTACTTCAAATAGGTTAAACTGGTCCAAAAATTCTTTAAGCTAAAAGGGGATTCAGTATCGTAAACTGTTTTTATTTATAAAAATGCGAGATTATTGCTGTTCTAAAATATTTTTGTATTCATAACGAACACATTAATTGTTTATAATTTTTCTAAAATCATTTGATAAAATGTGTCTGCATCTGTCTTGACGGGTACTAAAACTGATCTATTTCAAACCGACCCCGTAATCAATTCATACTGATTTTTCAACTCTATCACTCCTTTCTTCATTTCATGGGTTCCTTTGTTGTTACCTGCTCGTCTGATGATTACATTTCAATTTGGTGTTAGAAATTTGTTACCCAGTATTGTTGATATTTTACAAATAGACGAATAGTTATTTACAATCTTGTCTAGTAAAACTGCCATATAGACGTGTCTTTTCTTTGACAAGAGTCCTCAATATATACTCTACATACATGGTAATTAGCAGCCAAAAATACAGTCTTTAGCCTGTAACTGCAGATATCATAATCTGAAAATATAAAATATCTACAAACAATTACCTTTGGTAAAAGTTAGTCTAAATTATGTTCTCAAAAAAGTTATAAGGTTTGGCTATATGGTTACACTAGAGGAGGCAGTTTCGAACCATTTTGTTTAATGTGTCAATATGGGTTGTGTGTCATCTTAAATGGGTAAAAAAGGTTACACGAAAGGGGGAATGTGTTAAGTGGGTTGAAAGACACCCGAAGTCTATATCTAACATATTCAACTTCCTAAGCCCTTTTAATAAGGATTTAGATTTTTATTGAATTAATATTGATTTTAATAAACACATTAAATTAATTTTGATAAACTTCAGAAATTGGAAAAGAAAGTTTTTGACTGGCAATCAACACCCTTTTGGACCTCTACTAAAACTGATCCTTCTCAACATTGAAGCTGTTTTGAGCCGTTACCCAACCCGCCCATCTTTCCACCTCTATTAGGCTCTAGGTTAAACAAATATATTTGCATTTTGCATCAGTCTTCTACTTTATTCTGACACAAGTCAGATTGTTGTTGAATTTATTGATTTTTATGCATTTATATGTAACACGAATCTGAAAGTTATGTTAAAATTTGATTGCTAATAATAGTAGAAATTTAACAACTACACATGAATTATGTGATTTGTTAGAGCATAAGTAGCATAAATTTGATAATTCGTAGTAACACACTAAAACTTGATTTCACTTATAATTTTTGTTTTGAAGGCTCTAATAGAATAACAGATTAAGTTTCTAAATAATCAATTCTAAGTAGAGAAAATGAGTGTCCTGGAGAAAAACATTGCGAAGATGATGATTTACTTGCCATGGTTATTAAAGTCTGTCCGGATTAGATGAGATATTTGAGACCATTGGTTGGTTTGTTAGTTACTCATTTGAAAATTAATTTGTTTCCGGAAAATTAATATCTCCCGAGTCTCGAAATGTTATGGTAGCCATGAAAGCAGTTGCTTGCATATATAGTATTCTTTTTTTAGAAAAGGAAAAACTTTATTAAAAAAGTTCCAGCAAATAACCACCAAACAAACAACAATACAAAGTGCTTCAAATTGGAGCACAAAAAGAAACAAAAATATCACAAAAACACACCCATAACATGAATATTCAAATCAATCTGGAAATGAGCATCGAGGATTAACAACCCATCTAGACCTTCTCACATCTGATCGAGAGAATCTATTTGAAAGCCAAAGAAGAGACCTATGTTGAACCTTAGGAAAAATATCCTTACTCTTTATTTTTTCTATTTCCTCTATTTTGACAAAAACAATCTTATTTTTCCATTGCCAAATCGACCAAATAAGCACGTAACACACCCCAAGAAATACTTTAGACGCCCATTTGCTCCCTGTTTGTATCATGCACCCAACAAAAACCTCTTCAAGGGAGGATATCAATGGCCCGTTCATATTCCACCATCCCTGAACTTTTTGCCATACAGGTTGCACTTTAATACACTTTAAGACACAATAATCTAAGGACTCCACATCATTAACACAAAATGGACATAAATATGGTGTTCTTGTTTATAGCTTCCTTTTATAGTATCTTATTACCAATGATACCAACACTTAACTAGTCATGTAACTAAATTGATATTGCAAAATATTGATACTTTTCTTATGCCATACCTTTGTCTTTTTATTCATTTTTGGTCCTTTTTATTAAGAATTAATACTCATATTGTTCTTATTTGTTAATAGGCACTGAAAATGGACTTGGATCGAAAAGGAACGAAAAAAGGACTCAAAATGAAGCAAAACGAAGAAAAACCAAATAAGAATCTATAACACAGAAGCCAACTCGCGGTTGGATGGAGAATATTCGAGAAGAAGGCGCGTGGCGCAACCGGGTGCAACTTAAACCCACCCGACGGTTGAACGTAAATTATGATGCGTAATTTAATTCCAACCTGTGGTTGGATGCAGAATCAATATTTTACTCGAAATAGGAAACTTCAACGGAAATCTTATAAACAGAAGGCAATTTCCAGCATTCTAATTACGTTTTTTCACATCCACATTTGACCAGAAGCTGATTCCAAGAAATTTCCAAGCAATTCAGAAAAAGAAAGATTCACACGATTGAAGACTTGCGATCGTTTAAAGACTTGTTCGTTCTTTCGGTTTAAATTACATTACATCTTATCGGTGAACATGTTTTCCATTGCGTTTATGTTTTTGTATGCTCAAGCTCTTAACATGAGCTAATTTCTTATTTGTATTCGTTAAGACAAAGTACTTAGACAAAGGTTTGAATAATTTATCTATCGTATTTTAGTTCTTTGCATGTTTGTTAAGTTTAATCGTAGAACCTTAGTTAATTGTGATTTGTAATTATTACTTAACGTGATTAATAGATCTAGGACATAACCGGCGTTTGTATAGACTTATTAATTATTTATGTTTAATTGAGTAATTAGTTAAGATAGCTTGAAACTGTGACTGGAGATAGGTTAAAATAAATAATAATTACTAAATCTATATTAAGGAAGATAGTTGAACCGAAGGAATAGGTAGACTATAAGACTATCGTTGACGCAAAGTTGTTAGATTAAATCTTAATAAACTGTGTCGGTAATAATGCTTAGCTATAAGTGGACAACACGAAGGAGAACTCCTTGTATATCTAATATGATGTAAAGTCTTTCCCTTAAATTACCAAATGACTATTAATACGAATAAATAGATAAATTACGATAACCAGAGTCTAGGGAGATAGTCTAAAGCGAATAAATCTGTAATCCAATTGTTAAAACCTCTACAAAATTAGTTTTATTTCACGTTTTCTTTAATTAATTCTTTGTTTTAGTTAATTAAATCAACTAAAATTACGTTCATTCGGAACTAAAGTGAAACCCCTTTTTTAATGTTTTCTAATAGGTTAATTATTAGTTCTAGTTAGATTAAATATAAATACACCGTTCCATGTGTTCGATACCGGACTTACAGAACGCTATATTATTATACAATGTATTCTTGTCTGTATTGTGTGATAATCTAACTTTAGTAACATCCTAAATTAACTTATTTTATTAACACGATTTAACACATCAAATTTTTGGCGTCGCTACCGGGGAGCGGTTTTTATTTATATTTGTTTGATTAGGATTTTTAGTTATTTGATCCTCTTGAGAAGATTTATCTATTCTTGAGTCACTTTATTAAAGTTTTCGAAATGATCTGTTTTACCAATTCTTTCGTTAATTTTTGGAGTTTAAAATCAGAAAATACCCACAAAAAAAAAATTCACCAGACACTTGTACTCCTTCGAGACATTCGAGGATTTCGACAAGAAGATGGAGAGTCGTCTACTGAGGCATGGGCTAGATTGAAGGAGATGCTGAGGAGTTGTTATGGTCATGGTCTGGGCAAAGATAACATTATAGAGATTATCTTTTACGGGTTAACCACGGAGTCACAGAACGAGTTAGATCTAGCCGGTGGGGGATACTTTGTGTACAAGACCACTAATGAAGCATACAACTTAATGGAGGATAAGTTAGTCATAAGCTTATCGAGGGAGTATCGAGACGATGGTAGAGGCCGAAAACAAAGAGGCCAAGTTGCTCAAACTGAAAGTAGCAACGAACTGTCTTGTGTCGTGAAAGAAGTCAAGTATATTGCGGATAGGATTGATAAGCGAATTGGGAGGATAGAGAAAGACATACACTTGGTCAAGAATGGGTGCGAAGTATGTGGAGGACCGCATTATGCGAGTGAGGATCTGATGAAGAAGACCAAAGTTTGAAGGATCTGATGAAGTCATTTAATGACGCGGTTACCAATCAGTTAAAAGTTTTAAATGATCACATCGAGCAAAGGCAGCGAAATCAGCATGCAACAATGCAGGACTTGGAACGAAGATTTGATCGCATGAATGATCGGTTTTCGAGCAGGCCACCGGGCCAGTTACCTAGCAACACGCAACCGAACCCGAGACCGCAAAATGTTCAACAGAATCAGGGACCAAAATATCAACCTCCTGGAATGAGAGAAGAACACGTGAACGCAATCATGACATGTTCACAAACTAAGTTTTGGGGAGACAACGGAGATTTTTCGGAGAATCGGTCAGATGGTGCGCCGCATCACTCATCGGTGTGCCGCCCTCCTGCCGAGAAATATCCCGGTGCGACGCACCCACCTGATGGTGTGTCGCACCCATCTGCAGAACCAATTTCCGACGATTTTGAGATCGAGGACGACGAGGTAGAGGCAGCACAGGTTCAACCTAAAGCAAAAACACCAGAACCAGTGGAGGAAGTCCAAATCAAAGCTTACGAGCCACGTATCCCATATCCTCAACGATTGAGGAAGGCAAAAATGAAGGAGCAGTACGGTAAATTCTGTGATATGATTAAATCTGTTAGTATTAATGTTCCTCTTGTTGATCTAATTGCAGGGATGCCGAATTACGCAAAGTTCATCAAGGAGCTTGTCACGGAGAAAGGAAAGTCATCGGAGGTGCAGTCCGCCTTCTTGAACGCGGAGTGCTCCGCTGTGGTGAAGAACTCAACACCACCAAAGTTGGATGATCCAGGGAGTTTTCTGATTACTTGCAATTTTAGTAATACCTATAGTTGTAGTGCATTGGCCGACTTAGGAGCTAGCATAAATTTGATGCCACATTAATTATATGCTAAACTTGCTTTAGGAGAATTAAAACCTACTAGAATGAGTATCCGTTTAGCCGACTGATCATTTCAATACCCATTAGGAGTTGCTGAAAATATGCTAGTCAATGTAGGAAAATTCACTTTCCCCGTTGATTTTGTCATTCTAGATATGGAGGAGGATTGTACTGTGCCGCTTATCTTAGGTCGACCATTTTTAAATACCGCGGATGCTATCATTCGTGTAAAGGACAGGGAGATTTCTTTGGGGGTTGGGGATGAGCGAATTAAATTTTCTTTTGATAAAGCTCAAAAACACTCATACTCCACTGATAAAACCTGTTTTCGAATTGACGTTTTTTATGACATGTTTGACCTAGATGTGCAGGAAATGCTTGAAGAAAAGGTTGCGGTTGACGATAAGGAAGATGAAGATCTCGAGGATTTTGATCCCATCTTCAAAAATGGAGTTGGAGGAATTTGAGAAAAAATTAACGAGCATGACATTTGCGAAATCCGACCCGGATTTAGATTTATTAGAGATTGAATATTTAATAAATAATCTGGGCCCAACGTTTTTGGATGAAAGAATTCCATTTAAGGAGGAGTTCCAAGATTCTGGTGCAATTTCGAAAAAGGAGCTCGCGGATTTTGACAAGTCGAACCCACACATGAAGCATGAGAAATCTAAGTCTGGTTTGGGAGAAAATTGCCAAGGTACATATCATGAGCCTTTTGATTTATTTTCTCTAACTTGTCGGGAAAAGGAAAATATTTTGCAGGAATTCGACTATGTCGAAAGTGATACGCCCTGGAGCCAGTTTAAGAAGAAGGAATTCGATGAAAGCAAAGGTGATAACGTTTGCAAGTTCAGAAAAAGTAGAGATGACGGGTTACTAATTTCCGAAGCTCGAGAGTGGCATGATGCTTGGGTAAAGCGAAATAAGCTTCTTGAGTTTGGAGAGAAAGCATTAGTACGATTTGGAAAACACGTGGGAAAGAAAGGCGAGAGAAATCGACCTTTATATAAAGACATAAGTTGGAGTATAACGAGTCAAGCTAAAGACTCATTCGAAAAAACTAGCGCTTCTCGGGAGGCAACCCGGGTTTTACTTTCTTCCTTTCTCTTTTAACACTCAATTGTAGTGTTAGAAACTCTAGTAAAACAACTTTGTGCCTAAACCTTATCGTTTCTTTAACACTACTATATATTTTGTACATTCGCCTATTTTCGTTTCATTTTTAGATTAGATCCGAACTTAATTTACGATTGTTATTATGTATGAAGTGAAGTTAGTAAGGCATAAAAGAGTTATATTATTTGAAGCCTTTGTATTATTTTTGTATTATCTGGAATAAAATGAAAAAAAATATATATAGAAAAATAGCCTTTTAAGCATGTTATCTTACCAAAAGAAATATATTATTGTAAGACATGTACTAGGCTGGAAAAAAAAGTGAGGTGAAAAAAAAAAAAAAAAAAAACAATCGAAAAAAAACATAAAAGCGAAAAAAAATTAGTTGTAGAATTAAAAGAGTTAGTGTATATTGAGTTTTGTACATTTGAAGTTGAAGAAGTCAAGCAATTCGGTTCGTTAAAGAGTTTATGAGTTCAGATTTAATCTAGGTTTTTGTATACATTTTATTTTTACCCTTTTACACTCCATTATATATTTTCACATGCCTATACCTGTATATTACAACCCGAATAAAAGTCCCCGTTTAGTTGTACCTAGACTCTAGTGGTGGAGATTTGATTCATTATCAAGCCTATGATAGAATATTCACCATGACTGAGCAGTTGAGCGATTCTACAAAATACGTTACACACTCTTTTAGATTAGTTTGAGAGATTGTGTGATTTACTTCCCATAAAATTCGTGAGATGTTTGGTAATGTAATTTAATTTGGCTTAGATATTTGTTTTTAAAACAGTTTTGGCTTGAGGGCAAGCAAAATGTTAAGTTTGGGGGGATTTGATATCGCATATTTATATAGTTATTTATATGCGATATTTGGTCGTTTTTCATAATAAACATGATGGATAGGATAGGTTTTTACATTTAATCGTGTGGAAAAGTTGTTTTTGTCCATTTTACAGGTTTATATGATCGGGAAGTAGAAATGGAGGAAGAAATGAGCTTAAATAACGAAATGTACAAGGTGAAGCCAGCAAAGGAGAACGACGCACAGGAGGGGGAGTGCGCCGTTGTCAGTTATTTTTGGAAGCACGTTGTGCCGTCCTAGCTTTGGAGGGCGACGTTCTGGGAGTTTAAGTTGGTTTCAAACACGGACATGAAGGGGAGTGTGCCGTTGTAACTACTAGGGGCGACGCCCTCTGCCTGTTTTTCAGTCCTACTCGAAAACGATTTCATCTTATTTTCATACTATAAATAGAGCCTCAAAACGTCCAGATTAATCATCAATTATTACTTTCGTTTATTGGAGCTGGAGTAATCGTTAGAGGTCTAGAAGAGAAGATTTGAAGTTGGAATTCGTTAATATTCGGTCACGAAGCACGTTTGCAGTTTTCTTAGTTTGTTTTCTTTCCCTTCTTAAGACTATTTCCAGTATGTTTTCTATTCTTTTATTTGCTGTTTTGAACACCATTATGAGTAGCTAAACACTTTTTATGCTTGTTTGATTAATGGATCTTGTTTGATAATTATTGTTTCGTTATTGATTATTAGGTATTTGTGTTTAATCGTAGATCCTTAATTGTTTAAGTTTTAATATATTATCATAAGTTGTTTATGTGCAATTTGTTAAATCAACATTCTAGGTATTCGAGAGGAATCTAGATATGTTAAATAAATTGTATGAAATAATCAATCGGTCTTTAATTGGTTTAAAATTATTAGGATTCGAGAGGACCTAGTAATAACAACTTAGGTAATAAAACGTAAACGGGTAAGTCTAATTGTTAAGATTCGAGAGGACTTAATAATTAGAGAAGTTATTCGAGAGGAACTTCATAAGGTTAAATCATTAAAATACCGGCTTGTTAATTAATGCTTAATTGTTAATAATTATAATTGTATTCGAGAGGAACATTATAACTGGAAATAGTTAAACTTAGTAAAATATTCGAGAGGAGTTTTTCTATATTCAAGAAGTTAATATACTTTCAATATCGTAAACATAATTGGAAAACAAGTGAAGTGTCAAACAAGTGTATTTTCTCCGATATTTGATAAAAACAATTACTTTCCTTACTTGATTTTATAATCACTTTGCAATTTTAATTAGTTAATCTTTTGTTAAAAAAAACCCCAAAACAATAAAGTATTATTAATTCGATATTAAAAACCAAATTAGTTCATGTGTTCGAACCTTTACTTGCTTAAAACTATATTATATACGAATAGGTCAATTGCCTATAAGTGTGTAATTAAGTCCAATAGTATGTTAAGTTTTAAGACTAGATTTTACACATCAGTAGGTAAAAATCGAAAAGATTGGTCGGATAAATTATACGATGCTCTTTGTGCATTTAGGATTGCTTTTTCATTTGATTTATGGTAAAACATGTCACTTACCGTTTGAACTTGAGCATAAAGCCTATAGGGCTCTTACGAATTGCAGTAGATGTTGAGGAGGTAGGAAGACACAAGTTCTTGCAGATTCATGAGTTGGATGAACTGAGATTTAACGCTTACGAGAACACCCGGATGTACAATAAAAGAACAAAGAATTGACTTGATTCAAGATTGAAGGACGTTTGGAATTCAAGGAAAATGATCGTGTGTTACTTTACAATTCAAGGTTGCGGTTATTTCCGGGGAAGTTGAAGTCTCGTTATACAAGGCCTCACATTGTCAAGGAGGTTTTTCCTTACGGAACGGTGGAGTTATCTCATCCGGAGAGGCGGACTTTTAAGGTGAATGTGCACCGTTTGAAGAAGTATTTTGGAGATGAGCGAGACAACGAGGGAAAGGAAGACCTTGTCCTTTACCCACTTCACGCGAAAACAGGGTTGAATCGAGATTAACGACTCATTAAATAGAGCTTACGGGAGACAACCCGCTTTTATTTTACTTTTTCGTTTTTCTTCTCTTCTTAAAAGACAAAAATACAAAAAATATATAAAACTAACAAATATTCAAAAAAAAAATGTATACTACGTTTTATTACTTTTAGGAGTTTATACTTTTTAGTTTTAATTTTGTTTCTTTAGTGTCTTGGGTAGGACGAAATATAGTGCTTAAACAGGAACAGAATGCTCGACACCATGTATACAAATTATAAAATCGAGCCAAGGAACGAATTTGCGAAATTGTATTTTTAACATAAAATCGCTACAATTGTTCCCAACTAGCGGTTGGGCTTAACAGGTTAATCACTATTCACTGGTCTAATGTTTAGGTTTAACGAACACATAACTGGGCCTTCATCCAACCAACGGTTGGGATGAATTTACCAGATAAATAGTTGCAGAGTTTTAATCACTTTTTTATATTTTCTTTTCACTCATAACCGAGACACACACACAAATACCTTTTCGGCTCGATTTTTGAATTATTTCGGTCGTTTTCTTCAAATTTCTTCTTCTTCTTACTTCGAATTGAATGTATAATCTTTCTTTTGCATATTAATTTCAATTACTTGGTTAATTTGTCTAATTAAGGTTTATACTGAATTTTGGGGGTTTTTGATCTCGGATTATAAGTTGATTATTTGCATAATTAAGTGTTAGGATTTGTTCCAGTATTGCTTCTTATGCTTAATTATATATCAATTTGCAATTTCTTTGGTTAAATTCTCGAATTTAGGGAAGAACACTATTTGGGGGGGTTTTAACCTAATTTTTGAAGCGGTAAAATTATTGCAATTAAACTTAGGGTTATGCTTAGGTACTTATTTGTGATTGAATTACATGTTTGTATCGGGTTTTTAAACAAAATTTTGAGCAATTTACTAGGTTTAAGTAATGGTGTGGGTTTTTGGTTAAATTGTTCGATTATGTGTGCCCGTGTGTTTTTGTTTTCTGTATATATCACGTATTTTGAAGAACGAATTGAAATTTACCATTATGGATTTGAAAAAGGAGTCAAATTTCAAATTTTAGGCTGTCAGAAACCAACCGGCGTTTGGAACTTTTCAACCGCCGGTTGGATGTTGTTTAGCCAATAAATGATTTTTGCCTCCGTTTTTCAGCTTTTATATATATATATATATATATATATATATATATATATATATATATATATATATATATATATATATATATATATAGTGAATGGTTCCTGCGAGAAATTCAAAATTCTACGAGAACTGCGAGAACTCAATCTGTACCTTTGATTAGTTGATCAATGGCTAAAATCCGTGATGACAATTTCGTAAATAATTAGAAGATGAAGTATTATTTTATAAAACTTAAAAGGGTATTAATGGTATTTTACTTATTTCCCTAAAAAAATCTCTCTTTCTCTCTCCTTTATTTTTAACCCTAAAACTGCCACCCCTGTTACAAATCCAATTTCTATCCATAATTTGTAAAACAGCGATCCAATTTCTTTAGCCACTGGTTTAACGGCTTGATCTAAAAAGCAGCAAAAATTTTGATATGGAGGAAATCGATGATGAAGATAGTTCAATTGAACCCACTCAAATTCCAAAAAATTGAAGAGGTATGTATATAATCACTGAATTTTAACCTAGTTTGTTCAATTTGAACCCCAGATCATGAACCCGCTGATTACGTTTTGCCCTAATTCTATAAAAAAAAAAAATAGGGTTGATATAGATTTTTCCGTATCTCATAACATCCTTGTTTGTCTAGTTACTGTTAATTTTATGATTTTTTTTCTTCTTAAATGCTGATTTCCGTTCAGCATGCCAGGAACCAAATAAGTTTTTTGACTGCAAACCAAATACATAAAATTTCATGTTGTACCTAATTTTTATATGTAGAATTGTTGTCTGCAACCATTTAACGTCTTAATAATTGTTTTAACAGTTTGTATAACATTAAATTTTGTTTACTTTCTATATAGTCATTATAACTTTACACTTGAATAACTAGAGAGAAACATTGATATTACAAGTGACAAAGTGAGATAATTGGACTTTAATTTGCAATTAAGTATAATAAGTTTGTATAAGTTCGAGAGGCTAATTGGTATTTTTGTTTTTCTTTTTTCACAATCGTGTTAGGAGATCGAGTACATGTTTACTGATTTTATAGAATTTGTATTTGTGCATTCATTATTTTAGATAGCTTATGTTGTACTTTTTTGACTGAATTAGTTGCTTTACAAGGTGTATCAGGAGTGGGGATCGTCTAACGAGTAAGTGTTTAGTCATTTATGAAGTAAATGATTTATATATAGTACATGTAATACCGCTACACATTACCATATAAGTATTTAACAACTTCTTAAGGGCTAATCGTCTAATGGTCGTGTACTTTAGATGCCAGGTACATTTAGATACCCAATTTCATGTTTTACCTTTGCGGCTGGTATATTGTACAAAATAGAGAATACTAAACGTCTTTTACACTAACTCAATACTTTTTAGTTTGTTTATTAAATTTCACTATGCGTACTTAGCACAGAGGAAGTAGTTGGAAGTATAAGTAAATAAGAGATTGTGCTATAAGCGCACTTAAGTTTAATTAAATTTATAATGCAATATTACATTTCGTAGTGTAGGTATTTTCTAAACCCACTAAGAAAAATGTTTGGCTCCGCCCCTGCTTATCGTGTATATTCTATAGGGGAAGGGTATGTTAATCCAAAACATAACACCATTTAAATTGTTTATGCATGATATGAATCATAAAATTATGCTGATAATACGCTTGTTTGGGCAGGATCATTGGACGAGCTGCAGCAACGGGTAAGCATCTATGGATATCTGGTCATCAGATTGTTCATAGCTCATATTCTTTAGATGAGGTAATAAATAGCTCTGATATGCCCGTAGTATCGTATCATAACGGTCCTTTAGTTTTACAATTTAGTCATAAGTTCAAACATTGCGATTTGCATTTAAAAAGAGGGTGATGAGCAGCTTCTCTTGAATTATAATATTATCTTTTGATGTAAAAGCACCAAATAATGTTTTTTTTATTGAAGATTAATTTGAATGTGTAAAATGCAGGCCTCTTCAGAGTATAGTGCCGAGAGAAAGTTAAATAACTTGCTATTTCCAAGAATCTCAGGCAAGCAACAGAAGCAGAAAGAAGCCCATCAAACGGAACTCTAATCAATCTGAACATCGTCACGTGTTCATATATTATCACAGTTGTTCATATATTATCACAGTTGTTCATTTGTAAACATTAAGGTGCGATCATATGAACACATATAAAAGTGAGTTTAGGATTGAAAAGTTAGGGTTCTCTAAATAAAAAATTCTTACTGAATCATCATATACATTAAAGTGAAACTAATATATTTGTATATTTATCTTTTCTTAGTTGCTATGTAAAGAACGATATGAACCATGCGAAAATATCATTGGCTGAAGGTTTTTAATAAAGAAAAACTTTTGTTCATAAATGCACAAGATTTAAAATAATAAACCAATCGACGAATTATTTTTTTTCCCAGGCCATATAATTACTTTAAAAAAAAAAGAATAAATTAAGATGAGAGAGAAAAGAAAAAAAAAATCTAAATTACAAATAACAAGATTACTATTTTACCCTTTTTTATTTTAGAAAAAGGTTTAATATTCAAAAATAAATGAGTGGCTGAGAATAAGTTCTCGCAAAAATCTGAGTTCTCGCATAAACTAATCCATATATATATATATATATATATATATATATATATATATATATATATATATATATATATATATATATATATATATATATATATATATATATATATATATATATATATATATATATATATATATATATCGGAGTAGGATCAAATAAAAAGTTTGAAATTTATAAAAAGTTGAGGAAGCATTGTGTGAGTGACATGTGGCAACTCTGGAAAAAAAAATTATTTTTTTAATAAAAAGATATTTAAAAAAAATAATATATTTTTATTTGAAAAAAAAAATCGTAAAAAAAAAATATTTTTGGGAAAAATAAAAAATTTGAAATTATTTTTGATAACGTCATCTGCCACGTCATATGATGCACACACAAAATATGATGCACATTAATGATGTACAAAAAATATGATTCATATTAATGATGCAAACAAAAAAATTATGATATTCAACTATGATGCATACATAAAATGTTCATCATAAATGTGCATCATAAATGTGCATCATAAATGTGCATCATATTTTTTTTCGTACATAACTTTTTTCGAGAAAAAAAAAAATTCTCTAAAAAAAAAAATTTCGATTTTTTTTTTTTAAATATTTTGTTTATTAAAAATATTATTTTTTTATTTAAAATAAAAAAAAATTCAAGTTTGCCACATGTTACTCCCACAATGCTTCCTCAACTTTTTACAAATTTCAAACTTTTTACAAGAACCCTCCCTATATATATATATATATATATATATATATATATATATATATATATATATATATATATATATATATATATATATATATATATATATATATATATATATATATATATATATTTACTCAATGTTTTTCCGTGTTTGCCGTGTTTTTGCAGGAATGGCGAGCATACGTATTTGTAGTGCAACAGTGATTGCGAATCCAAATTTCCATAGTCATGTTTTTTCTTCAGTTTGATTACGAGAGTTACACAGAACCGACACTTGTTGAATTCCATGAAAACATGTTGGCAAATATCAGCCAACACATAGAGCCAACTTTTGTTATGGATTGGGCTGAGGTTGATGTGATTGTTGATGTCGATGGAGAGTCTCGGGGACAAACTTTACGCCGTTATATGATTCAGACATATGTTTCGGATCGAGGAGCCGATCTATGGAGAGTTGGTTATCGAGTTTTTCAGCACTTTCAAATTTCGACAAACTTCTACGAATTTTAGGGAGGTGAGTATGAGTTTTCACCTGGGCGGTGTTCCGAGGCAATTATCTTTGGTAGATTTCGCGATTGCTGTGGGATTATATACGCCGGATGAGACACGTAATGTTTATTTCGATGCGTTTTTGACTGCAGCACGTCGGAATTTTTTTGATTCCATGGAGACGGATGCACATTGGCCTGGAATTGTAAAATTTGATTTCCGGACGTGTAATCCTTCATATACTATGGTGCGTATCGCTCATATTCATTTGATTCACAAGATGATTACTCACTCGATTGCAACCAGGCGTGAGGGTCCGGAGAAGGTTACGAGACCAGATTTGTTTTATCCAATTAGCATTATAGAGGGGCTGATGATTAATGTCCCTTGGTTTTTGGCGAACTCGATGTTTAAAAAAGCATCCGGTACTCGGGCGGAGAGAAACATCTGTGGGGATCAATATGTGACCCGTATCGCACGATATTTTTAGATCGTGGGTTGTTCGGGGTTTGATTTTGGTTGTTCCGGGGATGGAACATATTATGCTCAACAACATGGAGCATTATGATCTGATTCAGATTTTGCCAACACTTGGTCGGTATGGGGAGCAGGCGGAATATTGGGTGCGAGCATTGTTGCCTGGTGAGTATCCATTGGCCCTGGGTAGAGGACGAGGAGGACGTGCAGGTGGTCGAGCACGTGGGGCAGCCACGAGCTGTAGGTCGTGGTCAACCCTATTTCAGAGTATTTAACTTGTTTGCATAACTGACACACAACCCTAATTTATATTTGGGAGGATTTGAGCCATTTATAATATACATTTTATATGCTCTTATTTTTTCATTTGTATGAGTGTACCGGGTGACCTCTAGAGTTTAGAAGTTGACCTGTAGACTTTAGGATTGTTAAACCGTTAATTTGGCCAATTCGTTTCTTGCTTAAAGTAAGCAGCTATACTGGTTACGTGAGTCACACTACCCTGTCAACACTCATTTTTAGTGCTTGAGACATTTAGATACCATTATTTGCGGCAAACTTTTTCTTTTTTTATCACTCATTCACATAAATTTCCACAAATTAAGCTTACATGTTTAAAAGAATTTCTGTTGAAAATATTCTTCTTTTATAAAGTTGAATGATTATTATAATTTGTTATATATATTGTGACATGAGGATTTTTAAAGTTTTACATTCACGAAGTAATTTACAAAGTGAATGTAATAATTGTATTAATTGTCACTATTTTGATGGGCCTTTTGAGCAGATTCTTGACAGTAAAACTTCAATATTGTACTAGGTAAACCGATAATAGTTGAAGAAATTTAACAGCCCTTTGCGAGAAATTAAATTCTCATTTAAATTGTAATCAATTAGCATAAAAGCTAAAAGAATGCATTGGGTAACCGTTGAAAATTTAAACGTAAATTGGTTTTTGGACATCATCGGAATAAGTCACCTAAAAATAATCAATCGAGTTTTAAAAGTAATATGGTTTTTAACTTAAATGTTTGAATTTGTAGACTAATTGTTATTTCATTGAGTTATGTATCATTAGACAACTATTTATCATTCCATATTATCACACACACATCACCTTCATTCCATTATTTCATTATTTTCACTCGTCACCATATTACAACCACAGTCCTCATACTAGTTGCTTAGACTCTATTGGTGGAGAAGTGTATCGTTATCAAACCTATGATAGAATACTTGTCATGACTGAGCGGAGCGATCAATAAATATTTACACTTAGATTAGCTTGTTGAGTGATTGAGTGTTATACTTCCTAAATCGTGAGATTTTTGGTTATGCAATTTTAATTTGGCATGATAATTTAATTATTCTTCTTTAGTTTACTTGATTCGTTGTGTATTTAATTTTAACTTTAAATATGAATGTTTGGTATGGTTTTAAATTCTTTCTTTTTTTCGTCTCGATTGGGTTGGTGTTCAGTGTACCGGCTTTCCTTTCTGCTTTACTGTGATTTACCCATAACCATCAGCGGCAAGGATTATGGAAGAGGCCAAACCAACCCAGGGGCTAGGCTTATGTATTACTATTCTCTCGGATCACTTGAGTTGAGCAGTTTCGTGTTTCCTGGTTCGCTTTCTCCTTGTAGCGAAGGAAAGGGGCATTCGGGAAGCGACTAGTCGCTTCTGGCGAACCTTAACAAGGGAGGAAGAAAGGAAGGAGCTTCGGCTCCAGTTCCGCAAAGGTAGACTTTTTCCAGGTTAGCTTCGTCTTCTCGTCGTAAAATCCTGGACCGCGTCTTACGTAGTACTACTAATTTGCCTAAACTTCAAAGCTTCCGTGCTTACCCCTTTCTTTAGTTTAGTTAGATTGAAGGCTTCCTTCCCTATAGGAGGGCTTCAAAAAAAGTGTCCAACTCTGCGCGTGACTCGCATTGGCAACTTTATCACTCTCGATGGCAAGGTTAGCGATAAGATCTATTGGGCGAATCCCCGTGCGGCCGCCGTGTACCGGGGCTTCCATTCAAAGCTTATAACACTTCTCCTTCCGACGATAGTTTACTTAAGGACAAGTAAAGTTCAAGTTTGGGGGATTTTAATATCGCAAAATATTGCTACTTTTATTACGTGATATCTTTGTCTTTTTAATTATTTTTACTACTTTTTATTGAGAATTGATACTGATATTGTTTATTTTATTCGTTAATAGGTACTGAAAATGGACTTGGATCGTAAAGGAACGTAAAAGGACTCAAAACGAAGCAAAACGAAGAAAAACCGAAGAAGAATCTAGAAGACTGAAGCCAACCGGCGGTTAGATGGAGAATATCCGAGAAGCAGCCGCGCGGCGCAAATGGGTGCAACTTAAACCCAACCGGCGATCGGATGTAAATTATGACGTGTTATTTGATTCCAATCGGCGGTTGGATGCAGAATTAATATTTTATTCTAATTAGGAAACTTCAACATAAATTTTATAAATAGAAAGCAATTTCCAGCTTTCTAATTACTTCTTTTCACATCCACACCCACATTCGACCAGAAGCGACCAGAAGCAATTCCAAGAGTTTTCCAAGCAATTCATAGAGCAATTCAGAGAAAGAAAGATTCACACGATTGAAGCCTTTCGATCGTTTAAAAGATTTATTCGTTCTTTCGGTTTGAATTACATTACTTCTTATCGTTGAACATGTTTTCCACTTTGTTTATGTTTTTGTGTGCTCAAGCTCTTAACATGAACTAATTTCTTATTTGTATTCGTGAAGACAAAGTACTTAGACAAAGGTTTGAATAATTTATCTATCGTATTTTAGTTCTTTGCATGTTTGTTAATTTTAATCGTAGAACCTTAGCTAAATGTGATTTGTAATTATTACTTAACGTGATTAATAGATCTAGGCCATCAGTGACGTTCGTCTAGACTTGTTAATTAGTTATGTTTAATTGAGTAATTAGTTAACTTAGCTTGAAACTGTGACCAGAGATAAGTTAAGATAAATAATAATTACTAAATATATATTAAGGAAGATAGTTGAACCGAAAGAATATGTAGACTATAAAATTATCGTTAACGCGAAGTTGTTAGATCAAATCTTGATAAACTGTGTCGGTAATAATGCATAGCTATAAGTGGACAACACGTAGGAGGACTCCTTGTGTATCTAATATGATGTAAAGTCTTTCCCTTAGTTATAGAATAGCAGACCTTGACGTGAAACATTATTTATATAAGTTTAAATTACCAAAGAACTATTAATACGGATAAATAGATAAATTACAATAACCATAGTCTATGGAGATAGTCTGAAGCGAATACTTCTTTAATTCGATTGTTAAAACCTCTACAAAATTAGTTTTATTCCATGTTTTCTTTAATTAATTCTTTGTTTTAGTTAATTAAATCAACCAAAATTATGTTCACTCAAACTAAAGTGAAACCCCCTCTTTACCGGTTTCTAATACTTTAATTATTAATTTTAGTTAGATTAAATACTAATACACCGTTCCATGTGTTCGATACTGGACTTAGAGAACGCTATATTATTATATGATCGGGTATTCTTGTGTGTATTGTGTGATAATCTAACTTTAGTAACATCCAAAAATTAACATATTTTATAAACACGATTTAACACATCAAGTTTTTGGGGTCGCTGCCGGGGAGTGGTTTTTATTTATATTCGTTTGATTAGGATTTTTAGTTATTCGATCCTCTTGAGAAGATTTATCTTTTCGAGAGTTACTTTTTAAAGTTTTTAAAATAAACTGTTTTGCAAATTGTTTCGTTAAATTTTGTAGTTTAAAATAAGAAAATACAAAAAACAAAAACAAAAATCCACCAGAGACAAAAATATTACGCAAAATTTCATATCCAACCGCGCGGTTGGACCATTTGATCGAAAAATATTGTGTTCTATTTTATTTATCGATTTTTCGTTTTATATTCTCATTCTAGTGATCTTCTTTTATGCTGTGTAGATTGTTGCATGACCCGGAGGACAAATTCGGATCCATTAAGTCCATTCAGCGATCCGAAAAGAGAACTTCAAGCACGAAGAAGTTTTTTTCAAGCACCATCCATAATTGACCAGAAGCCGATTCCAAGAGTTTTCCAAGCAATTCGGAGGAAGAAAGATTTACACGATTGAAGACTTTCGATCGTTTAAAGACTTGGTTGTTGTTTCGGTTTGAATTACATTACTTTTCATTGTTAAACATGTTTTCCACTTTGTTTATGTTTTTGTGTGCTCCAACTCTTAACATGAGCTAATTTCTTATTTGTATTCGTTAAGACAAAGTACTTAGAGAACGGTTTGAATAATTTATCTATCGTATTTTAGTTCTTTGCATGTTTGTTAAGTTTTATCGCAGAACCTCAGTTAATTGTGATTTGTAGTTATTACTTAACGTGATTAATAGATCTAGGTTATAACTGACATTCGTACACACTTGTTAATTATTTATGTTTAATTAAGTAATTAGTTAACATAGCTTGATACAATATTCCACGTTTTCTTTAATTAATTCTTTGTTTTAGTTAATTAAATCAATCAAAATTACGTTCTTTCGGAACTAAAACGAAATCCCCTTTTTACGGGTTTCTAATAGTTTAATTATTAATTCTAGTTAGATTAAATATAAATATACCGTTTTCTGTGTTCGATACCGGACTTATTGAACGCTATATTATTATACGATCGAATATTTTTGCATGCATTGTGTGATAATCTAACTTTAGTAACATCATAAAATTAACATATTTTATAAACACGATTTAACACATCATAACTATTATCATTTTTGTGTGATAACGATATAAGAAATGCTACACACTTTGGAATACTAACTACTGAGCACAAGTAACGATATACCACCTAACTACCCTAAGTCGAGGCCTCTGATAATTTCCTCATAAAACTTTTATATCTTAGTTTACCTCTTAACAAGTATATTTACAAATTTCAAAGCGTGTTATTTTTCTTTTTCTTGAGTGTTTGTTCTTGACCTCAAGTTGCTTATGCTTTAGGTGGCAGGCTTAAACCTACATCGCATACATTGCAATGAAACACCTTGAATTTTATATTTGGATCTCTGTCAAGTTAGAGTTACATTCTATTCAATTTTATGCTCAATAAAATGAAATACTCAAGGCCTAAATGTAGTAATATGTTTGGTGAAAAGAAACCTCGTATATATGAGGAAAAGTTATCATGAACAGTGGCAGGTAAGTTGCTTCCATAAATATAGATATATTGTTGAAATATATACTCTAGTGTAATTTTAACTTTAGAATAAGTCATTATGTTAAGTAATAAGCTTATTGTATGATTAGAATTGTTGCAGAAATAAGCTAAAAGGAATAAGCACTTTTGGAATATAAGCTAAAAAAGGGTGTTGGGCTTAGGAGAGATGGACTGGATGGATTATTGGGGTAAGATACTTTATGCGGCTTAATCAACAATATGGGCTTTAGAGGGACCAAATGTGTCAAGATGGAAGCCAAGGGACCAGAAATGAAGATGAAGGTATTTTGTCTAAATACTGACTCAACACATTTGTTGAATCACTTTTCACCGTTTTGTTCCCATCTCTACTCTCTTACTCTCTCTCTAAAAACCCTAGATACAGATTCGTAGTTCATGAGTTTTTGTGAGTAATTTTGTATTGTTTCTTCTTTTTATCATCTTGATAGCAGATTGTATTGGTTGAGAAATGTTGTTATTGTTTTGTTAATCAGTTTTGGTAATAAAAGTTTTATATAAGTTTTGTTTCTAAAATCAAAATTTTTGTTAGATATGCTCTCGTTATCCTTTTCTACATGGTATCAGAGCTACGGCTCTTGATTCCGATTTTTTTTTAAAACATTTTTTGATAAAAAAAAAAATTCAAATCTAGGGTTTTAAAAAATTAGGGTTTCATAAATTTTTGGGGATTTTGAGTGATTCGTGTTTGTTAAGAGTTAGATCTGATTTTGTGGTGGTTATTGCTCTAGTTTAGGATTGTAAACCCTATTTGGGCGCTTAGCTTGATTTAGGAATGGATGTGGTGTTTCAGACTTTTGTTGTGTATTCGATCTTCTTAGATGTGGGTATTTGGTTGGTCTTTGTTCGTTTTTTTTTTCTTCTTCTCAAGATTACTAAGTAAGCTTTTTTCCAATGTTAATATGTGGCAAGTTCTTGCATTAGGGTGTTTCTGTGTCAGACATGAAAACTGCCCCCTAGTGTATCACTTGGACCATAGTCTCGGACCATAATTGTTGCGTAACTAATTGTTTACTTCTCTTACTTCCGCACTTCTTTTTCTTTTTCCTCTTTCTGTGTGCATTATTTTACAGGGCTGGATCTTGTGATCTATTGATTTTGTTTGGTTCTTGTGCACAATTGAGTTAGGAGATTACCATGACTAACCCAATTGGGGAAACCTGTCCTAGATAAGGCCCAGTGTTAAGGCTTTAATTGGACTGCTTGACAGTTCCAAACCATGTTCCTGGCCAGGTTACCTCTAGGTGCATCTACATTCTTTAGTTGACAATCTGTTTTATTAGTGTGTTGTTTTTTGATTTTTTTTTGTTTTTTTGTGGTCTTCTTGGTTCTTGTTGATCTTATTGTTCTTTGATATTCTTGTGACTGTGTATGATTGATCTATCTGGTGTGTTTAATCTTGCTTGGTTGTTTGGAATGATTGAAGGTGATGGTGATATTGTTGCTTAGGGTAATAAGCTTGATTTTCTGATCCTCTGTATTTGCATACTAGTGATACCAGTGGAGACTAGTGATACCAGTGGAGCTACTTTAGTAAATATTAAACTTGTTGGTACTGAAAATTATACTGTTTGGAGTTGTGCTGTTACTTTAGCTTTGGAAACTACAAATAAGATTGGTTTTGTGGATGGTAGTTGTGTGAAATCTTTGACTGATGATGTTCTTGCTAGTCAATGGGATATGTGTAATTTTGTGGTGCTTTCTTGGATTTTGAGTTTTGTGTCTGATGATTTGTATCTTAGTCAAATTTATTCTAAAACTGCTTCTACTGTTTGGGATGAATTAAAAGAAACACATGATAAAATTGATGGTTCTATTACTTTTAATTTGCATCATAACATTATATTTTTTTAAGTCAAAGTGGTGCTACTATGTCTGAATATTATCATAAACTGAACTCTTTGTGGAAACAATTTGATGCATTAGTTTATTTACCTGTTTGTACTTGTCAAGGTGCTGCCATGGTTGATACTCATAATCAGTTGGTAAAATTAATGCAATTTCTTATTGGATTAAATGATGTGTATCAACCATTAAGGAGTAACATTTTTGTAGGAAACCATTGCCTACTGTTAAAGTTTCTTTTAATATTATATCTAATGAAGAATCTCATAGAGGGATTGGCTTCTCTTCAAAGAAGATTCAATCTTCTGCTTTTATGGGAAGCATTGGAAATAATATTAACAGCTATAATAAGGGCAAGAGTGTTTCAAGTTTTGTGAGGAATCCAAATTTAAAATGTGAAGGATGTGAAATGCTCGGTCATGTTAAAGAAAAATGTTTTGAAAAAACCCTACTAACAAGTGTGCAACAGAAAGGTGTTTTAAAGTTGTTGGATATCCTCCAAATTTTCAGAAAAAGAAATTCAAATAAAAAAGACCAAATTCAAATAAAAGATTTTCAAGTAATAACTCATCTACAAATACACATCATCAGTTTGCAACTAAATCTCTCCTTCTTCTAGTTCTTATACTTTCACAAATGATCAAATTGCTATGTTGAGATCTTTGGTAGCTGGAAAAGGTGGACCTAAGTGTAACATGACAAGTAATAGTCTTGGTTTTTATAAAAAGAATGGTTGGTTAATGGATTCCGGGGCTAATCAATATTTTGTTAAGACTAAAAATAATTTTGAAAACCTAGTTGATATTTGTGATGTTAATTTAACTTTTGAACATCCTAATACTATTGATGCTAAAATTACTAAATTTGGCAATTATAGATTGAGTAATAAGCTTGTTTTGTTTGATGTTTTAGTTGTTTCCGAGTATATTGTTAATTTGTTATATGTGTATAAGTTGGCTAAAGATAATAAGTCTTTTATAGGAAACTCCCCAGAAAAACATCATGGGGAAGACCTTAGTGACGGGTAATCAACAGGGGGGTACTGTATTTTTTTAATGAATAAATTGTAGGTAAAATTTTTGTTTGTAGTTCTGTGTTTACTTGTTATGAATCTAAGTTCACTTGGGACAATAGACTGGGTCATCCTACTGATCAAGTTCTAAATGATTTGAAAAATAAGTTACAATTAGGATATGATGTTTTGTTACCATGTGAAAGATGTCAAAAGGCTAAACATGTTAGAGAACCATTTCCTATAAGTGATTATAAAACATTTAAACTTGGAACTTGTTCATCTTGATCTGTGGGGGCCTTACAAAGTTGTATCTAGTGAAGGATTTAAATACCTTTTAAATGTTGTGGATGATTTTACTAGAGGTGTTTTGGTGTTTATTCCAAAATCTAAGCAGAAACTTTTGACAACATTGAAAGCTTTTACAATCTTCTTGAAAATCAATTTGGTGTTAAGATTAAAATCTTTAGATGTGATAATGGAACCGAGTTTATGAATAAAAATATGATAGATTTTTGTAATGAAAAGGGAATCATTCATCAATCTTCTGTTGCATATACACCTCAATAAAATGGGATAGTAGAAAGGAAACATACACACTTGTTTAATGTAGCAAGGTCCCAATTGTTTCAAGGGGGAATTCCTTAGACTATGTGGCCCGAGACTATTCTGACTACTTGTTATTTGATCAATAGGTTACCACCTTTTGTGCTAGGTGGTAACTATCCTTTTTATTTGGTTTATGGTCATGATCCAAACATTTCTCATTTGAGAAGTTTTGGATGTTTGTGCTTTGCTAGAAAACTATATCAAGATGATGTGTTATGCTTGGTTCAAGGTCAGATAAATGTGTTATGCTTGGTTACTCTGTTAAAAAGCCTTATAAATTGTTTTGTATTGAGATAAAATCCATTGTTTACTCTAAAGATGTTAAATTTTATGAAAATATTTTTCCTTTTAAACATAATAAAAATATACACCTTATTTTGAAAATAACTCAAGTCCATGTGATGAAACTGAGAGAAGATTAAATGTTTATGAGTCGATCTCTAGTGATGATCAAGGTAATGTTAACTTATGAACAGATACACTTGATACTACACTTGAATTTTGCAGATGTTGACTCAAGTGATACTAGTAACATACAAGACACAAATGAGTCTCCTGAGGACATTTAATGAAATCAATTTTTGAGTCCACTACTTTAAGAAATCTGCTAGAAACACTACTTTTCCTAAAAAGTATAATGAATATGTTGTAGATAGCAAGGTTAAATATAGTATTGAAAAAGTTGTGAACTATAGTTTCATAAACTATGATTATATGTGTTTTATTTCTTGTATAAATAAAGTTTAGAACCAAAGTCTTATGCTGAAGCTCGTTTGGATCCTCGATGGGTTAATGCCATGGTGTTAGAAATGGATGCATTATATAGAAATGGTACTTGGGATGTTGTTGAATTTTCTGTTAATCAACATGTTATAGGTTGTAGGTTGATTTTCAAAATTAAATACAAATCAACCAGTGAAGTAGATAGGTTTAAAGTTAGTTGCTAAGGGTTATAGTTAAAAGGAAGGAACTGATTATGAAGATACTTTTTCACCTGTGGTTAAAATAGTTACTGTTACATGCTTGATTTCTTTAGCTGTTTAAAATAATTGGAGTTTGTTTCAACCTGATGTTAATAATGCATTCTTGTATGGTGATTTGAATGAAGAAGTATATATGACTTTTCCACCTGGATTTTTCAATGAAAAAATGATAATAAAGTGTGCAAACTGAAAAAGTCTTTGTATGGATTAAAACAGGCTCCTACACAGTGGAATGCTAAACTAACTGCTAGTTTAATTGAAAATGGTTTTGTTCAAAGTAAGAATGATTATTCTTTGTTTATAAAGTCTAAAGAATCTGTGTGTTGCTTTGTTGGTTTATGTTGATGATATTGTGATTACTGGAAATTGTGATAAAGAAGTTGAAAAGTGTAAAGAATTTCTTAAAAGCAAGTTTTTGATTAAAGATTTAGGTATACTCAAATTCTTTCTAGGCATTGAAGTTTTAAAAGAAAAGAATGGGTTGTGCTTAGCACAAAGAAAATATTGTTTGGAGGTTTTGTCTGAATTTGGTGTTCTTGGTCGTAAACTAGCTAAAACACCTATAGAAGTGAATCTTGTGATTATAGATAAAGAAAACAGTAATGAAAAAGATTTTGTGTTAAGTTACTTTACCTATTATCAAAAACTAGTTGAGAAATTAATTTCCTTGACTTTGACAAAGCCATATATTTCATATGTTGTTCATTGTTTAAGTCAATTTATGCATACGCCATTAAATTTAAGCTTGCTTTCAGAATTCTTAAATATTTGAAGAGGTCTCTACGTGAGGGAATTTGGTATGAAGTATTTTAACTGTTTATGTAGATTCAGATTATGGTAAATGTTTATCTTCTAGAAAATCTGTTACTAGTTATGCTTTATTTTATGGTAAAAGTCTTGTTTCCTGGAAAAGTAAAAAGCAATCAGTTGTGTCTAGGTCTTCAACTGAAGCATAGTTGTTTGTGAACTAATATGAGTGTTAAAGATTGTTAAGGATTTAAATGTTACACTTTCTTTGCCAATTGATGTTTTTTGTGACAATAAATCTGCTATTCAAATTACAGCAAATCTAGATTTCCATGAAAGAACTAAACATTTTGAAATTGATTTTTTTTTCATAAGAGAAAAAAATTTGGAAGGAATTGTGTAAGTGATAAAAATTGGTTCTGCAAACAATGTGTCTGATATCTTTACTAAAGGGTTTTCTTTAGTACAACATGATATATTGTGCCAGAAATTGAATTTGATTGACTTATTCCAAGGTAAGAATTAAGAGGGGATGTTGAATATATACTCTAGTGTAATTCTAACTTTAGAATAAGTCTAATTATTAAGTAATAAGCTCATTGTATGATTAGAATTGTTGCAGAAATAAGTTAAAAGGAATAAGCACTTTTGGAATATAAGCTAAAGAATGGTGTTGGGCTTAGGAGAGCTGGACTGGATGGATTATTGGGCTAGGATACTTTCTGGGCTTAATCAACAATACGGGCTTTAGAGGGACCAAATGTGTTAAGATGGAAGCTGAGGGACTAGAAATGAAGATAAAGATATTTTGTCTAAACTCTGATTCAACACATTTGTTGAATCACTTTTCACTGTTTTGTTTCTCTCTCTACCCTCTTACTCTCCCTCCAAAAACCTCTAGATACGGATTCAATAATTTTATATTGTTTCTTCTGTTTATCATCTTGATAGCAGATTGTATTGGTTGAGAAGTGTTGTTATTGTTTTGTTAGTCAGTTTTGGTAATAAAAGTTTCATATAAGTTTTGTTTCTAAAGTCAAAATTATTGTTAGATCTGTTCTTGTTGTCCTTTTTTACATATATGCATGTATACATGTACACATACCGGATAATAGCATTAAGACTCACTGTCTAGATCTAATACCACATTTGAATAACCAGAGGTGGTACTCTTGAAGTGTGTGTATGGATCATATTTTGTTGTTTTTAAAGATAAGCGCTACTAAAAGAAAAATAGGTTTTAGTGTCAAAATATTTTAGTGACGAATATTTTTGGTCACTAATAGCCTTATTTATTCACCATAAAATGAAATGGTCAAAACATTTGGTCAGACCAAAAAATAACCTTATATGATCTTTAAAGAAACTAGTGACGAAAAGTGACAACTCGAAATTGGTCACTATGACCAAATATTTGGTCACGACAAAATTTGAGTCATCACTAAAGACATTTTTTCTTGTAGTGGCGTTTGAATCTAAATCATAAAAAGAAGCTATTAACTACATATCTCGACATATTAAAATAACAAAAAAAATAATTTTTCTAAATAGTGGCAAGTGAGTTTACTTGCAGTGTATAAAAACAGGAGGTAAACCTAAATTTGTTTCATTCAGACATTGTAAGAGATTTATCACCGAATGAGAAAAGAAAATCATAGCTCTTGAAACGTCCACTTTGGTAAAACATAAGAAGTTTAAAAGTTTTTTCACAAAAACGAATAGTGTATTAGACTGTGTTCAAGTGTCTAAGACATATTGCTGCATAGCGTATTTTGTAACATTCCGAAAAGAAATTATCGTCTACATTTGCATGTTTATAATTTCTGTTTCACACTTAAAACATTGCAGCTCCAATTGTTGAACAGAATGGTTACTATAAAACACAATGGCACAGTAGAATTTGAGATACCTACAGACGGTGAACTGAATGCATTGCAGGTAGTAATCCTTATTGATGAAACTCGTGGTGATGTTGAACCGTCTGTTGTAATGATTGGTCATACAATGTTTTTACTCTTATGGCTGGTCACTTGGTTGGGTGATCATCTAAATTACGTTTGTGCCTTTACGCGGATACTAGTTTTGTTATGATATATATTTATTTAGTAAGTAATTAGCTCTAATCTGCTCTAATATAATGGTAGATTCATTTTACATTTGTGTGTGTGTGTCGTATTTCATTATTGTTTGAAAGTGTGCCATGTGATGTAAATGTCCATGTGAATTTTGTCTCCCATGTGAGACTTGTCATTACATTATGAACAGTAATCTCATTTTCTGGATTTCTATATATATAGAATTAAATTTTAGTTAAAATAATAATAAAAAAAATGATAGAAAATTAAAAATCAATATGAGGTTTAAATGGGTTAGTTTAAAAAGTTTAGCTAAAAAGAAAACGGGTCAAATGGGTCGAATAAGTTACAACTTATAGGTTCCCCAAATTTTGTTTATTGCATACAACCACCACATGCTGTATTCTAAATATAAAATAATTATCGTATGTTAATAAAAATAATTTGTAATACTTATATGAAAATCATCCTATTTTATATTGGACTGAAAAATAGTTATTTGAGATGGTTAAGGTAAAAAAACATGTATGAAGGTTCTTCCATTTGGTCTTTTTCTCTTTCTTCTTTCGTAGTTATATTATTTATACATTTTATAATCCCTTTTTAAGAAAAAGTCTTTCAACGTAAACAAACACTTGATAGCTTTTTGTTTGATCGTTAAGAAGTTTAGAAGAAAACAAACGTAGTGTTCAGATACTAAGCTACTCAAAGTAAAACAATACATGTTCTCTAGCTTAACGGGTCAATCAATACGTTTACTTTGCAAACCTTTTTTCTGAATATAAACACAGAAAATGTCTATATCTTCTTTCTTTTGTAGGGAAACATGGAAAGCTTTCTAACACGTTGTTTTCGAATCATTATCATGTGTAACATGACACTTCGTTGTCTCCTTGTAACAAATTATCAAAAGAAAGCGATTTTTCACCATAAAAGCAACAACGGGTATCTTTCTCTCTTTTTGGCTTAAAGAAAATTGTTATACCATGTTTTGGAAGGGTACGTTTTCGTGTTTCTACCGGTTGTCTTTGGAATTACTCACGAATTTTGCGTACGAAGTTGGTAAGAGGCGACTGTCTTTCATATATACTATATAGTATGAGTTAAGCTAAATTTAACATATTTTTAGTTTTACCGCCTATAGGCATTTATAAAAGTGATAAATCTTTATTTACATGCCAAAGCGAGTGAGCGAGGCAAATGTGGTCGACATATCACATGTATCCCTCTGAGCTTGTGGGGGAGCCTAAAAATGGAAATTTGTGGGTTCGATAACTTGAGCTAACATGTCGAGTTCAAACCTTTTCGTGTTTATATCCAATTAGCACATTCAATTCCATCGAACGGCGATCTAAAGCACATAAAATTGAAATGTTTAGTTGATTCAAATCTTGATAAATACCAAGTCTTTTTTATCTCTAAAATGCTAACTTGTGCTTTATTCCTAATAAATAAAAAACCAAATTTTATTTTGCCTTATAAAAGAGAACGTGCATTGGCCAAAGTCAAAATTTACTTTTGCACTTTATAAAATGAGATACACATTTTGACCCGTTAAATGACTATTTTGACCCTTTAATTATTTCAGTGCAATCTTGTATAAGATGCGTTTCAAAGTTTTGATTTCTCTAAAATGGAGATTTTTTGGGTAAAATCTAGTCATTGTCATAAAATAATTGGCCCTAATTTTAGTGAATTTCAAGTCTTCAAAAAAATGGTTTTTTTTGTTACTGGATATCGTATAAGGGGTATGAGTTTGGGTATATGGGAATGTAACATCACTATGATATATATGTGGATTTCATTACCATTTACAAAAACAAAACCCATTTATAAAACAAGAATAATGAAAATGAAAGTCATTCCTTCATTCATATACCCTCAAACCAAACACCTCCAATTACATTAGAATATTATGGTTAGACCATAGTTTGACGATTCCAAACCTAGTTTTACGAGGCTTCACGTGGTATATTATGTTTTTGTTGTGTACTTCGATCGTTTTTAAGTATATTCGTTATAGGTGTTAGAAAATGTTGATAAAAATATGATTTTTTCATCAACTTTTAACGTCTATAAAGTGATGCATATTTAATATTTACGAAGAATATTTAATATGAATGTGTAGCCCTTAGAAATGGCTTAGCAACGATATATTATACGTCCAAAACGGAGTTAAGGTGAATGAGTTATCGACACCTAAAGATGGGTGTTTGGTGCACACTGTTTTTGAGCTTAAACTTGTCCCACATCGGTGGTGGAGACAAATTTTGTGTTGTTTATAGACAAATTTTATGTTGTTTATATACAAATTTTGTCCAGTTTTTGAATTGCTTTTTCATAATTAAGACTGATGGTTTAATTCTGGAAACTGAATTGTCTAATTCGGATCTAGTTTTTAGTTCGAGTTAATTCGGGTTATCTGAACTGTTACATTTATCTTTTTAATGGGCTCGTTAATGCCATTAAAACAGAATTAAACCCAAACGCTCCCCCTTGGCCTATAAAACCGAAGCTCTTGGCTCAGTCACAAAACACCTGTTTTTCTCCAATTTATCTTTTACTGCAACAAGCATTTTCGATCAAATTTCAAGCAAGTGAGTAGCTCCGACAGTTTCGAATAGACTGTTCTGCCATTGTACCCTGGAAACAAACCGTGTGATAATACGCGGAATTTGATTTAAGGGAAAGGTGTTTATCACGAGCCTTGGCCTTTTAAGTTATATTATTAATCTTACTGTTTCGTTTACATTTCTGTAATTGAATTATTTGATTTTGTTTAAATATAAACGGTATCGTCTCCTACAATCTTAAAACAAATTTTCTTCTTATAATACAGTTTATAATCAGAAAAGATTAGACTCAAACCAGTTTTGTTTCGACTCTTTCTCTGCAAAAAACAACCTACGGTCATCACAAACGAGTTTTGTTTTGAACGGATGTTTTTCCAACGTTTGGTTTTATTTGTTTTTGCAAAACAGATTGTATTCTTGCAAAAACAACTTGTAATTTTGCAAAACAGATTGTATTATTATGAGTTTATTATTAGTTTATTGCTTAATTTTTGCTAACATATTATAATATTGCTCCAGTTAGTTGTTCCCGAAACCGTTTGCGGGTTCATTTTGCAACAGCAAGTGCTTTACATATTATTGTTTTCTATTGGGATAATAAAACAGTTTGTGGTTATAATATAAAACAGCCTTGAGAACGGTATATTTAAACATCGATTATTACGACAAGCGTTTTATTTTATATAAAATCTCTAATCGTTGTCCTTTCAGATCAGTTTGGAACTTGTTATATCCATATAATCTCTTTCCGTTTTGTTTAAAAGCGGTTGTAGATCAAGTTTAGAATAACAGATTCTGGAAAGTTATTACGGTTTTCGTTGTTATACATATGAGTTTATAACAAGTACATACATATTATTTGCACCACACATTGTCATGTACAATTTGTTATAAACATATTATTACTTATATTATCTATTATTGTTACTATTTAACAATTAGAAAGCGAGATGTCTAAATCATTAAATTTGCGAATTTTCAGAATGTCGACTCAACCTCTTATGACCTCAAATATGTTCACACCAATCATGACATCCGATGTGACGGTAACTCCAGTTATGGGAGCACCACTTGCGAACACCGTTGCTAATCTTGCGGAAAAACCCGAAAAGTTTTCGGGTTTGAACTTCAAGCGTTGGCAACAGAAGATGTTCTTCTACTTGACCACGTTGAACCTTGTTAGGTTTTTGACCGAACCCGCTCCCCAACTTAACGAAGGGGAGACCGACGCTCGAGCTGTGAGTGCGGTTGATGCTTGGAAGCATTCGGGATTCTTGTGTCGTAACTATGTGTTGAATGGTTTAGTGGATGCGTTGTATAACGTGTACTGCAAATCAAAGACTGTCAAAGAACTATGGGAGTCATTGGATCGCAAATACAAAACTGAAGATGCCGGTACAAAGAAATTTGTTGTGGCTCGTTTCTTGGACTATAAAATGGTTAATATGAAAACCGTGCTTAGTCAAGTACAAGATTTTCAAGTTATCTTGCACGACATCCACTCCGAAGGAATGACACTTAGTTAGACATTCCAAGTTGCGACAATCATTGAAAATTTACCTCCAAGTTGGGTGGATTTCAAAGACTACCTCAAGCATAAGCGAAAGGAGATGACCATTGAGGAACTTGTAGTTCGACTTCGTATCGAAGAGGACAACTAGGAAAGATTTTAAGGGAAGCTACTTGCCAAATTCGTCAAAATCTAATGTTGTGGAATATGGTCAATCCTCAAAGGGTAACAAAATCAAGGATGGTGGAAAGGGCAAAGCTAAGGTCGGGAATCTCCGACCTAAAGCTCGGAATATGAAGAAAAGGTTCCAAAAGCCCCAAAATCCCCACAAGTTTGATAGTGTGTGCTATAATTATGATTAGTCGGGTCATAGAGCTGCTAACTGCAAGATGCCAAAACAGGAGAATCCCCGTCAAGCTAATATGGTGAATGATTACATGGATCTTGCTGCCATGGTGACCGATGTCACTAATATGATCTCCGAAGTTAACTTGGTGGGATCAAACGCAAAGGAATGGTGGATTGATACGGGTGCTACCGTCATGTTTGCTCGGACAAGAATATGTTTACCACTTTCAAGGATGTTGAGACTGGTGAGAAGTTGTTCATGGGAAATTAGGCTACGACCGATATCAAAGGGGAAGGTTCCGTGATACTCAAGATGACCTCGGAGAAGGAGCTCACTTTGAACAATGTGCTCTATGTTCCGGATATTCGTAAGAATCTTGTGTCGGGTTGGCTTCTCAACAAGTTTGGTTTTCGTTTGGTTTTTGAATAAGATAAGGTTGTGTTGACCAAAAGTGGTGTGTATGTTGGTAGGGGTCATTCCCTTAATGACATGTTCAAATTGAATTTAATGGTTATTAAGCGTGATATTAATAAAATTGGTACTACTTCCGCTTACTTGCTTGAGTCTTCTAATATTTGGCATGCATTGGTCATGTTAATTTTTAATTCCATTTGTCGGTTAATTAAATTTAAATGCATACCATCTTTCCATATTGATTCAAACTATAAATATCAAACATGTGTTGAGGCCAAACAAACAAGATCATCGTTTAAACTGGTTAAAAGAATAACCGGACCCTTGATATGATCCACACCGATGTATGTGACTTAAAATCGGTTCCCACAAACGGTGGAAACAAATACTTCATCACCTTTATCGATGATAGCACGAAATATATTTCTATGTATACTTACTTAAAAGTAAGGATGAAGCCATCGATAAGTTCATTCTTTACAAGAATGAAGTTGAGAATCAACTTAATAAGAAAATCAAGGTTTTTGAAGTGATAGAGGAGGTGAATATGTGTCACCATTTGCTAACCTTTGTGAGCAACATGGTATTACACATGAACTCACCGCCCCCTATTCACCTCAACAAAACGGTATCGCCGAAAGAAAGAACCGTACCTTGAAAGAAATGGTTAATGCCATGTTGATAAGTTCTGGACTTAGTCCAAACATGTGGGGGGAAGCTATCTTGTCAGCTTCTTATCTTTTAAATAAGCTACCTCGAAAAAATAAAGAAGAAACCCCAAATGAACTTTGGATGGAAAGAAAACCATCATATAAATACCTACGAGTGTGGGGGTGCCTAGACAAAGTATTAGTGTCAGCACCTAAGGTCTTAAAGATAGGGCCTAAAATTGTGGATTACATATTCATTGGATATGCTCACAACAGTAGTGCCTATCGATTTCTTGTGCATGATTCTAAGAATCCCGATATACACAAGAACACGATAATGGAATCAAGGAGTGCTACATTCTTTGAAAATATATTTCCCTGTCTAAACACGGATATTGGAAGTTCTTCTACACTCGTTGATGAGTTTGTCCAAAATGAGAGACAAGAACAACATGTGGAAGAAGATGTTGAGCCTAGAAGAAGTAAAAGGGCTAGGGTTGAAAAATCGTTTGGTTCTGACTTCCTCAAATTTATGGTGGAACATGAACCTAGAACCTACCGCGAAGCGGTTACATCTTCGGAAGCACTTCAATGAAAAATCCATCAAAAGTGAAATAGAATCAATTTTACAAAACCATACATGGGAAATAGTGGACCTTCCTCAGGGTTGTAGTGCACTAGACTATAGAGGAAATAGCGAATCACCTCCATCAGGATGGTACTTGCTATTGCAGCCATAAGAAATTTGGAAGTTCACCAAATGGATGTCAAAACTGCTTTCCTAAACGGCTATTTAGAAGAAGAAATTTACATGAAACAACCTGAGGGTTTTATTTCCCCTGGACAAGAGAACAAAGTTTTCAAGCTGGTTAAGTCATTATATGGCCTAAAGCAAGCTCCAAAACAATGGCATCAAAAGTTTGATCACGTCCTGCTAGAATATGGTTTCAAAATAAATGAATGTGACAAGTGTGTTTATGTGAAAGACACACCTAATGGTTATGTTATATTATGTCTCTATGTAGATGATATGCTTATCATGGGTAGTGACGATAAGATAATAACATCAGCAAAGGATATGTTGAAATCAAAATTTGACATGAAAGACATGGGCCTAGCGGATGTGATTCTTGGAATCAAGATCACACGAACCCAAAATGGTCTTGTGTTAAATCAGACACATTACGTGGACAAGATTCTAGAGCGATTCAATGTGGGGGATTCCGGCCTAGCTAGAACTCCAATAGACACTAGTCAACATCTATCTAATAATAGAGGTGAAGGTGTTTCCCAACTAGAATACTCAAGAATCATTGGTAGTCTAATGTATCTGATGAGTTGTACCAGACCCGACTTAGCATACGCTGTTAGTAGGCTAAGTAGGTACACAAGCAATCCAAGTTCTGATCATTGGAAAAGTATGAAAAGATTACTTCGGTATGTAAGATACACGCGAGAGTATGGACTACACTATAATAGACATCCAGTTGTTATCGAAGGATACAATGATGCAAACTGGATTTCTGATATAAAAGATTCCCGATCAACAAGTGGATACGTGTTTACACTTGGAGGTGCTGTTGTAGCATGGAAATATTGCAAACAAACGGTTAGAAGCAAGATCAACGATGGAATCTGAATTCATTTCCCTCGATAAATGTGGAGAAGAGGCTGGTTATGTCAATTTGTAGAAGACATACCAAGATGGCCTAAACCGGTAACGGTCGTATGTATACATTGTGATAGTCAATCGGCAATTGGCAGAGCTCATAGCATAATGTATAACGGTAAGTCAAGACATATTCGACGTAGACATAACACGATACGTCAACTACTCTCAACAGGAGTTATCTCAATTGACTATGTGAAGTCAAAGGATAACATAGCGGATCCGCTTACGAAAGGCTTAAGCAGAGAGTTAGTTAGTAAGTCGTCAAAAGGAATGGGACTAAAGCCCTTGAATGAATAATTTTATGCAAAGGAAACCTAACCCATTTGACTGGAGATCCCAAAATCTGGGTTCAATAGGACAACCTAGTTGTATGAATGAAGGGAGGTCATTGTGGGGGGTAGTTTATCTACCTCCTAAACTATCTAAGGGAGTTCACAAATTCACAAACTTCCTAGTCCATTCCTAATATTAGTGACAAGGTGAAGGATAAGCATACAAGTTTTAATGATTCTAAGAAATAACCATATGTGGTATAATGATTTCTAACGAATCACCTATGTTAGAGAGAAGTGGGGTCGCTTCGAAGGAAATTATAAGGGCGTAATTCCTAAAAGCTCTCGCAGAACCAGGATAGTGTTCATGACCATAAAGAACACGACTATGAGGAGTTGACATTTTCAGGAAGAGTCATGTGTGAAATGTATTGTCGTCTACGCAAATAACAACTCAGTTCAAAGACATCAACAGTTAGGAGACTAAGTGCATTTCATAAGGGAAGGTTCAAAGGGTAACATCTACCTATCCTATGCAGGACTCAACCTCCGAAGTTTCATCGGGAATAAATGTTGTTAAGATCGATCTCCATTCATGTGGGGGATTGTTGGAAAATGTTGATAAAAATATGATTTTTTCATCAACTTTGGACGTCTATAAAGTGATGAATATTTAATATTTACGAAGAATATTTAATATGAATGTGTAGCCCTTAGAAAGGGCTTTGCAACGATATATTATACGTCCACAACGGAGTTAAGGTGAATGAGATATCGACACCTAAAGATGGGTGTTTGGTGCAAACTGTTTTGAGCTTAAACTTGTCCCACATCGGTGGTGGAGACAAAGTTTGTGTTGTTTATATACAAGAACTTTGAACCCTTAGTCATCTGGCTTGTGGTCTATATGCACCCAAGCTTATGCCCTCACGCGCATAAGAGGATTTGATTCGTGAAGAGGATTTGATTATTTACAACCCAAAAGGGATGAGATGATTGACAAGCCGAAATTGATGAGACGACCTACTTGACATTGTCACGTAGAAGAGGTGATGAGCAGGGCCGACAAATAATTTGTGGTGTCCTGTACGATAATTTTAAAAGAAGCCCTTTGAACACGAAAGATTTGACTATTCTTTTAGAAAGTTATCACCCCAAAGGGACGAACAACTTCAAGTCTCCAACTTAAGCGTTTATGAAAGTGGGTTTATTTAATTAAGGCTTAAAATCAAGTAATGTTAGTGTGAGTCTAAATTTGTTCTAAGTTTAACCTATTATGGGCTAAGAATAAACAAACCTTATTAAATTATGTTAAGGATAACATATATGGAGGCTTCACTTATTGGTTATTATCATAATCAAAATTATAGTCATAGTAGAGATCTAAAAATGTGATATCCTCGAGAAATAGAGGTCTTGTACAATCACACATACTACACTTGCTCAAATATATCATTGGTGATAAATGTTTCTAATAAACATTTATATTTATATATACAATATATGCCGGAAAATGTACGTGTCTTAACACCTGTGGAGGGCTATTCCAAGATGTATAAATATGAGGTTTACTCATCTTTTATCCACCGTCCCTAACGACACACGTATGACAATAATGACACACATGGACATAACATTATGTTTCATAAATGAGGTGGATAACATAAGAAAATATTTTTCAATTGTAATTTCTTAAAACAAATGTCATTTATGTTATAAATTAATTATTTATTATGATTTGATTATCAATATTATATGTAATCTTTAGATTGAAAAAGAAAAAAAAAGATGAAAGAAAGTTTAATATCGCTTATGAAAGTTGATATTGGTGCATCTCATAACTTCATATTGTATACGTATTTATACTACAAAACCACTTATACATTTACCAAGCAAAAATGAAGAACTAGGCAATAACATAGTAATAGATTTGACATGCAAGTTGAAAACGTGTTATCCATTCTTTCACCAATAATTCATAACACTCCCCCTTGGATGACACGCTTTCAAAACAGAGTTCAACTGTAAAGTACTGCCTCGTTAAAAACCTTGCCAAAGAAAAACCCAATGCGAAAAAACTTTAGCTAAGGGAAAAAGAATGTAGTATATAGTTGACTCCCCCTCATTTAGACATCCGTAAACTGTTACGTACTACGCAAATGACTCATTCCAATATCATAGACATGCTTTCTGAAAGTTGCAGTAGGAAGTGCCTTCGTGAAAAGATCTGTTGAATTGTTACTAGATTGAACATATTTCATTTCAATCTGATCATCCTTTATAAGGTATCGTGTATATGAGAAAAATCTTGGTGGTATATGTTTAGTTCTGTCACTCTTGATATACTACTCCTTCATCTATGCGACACAAGATGCATTATCTTCATAGATCAGAGTAGCAGTTTTGTCCTTCTCTAGTCCACAAGAGGTCACAATAAGATGTGTCATCGATCTTAACTAAACACACTCTCTACTAGCTTCATGTAGTGCAATAACTTCAGCATGATTTGAAGATGTTGCAACTAGAGTTTGTTTCTGAGAACGCCATGAAATTGCAGTACCTCCATTCATGAATACATATCCAGTTTAAGACCTAGCTTTATGAGGATCAGATAAATAACTTGCATCTGCATAACCAATCAACCCTTGTTTGGAATTGTTAGAATAAAATAAACCCAAATCAACAGTCCCTCGTAGGTATCGAAAAACATGTTTGATTCTGTTCCAATGTCGTTTGGTGGGAGATAAACTGAATCTTGCTAACAAATTAACTGCAAAAGAAATATCGGGTCTAGTAAGATACATAAGAGCTCCAATTGCACTTATATATGGTACTTCAGGACCAAGAACTTCTTCTTTTCTTCGCAAGGACGAAATGGATCATTGTCAATGTTGAGTGATTGATGTGTAAGTTTAATTTTTAAACTCGAAATACTCTGTACTCGACTACACAATTATAGGCAGTGGACCTAATCATATATAGTATAGCAAATAGTAAGTAGATGATCGTTCGCAGGAACTAAATAGCTTTTTATCACGAATTAATAATACTAGTTGTTTTGGGGGTTTGTGGTCGAGTTGTCTCTTTGCTTAAACTAAATTATACTAAATATAACGTGAAAACGTTGATCGAAGAATTGAATTTTGTCACACCCCGCTATAGCGGAAACACGAGATGTGAGAGCTGGAATATCATTACACGGGTTATAATCAAAATAAACGGTTCAAGTCATTGCATTTAAATAAAATAGTTCACAATCCAAAACAACCAAGTAGTTTAATTGAGTAATACAAATACATAATAAAAAGTTTCAAATTCATAAATTCCCAAAATAAACGTCTTTCCCAAAGTTTCGCCTCACGTGACCATACCGACCCTTCCATGCCATGCACTTCGACACTTACACTAGTTTCCTGAAACATAAGATAAATTGTCAACTACATAAAGTAGTGAGTGAGTTACAGTTTTGAGTTTCTCGATAAAAGTTTCCAAAGTGAAAATATATATGTATAAAGTATCATAAATGAAAGGAAGCGGAACGGCGCTAAAACATATATATATTTATTAAAAAGTTTCCAACACACGCAAGTAGAGTAGAACTCGTATCATAAAAGTTATAGCGGAAAAAATCGCTAAATTAATGTATATGCGTAAGTAATATGTGATTAACTAAATTAGTATCTTGTATCAATCTCTTGGCTTAATATAACGTAAGTCTACACTAAACCGATTGTCTGGTTAGAATACGCCCCAAAGTTTCACAATAACGGAGTTTCTCTGATTCTAGTAATATGTACTTAGGTCGCAAACCACAAGCAAGGAGTGACCTCTCCTAAGTATCGATACCCATAATACTAACGGCTAATGCTAATAGTGTATAATGTTTCTGAACTCTTAAAAACGGGGCACTTTGAACTCTGTTTCTAAAATAGTAGTAAGCACTTACGGAGTTTATATTCTCATCAAGGATTGGTTTCGCATACAAGTAACCTAAATTTAGTTTAGCCAATTAACGGGGCAATAACACATTTTACGCATATAAGTTTCACAAGTTTCAAAGGTTTCACAAGTTTCTCAAAGTTTCACAAGTTTCTCAAATTTTCCCAAGTTTCTCAAAGTTTCACAAGTTTCTCAAAAAGTTTCACAAGTTTCTCAAAAAGTTTCACAACGTTTCCATACGAGTTGCAAAAAGGTTTCATAAAAGTTACATAAACAAACACATCTTATGTTTCCCCCAAATAATGTTAAAAACACTTAAAATAGTGGGGTTGTAACTCACTGGCTGCGGAGAATAGATTCGAGTAAGCGAGAATGGAGCGGAACGCGTTGGGAATCAAAGGTGACCTAAAACACCGAAATGTTGTATAAGTATAAATAGTATGATTTAAGTTATGTTAAAGTTCCATTTTAACATTTTTAATATTAAATCATTATACTTTAAATTCTGTCCCAAAGGTTCAATACGGAAAAGTTATAAGTTAATACGTGTTGGTGTACGTTTTAGGGTCCGATTAGTCCAATTATGTCCAAAAAGAGTCAATGTCCGAGGTCAATATGTATAAGTTACAAAAATGTTAAGTCACTGAGTTTTAATATAAGTTTACGGTGAAATTTGGGCAGCGCTTCCGCGCTATAAAAATTTAATCCATTTTCGAACCACTTTCCCGCTTTAAACAACTATTTTAAACCATAATAAACGATAATACAATAGTTTTTAATCCTCAAACTTTCCCAAACCATTTTATTCATAAAACAGTAAGTTTTCAAAGTACCAATCTGTGATAAACTTATTTGGACTTATTTTAACGTTTAAAGTTCTCAAAACGACGATTTTAGTGAACAGCGAGATCCAGACAGCGGCTGGAGATATTCAGCCGCCGGCTGGATATCTACAGCCGCCGGCTGGAGGCCTTAGGCCAAATTCATGTTTTTCGGTATTTATCGATTTTTAGCCCGTTTTAGTGTTAGATTCTTACATGCAATCGGTTATTATTCAAATATATTCATTTTAGAGTAAAAGTCACAGTTTCTTTTAGATTTATATCATCAAAATATGGATCTATGTGAAAAACTCGTTTTTAAGCAAGAAAACGTTTTAAACTTTTATAAAAACCATTTTTCAGTTTATGGATCATCCATGCAAGCATAGATTTATGTAATAACAGTAAGTTTAAAGAGTTTTACCGAGAGAAAAAGTTTTGGATCGGTTGGATGAGATTCTAGCTTCCAAATGTATGCAAACCTTCTTCAAAAACCCGGTTTTAAGCTACCTTTTGTTACCCTTTTCTTTATGGACGATTTGTATAAGATTGATGGACGATTTTTGGTGTTTTTAGGGGCTGTTTATGGTGGTAAATTCACAGTTTTGTTTGTGTTCTTGAGAGGATTTGGTAGAGAGATTTAGAGAGAGAGAGTGTAAGTGTGTTTATGATTTGAAAATGAAAAAGAAAGTGAATAGGGAGGTGGGAAAGGGGGGTGTTACTGCCCTAGGGAAGACAAATGGCAGTAAATTCGGTCCAATCCCGTTTAATGCCTTTAGCCAATCGAAATACATGCAAAAATGACTCATCAAGTCACAGTCAGCGGCCTTTCGGCCGCCGGCTGGGCTTCAGCCGCCGGCTGGGCTTCAGCCGTCGGCTGGATGGCATTTTCCAGCTTTGTGACGTTTTAAGTTTTCCGTTATTGTTAGTTGTGGACTAGAATTTTATCAGTTTCCGTTATGAACTTAGTCAAGTTCTTGTATAGTTTATTTGGTGTTAGGATTTATAAGTTGATTCCGACTTTGGTTCCGACACAATAAAAGACACAATATGTACGAACTAGAACAATACGATCACGATAAAATGCAACTAGAGATTCGAACCGATATATTAACTGAGAATCACCTGAATTTTAGACGGTTGTCACATTTTCCCCGGGTTGAAAGAAATTCCGTCCCGAAATTTGACTCGTCCCATCAGGTAGAAGTATCTTTGAACAGATGCGGATACTTTTGACGTATTTGGTCTTCACGTTCCCATGTGAATTCATGACCACGTCGGGAGTTCCAACGAACCTTGACAATAGGAACACGGCTTTGTATGAGTTGTTTGACCTCGCGGTCCACAACTTCAAGCGGCTCCTCGATAAAGTTGAGCTTGTTGTCGATTTTGACCTCGTCGAGTGGGATGACGATGGTCTCGTCAGATAAGTACTTTTTCAAGTCCGAGACATGAAATACGTTGTGAATATTAGAAAGAACTTGCGGGAGTTGGAGTCGATATGCTACTGGGCCAATACGCTCGATAACTTCGAATGGTCCGGTATACCGTGGGCTTAGCTTGCCGCCCTTCCCGAAGCGTACTACCCCCTTCCATGGCGATACTTTAAGAAGCACACGATCGCCAACTTGGAACTCGAGGGGTTTCCTTCGGTTATCGGCGTAGCTCTTCTGTCGGGTACGGGACGTCTTCAGTCGTTCTCTGATAGTGGTGATCTTGTCGATGGTTTCCTGGACGATGTCGAGCCTTGTGAGTTGTCGATCGCCGGATTCTAGCCAACAAAGTGGCGACCGGCACTTACGTCCATATAAGGCCTCGAACGGAGCGCACTTGATGCTAGCGTGGTAGCTGTTGTTGTAGGAGAACTCGACCAAGGGAAGGTGAGTATCCCAAATTCCTCCGAAGTCAACTACGCATGCTCTTAGCATATCCTCAAGTGTTTGGATAGTCCTTTCGCTTTGGCCGTCGGTCTGAGGGTGGTAAGCGGTGCTAAGGTCTAGTCGCGTCCCGAGCGATTTCTGAAGCGCGTTCCAAAAGCGGGACGTGAACCGACTATCCCTGTCATAGATGATGGAGAGAGGCGTTCCGTGACGAGAAATGATTTCATTGATGTAGATTTGCGCGAATTTCTCCATCGAGTGGGTCTCTCGTACCGGTAGGAAATGAGCAGACTTTGTTAATCGGTCCACAATTACCCAAATCGTGTCGTTACCCTTTGCCGTCCGGGGCAACTTGGTAATGAAATCCATGGAGATTTGTTCCCACTTCCACATAGGAATCTCCGGTTGTTGCAGTAGACCTGAGGGCTTCTGATATTCCGCCTTGACCTTGGAGCAAGTAAGGCACTTGGCCACGTACAAGGCGATATCCTTCTTCATGCCCGGCCACCAATAATACTCCCGAAGGTCCTTGTACAACTTATCGGATCCAGGGTGGATGGAGTATCGAGAACGGTGGCCCTCATCCAAGATTAGCTTGCGAAGACCTTCAGATTTCGGAATCCAGGCTCGGCCCTTGAAATAATGGATTCCGTCGGATTTGATTTCGAACTCCTTCTCATGATTGTGCAATGTTTCGCCCTTTAAGTTCTCAGGTTTCAACGCTTCTCGCTGAGCCTCGACGATTGGCTTTCGAAGATTCGTTTGAACCTGAATACCTAATGTTCTAACCCGAGATGGTCTTACCCTTTCCTTCCGACTCAGGGCATCTGCTACTACGTTTGCCTTACCCGGGTGGTACTTGATCTCGCAATCGTAGTCACTCAGCAGTTCGATCCATCTCCTTTGCCTCATGTTGAGCATTTTCTGGTCTAGAATATGTTGTAGGCTCTTATGATCCGTGAAATCCGTGCACTTAGTACCGTACAAATAATGTCTCCAGATCTTTAACGCGAATGCGACGACTCCCAGCTCTAGGTCGTGAGTGGTGTAGTTTTGTTCGTGCACCTTAAGTTGTCTAGAGGCGTAGGCGATGACTTTATCTTTCTGCATAAGGACACACCCAAGTCCTTGATGGGATGCATCGCAGAATACCACGAAGTTATCCGTACTCTCCGGTAGGGACAAAATCGGTGCGTGGCAGAGCTGGTGTTTTAGTTTCTGGAAGGATTCCTCTTGTTTTGTACCCCAAACAAAATCCTTGTCCTTCTGAGTGAGCTCGGTGAGTGGCTTAACGATCTTCGAGAAATTCTCGATGAACCTTCGATAGTAGCCGGCCAACCCTATGAATTGACGAATTTCCGTAGGAGTCGTTGGGGCTTGCCATTTCTCGATCGCTTCGATTTTTGTCGGATCTACATGGATCCCTTCTTGGTTGACCACATGACAAAGGATATGTACTTCCCGGAGCCAAAATTCACACTTAGAGAACTTGGCGTACAGTTTCTGATCTCGGAGGAGTTCTAAGATAAGTTTCATGTGTTTCGCGTGATCCTCTTTGTTTCTCGAGTAGATAAGGATGTCATCAATGAATACGATCACGAATTTGTCCAAATAAGGTCTACACACCCTGTTCATCAAGTCCATGAACACCGCTGGTGCGTTGGTTAAACCAAATGGCATGACAAGGAACTCGTAATGACCGTAACGAGTACGAAAAGCGGTTTTAGGAATGTCGGTCTCACTGACACGAACCTGATGATAACCCGAACGGAGGTCGATTTTCGAGAAATAAGTTGCACCCTCCAACTGGTCGAAAAGGTCATCGATCCTCGGGAGTGGGTATCGGTTCTTGACGGTCAGCTTGTTCAGTTCGCGGTAGTCGATGCACATTCGAAAGGATCCGTCTTTCTTTTTAACGAAGAGTATTGGGGCTCCCCAGGGGGACGAGCTTGGACGAATAAGACCGTGATGCAAGAGTTCCTGTAGCTGCTTCGATAGCTCTTGCATTTCCGGTGGGGCTAGACGATACGGTGTCTTAGCGACCGGTGCTGCACCAGGAACTAGGTCTATCCGGAATTCCACTTGTCGATGTGGAGGTAGCCCGGGTAAATCTTCGGGAAAGACTTCAGGGTGATCCTTGACTACTGGGATATCTTGTACACGGATCTCCTTGGGTTTACGTTCGACGACGTGAGCGAGAAATGTGTCACAGTCCTTCTAGAGGTACTTGCGCATTTTCATAGACGACACGATACGGAGTTGTCGTCCGGGTTTGTCTCCTTGAACAACTAGAGTTTCGGTGTCAGAGAGAGGGATGCGAATAAGTTTGCCAAAACAGACAACCTCTGCTCGGAAACGAGAGAGCCAGTCCATTCCGACGATCACATCAAAGCTTTTCAGCTCGATTGGAATTAAGTCAATGGGGAAGGTTTTATCAGATAGGCATATGGAACATCCTAGGATTATATCCTTAGCTTCGAACTCTTGACCGTTAGCGTACTCTATGGTGAAGCTATCCTTAAGAACTTTAGATCCTAAGTTAATGAGGGGTCTAAATTCTAAGGATACAAAGCTTCTCTCAGCCCCTGAATCGAACAAAACTGATGCATAGTGATTATTAACAGGAAACGTACCGTTCGCCGCGTTTGGGTCCTTCCGGGCTTCCTCAGCTGTGAGTGCGAATGCACGTCCTCGACCTCGCCCGCCTTGGTTCGGTTGGGCGTTCTGGAGTCTCGGACAAGCGTTCCGGAAGTGCTGGTCACTCCCGCACTCGAAGCACACCGGCTTCTGACCTGGGACTATCACCCTCTCCGTGCAGTATCTGGCAAAGTACCCTACCTTCTGGCACTTCAAGCATACCGGGCAGTTCCCGAGGTGGTGGAAGTTGCACTTGTTGCACTTGGGGTTCGTCCCCGTATAGGTTTGGGCTCCAGTTGGTGGTGGTGGCGGTGGTGGTGCTATTGCTGCTACGGCGAAATTCCGGGTGGTCTTCTTCTTCTTGTTGCGGTCGCTTCTCCTGGGGGTTTGGTCGGATTTCCTTTTCTCACCCGACTCCTTCTTGGAGGATGCAGGAGTGGTGAGTAGGTTGCTTGTGAGGCGGTGAGCTAGAATGATGGCACTCTGGAGGGTTTGGGGTTCCGCAGCGATGACCATTTCTCTGATCTCGGGAACAAGACCGGAGACATAGCGGTCGATTTTGTTTTCCTCAGGAGCTACCAGCCTCGGGACCAGCCGAGCCAACTCATGGAATCGGGCAGTATACCCTTCGATGTCGTTTCCGATCATCGTATGATCCCAGAGCTCTGCTTCGAGCTTCTTAATTTCCCCTTTGGGGCAGTACTCCTCTATCTGTAGGTTTTTGAATTGTTCCCAGGTGAGAGCATAGGCGGTCTCGCGTCCTCTGTTGCGGACCACGTTGTTCCACCAAGTCAGGGCCTTACCGTGTAGCACGCAGGAGGCGTACTGCACTTTATCAGCCTCGGCACATCTGCTGATGTGCAACACCGACTCGATGCTCTCGAACCACGACACCAGTCCTACGGCACCAGTTGTGCCATGGAACTCCTTGGGCTTGCAGGCCATGAAGCTCTTGTAGGTGCAAGCAGGGGGGGTTCGGGTGTTGTTGCTGGTTCTGGTGGTTGTTTTGCTGTTGCTGGTTATGGTTGTTGACATTTGCGTTGATCCCAGCAGTCCTCTGGACGATCATGTTGGGCATCGCTGCATTCAACTGAGCAGTGACTTGTTCAGCAATGATACTGGCTTTTTGAACGAGGTGCGATGATTCTACAACAGACAACAGATTCAGTTTAGAAACGCAAGATTGGAGTATGATTAGAATATAATCCAATGAACAAGTTAACAACCACGCAAGAGTAATATAACAGAACATATAGTACACGCACGACAAAGATTCAAGAGATTCACACGACAAAGATTCACACACAAGAGAATAGTTCAACCATAACACAGGATTCACACGACAATAGCAACAATAGATAAATAAAGATAGGAATTTCATTCATTAATAATAAAAATGTCGAATACAAGGTTAAAGGAAATGAAGTACAATACAATGCAAAGGAAATAAATAGAAATGGCTCGGAACTGTGTACATCGGAAAATTACAAATCGGCCTACAATACAATAAAAGAAAGGAGAAAAATAGCGACGTTTCTCGAGAAACATCTTGGCGGCAATAACCGCCAACAGGGTCCCCATGACCAAGCATAATCCCACCAGACGTTGCACCGTCCGGGCTGTGGCCTGAGCCGCAGCGAGATGTCGCAACGCCTGTTCCGACAACCGATGCGCGACATCGGAGACCTCGCAGAGGAGAAGCCCTTTTTGTTGGGCCTCCTCAGAAAGTCCCCTTACCTCGCGGTGGAGGTGCAAGAACGCGGCGGGAGGTGGAGGCTGTAGGGTAGGCGGCATCCTCTGCCTAGCTGCGTCCGCGTCTCGGGCCCGCTGCATCTCCTCACGTTCGAGTTGTCGCTCCCACGTGTAGTGGTCCAGCATAGAGGTGTGTGGAGCCTCGGGATGCGGGTGCCCGAATGGAAGGTGGGGAGGTGCAGGTCTAGACGGACCGGCCTGCTGCGCAGCCATCCTGTCCGGCAAACGGCCCGGAAGGATGACCTGCTTGCGGGCGGTCAGCCGAGTGCGTGGCCCTTGATACTGGGTCGGCACGGCAACGGGTACCGGTGGAGGTGGTGGTACTACCGACCTCGGGCTGGACCCAATGCTACTCGACACTTCCATGGAGGTGTCCTCCGTGGGGTCGGTGGTCTGACGGCGTAGGCTCTCCGAGGCGGTGTGGCCCTCGGAAGCCTCGCGAGACGACGCGGCTCTCAGTTGTGAACGAGACTGGGATCGCGAGGGTGATCGTGAGCGTGACGAGTGAGACATGACGGATCTGCGAACAAGGAGTTTCGTAAGTACGGGGAAACAAAGTAATATTAAAGGAAAAAGTGTAATGAAATGCATGTACGGGTCAATCACGTGAGATCGGGAAATAATAAGACTGGGAATTTTCGACTCAAAAACCGTTTAACATTAGTAATTACGTTCCGTCCTTGCATAATTCATTTTGAACTAGGCATGGGTGATCAGGCCATGCATAGTTCAAAACAATCATGCAATCGCGAAATTAATTCCCTAAAGTTTGAACCCATAAATGATTTTCCGAAAAGCCTTGGTTATAGTTTGGTTTCAAAAATTTTTGAAAAATTTTAAAACCGTTTTCACTATAACCTGAGCTCTGATATCAAGTCTGTCACACCACGCTATAGCGGAAACACGAGATGTGAGAGCTGGAATATCATTACACGGGTTATAATCAAAATAAACGGTTCAAGTCATTGCATTTAAATAAAATAGTTCACAATCCAAAACAACCAAGTAGTTTAATTGAGTAATACAAATACATAATAAAAAGTTTCAAATTCATAAATTCCCAAAATAAAGGTCTTTCCCAAAGTTTCGCCTCACGTGACCATACCGACCCTTCCATGCCATGCACTTCGACACTTACACTAGTTTCCTGAAACATAAGATAAAGTGTCAACTACATAAAGTAGTGAGTGAGTTACATTTTTGAGTTTCTCGATAAAAGTTTCCAAAGTGAAAATATATATGTATAAAGTATCATAAATGAAAGGAAGCGGAACGGCGCTAAAACATATATATATTTATTAAAAAGTTTCGAACACACGCAAGTAGAGTAGAACTCGTATCATAAAAGTTATAGCGGAAACAATCGCTAAATTAATGTATGTGCGTAAGTAATATGTGATTAACTAAATTAGTATCTTGTATCAATCTCTTTGCTTAATATAACGTAAGTCTACACTAAACCGATTGTTTGGTCAGAATACGCCCCAAAGTTTCACAATAACGGAGTTTCTCTGATTCTAGTAATATGTACTTAGGTCGCGAACCACAAGCAAGGAGTGACCTCTCCTAAGTATCGATACCCATAATACAAACGGCTAATGCTAATAGTGTATAATGTTTCTGAACTCTTAAAAACAGGGCACTTTGAACTCTGTTTCTAAAATAGTAGTAAGCACTTACGGAGTTTATATTCTCATCAAGGATTGGTTTCGCATACAAGTAACCTAAATTTAGTTTAGCCAATTAACGGGGCAATAACACATTTTACGCATATAAGTTTCACAAGTTTCACAAGTTTCAAAGGTTTCACAAGTTTCTCAAAGTTTCACAAGTTTCTCAAAGTTTCCCAAGTTTCTCAAAGTTTCACAAGTTTCTCAAAAAGTTTCACAACGTTTCCATACGAGTTGCAAAAAGGTTTCATAAAAGTTACATAAACAAACACATCTTATATTTCCCCCAAATAATGTTAAAAACAGTTAAAATAGTGGGGTTGTAACTCACTGGTTGCGGAGAATAGATTCGAGTAAGCGAGAATGGAGCGGAACGCGTCGGGAATCAAAGGTGACCTAAAACACCAAAATGTTGTATAAGTATAAATAGTATGATTTAAGTTATGTTAAAGTTCCATTTTAACATTTTTAATATTAAATCATTATACTTTAAATTATGTCCCAAAGGTTCAATACGGAAAAGTTATAAGTTAATACGTGTTCGTGTACGTTTTAGGGTCCGATTAGTCCAATTATGTCCAAAAAGAGTCAATGTCCGAGGTCAATATGTATAAGTTACAAAAATGTTAAGTCACTGAGTTTTAATATAAGTTTACGGTGAAATATGGGCAGCGCTTCCGCGCTATAAAAATTTAATCCATTTTCGAACCACTTTCCCGCTTTAAACAACCATTTTAAACCATAATAAACGATAATACAATAGTTTTTAATCCTCAAACTTTCCCAAACCATTTTATTCATAAAACAGTAAGTTTTCAAAGTATCAATCTGTGATAAACTTATTTGGACTTATTTTAACGTTTAAAGTTCTCAAAACGACGATTTTAGTGAACAGCGAGATCCAGACAGCGGCTAGAGATATTCAGCTGCCGGCTGGATATCTACAGCCGCCGGCTGGAGGCCTTCGGCCAGATTCATGTTTTTCGGTATTTATCGATTTTTTGCCCGTTTTAGTGTTAGATTCTTACATGCAATCGGTTATTATTCAAATATATTCATTTTAGAGTAAAAGTCACAGTTTCTTTTAGATTTATATCATCAAAATATGGATCTATGTGAAAAACTCGTTTTTAAGCAAGAAAACGTTTTAAACTTTTATAAAAACCATTTTTCAGTTTATGGATCATCCATGCAAGCATAGATTTATGTAATAACAGTAAGTTTAAAGAGTTTTACCGAGAGAAAAAGTTTTGGATCGGTTGGATGAGATTCTAGCTTCCAAATGTATGCAAACCTTCTTCAAAAACCCGGTTTTAAGCTCCCTTTTGTTACCCTTTTCTTTATGGACGATTTGTATAAGATTGATGGACGATTTTTGGTGTTTTTAGGGGCTGTTTATGGTGGTAAATTCACTGTTTTGTTTGTGTTATTGAGAGGATTTGGTAGAGAGATTTAGAGAGAGAGAGAGTGTAAGTGTGTTTATGATTTGAAAATGAAAAAGAAAGTGAATAGGGAGGTGGGAAAGGGGGGTGTTACTGCCCTAGGGAAGCCAAATGGCATTAAATTCTGTCCAATCCCGTTTAATGCCTTTAGCCAATCGAAATACATGCAAAATGACTCATCGAGTCACAGTCAGCGGCCTTTCGGCCGCCGGCTGGCCATATCCAGCCGCCGGCTGGATGGTATTTTCCAGCTTTGTGACGTTTTAAGTTTTCCGTTATTGTTAGTTGTGGACTAGAATTTTAATAGTTTCCGTTATGAACTTAGTCAAGTTCTTGTATAGTTTATTTGGTGTTAGGATTTATAAGTTGTGTTGGGTTATAACATAGTCAATATCGTTTAACCATAAACAATATGCTTAACAAACAAGAAAAGTAACTTAAACGTTTAATGCGGAAGACATTAATAGTTACTACTGAAGAACAAGTTAGTGCGGCTGTCCAACAAAGTTACTACGGCTGGTCAAGTTACTACGGAAGTAATCAAGTTACTACGGGCAAAGTCAAACTGCTACGGAAGAAGTCAAGTTACTATGGAAGACCAACTTGCCGTGCAAGTATAATCTAAGTTATAGAATTATAATTAGATTATGTTTCTTTTTGTTAATAGATAGAGTTTCCTTATTTCTAGATAACGATATATTTAGATAAGGATAGTTGATGTTTCCTAGTTTATCTAGGTCGGCCTCAAGGTCTATAAATAGATAGATCCTTGTATTGATAGAAACACATTGTATTGATATTTTCTCATTAATACAATTGAGGCTTATAATTCGATAATATTCTGTTTGTTCTTATTGCTTTTCAATACCATTATATTATTCGATAACTTGTTAATATTGAAGTGTTCATCCGCTGCTGAACTTCTTCAATAGATCAAGATCTTAACGAAGGCAAACTTATTAGTTTACATTAACTAATACGATCCTGACAAGTGGTATCAGAGCACAGGAGGTGCTCTAGATCAAAGATCCACAAGTTTACAAGAAGAAGAAGAAGAAGAAGAAGAAGAAGAAGAAGAAAGAACGAGATCTACAAGTTTGGAAATTAGGGTTTATGTTCGTCATAATCTGGGCAGCCGTAGTAAAAAGGGCATAACTCATTCGTTAGCCGTCGGATTTGGACGAAATTTTGACTGTAGATTCTTCAGATATAAACGCACAATCTGACCGAAGGGATTTTCGATCTGAGCTTTTATCAGTGAGATATTGATTTTAAAAATCTGCTGCTGAAAGGTTAAAATTATTGTGTTTAGGTATACTGAAACGATAGTTGTTTATTCGTTACACACTGGATCTTTGTGATATTTGGATATGTGCTTCAAGGAATATGGATCCATGTTGTGTTAAAATTTTATCGTTATCAGAGGTATTCTCTAGGAGATGTAAAATTTCAAAGTTTATGATGATGAAGTTAGTACTACTCCTATGTTGTAAAAAAAAAAAAAAAAAAAAAAAAAAAAAAACCGAGAATATTGGTTTAAGGGGAAGAATATGTTCCAAAAGTGGATATGAGGTTTGGAACAGTTGGATGTGATCTTATACATGCACCACTTGAGGGAGAAGTTTCCGCTTGTGCATATTGATTTAACCTCTTATAAGAAGAACAACTCCTGATTCAAAGAAGAAGGTATACTACTTTAACTTTATTACAACTTCTAGTCTGAGTTTCTACTGTTCGAATTCATTATTAGTATTGTGCGTCATGGAGGGTAATTTGAGACATTGGAAAGCTTGGATTAGTAGTTTAATATGGTTCGTAGTTCGTAAAGATATGTTCCCCTAATGGATGATAACAAAAAGGGGAAGATATAAAGTGTGGTGGCATTGAACAAGATTTGAAGGTTTCAAAATATCGAAAGTCTACTTAAAAAAAAAAAAAAAAAAGTGGCGTGTTTTGATAGAAATATCAACGGTAGAAGAAGTATCAACTTATTCACAAGAGATCTCAGTTGAAGGGGAAGTTTTTAATGTTCTCAGTTTAGTGTTGGTTTTGTCATCATCAAATAGGGGAAGATTGTTGGGATAATTTATTATCCATATATTAATTTTGATTTGATGAGACAAAATATAAACAGAGCATATACATCAAGGAAACATGGAGAAGACAAAGTTGAAATAGCAGTTGTGATAGCATTCTCATCAACAATTTACATTGAAGAAACTTATTGCTTTGCATGTATAAAGCATAAGTTTAGGGGAAGATTGTTAGGATTAAATTGTCGAGATTGTTATTATAGAGTTGCGTTACATACAACAGTTAGTATTGCGCAGTTCAAAAGAACACAGTTAATACTGCTCAGTTAATACTGCTCAGTTAATACTGCTCAGTTACTACTGCTCAGTTAATACTGCTCAGTTACTACTGCTCAGTTAATACTGCTCAGTTACTACTCCTCAGTTAATACTGCTTAGTTACTACTGCTCAGTTACTACTGCTCTGTTACTACTCCTCAGTTACTACTGCTCAGTTACTACTCCTCTGTTACCACTCCTCAGTTACTACTGCTGCAAATCTGTTATGGAAGACTTGATTTTCAAGATAAAGATCTAAAAGAATTAGTCTCCTAATATAACTAGGTTTCCTTATGTAACTAGGTTTCCTTATGTAAGTCATATGAGACTCTATATATAAAGAGATCTCTAGACATTGTAAAGGTGTGGTTTTTCATCATGTTTATTCTTTAGGAAAACACCAAACGATCTCACCACTTGAGATCGTTCCCCTTGGTTCAGCCTCAAGGTCAAGATTGATCCTTGTAAAGAGAGAGAACACGTCTATTCTGATCAAATAGATTGAGGCTGGTGTTGTTAGATGTTTCCTAGAAAAGCTAGGTTTAGCCTCAAGGTCTTTTATAGATCCTTGTATTAAGAGAAACACGTCTGTTAATTTATTAATAGATTGAGGCTTGATGGTAATCGTTATTGTGTTATTGTTCTTATAGTTTTTATATATACAATATTCGATTATCATAAACTTGTGAATATCAAAGTGTTTATCCGCTGCAACTTCTTTGATAAATCTTGATCTAAGTAATCATTATCGATCCTACAAGTTGATTCCGACTTTGGTTCCGACACAATAAAAGACACAATATGTACGAACTAGAACAATACGATCACGATAAAATGCAACTAGAGATTCGAACCGATATATTAACTGAGAATCACCTGAATTTTAGACGGTTGTCACAAATTTGTTTTAGAGATCAGTTGATGGAAAGACACTTGTTTGGTAGTCGACTAATGATCCGATTTAACTAATGTCGTTGAATGTTTTCTTATAACTTTTCTAATATATGACTAAGTTCCTCTCGAATACCTAGTTAACTTTAATTATCTCAAATTATACCGTTCCTCTCGAATACAATATTAGTCCTAAATAATTAAGGTTTAAGAATTAAGCCGATGTAGATGATTTAATCTACTAAACTTCCTCTCGAAGAGTTTATCTAGTTTTCTAATCCAATCTCTTGTAATTATAAACTAGCGTACTCGTTTTAATATAATTACTAAAGTTCTAATCAATTATAGACCGATTGATTGTTTCTTTTCAATTGTTTAACCTAGTTCTAGATTCCTCTCGAATACCTAGACATTCAATTAACCAAAAGAGTATAAAAACCAAAGCAATATTAAGATTAAAGTAAATACGGATCAACGATTAAACATGCAACATCAAGAAATTCATTCAAATAACATAAATCAAACCATAGCAAAAGTTTCCTAACCAAACAACCGTTATTAAGTTTATCTACTCATATTATAGTTCAAAACAGCAGCAAATATGAAAGAAAACATACTGGAAAATTCTTTAATAAAAGAGAGAAAACGAACTAGAAAAGTTGCAAAACGCGTCGTGACCGAATTTTAACGAAAACCAACTTCTAATCTTCTCTTCTAGCTTCCAAACGAGATCTCCAGCTCCAACGAATGATAACGATAATTGATGATTAAACCTGGACGTTTGGGCCTGTATTTATAGAGATAAACCAAGAGGAAATCGAGTTCGAGTATGACACCAAAACTGCAGCTAGGACGACGTCCTAACTCACTAGAACGATGCACCGTGACATTTTTGTGTTTGAAACCAATTGAAACTCCTAGGGCGACGACCTTGCTCATTACTGCGTCGTTCTCTTTGCCAGAATTCACCATTTTCCGTCATTTAAGCTCATTTCTTCCTCCATTTCCAATTCCCGATTATATAAACCTGTAAAATAGACAAAACAACTTTTCCACAAGATTAAATGCAAAAACCTATCATATCCATCATGTTTACTATGAAAAACGACCAAATATCGCATAGAAATAAACGTATAAATATGCGATATCAAATCCCCCCAAACTTAACCTTTTTCTTGCCCCAAGCAAAAACTGTTTTCAAAAGTGTCTCAAAGCCAAATTAAATAACATAACCAAACACCTCACGAATTTATTGGATGTAAATCACACAAACTCTCAAACTAATCTAAAAGTTGTGTAACGTGTTCTGTAGAATCACTCAACTGCTCAGTCATGGTGAATATTCTATCATAGGCTTGATAAAGAATCAAATCTCCACCACTAGAGTCTAGATACAACTAAACGGGGACTTTTATTCGGATTGTAATATACAGGTATAGGCATGTGAATAATGTATAATGGAGTGTAAAAGGGTAAAATAAAATGTATTCAAAAACTTAGATTAAATCTGAACTCTTAAAATCATTCACGAACTGAATTGCTTAATCTTCTTCTTCAACTTCAAATACTGTACAAAACAAAATATACACTAACTCTTTTAAATTCTACAACAAATTGTTTTTTTGCTTTTCTTGTTTTTTCGATTTTTTTTTTCTTTTTCTCGACTCACTTTTTTTTCAGCCTAGTACATGTCTTACAATAATATATTTCTTTTGGTAAGATCAAATGCTCAAAAGGCGATTTTTCTATTTTTTTTTATTCCAAATACAAAAATAATACAAAGGCAATAATAATATAACTTCTTTTTTTCATGCCTTAACAACTTCTAAACTTCACTTCATACATAATAGCAATTATAAACTAAGTTCGGATCTAATCTAAAAATGAAACGAAAATAAGGCGAATGTACAAAATATATAGTAGTGTTAAAGAAACGAAAAGGTCTAGGCGCAAAGTTGGTTTACTAGAGTTTCTAACACTAAAAATAAGTGTTACAAGGGTTAGGCGGAAAATATATAAAAGAAACAAAATATGGCTAACAAATGAGTTAATCCTAATTGACCCTATCGTTGTACCAAATTACACTAAGTTACCCTAATGCAATGCTCATATGTGGTCTCGAAATGTATAACAATGTCAAATTCTAAAGTCATCAACCATCGGCACACTCAAAGAACTGAAAAAGTAGCATTAAAAATGAATGCTTTCAAAGGCTCAAAATTTCTCACTATTTAATTGAGTAGGGTATTAAATGCGCTCGGTTATGCTTAAAGCTTAAGGTATTACCGACTAGACACGTTATATTTTTTTTTTTTTTTTCAATTTTTCGATTTTTTTTTTGTATTTTCGAATTTCTTGACTCAAAAATGTACAAAATAACACAAACCTAACACGATGGAAACTAAGCTAAGGGTCGAAAAATATAATTTGGAATTTCTCAATGACCCCCCCCCCCCCCCCCCCCCCCCCCAAACTTAAGTAACCCATTGCCCCTAATGTGTTAATGACTCAAAACCTGGGGGAAATTACAAAAAATAAAATCTAAAAAAAAAAATTAATAAATTTCAAAAGAGAAAGGAAGAAAGTAAAACCCGGGTTGCCTCCCGAGAAGCGCTTGTTTTTTCGAACGAGTCCTTAGCTTGACTCGATATTCCTCGACTTATGCCTTTATGTAAAGGTCGAGATTTCTCTCGCCTTTCTTTCCCACTTGGTCTCCCAATCGTACGATTTCTTCCTTCGGTTCATGTCCAAAATTGTCGCCAAAAGTGAATGCTTCCTCTCCAACATCGAGCATCTTCATTCGCTTCACCCACGCATCATGCCACTCTCGAGCCTCGAAAAATAGTATACCGTCATCTCCACGCTTCACGAATTTGCAACCGTCATTACATTTTCTTTCATTGAATTTCTTCTTCTTAAATTCCTTCCACGATGTATCATCTCTGATATCCTCAAATTCCTGCAAAATAATTTCCTTTTCCCGACAAGTTAGAGAAAATAAATCAAAAGGATCGTGATATGTACCTTGACAGTTTCTCCCAACAATAAAGACACTCCCGGATTATTTATTAAATACTCGAGTTCAAGTAAAACCAAATCCGGATCAGATGTCTCATGCTTCATGTGTGGATTAAACTTTTCGGATTCCTCTAGCTCCTTCTCCAAAATAGAGTCAGAATCTTCAAGCTCTTCCTCAAATGGATTTCTTCCCTCAAATAACGTTGCACCCGGATTATTTATTAAATATTCAATCTCTAATAAATCTAAATTCGGGTCGGATATTTCAAATGTCATGCTCGAACAAGTCTTTCCAAACGCTTCAAGTTCCTCTTGCAATATAAAATCAAAATCCTCATCAAATGGAAATTCATCGCTAGTTTCCTCACTTGCCATTATCTCTTTCTCATCCTCAACCGCAAATTCCGCTTCAAGCATTTCCTGCACATCTAGGTCAGACATATCATCAATAACATCAATACGAAAACAAGGCTCATCGGTAGAGTATGAATGTTTCTTTGGTCTATCCAACTTAATTATCATTCTTTCATCCCCAACCCCTAATGAAATTTGTCTATCTTTCACATGAATTATAGCATCTGCAATATGTAAGAATGGTCGACCTAGAATTAAGGGAATTTTGCTATCCTCTTCCATTTCTAAAATAAAAAAATCAGCAGGAAAAGTAAACTTGCCTACTTGAACCAACATATTTTCTATAATTCCTACGGGATATTGGAACGAACGATCCGCTAATCTAATGCCCATTTTAGTCGGTTTTAACACCCCTAAAGCTAATTTAGCATACAAAGAATATGGGATCAAATTAATACTAGCTCCTAAATCCGCTAAGGCATTACACCAATATGTTTTACTAAAACCAGAAGTAATTAAGAAACTCCCTGGATCGTTCAACTTCGGTGGAATTTGGTTCTTAACAGTTTTCGAACATTCCGCATTCAAGTAAGCGGGTTGCTCCTCCGATTTCCCTTTTTCCGTCATAAGCTCCTTGATAAACTTTGCGTAATTAGGCATCCCTGCAATCAAATCAACAAGAGGAACATTAATATGGACTGATTTAATCATCTCACAAAATTTACCATATTGCTCCTTCATCTTTTCCTTCCTCAACCGTTGAGGATATGGAATCCGCGGTTTGTACGCCTTGATTGGCACTTCCTGCACTGGTTCTGGTGTTTTTGATTTAGGTGGAACATTTGGTGCCTCGTCCTCATCATCCTCGCTCTCGAAATCGTCAAAAACTAGTTCAGCAGAGGGGGGCGTCGTCCCTGTAGGGGGGAACGACGCACCGGGGTGATTTTCAGAGTTAGGGCGTCGTTCTAAGGAACTATGCGACGCCCTATCTAGACAGTTTCTCCGAAAAATCCTCGTTTCCTCTTTTTCCGTCTTGATTCCTTCCATATGCATATCCCGAGCGTGGTGTAATTGTGTTTACATGCTCTTCTCTTATTCCAGGAGATTGATATTTCGGTCCCTGATTGTTGGAAGTATTTCCTTGATTTTGTGGTCGTGGATTTTATTGCGTGTTGCTCGTTAACTGGCCCGGTGGCCTGCTCGAAAACCGATCATTCATGAGATCAAATCTTCGTTCATAGTCTTGCATCGCTGCTTGCTGATTTCTCTGCCCTTGCTCGATTGTTGCCTGCTGATTTCGCTGCCTTGCTCGATGTGATCATTTAAACCATTAATTGATTTGTAACTGCATCATTCTTTGCACTTTGAATAAACGTATTTAGCAAATCTTTCACGCTTTGATCATTTTCGTTCTTCGGTGGATGACATTGTATCTCTGGTTGTTTTCTTGCCATCCATTGTCCCGATGTTCACCACGGTTGTAGTTACCTCCGTAGTTTTGCCAATTTGTTCCCCGATTAGTTTAGCCGTAATTTGCGTAATTGGCATCCTCCACTCGACAATCACTCGCATAGTGCGGTCCTCCACAATTTTCACAACCATTCTTGACCAAGTGTACGTCTTTCTCGATCCTCCCAATGCGTTTGTCAATCATTACTGCCATAGACTTTACTTCTTTCACGAGTGAAGAAAGTTCATTTTCACTCTCCACTTGAGCAACATGTCCTCTTTGTCTTCGACATCTACCATCATCTCGATATTCCCTCGATAAGCTTATGACTAACTTATCCCCCATCAAGTTATATGCTTCATTTGTGGTCTTGTACATAAAGTCTCCTCCTCCGACTAAATCCAACTCATTATGTGACTCCTTGGTTAACCCGTAAAAGAAGATCTCTATGATATTATCTTTGCCCAGACCATGACCATAACAATTCCTCAGCATTTCCTTCAATCGATCCCATGCCTTAGTAGACGTCTCTCCATCTTCCTGTCAAAATCCTCTAATGTCTCGTAGTAATTTCCTACCCAAGACGGGTGGGAAAAATCTTTTGTTGAAGGATTCGCGCATTTGTGTCCATGTTGTGATTAAATTCTCATTCAGCTCCTCAAACCAAACCTTCGCATCTCCGGTGAGAGACGAAGGGAACAACCTCAGCTTGACACAATTGCTTTTTCCTTCTCCATACTTGAACATCTCGCACAACTCGTTGAATTTTGTTTTATGCTTATGTGGATCGACATGGTATCGTCCATCGAATGTGTTATCTTGGATTAGTTTGAGATGATGACCCTTGACAACGAAATATTCACCCAAGTCCGGGGTGGTAATAGTTGAACCTCTAGTGGCTAGTACTGCAACGGCTGCAGCCCGTCGGTGCATCGGTACGTCGAATGGATCCATACCCGCTTGCGGTTCCGGTTTGTCTTCAACAATCAACTCTTCAACCTTAGACTCTTTATGACTTCCTCCTCCTTCTGAATACGTATTATCTTCAAATTTGACGGGTGAGAAAGGTCCAAACCCTGGTGGCGTTGGAATTAATGTGTTTCCTTTCCTCTTGCCTCGCTTCTTTGATACTCCTGGATTCGATCTAGGAATTAGGAGTTGTAATCCCGAAGACCTGGTGTTCATCAACTACCTGAATTCCTACAAAGACAAAGACAAGAAAACCCGTAAAACGCACCGGTGTAATTACAATTAAAAGTAACTTCCAAGTATTTTAATACTCAAAAGGATCGTATCACAAATTCGAAACAAAAACTAAAAATCAGTCCCCGCGGCGCCAAAAACTTGATGTGTAAATCTAGTTTAATTTTTAAACTCGAAATACTCTGTATTGGACTACAAAATTATAGGCAGTGGACCTAATCATGTATAGTATAGCAAATAGTAAGTAGAGGTTCATTCGCAGGGACTAAATACTTTTTTTATCACGAATTAATAATACTAGTTGTTTTGGGGGTTTGTGGCCGAGTTGTCACTTTTCTTAAACTAAATTATACTAATTATAACGTGAAAACGTTGATCGAAGAATTGAATTTGTTTTAGAGATCAGTTGATGGAAAGACACTTGTTTGGTAGTCGACTAATGATCCGATTTAACTAATGTCGTTGAATGTTTTCTTATAACTTTTCTAATATATGACTAAGTTCCTCTCGAATGCCTAGTTAACTTTAATTATCTCAAACTATACCGTTCCTCTCGAATACAATATTAGTCCTAAATAATTAAGCTTTAAGAATTAAGTCGATGTAGATGATTTAATCTATTAAACTTCCTCTCGAATAGTTTATCTAGTTTTCTAATCCAATCTCTTGTAATTATAAACTAGCGTACTCGTATTAATATAATTACTAAAGTTCTAATCAATTTTAGACCGATTGATTGTTTCTTTTCGATTGTTTAACCTAGTTTTAGATTCCTCTCGAATACCTAGACATTCAATTAACCAAAAGAGTATAAAAACCAAAGCAATATTAAGAATAAAGTAAATACGGATCAACGATTAAACATGCAACATCAAGAAAGTCATTCAAATAACATAAATCAAACCATAGCAAAAGTTTCCTAACCAAAGAGGCGTTATTAAGTTTAGCTACTCATATTATAGTTCAAAACAGCAACAAATATGAAAGAAAACATACTGGAAAATTCTTTAATAAAAGATAGAAAACGAACTAGAAAAGTTGCAAAACGCGTCGTGACCGAATTTTAACGAAAACCAACTTCTAATCTTTTCTTCTAGCTTCCAAACGAGATCTCCAACTCCAATGAATGATAATGATAATTGATGATTAAACGTGGACGTTTGGGCCTGTATTTATAGAGATAAAGCAAGAGGAAATCGAGTTCGATTATGACACCAAAACTGCAGCTAGGACGACGTCCTAACTCAGTAGAACGACGCACCGTGACATTTTCGTGTTTGAAACCGCTCACTAGAATTACCGCGTCGTTCTCTTTGCCAGAATTCACCATTTTCCGTCATTTAAGCTCATTTCTTCCTCCATTTCCACTTCCCGATCATATAAACCTGTAAAATAGACAAAACAACTTTTCCACACGATTAAATGCAAAAACCTATCCTATCCATCATGTTTACTATGAAAAACGACCAAATATCGCATAGAAATAAACGTATAAATATGAGATATCAGTGATCTAACAACCATTTGAGTGCTTAAAGGATTTTCCCTGTCCATGTTGAAACGTTTTAAAACCTTCTCGATATAATTTTATTGATGTACAAGTATTCCATTATGTATGTGCTCAATTTTTAAACCAAGAAAATATTTGGTTTTTCCAAGGTCTTTCATTTCAAATTCCTTCTTTAAAAGTACTTCTACTTCATTAATTTCAGTGGGTGTTCCAATAATGTTTAAATCATCAACGTAGACAGCTATGATCAGATATCCAGAAGTTGTTTTCTTAATAAAGACGCATGGAGAAATAAGATTATTTGTATAGCCTTTGCTTATCAAATAACCACTCAAGCGATTATACCACATCCACCCATATTGCTTTAAACCATATAAAGATCTTTATAATTTTATTGGGTACATTTCTTTTGGGTTCTGTACTTAATGTTTCAGGCATTTTAAATCCTTCTGGGATCTTCATATATATATATATATATATATATATATATATATATATGACTATCTAGTGATCCATACAAGTAAGCAGTAACAACATCCATGAGACGCATTTCTAAATTCTTAGAAACTGCTAGACTAATTAAATATCTAAAAGTGATAACATCCATAACAGGAGAATATGTTTCAAAATAATCAATCCCCGGTCTTTGAGAAAAACCTTGAGCCACAAGTTTGGCCTTGTATCTTATAATTTCATTTTTCTCATTTCTGTTATGTATAAATATCCATATGTACCCAACAGGTTTCACGGATTTGGGAGTGATAACAATAGGTCCAAAAACCTTCCGTTTATTGAGAGAATTTAATTTAGCTTGCATGGCGTCTTTCCATTTAACCCAATCATGTTTGTTTTGACAATCAATAACAGACTGAGGTTCAAGATCATCAGTTTCATTCATAACCTCACATGCAACATTATATGAAAATATTTCATCAATATTTTCCATTTCGTTTCGGTTCTATAATGCATGTGTATTTTCATAATTGATTGCAATCTCTTGATTGTTATCATTCATTTCCTCTACTGGAGAAATGATGATATTTTGTGTTTCTTCAAGAACACTTTTCTTGTGATCATTTGCATTCTTTGCACCTTTTCTTCTACGGGGATTTTTATCTTTGGAACCAATTCGTCTTCCACGCTTCAAGCGTGTTTTAGACTCTTGAGTGACTTTATCGTCATATTTTCCATCTGGGATCTCAATTCTAGCTAGAGCGTTAACAGTTGGTATATATGATTAGGTCACTCTTTTTGTATCAACAAATGCATCGGGTAATTGATTTGCAATTTGTTGCAAGTGTATAATCTTTTGAACTTCTGTTTCACATTGTTTGGTGCGAGGATCAAGATGCAACAAATAAGGATCACACCATGAAACATCTTTTTCTTTGATTTTCTTTTCTCCCCCAAATGTTGGAAAAGTTGCCTCATTAAATTGGCAATCAGCTAGACGTGCTGTAAAAACGTCACCTGTTAGTGGTTCAATATATCTTATGATAGAAGATGTTGAATATCCAACATATATTCCTAACCTCCCCTAAGGTCCCATTTTTGTACGGTGTGGTGCTGCAATGGGAACATATACATCACAACCAAAAACTCTAAGGTGAGAAATGTTTTGTCCTTGCCCAAAAGCAATTTGCATCGGAGAATACGTATGATTAGCACTTGGTCTTAAACGAATCAGTGATGCAGCATGTAAAATTGTGTGACCCGATATTGATACAGGTAGCTTTGTTCTCATTATTAATGGTCTAGCTATTAGTTGAAGACGCTTAATCAGTGATTGTGCTAAACCATTTTGGTGTGAACATGAGCAACTGGATGTTCAACAACAATCCCTACAGACATACAATAGTCATTAATTGCTTGGGATGTAAACTAACCAACATTATCAAGTCTTACCCTTTTAACAGTGTATTCGGGAAAATGTGCTCTTAACTTGATAATTTGAGCCAGAAATTTTGCAAATGCCACATTACGAGTTGAAAGTAAGCAAACATGAGACCATCTACTTGATGCATATATTAAAACCATAAAATATCTAAATGGTCCACATTGTGGGTCCACATATGTCACAGTGAATTCTTTCAAGAAACACAGGTGATTTATTTTCAACTTTAAGTGGTGAAGGTCTCACAATTAATTTCCAAGAGAAAAGGATGTGCATGGAATTATTAAACCTGATCGAGGTATCTTATGATCCTTCAATGGATGTCCATGAGTACTTTCAACTATACTTTGCATCATTGTTGATCCTGGATGGCCTAATCTGTCATGCCATAAACTAATTATTCCAGGATTACTATATTTTCCTTTCACTACCATATTTGATTTCACCACATTTATATGTGTATAATGTAAACCAGAATGAAGTCTTGGTAGTGTTTATAGAACTTTTTTATTTTCAACAATATGCATATATTTCTCATGACCTATAGTCACTGTTTGAGTATCATATCCATTAAGGTATATGTCACCAAAAGTCAATAAATTTCTCGACGACTTTGGAGAAAATAAAGCATTATTTATCAAAAGCTTTGTACCATTAGGTAGCATAAAATTAGCCTTTCTCATTCCTTCTATCAAGTATACATGACCTGATATACTAATAATGGTTTCTTTTGCAGGTTTCAGTTCACATAAATATTTCTTAGTTTTCAGTATAGTGTGTATGGCACCACTATCTGATATTCAGAAATCTCCAACCTTTGTTTGATGTTCTATTCAGGTGGAACTCATATCAAACTTAAAATATCAAAAACATAAGAAATTAGTCAATTAGATAATAACAAAAGGTACATTTATTGCATAAATATTACATGAAAGACAAAAACAAGTTAAGAAACTGAAAAACATAGTTATAAAAGAGAAACATAGTTATGGGAACATGAACATAGTTATTAAACATGAACTTAGTAAATAGAGGTCATCAAGATCCATATCAATCCAAAAGGTTAAGATTATGGCTATAATCTACAGCATTAAGCTCAGTTTCTGTAAACTCAAGATCATCAAGAAGGTTTACTTCCTTATCTTTTCCTTTCAAGGGTTCTTTGTAGAGTTCAGAGAGGTGGTGAGGCGTTCGACAGTTTTTAGACCAATGTCCTTTTACACCACATCTAAAACAAATATCTTCATGATTCTGAGAAGGACCAGCTCCATCACCATGATTTTTCGTTTTGGAATTTCTTTGTGGTTGAAACTTTTTATTTTTGGGAGCATGGTAATAATTTTAACGACCACGCCCATGACCATAAGATTTCCCTCTACCAAAGTTTTGGTTTCGACCAGAATTATGGTTGTGGCCATAAGGATGGTTTGGCCAAAATGTCCACGACCCCGTCCCCGTCCACTCATATTATTTTTGGAACCATCTATGTTTGCAACATTTGCTTCAGGCAATGCTAATGATCATGTAGGACGGGACTCGTGATTTTTCATCAAAAGTTCATTGTTTTGTTCAGAGACGAGGAGAAATGCATTCAGTTCAGAATATTTTTTAAAATTCCGTAACCTATGTTGTTGTTATAAATTTATATTTGATGCATGAAAGGTGGATAATGTTTTCTCCAACTTTTCTTCCTCTGAAACACCATGTCCACAAAATTGAAGTGTTGAACATATTCTAAACAGAGTGGAGGTGTATTCATTTACTTTAAATCTTGGAATCTTAGATTTCTCCATTCATCCCTAGCAGATGGAAGTGATGTGTAAAATCTGGTTTTAATTTTAAAAACTCGAAATACTAAATAACTCGACTACACACTTATAGGCAGTGGACCTATTCGTATGTAATATAGTAACTAGTTAGTCGGGGTTCGATCACAGAGACTAGTTTAGCTTTAAGTAAGAATTAATAATACTAATTTGTTTTTGGGTTTTTGTTGTCACGTTGATTAACTAATTAAAAAGAAAAGTGATTATAAAATCGTTTGAGAAAATTGATTGCTTTTGTTATCAAATAAGGAGAGAAACACTCGTTTGGTATTTCACTTATGATCTAATTTAGTTTATGTCTTTAAATGTTTGTTTTAACTTCTTATGTATAGCTAGATTCCTCTCGAATACCTAACTAACTTTAATTACTTCGAATTCTAATGTTCCTCTCGAATATAGTTAAAACTCTAGATAACTAAGCATTAATTAACAAGTCGGTGTTCTATGATTTAACCTTATAAAGTTTCCTCTCGAATAACTTCTCAAGTTACTAAGTCCTCTTGAATCTTATTAACTAGTCTTACTCGTTCACGTTTAATTACCTAAGTTATTATTACTGAGTCCTCTCGAATCTTAGCAACTTTAAACCAATTATAGACCGATTGATTTGTTTCTTTCAAATTAGTTACCTAACACTAAATTCCTCTCGAATATTTAGAATATCAACTAGCAATCAGAATATAAACAACTTAGAATAATATATAAAACGTAAACAATTAAGGTTCTTCGATTAAACATAAACACCTAAATATTCAAACAAAGTAAACTAGATTATCACACAAGATTCATAACCAAACGAGTATTAAAAAGTTTAGCTACTCATGGTCTTGCAAAAGTCTAGAAAATAAAAGAAAAGTAGACATACTAACGATAATTCGACAAGAAACTTAAGAATTGTGAAAAGCTAAAATTGTGAAGTTAGGACTCCAAAAGTCGACTTCAAACCCTCCTTGTAGCTCCTTGATTGATTATTAGCCTCCAATTCGACTGGAAAAGCTTGATAAAAATTATGGAGTTTTCGGTTTGTATTTATAGCAAGAACTCCGTATTTGATATAAACTGGAATTTTCCCTACTGCGCCGCAATAACAAGGTACTGCTTCGCAGTCCCTGCATTTCAAATTGTAATCGAACTCGATTGCATGTTGCGCCGCACAAGCTCCTCGTTGCGCCGCAGTGACTTTGTTACCAGAACCTTCTTGCGCTGACTTTCGTTGACTGTGACGTACCACCCTACTTAATGCGTCACATCACCTGACCAGGTCACCATTTTTCGTTCTTTTGGTCCTTTACTCGCATTTCTTCCTCCAAACAACCACTTTCCGATTATATAAACATGTATTCTGAACAAAACAACTTTTCACACGATTAAATGCAAAAACCTATCCTATCCATCATGTTTAATACGAAAATGACCAAATATCGCATAGAAATAAACGTATAAATATGCGATATCAGGAAGCAAGACTTCCTTTTGATGATTAAATCTTATTTCAAGATCCTTCCATAAAATGAATGGATCTGTTATATATAAATATTCCATTTCTAGCATACCGTCCAAATGCATATTAATAAAAACATTAGCTTTCGCTTTGTTTAGCGATGAGCATTCATCGTCTGCTTTTATGGTATATAAAATACCCATGGATTCAAGATGCCTCTTGACCTATATAATATTTGCCACTTATATCAAGTGCTTTGAATTCAATCTTTGCAATGTTCGACATATTGTAACTATAAGAATTGTACAAATATAAAATATTAAAATTAGAATCCATATATATCAATGCATAATGAAACACATAGAAGTGGAAAAACAACAGTTACAAATATGGTCAAGAACAAATAAAATTCGCGCCATGGGAGTTGAACAAGGGAAATAATCGATAACATAATTAATACAATGACGAAAATTAAAAGCAGGTGAATCATCTTCAAAAGTCTTTAAACCAAATTAATTTGAGAAAATAGAGAATTATTTTTTGAAAAATGATGAACCAGAGTTCTCAATTTATAGTGAAAAATGTAGCCGTTATAATGCCGTTAGTCGTCGTTTATAACCGTTATGTAGCCGTTGTATTTTATTAATATATAAACGTTTTTAATTAAATCATTAATAAGAATAATTAAGATATAAATTAGATTAGATAAAGTTTACAAAATAAAACATATTAAGAACAATAAAGCTAATAACCTTATATTAAACTATTTATAAGGTTATATGTATACTTGCATATAAACAAATATTAGTTAAAAATGTTTATATTAGAAACTTTTAGAACACCATTACTTATGAGTTATAATAATATGAAAAATGGGTACTATATTAGATAACATAGCAATATAACATATATTTTTAATAGTTTAAATATATATTAAGGTGGTTATATTTTAACATGTTTCATGAAGTATATATATTTTAATAAAAACATACCTTGATTAGTTACCTTAAGATAGATATACCTTATGATTGTTTAACCTTCCTTGATTAGAGTATAAAACTTTCGTGTTGATAGTGTGTTATAAATTAACTATTTATTATGGTTTGATTAACAATATTATATGCAATCTTTAGATTGAAAAAGAAAGAAGAAGATGGAAGAAAGTTTAATATCACTTATGAAAGTGGATACTGCTGCATCTTACAACTTCATATTCACTACAAGAAACAGGAGTTACGGCGACGACCAAAAGTCGTTGCTAAAGGAAAATTATCGTTGCTAAAGCCCTTTGGCGACGACAAATCGTTGCTAAAGGGTCGTCGCCAAAGCCTCGTGGCGAAAGGTGTTTGGCGACGATTTCACGAAACCTATAGCGACGATGGTGGGACCCACTTTGACTTTTTCAAACCCGTTTTTTTAATTAATTAATTAATTAATTATTATTTTTTATTTATTTAATTAATTATTTTTTATTTTTTATTTATTTATTATTAGTTATTTAATTAATTAATAATATTTAAATATAGCTGTAGCGACGACTTTTTGACGCTTTTGGCGACGATTTGTCGTCGCCAAAGGTCCCTGCAGAAAAAAAAATACAGCAACTGAATTACAGCTTATTTCCCGGCTTCCTGCTTATTTCGATCCAAACAGCTTATTCCAAACAGCTTATTCCCAACAAAAATTAAAAAACAAAAGAATAAACAAATAATCTAAATTATCATAAACTTCAAATCCGCTTACAAATTGTTCCAAACCGTCGATATTAAATATTGTTACAAACCGCTTACAAATTGTTTCAAACCGTCAACAAGTACAAACATTCAACAAATATTCGATTTTAACAAAAACACTAACCATCAACTATCATCGTCATCATCCTCCTCCTCGTTCTCCTCGTTCTCCTCCTCGTTTTGATTAGGCATTGGAAGGTTGGGAAAAATAATGCCCGGGTTGGCGGCTTGGAGTGCTTGCATGTATCGTTGGAAATCATCCGTTGTCATCACATTTGGTTCTTGCATTTTACTCTTGCCTTTTTGTCTCGAAGACGAGGTCATCAAAGATCCTTCTCCCGTGATAGAGATCGGTAATTTTCTTCCCCGAACTCGTTGGTGACCGCTTCGAGTTCCCAATACTTCATCCAATATTTCTCCTTCACTTGCGGAGGGGGAGCTCGTCCTCAATTCCGTCATTTGTCGCTTCAAAATAAACCAAATAAGAATAATTATAAGTTAGTTGTATTTGGTTAGTAATATATCACCCATTTCGCCCACCTTGACCCATTTGACTCAAATGACCAATTTTAACCATGTTTATTCTCATTTTACCCATTTCGCCCACATTGACCCGTTATATATTTAGCCCATTTTGTCCACTTTGACCCATTTTACCCATCTTCCCCCACTTTGACCCCTTTTATCCATTTAACCCATTTTGCCCACTTTGACCCATTTTACCCTTTTACCCTAATTACTTACATGCAAACCGAAAGCTTCTTCCGAGACCCAAGATCCATCTTCATTCGTATGATGATCTCGATAATCATCGAGAAGACTTGGATATTTGTGTTCCGGGTCATCACGTTGCTTCAAACAAATGAAATAAATTAGTATAATATCAAATCAAACACAAATTATATGAATAATATTAAAAAAACTAAGAATTAAAAAGTTACTTACCTTTAAGTCCCTCCTTAATGCATAGGATCGACTTCCATGTTTACTCGCAAACTTTTGTTTGCCCCTGTTTTGCGAGTTTTTCAGTGAACGACTTATGAACTTCGGGTCTGTCATCCGGTTCATAAATGGAAGCCAAATCAAATTGTAATCAACTCCTGGTGGGGGATTTTCCCTAAGAAAATCAATATTGTCGTACCCACCCCGTCCAATAAAATGTTCGTTCTTGAAATCATTTTTGGCATCCTTATACCGCTCCTTACATGTCCAATCCAACCCGGCTCTAGCCCAAACCTCCCTCTGACCACCATCAAACCAATCACGAATATCGAAGTATTTCTACAATTCAAAAAATAATAGTTAGAATGTATAGATTTAATAAATATTCGAAAATGTAATAAAAACCAAAACAAACCTGCACTTCGGGCATAATCAACCTCTTCGATTCCATTGGCACCTTTGCCCAGCTGTCGTAATGTTTCGGGAAGTCGTTGTCACTCACAAGGGTACCAATCAAAGAAATAAACTTCTGGCCGTATGGCCCAATGGGCTTAGAAGTCTTTAAGTCTCTGTCATCAAAGTCGATCTTCAAAGGCCTGTTATTATTTTTTTTCCACAAGTCCCGCAACTCTTTATTTGATGTTTTTCCACGTTGCCTCTTTACAGAATCTGAAAAATTCAAATGAACAAATTAAACAAACATAATAAAACCAACAAGTAATATTCTTACCAATATGACCCCTAGGGGGATCCCAATGGCCACCGGGTGGATCACCTCCAGCATCCCCTCCGTGAGCTACACTAGTCATCTGTATAGAACAAGTACAATAAACATAACAATTATATGTGTAGTAAGTAACAACTATATAAATTAACCAACATATAAAAAAACATAATTAAACACGGCAAGAACAGTAACAATTTCATTTCATTTCATTTCATCGGACGGGTATTCTAAAGGATCGATTAATTTCAGACCTAAGGTATCATTACTCCGAAATTAATCACTAAACCTACATTATACAAACTTATATACATACAAACCATACAATTCTACACATTTAAATCATACAAATCATACAATTCTACACTTTATACAAATCATACAACTTCATACAATTTTATACATACAATTCTACACTTAATTCATACAACTTCTACACTTAATTCATACAACTTTATACATACAAATCATACAATTCTACACTTAACCCACTTTGCCCACTTTGACCCATTTCATAAAAATCATACAAACTTATATACATATTCTAACTATACAAACTCTTATTAACATAAATAAAACCCAAATTAATTTTGATACTAACCTTTTAATAGAGATGCTCAATAAAATCAATAACCGGATATAGTGATGAAAAATATCTAACAAAACAATTCCCAAATTAATAATCTAACAAATTACAAATTGAACAAATTAATTAAGTTTATGAAAAAGAAAAAGAAAAAGAAACAAACCTAGATGGTGGTGGAGGAATGGAGGAATTGGTGGTGATGGTGGTGGGTGGTGGCGGTTTGGTGGTGGGTCTCGGCGGTTTGGTGGTGGTTGGTGGCGGGGGTGGATGTTTGGTGGTGGTAATGGAATGTTGGAGTGATAATAATGGTGGAGGAAACACAAATTCAACAAAACAAGCCGGTGGTGGCGGTTTGGCAGCGGAATTGGCGAAATCAAGCTAAGAAATCGTGTGTGTGTTTTGGTGTAAATGAAAGAGATAAGAATCTGCAATTATTGACAAGGCTTTTTGGTCGTCGCTGTAGCCCTATGGCGACGACATATCGTCGCTGTAGGCTAACCCGGGAAAACCCCAAAAGTTTGGCGGGCTGGGCCAAATAGGCTGACTTTTGTTGACTGGGCTTCGGCGACGACAAATCGTCGCCAAAGGCCTTCCCAAATTTTTTTTTTTTTTTTTTTAATTTATTATGTAATTATATTACTAACGAAAACGTTTAAATAATATTAGTAATGAAAATGAAGTTAAATTATATTAGGTATAAGTTAAATATTTAAATTATATTAGGTATAAGTTATTATAAACTGTAGAAATACGATATCGACTAGTTTTACCGTTGTCGATGATCAATGGTGTAGTCGATTGAATACCTCTACGTGTGATAGTATACATTGACATTGTTACAAGTTATGTAATGATCGATTGAATACCTCTACGTGTGATAATTGGATGTCATGTATGGTGTACGTAGTCGATGAATGTTGTTCGGGTTAATTAGCTCTAATTATCGATGAATGGTGTTCTAATAGTCGATGAATGGTCGATAGATGAATGGTCTATACAACTTTGCCTTACTCGTGTTACCTTTAATAGTCGATAAAATGGTGAGGTTAAGATTGTTTAAGGGTTACGATGGTTTAGGTTTCTAGGGTTACGATGGTTTAGGTTTCTAGGGTTACGATGGTTTAGGTTTCTAGGGTTACGATGGTTTAGGGATATGAGTTTAGGATTTAAGGTCTAGCATTACGTGGTTATGATGTTGTAATAGTCGATGAATGATCGATAGATGAATTGTCTATACAACTTTGGCTTATTAACTCATGTTACCTTTAATAGACGATTTGTCGTCGATGAATGTACGTTGTTCGGGTTTACCGTTACGATTGTTTAGGGATATGATCGAGTTTAGGATTTAAGGTCTAGCATTAGGTGCTTATAGTTTAAAGTTATAGTTATACCACAACATGTCGTATTACAACTTTTCGTTATAACAGTAAACGATTATTAATCGTATTAATTATTTAATTACGATATTAGATTTTTAAAAATATGTATATACATTTATTTTAAGTATATTAACATTAATAATATAATTACTTTTAATTTCTTATTATCAACTAATTTTATTTTAAACAAAAATTATTATTTAAAATTAACATTATATATTATTTAATTTGATATATTATACTTTCATTTTTTAAATATTATTTAATTAAAAAAAAATTATAATTTTAATATATTTACATTATATATTATTTAAATTAATTAATATATTTAATAAACATTTAATTATTTATTAATTAATTAATTAATTTAGTTAGGCCTTTAGCGACGACAAATCGTCGCCGAAGGCTTAACTAAATTAATTAATTATTTAATAAATAATTAAATGTTTATTAAATATATTAATTAATTTAGTTAGGCCTACGGCGACGATTTGTCGTCGCTAAAGGCCTAACTAAATTAATTAATTAATTTAAATATTTTATAAATTATTTAAATAACCATTTAATTATTTATAAATTATTTAAATATGTCAGAGAAGGCTATGGCGACGACAAGTCGTCGCCGTAGGTTTTGGCGGGATTTGGCGGGAATTATTAATGATTTTAGTTATTTTTTTAATATATTGTCGTCGCTAAAGGAAAATATCGTCGCCAAAGGGTCGTCGCCAAAGGCTAAAGTCTGACAAAGTCAAAAAGTTGAAATTTTTTGTCGTTTAGTGGACCTATAGCGACGATTTTAGGTCGTCGTCGTAGGTATCGTCGCCAAAGGCCTCGATTCTTGTAGTGATTGTATATGTATTTATATTACAAAATCACCTATACATTATCAAACAAAAATGAAAAACAAGACAACAACATAATAATAGATTTGACATGCAAGTTGAAAACGTGTTATCCATTCTTTCATTAATAATTCATAACAATTTCATTGTTATTAATTTTTTTAATTACTATACAATAGATGTAACACGTAAACCAAATATTCAAGCTAATCTCCCACGTGGTTTACTATTTGCATTGATCATAAAAAAGCTCACTAAAACCTCAAATAGTTATAATAAGAACTAAATACTGTCACTACTTTCTTTCTAAGAAAATAAAATAAAAATTAGTAGAAATTTGAAGAAAACTTTTGGTATTAAATATGAGAATGAAGGAAGGAAAATATAATGGACATCGTTTTCAAATAAGTAAAAGTAGTATTTTTATGATAAAGGAGTCAATATAGCTTTCATTAGAGGCACTTGTCACGACTTTGGTCCAATGTGCCTGCGCCCACCCTTCAACTAACGCTACAAAAGCATACTACAATCATAACAAAGTAATACAATTTTCACACCTTACACGACTTTCATTTTACTATTTCGTATTTAATTAAGGGTTTTGATAGTTTCATACACAAATTAAGGTTTATGCATTGAACATAAGTCTTTATATTAAAAGTAATCGTATCTAAATTTAAGGAAAACGATTCTTTATAGGTGTCTAAACTTGTTAAAACGATTTATTTAAAAATTTTGTTAATTGTTTTTTAACGGGATATGTTAAAAGAAAACTAGTAAGATGCTAGATGAACAAACAAGAAAAGACCACGCCTTAAAGAACAAACCCTCAACCACGACTCTCTAAACAACCACGTCCGACAAAGGAAATAAATCATACCTAAAAGACGCCGACAACCAAAGTAACCTTAAAAAGACCTAAAATAACAAACAATGAACCAACTAAGACAAAAAACATCAACGGGAAAAGATTTCATAAGCTAGAAAATTACAACGTCACTTGACGAAGTGACCTCAATGCTATTTGTGACCTTAATCTTGAAGAAGACTTTTTCATTTCCATAAGGACAGACGGGGACCTTTTCGATTTTTTTGAGTTGTTTATCTAAGCTAGCTCAAAAAGATTCAACATCTATATTTTTCTCTTCAAGCTAGCATATTTTTTCTTCAACTGAGCGTTTGAACCGATATGCACTTGAGTTTCTGGTAGGGATGGATATGTTTTTGTGCAACTCGATCTCGGCATTAAAATGAGAACCTTGACCTACTCTAACCCCTCACTTTTGGATTCCAATCTTACACTTTTGTTAGATTATTGTTGGTGGCAACTTTGCGAAATAACGACTCTTTAATTTTGTCGGGTTTTTGTTAATAACTTTTACGGTTGTGGTAAGAAATTCATACATGCATTATTTCATATACCCTAAACAATAATCACCTTTATATTTATGTCGTTTCTCTTTTAGTTCGAGTTGTCAAGACTCTTTATATAAATGATGAAAACATTCAACGTCAAGTTTAGTAGTTACTAATTACTTTCGTTTTTTATTTATATGAATTTACGAAGTTGTTTAATTTTGGCAATACACTAAATATTTGTAAAAACAAAAGTATTAAAGAAGATAGAATGTAATCAAAATTATTTCTTTTTCCATAAATAGAAAGGTACAAATGATGTTATCGTAAAACAATTGGATTTTGGAGAGATTTAATTCCATTATTTTTATTATAATGAGAAGGTCGACCGATTCTTCTCTTCCTTTAAGTTGTGGGCGATGGGTTGGTGTCTATATATTATTGTTTGCATGGAATAAATGATATACTAAAAAGTAATAATAGTTTAAATTTAAAATGCACATATCAAACTAAGGCTAACTTCGATTTCGCTTCAGTTATAAGAATTAACAAAAGCCCGGAATGTTAAGTATATTTCATGTCGATTGCTTAATCGTACTTTGGCTAAGAGTTATATATAACGGATATATATGTTCGTGAATTTTCAAAAACATTGAGAAAGTTGGAGAAACCGAACATAATATAATGTTATGATTGATATTTAAACAGAGGGTTGGGTCCGAGATTTCAGGTACCTAGTATAACGAGCAAAACTTGGGTTTTATTCATGTTTTTTTTATTAAAATTAAACAAAACAAAATAATAGTAACAAAGTGTTTTCTTTATATTGTTACATAAATCCCGACATTTGTCATAACATTACGCCAACATATACATATACTACGTATTAAAATATTACTTGTTTTAGATAGTAATTATGAATAATTAATGATTAAACAAACACTACGGACTACCCATTCAAGTGGTATGCAAAAAGTTAACTATCAAAACTTTGGATTATCTGGACTCACGCTACATGTCGTGGTGTTCGTGCATGTTTGTTCGGCTACAAGACCTAGAATTGGAGGTTCGTTATACTTAAATGAACCTTCAAAACACATACGTTTTTTAACGCCTTCACCCGTTAAATTTGAAGCTAGACTATCTTATTACATAAAACACACTTTAGATGTTTCCTAAGAAACACTTTGACATTTTGTTGATATTCCGATGGGCAAAAATATTCTTGGAAAGAGTAATTAATACCCTTTGTAAAAATATATAATTTTTCCTCAATAATTTCAAACTTTAACCTCCAAAGCAGACTAGTTCTTGCTTTTTGACACTTGCACGAATTTGTTATTTGTGTTAGAGTGGTAGGTGTGACACTTTCTACCAGAATAAGAATATAAATGGGTCTCCATGTTTTGTGTATCACCAATTTATTTAATTACATAAATAAAGTTAAGATTAGAATTTAATTCCTTTTTAGGTCGATCTTAAATGGTTCTTTGGCTTACAATTATTTAATTATTGTGATCCGGGTAAGGATTCGTCCAATCCTGATAAGTAAACGATCATTAAAAGGGAAAATGTTGTGATATTTGTCTTTCACGACTTCTAGATGCATAGACGTGTACATCGTTTGTATTATCACATATAACTTTTCTAATCATATTGTTTTTAAAATATATTTATAAGAAGAATTGGGTATATTCGAAGTTAATTCGCAGACGAGGCGATATATAGGAATTTAACAACCTATGAATTGAATGTTCTATCGGTGAGTGTGCAGGGGCGGATCCAACATAGAAGGTGGGAGGGCAACCGCCCCCTACGGATTTAATACAGTTCAAAAATATCTAAGGTAACTGATTTATCTTGTGTAGGCTTTTATATGTTTGCCCCCATTATATCTAAGGTAATTATTTTATGTCCCCTTTAACATAGATTTCTGAATCCGTCACTGAGTGTGTATGAAATTGTTTGAGAAAAATGTGTTTTAGATTGTTACGCATCAATTGTCTTATATGGTGGTTAATTAAAGATGATTATTCTAGTATATTTAAAATTAATCACAAATACAAAAATGATATAGACATCAATAAAGTGACCGATTAACACTATGCCAATTTAATTCCAAGCTCGACAAAATATCGATCGATCTTTTATTCAATAAAACACTGTTTTATGAATCAACAATCTCTTTAATCTCATAAATATCCTCGTTTAACATTTATTGTCGAAATCCATATTTTCGGTCAGTAGTTTTTCTCTAAACAGATTTTCGAATAAATAACTCCAAATCCAGACTATATGTCGAATAAGAAAAGTCATTGTGTTTGACAAAATTTACGAAACTTTCGGTTATGTTGAAATTGATTTACCTAAAAACAAATAATAATTAGACTGACAAAAGTTCACTAGTCTATAATATTTATTACATGGAATGATTTATGAAAATAATGAGTCACGTGTACATAGTGCCAAAGTGGCGATCTAGAACCGTACCTGAGGGAAATTTGATAACATGATTTTTTTTATAGATATTAATAAATAAATATACAATAAAATTTTACACTACAAAAATATGACATTCAACGAGTTGAAGGATATCCATGAATACCGCACAAGTTAACTACCATTCGTCACTGTGTGTACATTCAGAGTAAAAAAAAATATCCAACGAGACTCGAAATCAAAATAATTTTTGTGTGTAAGCGGGTGTTTGTTTCGGCTTATTATACTGTTTATGAACTTATATAAATTTTAATAAGCTCATAAGCCATTTTTTTCGGCTTATGAGCTTATGATTTATTTAAAGTATAAGCTCAATCAATAAACTCATAAGCCGGAAAAAATGGACTTATAAAATTATAAAAATTTACATAACCATATAAGCTGTTTATATAAGCCAAAACAAACATCCCATACATGGATGGACTGAAAAATGAATACATAAAATATAAAGAGCGACATTTCAAAAATACCCCAACTAAATTAATATGGCATTTTCTCATCATAACAAGACTAAAAGGATTTGCAAACCCTCAAGTAGCCGAATTATAGAGTAAAAACGAATGAAAATAAGCCAGGTGACCAATTCTACTCATGGAGGATTATATCAATTTGGAATATTTGGAAGATGAAATTAGAAATTCTGAAGTTAGCTTATACGAAATTGATTCTTTTAGAAACATTATCAGCCGCCATAACACTTGATTGATTCTTTTATACATCTATAATCTTACGGCTTACTTATGTATTAAATGGAAATACATAATGATGTCATTGTTAATTCATGGTAAAAAAAACAACTTGTAATGAAACTAATGTGGATCCGGATCCATTAACGAGGACACGCAAATACTTTAGAGCACGGACGATCCATATAAGAAATAGTACGTGTTTCCAGATGCAAGCCATGATTTATTACACTATTAATGATTTCTCTGCGAACAATTTTGTCTTGATACATTCCGAAAGTATGCCTTATAAAGATGATTATCATTCATTCTGGCTAGAGAAGTGTAAGAAAACTTTATATAATGGACATCCTAAATCACTTGAAAAGAATCACATGCATCGTCAAGAAAAAAAAATGTGTTTAGTTGAGAAATTGAAGATTAAATGTTGCAGTGAAACTATATAGTCACTTGTCGCATATTAAAACTTTTGCTAACTTCGTAGAACAAGATGGAAAAAATAGTTATTCTTAGATTGATAATATTTGTAAGTCAGACACTGTTTTGATATTATGCATATCGGAAAAAAGTTATGTGCCAGTATGGCAAATTTGTCGTTGAACATTTATGAAATATTAAAAATGGGATTACTGCTCAAAAGGACATGCGATTTCGACAAGAGCTATGTCCTAAACAGATACCTAACAAGAAAAAATGTGTTTACCTCCCACCTATTTTATAGATTGTTGAGAAAATCCAAATCTATATTCCACTATTATGTGAATATATTTTTTTGAACGACAAAAATACAAACAAGAAGCTTCGACATTGTCATCACCCCGTATCTGTATTCAATTATATTAAATTAGCAAGAAGATAAAAGTATATTTATCTCTATAATATGAATATTAAATTTATATAATATATTTATCTCTATAATTTTCTTAATTTTGACTTCAATACTTAATTTTAGACCATATCTATCATTAGTTGACCACTTATAAAGTCATTATTAAACATGCACGCATTTAATATAAATTAGAGTATAGTTGCCAAATGCTAGTGACACCAAGAAACGTGGCTAGCCATTCTTTTTCATTTTATATATTTTAAAAACAATATGTTTAGATTTTATACTTTAAACTTATTCTATATTCGATTTAAACCGTTTCTTTTTGATAAATATTGATCAAGACGATGTTGGATTAATCATTACTTATTTTTACTTTTACTTTTTTTTTTCTCTTATTTGACCTTTATAAAAGAAAACAACTATTTCTTTTTTCCTTCGGAAAACTAGCCATTGACTTAACCTCTATGTACTTAATTAGAATTTTTTCTTTTTAAATCACATCTATAAATACCAAATTCAGAGAACGAAAAATGTACATCTCATTTAACTTTTTGTTTTTCATATAATTTTAATATTTCCATTAACTTCTTTTATTTATTTAATATACTTTTATTATGATGTTATATTAAGTATTATATTATATCTTTAATTTTTAATATATAATAAAAAAAAATCTTAAATACTTATTATCAAAGTTTTAACCTTTGGATGAGTTTAAACTTTAAATTTAAGCCTTTAGATCAATATAATGCCATATTATATGTTAAACATGACTATGAGTCTACGACGGATGTACATGTACCGATATTATAATTTAAAAAAGATATTAAATTTTATCAACCAATTTCCTCAATAGATAAATATTATAAGAGTAATTTCATGAACTTTAATCTTGTTCATATCACACGATCATAAACCTTACCCTATTATTGATGTTTAAAATATAAACTCCTATAAAAGCTTTTTATAATAAACGAACATTGTACATGCTCAATGTCTTAACAAAAGTTTTTTTTTTTTTGAAAACGGCAAATATATTAACAACCAAACCCGCCTAGCAATGAGCTAGGAAAACGGGAAACCAAACACCCAAAACGATTACATACAGGAAAAAGGGTCCGACAACCAAAGGGACCAAACGATATTAACAACACAAACTCTATGCTTAAGCCAACTAAAAACTATAGATACAATATTATGAAAATGAGGTTTATATATAAATTGCTCTTTTAATTTTAAACTCCATTTGACCGACAATTAGTTGCAATGATTGTGTTTTGATAAAAATAAGTTTTAAGATAAACCACGTTGCGCTTTAGTTCAATCTTAGAGTTTGGATATTTGAAGAAATCTTTAAGAAGCTTTTAGTTTTTAAATTTTTCTAATACTAATTGGTAAAAGAAACATTCTTTAGGACAAAACACTCAAAAAATGAGAAAACTTTAAAATTAGCTATACTTTTTGAACTATATAATTACCTAATATAAAATCAACTTCCAAACTCTAAACAAAAACTATATCTTGGCTTTCAATTATATAGATCGTAGTTTCGGCTTATAACAGCACGGGTAGTGATAACTTGAGTTGTGGATGGCTGCGAGAACTTTTGCTGGCGGGACATTCACAATTTGAGTTGTGGATTTTTTTAGTGGAGTGATAACCTGAGTTGTGAGAGACGTAAGACCCCCAGTTTAATTTTTTATTTTTTTTTTCTGTTTTTGAAACATATTACTGTTGGAAAAAAATTAAAATAAAAATAAAATAATTTCAAAACGAGTGGTTACCTGAACAACGCTTACCACAACGAGGGAATCCGAAGTGGTAACGACTCGTTGTGGGGCGAGAAAGAGCCGACAACAACGGCACTCCAAGTGTTCTAACTAGTATGTCAAACATACCTTTTATATAGGATTTCATTAAGGAACTCAGTTTTATAAGTTTATCAATTAAGTCCTTTTATTTTTATTCTTGTATTCCTTTGATAATCTTTCTTTACCTTTAAAGTGAGTTAGTAAAATACCACTCATATCATATCATCTTATATCTTATCAAAATTCACTCTAACTATTATAAGTGATTGCTATTCTCATTTCTCACATCTACTACTCTTACACAGTATTTTTAAAAATCTGATTTTAATGAATTCACTTCCCAAGTTCCCAACTACTAATTTCTTGAAAAACTACATTTTCAGTTGGAACAAACCTTTACCAGGTTTAATTAGATAACTGTATCTTTTTTAGATAAAAAACAATTAAGACTTAATGAATTCACATAATATAATTTGCTATAATATTTTATTAATTTATTATATTGTATTAAATTGGTGGGTCCTATCCAACACACTTTTTGACATACTATAAATATTGATTAAATACCAGTGTTTCTCTAAATGAGGGATCAAATTCAAAGAACAACATAACCTTTCTCATCTCCAACTTTCTTGCTATTCTTCTCTCAAAATGAAAAATAGTTTCAATCTTTCGAATGCGGAAAGTGGCTACTTTCCTAGTGACAAGTTTGACGACGATGGCAGAATTAAACGAACCGGTAAGTTCATGTGTTTGTGTTTGTGTTTGATATAACTTTTGTTTTTAATAATTTGTTGGTTAATGAAGGGACTTGGAAGAGTGCATCTGCACATATAATAACAGCAGTGATTGGGTCAGGAGTGTTATCGTTAGCATGGTGTTTTGCGCAGTTAGGATGGATAGCGGGCACCATCACTCTCATCTTGTTTTCTATCATCACTATGTATAACTCACTTTTGCTCGCGGATTGTTACCGTTCACCAGATCCTGTTAACGGCACCAGAAACTACACTTACATGGATGCTGTAAAAGCCAATCTCGGTAAATAATTTTTTTTTCCATTAATTTTTCGAATTTTTATTCCCTTTTTATTACTAAAACTATACCATGTGTTTGATTCGATATGGTTAGTTTGTGATAGTTTTGTATAACAAAATTTTGGTAAGAGTTGGTCTTGGACCATAACATGTTCATATTATCACAAAATATGTGGATGTGACAAAATAGAAAAAAAAATATAACGTGCAAAATCTATTTCATTTATTTGTTAATATATTTTAAATTTTCGTTACAAACATTTATGATAGACATCTACAATAAGATAAACATCCTATCGACCACGTATACTACATGTTGGCCTAAATTGGTCTAACAACTAAATACATTTATGTAAAATAAAAATATTTATAATAAATGTAATACCATTGATGATTTGTATACACTTTTTCTAAATAATTAATTTTACTAAGAGAAAAAGTTGTTGGTTGAAAAACATAAAATAATAATATAATTAATAATATATCCTTATTTGAGAAGCTCTCTAATTGGCTAAAAGAAGTTTTTATTTATTTATTTATTTATTTTTAAAACAAATTAACAACAAGCTTTTGTTTAATCACTTTTAAAAAGATTGTTTTGAATGTATGTACTGAAATTAAAGTTATTATTCTTTTTATTGTTCTAAAATCAATGCTCTTTATGTTTATGACATCTAGTCGTCACTGTTTATTCTTTATAAAGTTAAATTCACAAAATTTTCAAACTTTGATTTGATTATATTTCACTAAAGTAATAAAGTAATAGTTATTAATGCATTATATTAACATTTACTCCCTGAAATAATTATTATTATACCTTATATTAATATCATTATATAAATAGTCGATATTAATAAAGAGTGTATATTTTTATTATTACTGTTTATGTTGTATCAAACTATCAACAAACAAAAAGGAATTATTTGTAATCAAATACTTTATAACGTGTTATAGGAACACTTCAATACAAGCTTTGTGGAATAGCTCAGTATGGTGTTCTCGCCGGAATAACTATCGGATACACCACCACTACCGCCATTAGCATGGCGTAAGCTCACGACACTATCTCTTTTTCACGTGCTTTTATGACTTCATTTTGTAATCCGCGGTTCTGACCCTTTTTTTTTTTTTAACTTCCTTTCCTAGTGCTATCAAGAAATCCAACTGTTTCCATAAAAACGGACACAAAGCGGACTGTAGTGTGCACAACAACATGTTTATGGTGATTTTCGCTGTTATTCAAATCATTCTAAGCCAAGTCCCCAACTTCCATAAACTGTCACCGCTTTCAGTTATTGCTGCTATTATGTCTTTCACCTATTCCTTAATTGGCATTGGTCTTTCCATTGCTAAAATCGCAGGTTTGGAAAGAAAAAAAAAAGTTTTTTTTTGCTCATTTTGGTTAATAAATCTTTTTAAACATTTGACATATTTTTCTTGTGTTTACAGAAGACGGAATGGGGGCGACTACCATAACAGGAGTACCTGTCGGAAACGATTTTTCAGGCATGGAGAAAATGTGGAAAACTTTCTCTGCATTCGGAGACATTGCTTTTGCATATTCGTTTTGTTTTGTCCTTATTGAAATTCAGGCAAGTTGTTCATGATTTTCGTGGGACGGTTGACTTTACGGGTAGTGAATTTGAAGATTTCTAATTCATTCTAGTTGATGAAATGCAGGATACACTAAAATCAAGTCCACCGGAGAATAGGCAAATGAAGAAGGCTACAGCCGTCGGAATCATGGCATCTACTGTGTTTTATATGCTTTGCGGGGTGCTGGGATATGCCGCTTTCGGAAATGATGCACCGGGAAACTTCTTAACTGGATTTGGGTTTTATGATCCATTTTGGCTGGTTGATATTGCTAATATATGCATCGTTATTCATCTTCTTGGTGCTTATCAGGTAAAGTCATACCATTATGAAAACATTACTATTTAATGACAACCCTTGGAAGGCGACAATATCCACTGTTGTGAATGAAATACGGGAGGGCTCTTTTCGACTCCTCATTGGGTTTAGTAACACCTTAGATACCACTAATTAAACCTATTCATAAGTAAATGAGTTGAAACTATCAAGACCTATATAAAGAATTTAAAATCTACTAGGTCAATGGACTACTATGAAACTAACCTAGTAGTTTTCTTGCAACCGATTATCCAGGTATTGGCACAACCGCTTTTCGGGTTTGTTGAGACTTGGAGCAAAAAGAAATGGCCACAAAACAAACTCGTCACAGAAGAGTTCTCACTGTTGGGATTCGATATTAATATGTTCAGATTTGGTTGGAGAACGGCGTACGTGATAGTGACAACAATAATAGCAATGATCTTCCCATTCTTCAACGACTTTGTGGGCTTACTTGGTGCTGGTACGTTTTGGCCATTATCAGTTTATTTCCCTATCGAAATGTACATTGCCCAAGCAAAGATCCGCAAGTACTCCTTCACTTGGATTTGGATGCAAATACTGAGTGTAGCATGCTTGATTGTATCACTAGTAGCCGCGATCGGGTCAACCCGTGGGCTTATCACTTCTGTCCAATCGTTCAAGCCCTTTCAATCTGTATCATAACTAACCCAAGTGGGTGTCAAAGATATTAGTTGATTAGATTTTATACAGCAAATATATAAAACCATATCTCGCTGATTTGGTTTGGTGCATAAAATCTAATCAGATAACATCTTTGACAGAGGGTTCAGTTCAATATTCCCATAGACAATGCGAATTTGACATAAGTTACTAGAGGTGACTTCCATTGTTTCAGTAGGGATCTGTATTTACAAGTGTCTGAATGAGAGAAATCTTGATAATGAGAGTTCTGTTTTACATTTACAGAACTTTTGGACAATGTGGTAGAAACATAATGACAGAAAGTCTAGCTATTTATCTTTTAAGACGTATATTGGGACTTGTATCATTAATTAAGCCTTGGTGCAGTTTCGGAGATCCGTTGATCTTCTAGAAGTGCATATGGATCGACATACTGGGGTAGGTATACTTGTCTTGTGGTAGCATCATGGACAAATTTTGGTCCAAAGTACTGCAAATAGAAACATATGTTATAAAATGTCTACAAATATCCGTAACAAACTTCAGAATTATCACCCAAGAAAAATCAAGAGGCAACAAAACTATAGAGATGGACCATAGTAAATTTCTGAACCATGCATCCAAAAGAAAAATTAATCGAGAATTATAGTTATCAGCTAATACAAAAGCAACTTAGAGTTTTATAAGCCATTAAATGGGTACAGCGCTAATATGTCTCTTAATCAAGATTCTTCTATCTGCTGTCTTCATGTAATTTAACTGTTTTCATTTCCTTTTAACGACAACAGATCAATGATCATACATAAGTGAACGTCCAATCCGACTTACTTCTTAGGTTAACCAACACTCCCCTCTCTCCCACTTCCCTTCTTTTTGTTCTTTTTAGTTTATATTTTCCAGTCTTATATTTTTTATTTTCTTCTTTATTAATTTTTTTACTTATATGCTTTGATATAGCTAGATTTTGTTTTTTCACTGATCATTCTTAAATTGCTATTATTAATACATGTTAACTACTGTTATTTGTGCATATCCTAATCAACGTAAGAAGTAGATAAGCTCTAAATTAGGATCTCACTTAACCAGACTTTAGGTTCATTGTATCAAACAACCACCAACATGTATAGGCTGCTTCTGCTAGAAGCAAGTACAAAGTTCTAAATTGACTATGATAAATAACTGTTTTCTAGAGGCGGTATTTTCAATCAATTTATATGAAACATATCTATTCGGTTTATGTTTGATAGCAGCTCAAACAAGTTGAATTAATATTTTTTAGCTAAAATGGAACGCCCAGACGGTTTAAACATCAAAGATCACCTAATGTACATTTATATGCTAGATCCCCTAAATCATTTTATTAGAAGAAACTAGTTTAGTATTTCAATACCAAGTTTTCTAATCATACTTAATACATTTAACATTTGACAATGTAAAAATAAACAGACAACGTCACAACACATGTTTTGGCTGGTAAGGCAACCCCTTTTGTCATGCACATTGAATTATTCGTTTAAACTGGATACCTATCCTCATCATTTTGCCACCTCTACATTTTCATCCTTTTGTTTGAATAAAGGTGAGATCTAATTCAACATGTGTATGCACTACCTTTTTTGTAAGAAAATTACAAGAACGTGGTACGAGTTGCTTTATTAATTACCACTTACCAAGAAAAAGACAAGTACACAGAGCATTTAGCATGCAAGCAAGAATACAGATACGGGGATACAAAGGTGTGTTCCATTGATACTATAATTTGAAAGATTATTAGTAGGTTATAATAAAAGGTGCGTCAACATATGAATGCATGTGTGTACAAAGCCTAAGACCAAACCAACAAAAACAATTCATGCATTAAATGTGAACGATAAAATAACTAGATTGCCTCTCCTACTTTTCCTATTTTCAGTAAAGTATAGACCGAAATGCCCCTTGCCGCATTCTTGTATAGTGAATTATTGGTCGATCATTTTACATATACGATCAAGGTTGCATGGGGTGTGTACCCTACCATACCCTAGAGAACTTTACCCCCAAACCACCTGATACGGAGATTTTGGTAAGAGGTAGAAGCACCCCACTTCCTAGCTTAATATACACGTCAATTAAGAAATAGAAAAAATTCTAATAACCTCAAATATGCCCTCAAAATTTTAGAGGCACTTAAATATAAATAAGCACTTCCTTGCCTCCGTCTCAGGAAAAATATAACACTTCCTTTCTTGAAATGTCCAATAAAAGTTCCAATTTCTCTAATTTCAGAATGGGCGAAACAATTGGCGTAATCACTGGCGGTATTAGAATCAAAATGTGTGTGTGTGTATTTTGGAGGGGAGTTTGTGAGTGATTGTTGGAAAGAAGGTTATAATTTAGTAACAATAGTAATAACAATAACTATAGTTAGATTTTACTTAATTTTTGAAAATACATCTAAACCTTTTTAGGGTACAAGTGTAATTGTTCTGCAAGTGCACATAATAGAACACATTTTCCCAGTTTGTTATAAAAGTGTACAGCTTGAATAAACAAATAGAAGTTCTATCATTTTAATGAAACGCTACGTGAGAGATAGGGTGTAATGAAATGCTACATCATATTATCCACTTTTCTGTGACAATCAAAGATCCAAACTAATATCATTTAAAGTTCTAACAATTTACCAAACCCTCATCCTTTATGTCTGAAACCATCCAATCATTCGTTACATAATACAAATCCAGAATCATGCCATTATATTATACTTGCATGATAAAAATTTCTTTCTTGTAACATCTGTTAGAGTTACTAACGACTATTACACTGACTGTCACATATCACTCGACAAATTAAGAACTAAAACTAGGAAGCACTTAGAAAAAATGCATAAGTACACAGATCAAGAAAGCTTACGAGATAAACAGCAGTGAAGGATGCCACCGTTACAAGGATCAGTGGCCAAAATGCCAAAAAGAAGGATCCTCCAAGGGTTAGCAAGATTTTCGCACGAGGAATTAAACCCTGACATATATAACACAAAAAGTAATTACCATATTCTTAATATTTAAAAATAAGCAAAAAAACCATTACATAAAGTTGAAGACGGTAAGAATTATTTAACCTCAAGGCCTTCACTGTTCAAAGCCATAGATCGTTCTCTTTGATTAGAAAGGCTTTTCTCATAATCTGTTGATACAACATTTATATTTGAAAACCCCCCATCTTCTTCCTTATATGTAATATTTTCGTCTTTCAAGGTACTCCAACTTTCCTCTAATAATGAAGTGGGAGTCATACCCCGACGCTTTAGTTCTTTCATAAACAAAGACTCGGTTGGTTCTTCACCTGTAGACAGAGCAGATATCATAAAATCGTTGTATATACGTTCGACAACTCCTTTGAAATATAGATTTGCAGATAAAAAAACAATAGAGAGGTATACATATTCCAACAGACCGTCAAAATTTTTACATATACTTACAGCCAAATAAAACATAGCCATTAACACAGGGTGATCCAACCTATAATTGGATATAAAAAACAGAAAAAAGAGTATGTATGTCATCGATTTTTTGAAGCCAGATCAGGTAATTACGGGGTAATATAAACCTGCTTTCCGCATGCCCCTTGTGCCTATAGCTCATTTTAGAAAAATACCTTACATGTAAACAACTCTTTATAGAACAATTTGTTAATATCGTGTTGTGGTCCTATCTCTATTTCCTTTTTTTGGTAGTTAACATTTAATATCATTTGCATTCATTCATTCAAACTCTTATTACACGTAAAAAAACATAAATACAAAAGCACGATTGAGCAGGCTGATACGGAAGTGGTAATTAAGGTACAAGGGAATACACGTAGGACTGTCCAATGATCAACATGACCTAAACGGAAATATAATGTACTGCTCAATCATCTACATCCCGTAATAGATCCTACTCTTATAAAGACAAATCTACTTCAAGGTCAAAATACAATTGGCAAATCAGCATGCAGAATGCATTGGATATAATATATATCTTATCTAGTTGAATTAAATAATTCCGTTTTTATCGAAAAGCATCCAATATCACAAAATCCTACTCAATTACAGATTTCCATTCTCCGAATTAAAATATGCTACACCTAGCAAAAAGTCAAAACTATTTAATCTTCTATGCCTGTTACAAATGATTTAATCTCATGAGATAACAAAATTGAAAAGAAATACACAATTAAACATTAAAAGAAAAGAAATACTTGAATACAGTTATTAATTTGAAGGAAATAAAACAGTGGATACCTTTGCTATCATTGTCATCAGTATCTTGAGCTTTGCAGGAAACCCGAAACTTTCTGTGAATCGAAAAATTTGACCTAAACTTGAGAATTCTTGTGGTATCACAACAGATTAAGCGTTGTTTCTTTGGTGAAGATGATGATTGCGAAGAAGCTGAGAATGGATATAAACCGGATTTCAGAATCTGAATTGAAGCCATTAATTAAAATGAGATTGATATGAGTTTGATGAATTCAATTGAATTTGATATGATTTTAGAGAGAGAATGAAGTTAGTGGCAGTGAAGCGATGATAGTAACAGAATTGTTGTTGCTTTTGTTTGTGGTTGCTGTTTCGTGGCTCAACCAAACACCGTTTGCTTTCAAAATGTCATCCGTTGTCTTTCCTCCACATTTTATTTTATTTATATATACCCCATGGCCTCCATCGACCTCAATATTTCATCTAACAACTCAATAGTTAGTATATTTTATTAAGAGTATGCAGATAGTGTTAGTAGAGAATAAATATAACACAATATTTGAAAGTCTATAAAATATTTTTAAACTTACACGATGACAAACGTTTTTAGATTCAGCTGTGGGCTCTCAATTCTCACCGACACACAGATCAAGTTGCGGGCTCTTGGTCCTATTGGATCCCCTATCCAACCGTGTGTTTTTGGTCCCCGCCGATTCTCGGCACCCCGACTCCGACACACGATTGTCTGCTCTCAGCCGCCAAGCGTTTGGACTGTCGACACTCGACCTTCCCGACTCTCGTATCACCGACACTCAGCCTCCGAGTGCCGTCTCCCGACACACAACCAACTCCCGACCCCCGACACACAACAAGTTCCTGCTCCCGACCATGGCTCACTACCGACTCCTTATCTCCATGGTCTTACTATGTTTGGTGCGTGTGATCATATTAACGTTGTTAAAATGGGAACGTTACGTATTCATTATGTCTACCATAATGACATAGATTTTGAGTCTTTATGACAGTCATCAAGGATGACATAATGATCATTAATGGTTGGGCTTTCAAGGCCACTTTATATGTTGGGTATAAATACCAAAACTACTAATTCACATTACATTCATAGCAAGAACACGCAATTGCTCACATACCAACAACACACTCTCTAAAGTCTTCTCCACATTCCAATTCACATATGAGCGTGGCAACATTTGCCCCGAGATTGGCGCCATCAATGCGACACGTTTTTTCAACGTGTTTCATCTTTTTCTTTTTCATTCATCTAAAAGTAGCAGTTCATTTTCTCCATGGAAGATACAACTCTATCACTTGTGATCTCATCTGCATCAGAGATGGACACAACTATAATCTCATCTACATCACAACTTTGATCACTTTCGCATAAGAGATGTCCATAATTACCTCATCCACAATCACCCCACTACAACCAATGTAATATAATAATCCAGGAGCCATTTCCCTTCCCAGGGTATCAGTTATGGTAAATGAGAGAAGTCTGTCATAGAGGACAACCATGATCGATGTTGTCCACAATAATGGTTGGCATAAGCACGTCCGTCCTATCGGCAAGTAATACTTCAAGTCAAGCCCAAATACCTTCATCATTTGCGACAGTTAGGATGGCATGAACGCCGGACAACCTACCCAACTTTCTCCGAGCCAGCCACCCATGCAAGTGTCCAAGACCCGATTGTGGATACCTTTAAAAATTTGACGCATGTTGCCTAACCACCCTACACCTCCCACTCTCACCTGATTTCTTATCTTAACCCGTTTTGGCACTGAAACCACCTCTTCAACTAGTGTATAACCCGCCAATCCAGATACCATATTGGCACAACTATTGGAACGATTGAGGCAACATAGTACGCCTCTACCACTTCCACCGCAAGATCCAACACATGAGTTGTTAAATATCCTACAAACATTAGTAGGGGAAACATCATGAACAAACATAATGCAATGTCCTTGACTATCTTATGCTTAAAAAAAAGGTAACATGGTCTATTCTATGTATCTCATTTACATCAATGTATGATTTTTTCATTCCACGCTTCACATGTGCATTCAATTTACATACTGACCCGAACCATTGATTTTGGTCGGTCAGAAAAACAATATAATGTGGTCTGATCTATGTATCCCACAAAGTCAAGGAATGCTATGAGCTTGAATATACTATGTTTAACATGCATCCCACAGAGTCATGGAATGTCATAAAAATTGAATATATGATGTCTAAGGATATAATATGTTCTGATCTATGTATCTCGATTATATCATTAACGAACATCATCTTTTTCCTCTTTCTTTCTAATCACAAGCTAAGAAATTATTATCCACGGATAAAAAACCGAGCATAAGAACAGAGGATAAATGAATAATAAATATGTCAGCAAAATAGAAACCCAAATGGCAAGAGGCCAAAATATATATTACACAAATTTTACAAGTATTAAAAACCCAACCAAAGTGTCGGACGAAAATCCCGAGATACATTCTCGTGTACTAAGCCAAAAAATGGTAATTTGAGCTGGCTTAACACTTCAAATATTTTCATTTTATATCTACTTGTTTTGACAAAAAATTAATAAAGACAATTCCGTGATCAAACTAGTTAAGTGAGTTGAGGTGTCGTGATGATCTTATGTGTGATCACAAGACAATTTGTAAAGAATATTGATAAAACAGTAAAGTTAGGCAGAAATAGATAATGAACACGATGATATACGAGGAAAGCGCTTAATCCTTTTGAATTTCCGGCATAAAACTCGGGAAGGGAAAACTATTCCTTGCCTTGTTATTTTTATTAGTAACAAAAGTATCGAAAACCAATAGCGAGCGCATGTGATCGATTCTAAGTGTTTGAGTAATGATTCTGGTAGCTTTGTGAGTATTCCCGTGGGATTGTATGTGTTCCTATATCCATCACTGCCTCATTATATAATAAAAAGTAAATAACAACTTCTACGTGATATCTGAGATCTACCCAGCTCCGAGATTTGCGTGATCGCCTATAGAATTCTTCTTCAACGTTTATATTGAGTCTTTTATACTTGACTTAGACCTTGTCTTCAACGTTCATTTAAGCTAACATGACACTTGCTAAGATAAGACGAGATATACATGAATATAATAAGAAGTGTTAGTAAACTTTGTGACCATAAAACTGTTGGTGATCCGTGATCATGAATATGGCTGAGATCTGTGATCATGCACTGAACAATAATAGTTGTGATCCGTGACAATAGGCGAAAATTCTACCCATAACAATTGTCCTCAAGTTATGGTGCCGTTGGAGCTTTTAGTGGCAATCATAACTTCTTAATGATAAGAAATTGATTGTGCCTCGATAACTAAACCCTCAATAATCCTTTCTTCATAAACATAGAACCCCTACACCTTCTGATCTTCTCATTCACATCAATCTTTGCAAGTAATGTCTTCTTCCTCTTAGCTAATCTTTTATTCTCTGACTATGTCTTCCAAAACCAGTTTTTATGACGATCTTGCTAACGATTTCGTTGATCAAGGAATCATTCAAACCCCCGCTCCTTGTAATTTTTATGAGCCCGATATCAGACGTATGATATCTAGCCAAGTATTTCCCCCTTTTTCCATTTTTAGGTCATATGACCCTTTCTCCCGCTCGAATTTTAGTTCAAAAAATTGGGTTTGTTTTCGCGAATGTACTTTCAACTTAGGTCTTAAATACATGTTTCCTTATTTGATTACAAATTTCTTTCATCGAACTGGTCTCTGTTATGCTCAACTCAATCCCATGGCTTGGCGAATCCTCTTTGTTATCCAAAATTTAATTGACTTCCACTCAATCGATTTTGATATTCCCGAATCGTCTTTGACCTATAGCCTAAGGAGCTATGGTTCAGGATATTACCTTTTTCAAATTTACCCAACCAAACTGCTCTTGTTCTTTGTGCTACCCAGAATGACTTTCAATGGAAGGGTTATTTTTCTTTCTGAGGAGAGATTCTCTTCCCAATGTTGAATTGCTACCTAAATCTTGGGTTACTAAGGGTAGGACCCTAATTTTCAAAGTTCCACTTTAGTTGAAACTTTTTATTGATCCATTGTTATTGTATTTTAGCGACATGTAGCAACCTTGTACGTGTTTCTAGTGATTATGCTACAAAAGTTCAAGAAATTTTGAAAATACTGAAAGAAGAACGAACCTTTATAGCTCCTCCAAAATCTGAAAGTAATGGATCTCGAGAAATCGAACCGGCTATGTCTGGTATGATTCTTTTCTTATCAAACAATCTTGAGCATATTTCAACAGTTTTTATTTCGATCTAATATGCAGGGTCTAGGAAATCATCTGCTCGTTTGACTCTCGCTGACATTGATACTGATATCAAAAGCGAGAAGCCTTCAACTAGACCCTCTTTAGGTCGTACATCCAGTCTTTGTTCCAAATCCAAGAAAAGGAAGTCTACCGAAGTGATAGACGTAGATGATCATCCTCCAGTTTCCAAAATATCTCCAATCAGTGGTCTCAAGTACATTAAACATCATTTTTGAATCCTCTAACTTTACTTCGCCCAATAGTTGGAGCAAATGGTCAAGATATATGTCGAAAATCAAGAGTTGATTGAGGACATGAAAAAATGACAGCTGCAAGAAATGCGGTTATGAACAGAGAAGCTGCTGAGATAGTTAAGCTCAAAAAAGAACTCCAAGATCTAAAGAATGAAGCTGCAACGGCTAGGATGCAACATTGCAAGGAAATGGAAGAATTTGGTGCAAATGGCAAAAAAGATGTTGCTATCGCAGTTTTCAAAGCTCGAATCCTGCTAGCTGATCAAGTTGTATAGAAAGGTTTTGATGCATCCATCTGGGATCTCCAATTGTGGAAAGATAAGTTAGCAGCATTATCTAGTAATGGTCCTGACATACCAACTGGAGCTGGAAGTGGAGCATGCATGAAGATAACGCTAATGGAAGATGAAGCAACTGTGAACACTCCTATGGGCAATGATGGTAATTTGGACTAGGCCTGAGCTCATCGTACTTTGTTTTTTAAAATTTTAATTGATCAGGGATATGTAAAAACAATATTTCTGGGGGTGAGGTTGACCTGGTAAGGTCAACCATGGTGGAGAATACTTCAGTTTGGCCATTCAAATTTTCTAAACGGTTTATGTTGGCAGTAAAACTTTTAATCTTTTGACTTTGATAATAATATATGGTAGGTTTTGAAACTTGTTTGTCAAAAAACCTTGTATGCTTGCTTGAGATCATGGTATTTTTTAGAAGAATCCCTTTGTTTTGAGAAGTTGTGAAACAAAATTGTTATCGAAATTCTGAATACGATTATGATCTTCACTAGTCCAATAGACTTAGCAAATAGAATGATGTGTGCTAAATAGAATGATGTGTGATAAGAGTCATTTGTCTTTGAACCCGGACTCATTCATTTATAGACATCATTACATAAAGATTACACTAAACACAACTAAGTCTTCATCTAAATTTTAACTCTAGAGTTGTTCACTTTAACTCGGAAGTAGAGTCTTCATCACCAAAGTTATAATCTTCAATGTTGACTTGTGTTGACTAACTTAATCTTCAGTTTAAATTTAACTTTGAGTTAACTCTGGTGAAGTAACTTATTCACCCGAGCTAAAATCTACACTAAAGACTTTCTAAGTTATAAGTCGGGTGATGAACTTAGTTCACCCGACTTAAACACTTAGATCAAAAACACACTCTGAACATTTCATAGCTTCATCCATAACTTTCAATACCCAACAATCTCCCCCTTCGATGATGCTATGAATCTTCAAATCAACAAATATGTTTCTCTATGATTAGCTTCAAAAAACTCAGATTCTTCAATACAACAATCTGCCCCTTAACTGATTCTCCATTGTTAGCATTACAAACATCATATCAGTAATCTCTCCCTTAACTAACAAGCTCAACAAACTCATCATATTCTTATATCTTAATCAATATCAACATGAATTCACAATCAGCATGAATGACAACTTACCATCTTATCATATTCACATATCAAATCTTCATCAGAGTTAAACTTTTTGATCATTATAAATCTGAATCAGTAAGCTAATTAGCAGATCATTTTGCTTTGAAGAAACATATTTCTAAAAACATTTTGTTCTTCAACACATGACAAAATTGTAATCTTCACTCCTTCATCATCATCAGATTCAAACTACTTTTCATCAATCAAACATTCAATTTAGTTCGGATGAAGTGCTTCAACATTCGACTTAAAATTTGCAGCATCAAATCTCATATCTTCAAAAATCGATAACTCGTGGATTAGCTTCATACTCTAATCACCTCCCAATGATTATCGTAACATTAAATCCACCAAAAACTAATTAAACTCCACAAACTCTTCAATAATTTTTATCAATTTCAATTTGAACTTCTTCGATTCAACAAAACACTGATAATTTGACTAAATTCACTCGAATCGATTCAAACCGATGAACCAGAATCAATTGAATTTAATAAATTGATATGTCTAGCTCTGATACCAATTGAGAGGATTTAAACATGATCCTAAATCTCTAACAGTGAATTATTTGATCAAATCATGATGAAGAATCTCATGACTTGATTGAATCCTAAACGGTAATTGAATTGAGGATTTGATTAATTGAAATAGACTGTGATGATATTATTGATAGAACAATTTTGGCGGGAATAGCCGTTACATGAATGTTGAAGCTCTACGGTACTCAAATGAATGAGTCCAGGTTCAAAGACAAATGACTCTTAACACACATCATTTTATTTATAGACATCATTACATACAGATTACACTAAACACAACTAAGTCTTCATCTTAATTTTACTTTTGGAGCTGTTCATTTTAACTCGGAAGTAGAGTCTTCATCATCAGAGTTATAATCTTCAATGTTGACTTGTGTTGACTAACTTAATGTTTAGTTTAAATTTAACTCTGGTGAACTTCAGTTAACTCTGATGAAGTAACTTGTTCACCTGAGTTAAAATCTTCACTAAAGACTTTCTAAGTTTTAAGTCGGGTGATGAACTTAGTTCACCCGACGTACACACTCAGATCAAAAAGACACTCTGAACATTTCATAGCTTCTACCATAACTTTCAATACCCAACAATCTCCCCTGTGGATGATGCTATGAATCTTCAAATCAGGAAATATGATTCTCTATGATTAGCTTCAAACAACTCAGATTCTTCAATACAACAACCTTCCCCTTAACTGATTCTCCATTGTTAGCATTACAAACATCATATCAGTAATCTCTCCCTTAACTAACAAGCTCAACACACTCATCATATTTTTACATCTTAATGAATATCAACATGAGTTCACAATCAGCATCAACGACAACTTAACATCTCATAATTATTCACATATCAAACCTTCATCGGAGTTAAACTTTTAGATCATAATAGAAATGAATCAGTAAGCTAATTACCAGATCACTTTTCTTTGAAGAAACATGTTTCTAAAAGCATTTTGTTCTTCAACACATGAAAAACTTGTAATCTCCACTCCTTCATCACCATTAGAACAATTCGATCATCAACAATATCAGTTTCCTTCAACATCCGACTTAAAACTTCAGTTCTTCTCAAATTTTCAATTAGAATGACTTAAGAAGATTAAATTGACAAATCACTAATCTAAGCTTGTATTAGCATGCAGAATTCAATTTGTGAGTAGATCCTCAGCTTCATGATCATCAGATTCAAACTACTTTTCATCAGTCAAACTTTCAATTTAGTTCGGATGAACTGCTTCATCATTCGACTTAACATATGCAGCATCAAATCTCATATCTTCAAAAATTGATAACTCGTGAATTAACTGAAGTTCACCAGAGTTAAATTTAAACTGAAGATTAAGTTAGTCAATACAAGTCAACATTGAATATTATAACTTTGATGATGAAGACTCTACTTTCGAGTTAAAGTGAACAACTCCAGAGTTAAAATTAAGATGAAGACTTAGTTGTGTTTAGTGTAATATGTATGTAATGATGTCCATAAATAGAATGATCTGTGGTAAGAGTCATTTGTCTTTGAACCCGGACTCATTCATTTGAGTACTGTAGAGCTTCAACATTCATGTAACGGCTATTCCCGCCAAAATCGTTCTATTAATTATATCATCACAGTCTACTTCAATTAATCAAATCCTCAATTCAATTACCGTTTAGGATTCAATCAAGTCATGAGATTCTGCATCATGATATGATCAAACAATTCACTGTTAGAGATTTAGGATCCTGCTTAAATCCTGTCACTTAGGTAACATGAATATGTTACAACCAATTGAGTGACATGAAAATGTCACGACCATTTGGGTTAACACCATCATTCACGTAGTGTTAAAAATTCGTATAGGTTTGATTCATAGGTCAATGATCATGAGGTTGTCATCGTTAATATCATGATCCCACAACAATCCTAATTCTAAGATCAAACATTGTGCGCTCCTAGCGAGTTGTGGAAACCCAAATGCTAGAAAGGTGAAAACCTTTAAACCTTAAAAGAGATCAGAATCTCTTAAAATTCGAGGGGTGACCATCCCCTATCTTCAAGTAATGACGTTTAAACTGCAAAACAAGAAGATCTTGGGTAATGACGAGTGTTAGTTTTGGCTAACACCCCTCCAATGCTTATGTCAGTAACTTGATAAAAAGAAATAATAATAATAATAATAATAAAAAGAATAAAAAAGAAAAAGATAGGAGATGTACCTATTTAAGTTAACAAGTTTTACGTTGTAACTTACATGTGATAGGCCTTCAGATGAATAACATTCCATGATCTTGGAAGGATGCTCCCTTACATCGTAGCCAACCAATATGCTCCCTTGCCAACTTCAGAGTCGATCAAGTAAGGACCTTCCCATCTCGGTTCAAGCTTTCCATGTGCTGGATTTGTAGTATTTTGAAAAGCTTTTCTTAGGACTAAGTCTCCCACTTAAAATCTTCTTACCCTTATGTTTTTATTGTAGGATCTTGAGATAATTTGCTAGTATGATGCTATCCTTATCTTAGCAAGATCCCTGATCTGATCCTCCGTATCAAGATCCTCAACTAGAAGTTCTGAATTTGCTTCATAGTTCCTGAATCTTGACTTGCTGTTGAGATCACCATCTCTGTTGGGATCATGGCTTCTGCCCCAAACACTAGCGAGAAGGGAGTTTGTCCTGTTTCATTTTTATAAGTTGTCTTGTCTGCCCATAACGCAAATGGTAACTCCTCACCCATTTTCCTTTCTTATCATTTAACCTCTTTTTCAAGTTATTGATGATGATGGACTGGTGTTGAAGTGATCATCTTGATTCCCCAACTTTCGCAGAAGCTTGTAGTTCTTTTTCCAATAAATTGAGATCCATTATCACATATGATCTTAGCTGGAACTCCAAATCTTGTTAAGATGTTGCGCTTTATGAATGATACTAATTCTTTTCCCTTACTTGAACAAATGCCTCAGCTTCTATCCATTTTGAGAAGTAATCAGTAATTACTACCATAATTACCTTTCCACCTGGTGCCTTAGGTAATTTCCTAAAAACATCCATTTTCTCTACTTTATAAACGGCCATGGAGCTAGTATTGGATACATCGGTTCCGCTAGTTGGTGAGGAATGTTCCCATGTATTTCGCAAGGATCACATTTCTGAACATATTCTCTAGAATCTCCCAGCATAGTAGGGCAAAAGTATCTTGTTCTTAAGATCTTTGAAAAGAGTGCTCTTCCTCTTGTGTGATTGCCATACTCTCCTTCATGTATATCTTTAAGTACTTCTTATGCTTCATGACCCTCCAAGCATCTTAGATATGGACCTGCAAGAGATTTTCAATACAATGTCCCTTGTATTAAGGTAAAGCGAGATACCTTCATCTTGAATGCCTTCGGGTTCTTTTCTTTAGTGGGAATCACATATTCATGGAGGTATCTTACGATAGGAGAGATCCATGATCTTGAACTGTCCCCTGTAATTTTTCTTTCAGGATCATCAATGTTCAAGATCTTGGGTTTTTTCATGAATATCCTGATCTATCACCGGGATCATAACATGTATGATTGGAATTTTACAGTCTGGCAGGATCGTAAGAGTGGATCCAAGATTTGCTAGAGCATCTGCTTCAACATTATCGTTTCTTGGTACCTGTTTAATGTTAAATATTTCAAAGTTTTCTGCAAATTTTTTGAGTATCTCTAAATATAACATTAGTTTTTCTCCTCTTACTACATAAGATCCATAACAATGATTAGCAATTAACAAAGAATCAATGTAAACTTAAAGGCTTTTGATCCCAATGTCTCTAGCTAATTGTAATCCAACTATTAAGGCTTCATATTCAACATCATTATTAGTTGCCTGGAATTCACAGCTAATTGATTGTGGTACAATATCCCCTTGTGGCAATTTTAGTATGATCCCTAACCCATTTCCGTTTACATTAGAGGCACCATTGATGCGTGAAATCTAGTTTTCCGAAATCACTATTCTAAATCACTACACCGGGAAGTGTACCCTTGTTTGTTGAAATGTAGTTTTGGGAAAGTCGGGTATCGAACACACGGACTATTGGTATTGAGACTTTTAATGAAATTTTACAAAAATAAAACTTAGTCAAAGTGGTAGTTGTGACTGAGTTGTCACGTTGCATAGTCTCGTAGTAAAAGTAATTTCTCACTAAAAATGATATTGTGAAAGACTTGTTTTGAAAATTCAATGTGAGAAATGCATTCGCGTGGATAGTTCACTATTGGTCTGATCTCACCCAAGGTTGAAATGTTACTTTACTTCTATTTTATAATCAAATTCCTCTCGAATACCTAATCATCTTTAATTATCTAAAACAATATCATTCCTCTCGAATATGGTGAAAGCCCCAAATAATTAAGCGTTAATAATCAAGTTAATGTTTATGATTTGATCTTGTAAAGCTTCCCTCGAATAGCTTACTAGTTCTCTAATCCAATGTCCTGTAATTATAAAGTAGCATTCGGGTTAAAACCTAATAGTTTCAGTTTTTATTACCAATTCGAATATTGATAACTTTAATCAATTACAAACCGATTCATTGATTCTTTCACCATTTAACCTAACCCTAGATTCTTCTCAAATACCTAGAGTTTCAATCAACATTGAGTATAAGAAACTTAGACAATATAATTAAGATTTTGATATCGCAAAATATTACTACTTTTATTATGCTATATCTTTGTCTTTTAACTGTTTTTAGTACCTTTTATTAGGAATTGATATTGATATTGTTGTTATTTTTTAATAGGTACTGAAAATGGACTTGGATCGAAAAGAAACGAAAAAGGACTCGAAACGAAGCAAAATCGTAGAATGATCTAGAAGACTGGACCCAAATGGCGGCTGGATGAAGAATATTCGAGAAGCAACACGTGGCCCAACCCGGTGCAAATAACACCCAACCGACGGTTGGACAATCCTAATCGGCGGTTGGACCCAGAATCAGAGTTGTATTCGAATTAGGAAACTTCAGCAGAATTCTTATAAATAGAAGGCATTTTCGAGCATTCTAATTACGTTTTCACATCCACATTCGACCAGAAGTTGATTAAAAGAGTGGTCTGGGACATTCGGAGGAAGAATGATTCACACGATTGAAGCCATTCGATCGCTAGAAGATTTACTTATTGTTTGGTTTGATTATTCATCACTTACATTGTTTAAACATGTTTTCTACCTTGTTTATGTTTTTGTGTGCTCAAACTCTTAACATGAGTGAATCTCGTTATTGTATTCGCTAAGACGAAGTACTTAGACTACGGTTTGAATAATTTTTCGAGCATATTTTAGTTCTTTACATGTTTGTTAAGTTAAATCGTAGAACCTTAATTAATTGTGATTTAGTAATTGTTACTTAACGTGATTAATAGATCTAAGCCATAACTGACGTTCGTCTAGACTTGTTATTATTAATGTTAAAGTGAGTAATTAGTTAAACATAGCTTGAAACTGTGTCTGGAGATAGGTTAAGAATAATAATAATTACTATATCTATATTAAAGAAGATAGTTGAACTGAAGGAATAAGTAGACTATTAGACTATCATTGACGCGAAGTCGATAGATTAAATCTTAATAAACTGTGTAGTTATTAATGCATAAATTTAAGTGGACAACACGTATGAGGACTCCTTGTGTATCTAATATGATTTAATATCTTGCCATTAGTTATAGGATAACGGACCTTGACGGGAATTATTTAAATAAGTTAAATCACCCAAAGAACGACAATACGAGTAAATAGATAAATTACGATACCCAAAGTCTAGGAAGATATTCTGAAGCGGATACATCTTTAATCCAATTGTTAAAAACCCTTGCAAAATTAGTTTTATTCACGTTTTGTTTAATTAAATTCTTGTTATTAGTTAATAAAATCAATCACAATTACGTTCGTTCGGAACTAAAGCGAACCCCCCCACCTCCTTTTAATAGTTTAATTAATAGTTCTAGTCAGCTTAAGTATAGAAAACACCGTTCACTGTGTTCAATACCGGACTTACTGAACGCTATATTATTATACGATCGGGCATTTTTGCTTGTATTGTGTGATAATCCACACTTTATTGACATCCTATTTTATATATTTTATAAACACGATTGAACACATTTAGTTTTTGGCGCCGCTGTTGGGAAACAGTTTTATTTATATTAGTTTGATTAGGATTTTTAGTTATTCGATCCTCTTGAGAAGATTTATCCTTTCTTGATTTACTTTTTAAGGTTTCGAAATAATCTGTTTTACTAATTGTTTAGTTAATTTTTCAAGTTAAAAATCGAATATACCAAAAACATCCACATACCACCCAAACGGAGGTTGAAAACAACCAATTGGCGTTTGGAATAAAATTACGCGAAATTTAATATTCAACCGCCGGTTGAATAACGGTTGAATAAATCCAACTAGCGGTTGGACCGTGTGATTGAATAATTTTACGTTTTCTTTTAGTTTTCGATATTTCGTTTTCTATTCTCGATCTACTGTTTTTTTTACTGTTTTGCAGATTTTTGCATTACCCGGAGGACAAATCCGGATCCCTTGAGCCCATTTAGCGATCCATAAAGAGTATTTCGAGCACGAAGATGTTTGTTTTGAGCACCACCGAATTCACTATTTAATGGTTTTGATTTCGAGGAAGATTGTGAATCAGAGTTTTTCAGTACGGAGGGGAACATTGAGAATTATCACCAAGTCATTGACGGCGAATTGATAGCACATGCTATTCAAACTCCACTTTCAGACATCGGTTCTGAATTTTCTGACGATACACAACCAGAGATGGCTCAAGATATTTCATAGATCAGCATGGATTAGTATACGAGCATAACTCGTGACGATGTTGGTCCAGGAGTAGTCCAATAAGCTATTGCAGGAAACATTGAATTTGAGCTGAAAGATCAGTTCATTAAGGAGCTCCGTGATACTCCTTTTTACAGGGAAGAAAAGGAAGATGCTAACTATCATGTAGAGAAGATTACTGAGATCGCCGACATGTACATGATTCCAAATGTCACCAAGGATCAAGTCATGTTACGAGTGTTTTCGATGACACTCAAGGGAAGCGGCAAGAGATGGTTAGACAATGAAGCAACGGGTTCCATACGGACATGGAACGATTTGTGGAAGAAATTTCTCAAAATTCATTTCCCACCTTCGAAAACCCAGAGGATGATTGATGAAATAAGGGGATTCAAACAAGACATTGACTAATTGCTCTATCAAGCTTGGATAAGGTATAAGGACGCGTTTCACAAATGTCCTCAACATGACCCTAATTTTCCGCAAGAGGTAATGGTTTTCTACAATGGAGTTGACCGTGTCAGCCGACATCAACTAGATTCTGAAGGAAAATTTCCTTAAAAAATTCCGATAGAAGGATGGGCAGCCATCGAGACTCAAGCTAAGTATTCCAAACTATGGGATGAAGAGGATATAAATGGAAACAAGCAGTGGACAATGACAACGGATTCCCTGCTCTTGCTGCTAAATTGGACAAAATGGGACGAGAAATCAAGAGTGTTAATGAAAAGGTGCATGATATTCAAATGAGATGCGAAATTTGTGGCGGTTTTCACCTAACAAAGGAGTGTCATAACAAGGAGGAGGCGAAAACTAAGGAAGTGATGTATGGAGATTATCAAAACTCCAACAATTATCCTCAAGGAAATAATGGTTATCGCAAGCCCCACTACAACAATAATCAAGGTAATAAAAGTGGCAATAACAGTTCAAGACAGGACCACCTGGGTTCTATGCTAAAGATGGCCCACAACCACAACCTACCGAGAAAATAAGGATTTAGAAGAACTAGTGAACTAAATGATGATTATGAATAGTCAGTTCATGCACATTCAAGCGGATGGATGACATGGATTCCGTCCTTCGAAATCAAGGTGCTTCAATCAAACAAATTGAAGGCACAATAGGGCAGCTTGTGACGGTATTTTGTATTCTGATGATTGTGATGAGCAAGATTCCCAAGTTGTTGGAGCATTATTGTCTGTATTTGTATTCATTAGAACGTGTCGTAGAGTTAGTATGTAATTAGATCGAGTTGTAAAGTCCAAACGCATTCACGAACAAGTTACATTCAAGTAACTAAGTTACATTCACGTAACTCTTGAGTTACGTGCACGTAACTAGTAAGTTTCGTGCACGTAACTCTCTTCCAAGAGTTACGTGAACGTAATTGTTCTAGGGTTTCGGGTCTAGTATAAATAGCTAGCTCAGAATCATTAATGCGTGTGGTTGAACAGTGTCAGTGCAGTCACATCAGAGAGAGTTACGTGAGCTAGGTCATAGGTCACGTAATTAGTGTTCTTGAGTGTTAAAGTGTTGTAATCGAGTGTTCTTGGTTCTATTCGTGTTTGTAAACATTCACGTAAGCAATATAGAATCAATCATTTGATTATATCTCTTGTTCTTCACCGTTTACTTGCTTAAACTTGTTATTCCGCAATTAGTTTAAGATAGGATTCAAAGGAGGTCCGAGATTAGGCGACCAACAAGTGGTATCAGAGCCTCTATACTTGCTATAGAGGTCTTTGAATCTGTTTGGTGAAGATTTGGGCTGATTTGGAATAGATCTAGGTTTTGGAGTAATTTAGGTTATTTCGGGATTTTTAGATCTAGGCCGTTCTAGCCGGAGTTTGGAGCTTAGGTTCAGATATTACATCTACAGTTGGTAGTATTACATATCTGCAGAAGAAGGGCACTTAGTTTTGTGTATTTCTTCGTTTACGGCCGTTTTTGTGAAGTTTTAGCTGCTGCACGAAATTGTCACGTAATTGAGGTAATCTGCACGTAATTCTCTATTTCGCTCACGTAATTGCGAATTACGTTCACGTAATTGTGCTTTTACGTGCACGTAACTTGTGAGGCTTGCACGAAATTGTTAACTTACGTTCACGAAATTGTTAAGTTACGCTCACGAAATTCTATATTTCGTGCACGTAATTGGGTATTTCGTGCACGTAACTCTTGTTCTGAAATCGTTCGTCTACTCATTTTACAAGCCGTTACTCTGCCCGATTTTCATTGGAAAGGATAGGTAGGTGTTAGGTTAGTTTTTTGGGTATTCGTAAGCTGAAGATTTTGGGAATTTGTGTGAAGTTAAGATGGCTCTAGCTACGAATTCTAATTCGCTCAACATGGAGACAAGCCGTAACCCTCAACTTCCTCCTTTATACAACCCGAACCGTAGTGTAGAGGACTGGATGATGAGTTTTAGGACGTATGTAGCGTGTACTGATCCGGGTATATGGGCTCCTATTCTCACGAAGTATGAAGCTCCCCATGACCTCAACACAGCCACCGGTATTAAAACCTATAGGGCTTCATCTACTTACACTGACGATGAGAAACTTCAATTTCTCAAAAATCAGAAAGCCTTGGGTACCATCCAGTTCTGTCTCACCGATGAGATGAGAGCTATCTTCCGAATGATCGATAATCCTCACGATCTTTGGAACGCCATCGCGAAGAGGTATGGAGGAACGGAGGAAATGAAAGAAGTTAAAGCAGATTTGTTGAGGCGACAATTTGATAACTTCAAATGCGGAGAGAATGAGACTCTTGATATGCTCATATCAAGATTTAGTCGTTTGATAAATGATCTTTCCGAATTAAAAGTTGAGTTCAGCAAGATCCAGACTAACTTAAGATTCTTGGATAGTCTCCCGGCACACTGGGAATTTCGTGTGCTTCTTCTGAAAGATAAACCGGAGTTGAGAGATTACACCTTTGAGGATCTCATTGACAAACTTCGTATAGCCAATCTGCAAATGCAAGAAAAGGCTTATGGTAACAATTCGTTTGCTGAGAAGGTACTAAGGGATAATGCGGGAGTTGCTTTCCTCTCGGATATCTCAACCAGAATACCTTCATCCTCCAGTTACTTACCTCCGACTCTCAACTTCCCTAATGCTCAAGATAGTCCTCAAGTATCGAGATCAGCCGATTCATTATGTCCCTCATGTTCTGCATGTAGAACTTGCTCTTCGAGACGGGAGATGAATACGGCTTTTGCGGCTCCCCTCCTAAAGCCACAATCTAGTTCCCAGAATGTAGAGCCTGATCGTCTACAATCATGCTTCGTAGCTGCATACAACGATTTGATCGATGGCAGGATTGCTTGCTCTTCTCTCAACGAGGAAGACTATGAGCAGGTTCATCCCGATGATTTGGATGAAATGGATATTAGATGGAATATGGCCATGCTGACGAAGCGGATTAAAGGGTTTCTAAATCGCACGGGAAAGAAGTTTGTTGGTGGCGATAGGAAAAGTGGGATGGGCTTTGATAAGTCGCGAGTTAAGTGTTTTAAATGCAATAATTACGGACACTTTGCTCGAGAATGTGGTCAACACTCTCGTGAAGACACTCGACATGACCATGGAGAGAGATATGGTCAACAAGGTCAAGCCTCCCATCAAGGAAGAAGCTATCAACAAGGAGGATATCAAGGTCCAGCATCGAGGAATCTCCGAATTCAAGATGCAGAAAAGGATGCAAGTGCACTCATAGCTGTGGATAACCGGGTAGACTGGAATGCCTATGAGGATATCGCTCCAAGGATGGATAACTTTGCACTAATGGCCTCTACTTCAGATGCTTCTTCTAAACCTGAGGTAGATTTCGATCCTTTCACTCCGGTTTGTACTAACTGCAGTGAGCTAGAGGCCAAGCTCACTGTATGGAGTACCTCTGCTAGAGAGTTAAGTGTCGAAGCTAATGATTTTAGATTAAGAAATGATGCCTTGTGTAAAGAAAACAGAATTTTGACTACTTTTAAGAAAGAAAAACAAGTTGAAATCTCTGATTTAAAAATTGTTATTACTCGACACATTTCGAAAATCCAAGAGTTCTCTGATGCTTATGCAGCTGAAAAATTAAATGTTGCCAAGAAACAGAGTGAAATTGATACTCTGCAGGCAAAGTTAGCTGCAATTGCAAACTCTAAAGAGATTTTGGCTCAGTTGATCGAATCTCAACGGACGAACTCTAAGGATAAGGGTGGACTGGGGTATTCTAGTATGCCCCCTCCAATGAATTTCACCCCTATCCCAGTAGATGGCTCGTCCGTAGAGATAACTCAATCTGCTTCTTTGACCTCTGAGGCTCCAAAAGCCGAAGAAACTGGTCCAGAAGTCAGTATCAGTAAAATTGAGTCTAAAGAGACCTTAGAAAGACCTGACCAAAACTCAAAAGACTTGACCGATTTGAAAGATGTCCATTTATCTAAATATCAAGAGAGTCTTTTCGAGAAAGTCATTCAGCGCCTGGAGAGCCGTCTTATTACTAAGATGGACAAGAAGTTTGAACAACTTCAGGTGCGAGAAGGTAAACGGATTGTTAAGCAATCCGATTCCAAGCAGGCCGAGTCAAAGTCCATAAAATCGAACTCAAAGGGTAAAGAAAAGGTTGAGGGACCAATTCTCACTATTCAAACCCCTATGTCTACGATTTTCACCAAGGGAGTGGCTTCTTCTTCTAAGCCTACAAATTTCCCTCCCAAGGTGTCCAGACCAACTACTTCTCGACCAACTCCACAGACCATGGCACCACCTCGTACTCCATACGTGGCTCCACCTCGTGTTCAACACGTGTCTAAAGTAGCAATTCAAAACGAGAAGATTCAAATTTCTCAATCTCATATGGACATTTCAAATGATCCAAGAGTTTGCTACTACTGTAGAAACGAGGGCCACATTGCCAAGGTTTGTCCACGTTTGCAAGGATTAATCCTTAAACGTAAAGCATCCCCTAAGAAGGATCAACTAAACTCCAAAGTTGATATTTCTTCAGCCCAAGTCAAGACCGGCCCCAAAGAAATCTTGACTGGTATTGTTAAAGAAAAACAAAGGTCACCCAAACGTCAGAGTGACACATCTACCTCAACCAACTACAAGAAAAACACAAAATTGGTTGATGTGGTCATTCTCGACGTCAATGGACGACCCAAGTCTGTTAAGGCTTGGGTCCCCATTCAAAACTAATCCTCTTTTTTAATGTGCAGGGGCGATCTAAGCGACCGAGCGGCAAGAATATTTGGTGTGTCGATAGTGGTTGCTCCAGGCACATGACGGGGGATTGTCATCTATTGACCGATCACATTGAGGTTGATGGTGGCAATGTCCTGTTTGCGGGGGAGAAGGGTGGAAGAATAACGGGTCAAGGAAATATCTCCAATGGCGTAGTGTCCTTTCAAAATGTCAACTACGTCAAGGAGTTAAAGCATAATCTGCTAAGTGTGTCGCAAGTCTGCGATCAGAAGTTCTCTGCGCTGTTCACGAGCAAAGAGTGTTTGATTCTGCGAGAAGGTTTTGTAATTGACCCATCCTGGGTATTGATAAGAGCTCCGCGAATCAACGACATATACTATCTGGATATGTCTAAAGCCTCATCAAGCGAAGAACATTTGTGCTTGGTGTCTAAAGCTTCAGAGAAGGAGTCTATAATGTGGCATCGAAGAATGGCGCACATTAACTTTCGAAGGATGAACTATCTGGTGAAGCACGAGCTCGTTACTGGAGTTCCAAACATGAGCTTTGCTATGAATGACTCATGCGTGTCATGTGTAAAGGGGAAGCAACACAAGAAGTCTCATCCATCGAAGCTAGTGAACTCAGTTTCTGCTCCACTGGAGCTTCTGCACATGGATCTCTTCGGTCCTGTCAGTGTAAAGAGCAAAGGTGGGAAATTGTACTGTTTGGTAGTCACGGATGACTACTCGAGGTTCTCGTGGGTTTTCTTCCTAGCGATGAAGGATGAAACGGCTGAACGACTAAAGTTTCTCCTTCTTCGACTAGAAACCCTCCTCGAGTTAAAGGTCAGGTCTATCCGAAGCGACAATGGCACGGAGTTCAAAAACAACAACATGGAGCTATTCTGTATTTCTAAGGGTATCTCTCACCAGTATAGCGCTCCACGAACTCCGCAACAAAATGGGGTTGCAGAAAGAAAGAATAGGACTCTCATCGAAGCTGCCCGTACAATGCTTTCGGACTCTAAACTGCCAGTATCATTCTGGGCCGAAGCAGTTAATACGGCATGCTATGTCCTCAATCGGGTTTCCTTGGTCAAACGTCATAACAAGACGAGCTACGAATTGATCAATAAAAGGAAGCCGAATCTGCAATTCCTCGAGCCATTCGGATGCCCTTGTGAGATTATGATCACCAAGGAAAGAATCTCCAAGTTTGGGGAGAAGACGCATCCTGGATACTTTCTTGGTTATTCAGCTGAGTCTCCCAGTAAAAGAGTCTTTGATAAGACGACGGGTACAATTGAAGAAGCGTATGAGGTGACTTGCTTCCGGTATACTCCACCTACACCGGGTGATGGTCCGGCACACTTCTTCGATTATGATTCGTTATTTAAGTCTTTCAACATTGATCCTCCTACTGCCTCCATTCCGTTTGCAAGAAATGAAGCGGTCGTGATGCAAGGGGGAGGATTTGATGATACATCCTTTAATCAATTTCAAACTGAAGATGCATCAACGTCCACTTTATCTGGTCCGATTCCGATTCAGGTCGTCGTTGACCTACCAGCTATTCAACAAGCTCCGGTTCGGCCAAATTCTCCAGACTTTGAAACTGCATCTGAAACTGCATCCGAAGCTGCATCAAAAGCCGCCTCAGATGATTCAGAGAGTGAAAACAATGATTTTCAAGATGCAGATGGGATTGAAGAAATTATTGAAGAGGGATCTAATGTCATCGAAAGCGCTCCTCAACCTTCTACTGCTGGTGTTTCGAATCCAGCTCCACCTTCTGATGAAATAGAAATTCCAGCTCCGGTCTTGGAAAATGTGATTAATCAGGAGGTTGTACAAGAAAATGAAGGTGATGAAGAAAGAAATGAAGCAGAGAATATTATCACTCCGAGGAGATCTGTGAGAGAAAAGAAACGTCCAGCACACCTGGATGAATTCGTGGCTAGTCCTGCACTTCTGGAGGTCTTCGAAGCATGTTTTCTATCCCAAATAGATCCGAAGAACGTCATCATTGCACTAGATGATCCGTTCTGGGTAGAAGCTATGCAAGAAGAACTTCAACAGTTCCTAAAGTTGCATGTGTGGGAAAGGGTCAAGGCTCCAAGGAGGGAAAAGATATTGAAGACGAAGTGGGTATTCAAGATTAAGAAAGATGACAAAGGCGAGATTGTAAGGAATAAAGCCCGATTAGTTGTTCAAGGTTTCGAACAAGTAGAAGGTCTAGACTACGATGAAGTCTACGCACCGGTTGCTCGTTTGGAATCAATTCGGCTGTTTCTTGCATTCGCTTCCCACATGCGTTTCAAGGTTTATCAACTTGACGTGAAGAGCGCGTTCCTTTATGGCGAGATACGTGAAGACATTTATGTCGCGCAGCCACCGGGCTTTGAGGATTACGAACATCCTGATCACGTGTACAAGCTAAACAAGGCCTTATACGGTCTTCACCAGGCCCCGAGAGCTTGGTATGGAACGCTCTCTGATTTCTTGACAAACAACGGGTTTGCAAGAGGTTCAGTTGATCAAACTTTGTTCACAAAGAAAAGGAATGAACACTTGCTGCTGGTCCAAATTTACGTCGACGACATCATCTTTGGGTCTACCGATGACTCAATGTGTAAAGAGTTCGAGAAGCTGATGACGTCAAGGTTCGAGATGAGTGCAATGGGGGAAATGAACTTCTTTTTGGGTTTGCAAGTTAAGCAGTCGAAGAAAGGAATTTATATCCACCAGACCAAGTATGTGCAAGACATTTTGACTCGTTTCGAGATGCTAGACTGTAGAACGGTGAGCACTCCTCTCGAGGTCAATCACAAACTTGGTCCGGCACTCCACGATGATGCTGTAGATCTGAAGCTTTATCGATCAATGATAGGATCACTCATGTATCTTACGACGTCTCGTCCGGATATCACCTTTGCCGTGTCTTTGTGCGCGCGCTATCAAGCTGCGCCTAAGGCATGTCACCTGAAGGCCGTGAAGAGGATTCTCTGTTATCTTAAGGGGAAACCAACTCTGGGTCTCTGGTATCCTTATGACGATCAAGATTTTGAGCTGACGGCGTACTCGGATTCGGATTATGGGGGCTGCAATTCTGACATGAAGTCCACGACTGGTGGATGTCAGTTTCTTGGATCACGTTTAGTCTCGTGGCAGTGCAAGAAGCAAACCGCGGTATCCTTATCATCTGCGGAGGCTGAATACATTGCAGCGGGAAGTTGCTGTTCTCAGGTTCTCTGGATTCAGCATCAGCTACGTGATTACGGTTTGATTGTTTCTCGCACCCCCATTAACATAGATAATACAGCAGCGGTGTGCATCATACGCAATCCGGTGCAACATTCGAAAACGAAACATATAAGTATTCGTTTTCATTTCATACGGGATTGCTATGATAAGAACTTGATCACGTTGCTCCAAATCGCTACCGAAGATCAAAAGGCCGATCTTTTGACTAAAGCTTTTCATAAGGGGCGATTTGAGGAACTGATCAAGTTAAACCGACTCATCACTTTAGAAATTGCTTGACACGAACCATTTTTTGTAAATATTTAACTCTTTTAAAAAAAAAAAAAAAAAATTTCAAAAAGATTTTTGGTTTAAGTTGTAGTTTAATATCTAAGTCCCTTAAAATTAAAAAAAAATACAAAAAGATTTTAACTTTTCTTAGGTTTATAGCTTTTATTTTCAAGTTTACGGTTCTCGTGTTTTTCAAGTGATTCGCAGTGTCAGGAGGAACCATCTGAGCTTACATACGTGTTATGGATCAAGTTCTCCTGGAAAGACGGTTTCTAGATAATTCTTGACGATTGGAAGGCTCCGAGTGCTTAAACATGCTCGACTGATCAAATGCCTTCCCGTCAAGTGTAAAGGTTCTTTATCATGAGATAAAGTGTAAAGGTTTGAGTATTTTATCGTTCTTACCTCTTAAGTGAGTTTAAAGACTTCCTTCTCAACCGAGAAGGTAAGTTTTCTTACCTAATTTGGTAAGTTTAAAGCGTTTAGACTTCGCAACATATAACAGTTGCGAACTCGGACAAAAACCGTTTTGCTTAAATGCAAAACTCTTTTCACAAAGAGTCTAAAGTTTTTGATACTCGTCGAGTCTAAAGTTTAATAATCTCGACTGAGTCTAAAGTTTAATAATCTCATTGAGTCAAAGTTTAAATAATCTCAAGTGAGTATAAAGCGTCCAAAATGATAAAAACCTAAATTTTTGATCGTGACTTCGAAACTTTTCTTTTTAAGTTTTTAGGATTTGTATAGTTCCAAAAATAATAAAAATAAGAAAAACATAAAAAGAGGGGGAGAAAGTTTGTGAAAACATTAGGAAATGACAAACATTAGGAAATGATAGTACATCGCGGATTTTAAAATTTAGAATCACAAGTTTTTGTTCGATGTATTAGTAGGTACGGCCAATATCATATAAACAATTTTCCGAACCTGTTTCTAATGGGTAACACGGTTAAGTTTGTTCATCTCAGTGATAAGCTGAAAACTTTCGGTGTACCTGGAATCTGTCACCATAGGATTATATATATATAAATAAGTATCTGAGAGTAATAGAAAAAGCGAGGAAAAGAAAAATTGAGAGAAAATCAAAAAAAATATAATAAATCGTTTTTTCTAAAACTCAAAGAGTTTTTATTAATAACTCCTAAACACCTTGAGGCGCTCCTGGATTCTATAAGGTTGCGAAATCATAGTTTCCGTGCGGTTAGTATAAAGGTTGAGGAGTTAAGTAAAACTCGTATCCTTGAGGCGCCCCTGGATTCTATAAGGTTGCGAAATCATAGTTTCCGTGCGGTTAGTATAAAGGGGAGAGTAGAGTCAAATAAGAATTCCGTAACTCTTGATGCTAACTTGATAAACGGCAAAGACAGAGGGAGGAGTTCACGAGTCTATAAAGCTTTTAAGCTCAAAAAAATTAAAAAAAAATATATATAAATAAAAAAAAAAAAAAAAAAAAAAAAAAAAAAAGCTTCTCTACTTATGAAAAATGCACAAAGTGCTTAAACTCAATACTATAAGTATGCATTTTCAATACGTAGAGTAGTTACCTAAATAGGAATAAGGTGACGGGTTTCCTAACTAAATACTGGAGGTTCGATGACGCTTTGAGGGGAGTTCGGACTTAATTAAGTGTAAATATAAGTGGGATCCATATAAACAGTTGTAATCTAAATAATCGGAAGATTCTTTATATGATATATATGTTGTATTTAAGAGGACAAATATACTAATAATCGGCTGATTCTTGTGATTCGACTTCTGCGATATGATCCTAAAAGCGAACTAATCCCTATCCAAAAAGATTTGCCCTTTTGTAGGTTGCTAAAGTAGTGTGAATAGCTTATAGGTAAAAACCACAAAAAGAGTTTCGGTTTTAGGTTAAGAAAACAAACAAAAATCAAAAATATTTTATTTCTGCGTTTATTTTCTTCGTTGTCACGTATCGCTTATGGTTAAAAGGTTTTATCACGTGTTTTCTGAAAAATGAGAAATTTTGTCAGTTTAAAGAACAAAAACACGTTTTTGGTCAGTTTTATCTTTGTAAGCCAGGTTTTACAAAGTTTAAAGATCGGATCTTGAAGAGTTTAGCACTTCTTGGAAGTCGAGGACTCGAAGCTGATATTCATGGAGCCGCGTTGCTTAATGATGAAGATTAGCTGTCTGAAAAGATTCGCAAGATAACGGTTGCAAACTTTACACCGTTCAAGTCTCTATGGAGTTTAAAGGACTGACTCTCGATCTCTCGACACCAAAAGTTCAAGACAATTTTGAAGAATACAAGCTACATCCAAGGGGGAGTTTGTTGGAGCATTATTGTCTGTATTTGTATTCATTAGAACGTGTCGTAGAGTTAGTATGTAATTAGATCGAGTTGTAAAGTCCAAACGCATTCACGAACAAGTTACATTCAAGTAACTAAGTTACATTCACGTAACTCTTGAGTTACGTGCACGTAACTAGTAAGTTTCGTGCACGTAACTCTCTTCCAAGAGTTACGTGAACGTAATTGTTCTAGGGTTTCGGGTCTAGTATAAATAGCTAGCTCAGAATCATTAATGCGTGTTGTTGAACCTTGTCAGAGCATTTAGAGCAGAATTAGTTACGTGAGCTAACCCTAGATCACGTAACTCTTTGTTTTTGAGTGTTAAAGTGTTGTAATCGAGTGTTATTGTTTCTATTCGTGTTTGTAAACATTCACGTAAGTTTAATAGAATCAATCCTTTGATTATCTTGCTTGTTCTTCACCATATTTACTCACAACTAGTTATTCCGCAATTAGTTTGTTTAGGGTTCAAAGGAGGTCCGAGATTAGGCGACCAACACAAGTTTTTGACATGGAGCTTGATTCAATCGGAGAAAACGAAAATATTTTGCGCGCAACAGAATCCAACCGGCGGTTGGGGCACCTGTTCAACCATTTTCTTTGTTTGAATTTTCTGATTCTGAAGACGAGGCATTTAGTGAAGAGGACTCTGAAACCGAGGATGATGAATTGGGGTAATTCAGAGAGGTAAGCGGGTAGTACCCGCAACAGATTTAATAACCATCGAGGTATTTACCTTTTCTAATAAACCCGATTCAGGTCCTATCACTCTTCCTTGCGCTTTTAATAACTCTATTCATAATACTTTAGTTGATTCGGGAGCCTGTGTGAATTTGATGCCGTATTCGTTTTACTGTAAATTTGAATTTCCTAAAGTTACGCCTAAAAAGATGAATTTGGATTTAGCAAATAAAACTCCTTATTCTTTGGGAATTTGTAAGGAAATATTTATTCAAGTAGATCGATTTTTGTTTACGACTGATTTTGTGGTTTTGGAAATGGACGAGGATGCTAGATTTCCATTTATTTTAGGAAGACCATTTTTATGTACTACGGAAGCATTGTTGGACTTTAGGAAGAAAAACATCACGAGTAGGATTGAGGATGATTGGGAAATTTATGGGGATTCTAAAAATAATAGTGTAATTCATGAATCTGTTTATGCTATCAATGTTTTCGAATGTGTTTGAGAGACTAACGTGCACGACATAAGTAAGAATGAAGCACCTAATGAAGTTTCAAAATCCGAAAATTTAGATGAACATGCTTTATATTCTTTGTTGATGGATGCAACGGATGAGATCTTACAGTTGGATGAAGATCGTAAGAAGTCACAATTGGATCAATTTAACGAACCAGTTAGTTGTGTTACAGTAAGTGCAGTGAACCAACACATATTCAGTAATACCATGGTTTTCAAAATTCAGTTTTAACAAAAACTATTCAACTTCTTCATGGAATATATCAAAGTATCTCAACGAAAGTCTTTAAAACAATCGAAATCGGTATATTGTGCCTCGCGACTATCTCTCGAATATACAAATCTACATGATTTTCCACCTTCCAATTCTTTCGTATTTCCAAGAAACGAGCACTCTTGTTCAGCTGATATCGCATATTAATATCTACATTTATATGCGATGTTCAGTTGTTTTTCGTATTCAATCATGATAGATAAGATAATATTTTGCACTTAATCGTGTGAAAAGTGTTTTATTCAAGTGACAGGTTGAATATGATCGGAAAGTGGATGTTTAGATGAAGAAACAAAAGCAAATGGCCAAAAAAAGAGAAATGGTGATCTGGTCAGGTGCTGCGTCGCAATGGATGATGTATGTGGCGCATTCAACAAAAGTCAACAGGCAAGAACTTTCGAGAAACAACCCACTGCGACTCAGTAGGGGAGAGATGAGACACATCGGAAAAAACAAGTCGAATGCAATAAGGAAACATGGTTAATACGACGCAGTCCATATCTACATTCCAAATTCATGAGAAGATAAACAATCCATAGCTAATTTTCAGGATTCCAAATTTCTACTTATAAATAGAAGACAAACATTCCACATTTATGAGAAGTTTTCAGAGACCGATTTTAGGGTTTAGAGATCGAATTTGGAGCTGCAAGAAGATCGAGGAAGCTAGTTTCGAAGAGAGATCTTCAACAATTATTATTCCAAAACTCCGTTCTTTTCTAATTCGATTGGGACGATGTTTAATTACTTATTTTTGTTTATTTCTTCTATGAAAATGAGTAGCTAAATATTCTAACACTTGTTTGGTTTGGAATCTTTTGCTGTAATTTGATTTATGTTTGATGGTGTTAGTAGGTGATGGCTTATACTTATAGCCTATCAAACCTAACACTTGGGTCCGGCCCACTAAATGACAAAAGGACCAGAACCCAGAAGCCCCGACACCGGGAGGAAGGCCCCGTGTCCGGGAAACATAGCCCCGTGTCCGGGAAACATGGCCCCGTGTCCGGGAAACATGGCCCCGTGTCCGGGATCCGGGAGTTGTGTCCCGGCACTATGGCCCCGTGTCCGGGAAACATGACCCCGTGTCCGGGATCCGGGAGTTGTGTCCCGGCACTATGGCCCCGTGTCCGGGAAACATGGCCCCGTATCCGGGATCCGGGAGTTGTGTCCCGACACTATGGCCCCGTGTCCGGGATCCGGGAGTTGTGTCCCGGCACTATGGCCCCGTGTCCGGGAAACATGGCCCCGTGTCCGGATCCGGGAGTTGTGTCCCGGCACTATGGCCCCGTGTCCGGGAAACATGGCCCCGTGTCCGGGAAACATGGCCCCGTGTCCGAGATCCGAGAATTGTGTCCCGGCACTATGGCCCCGTGTCCGGGAAACATGGCCCCGTGTCCGGGATCCGAGAATTGTGTCCCGGTACTATGGCCCCGTGTCCGGACACATGGCCCCGGGTCCGGGATCCGAGAGATGTGTCCCGGCACGTAGCGCCCCGTGTCCGGGAAACATGTCCCCGTGTTCGGGATCCGAGAATTGTGTCCCGGCACTATGGCCTTGTGTCCGGGAAACATGGCCCCGTGTCCGGGATCCGAGAGATGTGTCCCGGCACCTAGCGCCCCGTGTCCGGGATTCATGGCCCCGTGTCCGGGATCCGAGAGATGTGTCCCAACACCTAGCGCCCCGTGTCCGGGATCCGAGAGACGTGTCCCGGCACCTGGCGCCCCGTGTCCGGAGATCTGCCCCGGCATCCGACGCTCAGTCCGACACTCATGTCCGGGCATGTATAAGGACTTGTGTAGACCAACACTGATGTTTTGGAGTTCATCTCAAGGTATCATGCTCCTGACATTCTGCCAGTCAGACATCCAACCTAATGTTTGGATGTAACCGTCGAAGGCATTGATGAGATTACATCATTGCAGAAGCGTTACCTTTTCACTTATACCCGTTGGAATCCTATTGATGAACAATAAATGATCATCATGACTGTTGTTGGTACCTGGCAATGTTGGGTATAAATACCCAACGCTTCAGGTTTTAGAAGCAGCTTCATCATCTTCCTCACATACTCACTGACCGGAATACTTAACCATATTCCGTCAAGCCTTTCCGATCAATCTCTTGTCCACCTTAGACTCGCCAAGAGTCTGTTAGGTTTGCACTGCTTGAGCAGGAGGCCAAGAGAGTGATCAATCTAACCCAAGTTACTGAGCTTGTCGATTCTTGCTCAAACATTGGCGCCATCCATGGGACACATTTTTTAGCAATGGTGTTTCATCTTCATTTCCAGATTTTCACAATTTTTTTTTCTGTAATTCGTTTCTTTTTTCATCATGGAGGATATGAACTCTTCACCAATAATTTCCTCAGTCCCAGAAGTAACTACTACAACCCCTTCCCCAATGACTACTGTAACCCCTTCCCCAATGACTACTGTAACCCCCTCCCCAGTGACTGTTGTGACCACATCCCAAGCTGAAGGGAGTACCACCATGATACCGACGATTGTTTCGTCACCTCGTGCATTTGTTTCATTGCCTATTCCATCCAGTCAATTCATACCAGACATGGAGACAGACATGATGTTTGAAAGAGGTCCTATGGGGAGGACAGGCAGGCACGGATTTTCCGCCTTGGAGGATTGGACACTAGGAGATTCAGGTCCTGCCCGTCTGTATCGATCAACAACCACTGGACCTTTGTATTCTACACGGGTGTCCGGAGCTAGTGCATCTGCCATACCAACACCAAACGTGTCAAATTTTCAGATCCCCATGTCCCGTACCTCAACACTGCACGAAGAAGCCGCTGAAGCCTCTAGGAAGGCTGTCCCAGAACTTCATGGCTTTGAAGCCCCTAGGCAGCCTGCCTCGGCGGGATCCCAACCTGGCACTCAAGGAACGGGAGAAGACCCAAGCATGGGAAAGCATAGAAGGACATTTCAGAATAGCCAAGGAGCAGCATCAGTCCAGGCACCAACCTCATCTAATCACCTCCTGGCTCAACTATTGGCATCCCTACAGCCAGCACCACCACAGGTAATCCCCCAACAATCCGAAACAGACGTCCTTTTAACAATCCGACACCGGCGCCACCTCAAAATCCCAATCAAGAGTTATTACGACTGTTGCATCAACTAGCAGAAGGAGGAATGCCAAGAGAAGCTATTATGCCTGTATCAATAGTAAGTTCGAAATTTTGTGACTGGGTGTCAACATATCCGATGCTAGACAAGCAGAAGGTCCCCTCCATTGTAGGCACTTATGACGGCACAAGAGACCCAGACGACCAGATGGCCTTGTTTGAGCAGGCCATCATGACAGAAAAATGGGTAGACCCGGTAGCCTGTAAAATGTTTCCAGGAACATTGCAAGGGTTTGCAAGAGATTGGTTTGCTGGCCTTCCAGAGAGGAGCATTAGGGACTTTGCTGATCTAAAGGCAAAGTTTGTGTATCAATTCTTTCAGCAAAAGAAACAACACATGACACATCTGGAGGCCCACCTAATCCGGCAGAAAGAAGGGGAAGCTTTGCGAGACTTCATCTTGCGGTACACGCAGGAATGCCAAAAGATCCCAGGTTTGCCAGAAAGCCAACAAATTTTAGGTTTCACCTTTTCCCTCTTGCCTGGTCAGCTGCAGGAAAAACTTGCAAAAAAGACTCCTCCCACCTTCAAGGAAGCCACAGATAGAGCCTATGACTTCTTAAGATCAAGGGAAACTGTCTCTTTGGCAAGAGGAGTGGCTGGAAAGAAGGACAAGCTTTGGAACGGTGGGACAAGGTCAGGTAGACAGGACCAACAGCGGGAAGATAGGAGAAATGACAGACGGGATGACAGAGGCAACAGAAGGTTTAGCCCTTATGACAAGACTGCATCCGAGCCATTTCTCAACAAGACCCCGAAAGAGATCCTGCAGACAGAGCATGTAGGCTCTACTTTTAAACCTCCACCACAAATGGCACACAGGTCTGGTAAGAAAAACATGAACAAGTACTGTGAATTTCACGAGGACCATGGACATGACACCAATGCCTGTCGGGAATTGAAAGGAGAGATCAGAAGGGCGCTGGACGAAGGGAAGTTAGAACACCTAGTGCCAGCTGCAAGACAACAAACCAACTGGACCCCAACCCAGAAAACGTATGCCTGGAAAAAGAGGGGGGAGAATACTGAACGACCGGGACCGCCAGAAGGTCACATCTTTATGGTTGAAGGTCAGGCATACATAGACTAAACCTAGATCAAGGTCTGATAAATTTTTATTCTACGTTTTCATGTTTTGTCAAAGTTTAACCTTGTTTTCTGTCAAGGACATGGATACCATGCCTTATAATAAAATGTTTGGTCTGATATTATCCCAATTATGCACTGCATTATCTTTTTATTTTATGAACATTGTTCAAACATCACAAGCATGAGGCCAAATAAGACACTCATGTCTAAGCCAAAACATGCGCACACGTCTTTTCATCTACTTGAGAAAAGGTAAGCACTTCTAGGGAAGCGACATACCTCGCGAGTAATACAAATAACCGGTTAACCAAATAATTGCATCACTGATGTAATATGCTTAAATAGCAAACAAATCATAAGATAAATATCCAACGGATAAACATTTATTATTAAAAAGAAACCACTCATAGAGCCAAGCAAAATATCCAAACCATAAAGCTTATAAAGCTGATATTCATAACAGAAAGGGAAAATGTTCAAACATATAAAAAAGAGCAAAAACTACACTGGTGGCATAGACACTGGTGGTGTAACAACAGCAAGAAGATCATCAATAGAAATGTTCAAGTCTTGGACAATGCGCTCCAGAATAGGAACATTTTTCTTTTCAGACAAAGCATTAGCAACTCGCATCTGACTTTGTACCAAAGGATCAAGAAAGGGTAGCACTGCATCACCGGCAACGGATCGCAACTTGGTCCCTACAATGTGTTTGCCAAATGCATGAGCAGCCCGATTAACTTCCAACATCAAATTCATCACATCAGGATGAACAAGTAATAGCTTGAACAACTCAGGAAAAGCAGCAAGAAGGTCTTTTCTACCCTGGACGGCCGCATCAAGTTGCTGGCGTTGAGACTCAACTACCTGTCTCTCAACCTCTAAAGACTTGGTCACTGTCGCCAACTCCTTATCCTTTGCAGCCAGGATATCTTCATACTCCTGCGTCCTCCTTACCAATCCATCCCTCTCTTTCTCTAAGTTGGAAATCTTGGCAGAAAGATCACTAATCTCCTTGTCCCGGCCGGAAACAATCTCGCGTTCGGCCTCAAGATCTTTCCTAACCACAACCAAACTTTCCACCTCTTTCTTCAGATCCGAGTAATCAACTTTCAATTTTTCATGATCTTCACATGTACGCTGCCTAGCAAGTATATGTCCCATAAAGCCATGAAAAAGGCTCATATCAGCATCATCCAACAATTCAGAAGTTCCTTGCAACTTTGACTGCATAACAATTTGAGGTGGGACAACATTGTCCATGAAATCCCTAACAGATACAACAGTTTGCGCATTGTCACCGACACAAAATGACCAGGCAGGCACAAAACGTTGACCAGATGGCGTGCCAACAAATGCAGAAGGTTGCGAAGAACTGCCAGAAGCAGGAAGAGCCATACTAGTAGATCCATGGGGCACCATCTGAAGGCCCCCATAACGCCTTACAAGATTTGTTCCAAGAGGTGGAGAAGCAGGGAACAACCCTTTTTTCGATTTGGGTGTAGGAAGCTCATAATCCTCAACATTTATTGATGGCCTCTTTCCTAACACAGATGGACCATCAAAGCATGGCTCCTGACCATCGTCAGATCCAATATCCTCCAACTCAACTGCATAAAAGAAAGACAAGTTAGTTACTACAAACAAAGAAAAATAATCATAACTCATAGGTACCTTGTCTCTGATGAGAAGAATCCTGCTCTTCAAGCATGTAACCATTAGGATCAAGATCATCACCTACATAAACGAAAAGCATCAGTTATATATAGCTATTATTTAAATAGACCAAAAAGTTTGAAGTAATACCAGCAGGGGATACTACGAGATCTTCATCCTCAGTATTCTCCAGAAGCGGAAGCCTAACCTCCAAGCCCTGCCCCTCTCTTCCTGTAGGAGAAACACCAGGGACATCAACACCAGCTGCTTTGTACATCTGGCAAGCTACGGCAGGCGGATGATACTCTACATCACATGCCTCATCCCCCACTAAGAAATCTAGCAACCCCATAACTGCAACAAAGAAAAGATATAAATGACAATCAACTTCACGAAATAAAAGTCAAAAAAGGATTTTAAAGAGACCCACGTTTCTTTGACGTCTTCGACACAATAACGGGCACCGTCTCCTCTTCAACATCCTTAATAATTCCAGCCATCGCCAACACCCCTTCGGGGCATATCCTATACCTCACAGACATACGGCGGAGGCGTGCATATGCCTCTGCCTTAGGACGGGAAAGCTCGGGGAGTTCATTTACTCCGTTAGGTGTCTTAGATGGCCAGCTAAAAAGGGCACTTGACCAAAGCTTAATAAACGATCTATCCACAAAAATAAAGTCAAACCGCCAGTTCTTAAGGCTATCAGGAGGATCCTCAACTAGTTTCCATTCTTTGCTTCTCTCTCTCTGTTCTAGGCTAAAGCAGTCTCTAGATTTACACAATTTATAAAAATGCCTAAACAAATCTACAGAACAAGCAATTTTCATCCCAACCAACAACATCTCAAACATTATAACCTTAGCAGCACCTACATGATGCATTTGGGCAAATCCAATTTTGTAATGAGTTAGCACTTTCATATAAAAGGAGCTACATGGAAGTCTAAGGTTTGAATGGGTAAGAAGGCTGGTGTATAAAGTAATTTTTCCTGAAGGAGGCTCAGTGGCACATTGGTCTATGGTAGGTGTTACAGGATTGAAGGAACTAAGGCATGGAAACCTAGTTATTAAATCCGCTAGATTAACATCATCGATGCCACTACTGCATCTCCTATCCTCTTTCTCTTTTCGGGAAACCATTTCAGCTTTTGAACCCATTATAACAAACTGTTACAATCCAAGAATACTAATAAGATGAAAATAAGACTCAAGCTGCAAGGATGGAGAAAACAACAATAAACTTACCCGCAAAGGACGAAGCTTCTGATTGGAACGAGTAAACTCACCTGTTCCCAAAAACAAAAAGAAGAAGAGCCTCAGTTAAAAAAAAAAAAAAAAAAAAAAAATTTCCGGCACAAGAGGCCGGCAGTATGCCGGCTAACAAACATCCAGTCGCCGGCACAAAAGGCCGGCTGTTTGCCGGCTAAACGACATCAAGTCGCCGGCACAAAATGCCGGCTATATGCCGACTAACAACATGACGTCGCCGAAAAAAAAGGCTGGCTGTATGCCGGCTACTTGCCACCGGACAGGAACCGGACGCCGAAAAAAAAAAAAAAAAAAAAAAAACTTACCGGACGTCTAAAGCAGAAGAGTTAGGCTTCAAAAACTAATTTTTAAAACCTAACTAGGGGCATGATGGTGTTAGTAGGTGATGGCTTATACTTATAGCCTATCAAACCTAACATTTGGGTCCGGCCCACTAAATGACAAAAGGACCAGAACCCAGAAGCCCCGACACCGGGAGGAAGGCCCCGTGTCCGGGAAACATGGCCCCGTGTCCGGGAAACATGGCCCCGTGTCCGGGAAACATGGCCCCGTGTCCGGGATCCGGGAGTTGTGTCCCGGCACTATGGCCCTGTGTCCGGGAAACATGGCCCCGTATCCGGGATTCGGGAGTTGTGTCCCGACACTATGGCCCCGTGTCCGGGAAACATGGCCCCATGTCCGGGATCCGGGAGTTGTGTCCCGACACTATGGCCCCGTGTTCGGGAAACATGGCCCCGTGTCCGGATCCGGGAGTTGTGTCCCGGCACTAGCGCCCCGTGTCCGGGAAACACGGCCCCGTGTCCGGGATCCGGGAGTTGTGTCCCGGCATTATGGCCCCGTGTCCGGGAAACATGGCCCCGTGTCCGGGATCCGGGAGTTGTTATCTGGAACTATGGCCCCGTGTCCGGGAAACATGGCCCCGTGTCCGGGATCCGAGAATTGTGTCCCGGCACTATGGCCCCGTGTCCGGGAAACATGGCCCCGGGTCCGGGATCCGAGAGATGTGTCCCGGCACCTAGTGCCCCGTGTCCGGGAAATATGGCCCCGTGTCCGGGATCCGAGAATTGTGTCCCGGCACTATGGCCCCGTGTCCGGGAAACATGGCCCCGTGTCCGGGATCCGAGAGATGTGTCCCGACACCTAGCGCCCCGTGTCCGGGAATCATGGCCCCGTGTCCGGGATCCGAGAGATGTGTCCCGGCACCTAGCGCCCCGTGTCCGGGATCCGAGAGACGTGTCCCGGCACCTGGCGTCCCGTGTCCGGAGATCTGCCCCGGCATCCGACGCTCAGTCCGACACTCATGTCCGGGCATGTATAAGGACTTGTGTAGACCAACACTGATGTTTTGGAGTTCATCTCAAGGTATCATGCTCCTGACATTCTGCCAGTCAGACATCCAACCTAATGTTTGGATGTAACCGTCAAAGGCATTGATGAGATTACATCATTGCAAAAGCGTTACCTTTTCACTTATACCCGTTGGAATCCTATTGATGAACAATAAATGATCATCATGACTTTTGTTGGTACCTGGCAATGTTGGGTATAAATACCAAACGCTTCAGGTTTTAGAAGCAGCTTCATCATCTTCCTCACATACTCACTTACCGGAATACTTAACCATATTCCGTCAAGCCTTTCCGATCAATCTCTTGTCCACCTTAGACTCGCCAAGAGTCTGTTAGGTTTGCACTGCTTGAGCAGGAGGCCTAGAGAGTGATCAATCAAACCCAAGTTACTGAGCCTGTCGATTCTTGCTCAAACAATGTTAATTAGATGATTTTAGATGTTATATGTTTAATCGAAGATACGTTCTTGTTTATATCTTAATATTGTTTAAGTTTTATACTCTTTTAGTTAATTGAAAGTCTAGGTATTCGAGAGGAATCTAGAATTAGGTTAAACAATAGAAAAGAAACAATCAATCAGTCTATAATTGATTAGGACTTGATTAGTTAGATGAAAACGAGATCACTAGTTTGTAATTACAAGAGATTGGATTAGAAAACTAGATAAACTATTCGGCTTAATTCTTAAAGCTTAGTTATTTAGGACTTTTACTGTATTCAAGAGGAACGGTGGAGTTTAAGATAATTAAAGATAATTAGGTATTCGAGGGGAACTTAAATATACTATAAAAGAGTTAAAGAAAAACATTCAATTGCATAAGTTAAATCAGATCATTAGTGAACTACCCGAACAAGTGTCTTTCCCTTAATTGATTTTCTTAAACATTCAATCTTTCAAACAACGTTTACACGTGATAATTACTTTTCAAATTAGTTTAAGCAACGTGACAATTCGGTCACAATCACCCATAACACTTCTTTCAATAATTCTTAATATTAACCTAAACTAAGTCCCTGCGAACGAATCTGTCACACCCCGCTAAAGCGGAAACACGGAATGTGAAGAGCGAAGAATCATTTCACGGGTTACACTAAAATTAACGGTTCAAGTCATTAAGATTTAAATTGAAAGTACGAAGTCAAAGTTACAACCAAGATTCAAAGTAAGACCATAATACATAACAAAAGTGTTTTAAATAAAATTCCCAAAATAAGGTCTTCTTCCCAAGGTACACTTCACATAAAAGACTTGACCCGCCTGAGCAATGCACTTCATAACTTACGCTTAATTCCTGAAACATGAGATAAAGTGTCAACTACGAAAACGTAGTGAGTGAGTTACAGTTTATAGATTGAAGAAAAGTTCCAACTTGAAAGTTCATAAAAGTTCGAGACAAGTCCAAAGTCGTGAAAGTTCAAGATTTGTTCGAAGTCAAGAATTTCTCGATAAGTTCAAGTGCTTAAAATTCAAGAATAATTTAAATTCAAGATAAGTTCAAGTCCAAATAAGTTCAAAATAAGTTCAAATAAGTTCCAAGTTAAGTTCAAAAGTCAAGTAGCGTAGCGAGCGAAAAAGTTCGTAGTCATTACCTTAGCGGTGGATTAATCCACATATGTAAGACAGTAAGTAAGCATATGCGTAAATAAAGACCTATGATCCTCGAGTTGTACCAACCACTAAGCTTTAATATACGTAAGATTTAGTTTTACACACTAATCCGATTCTGGTCAAGTACCTGCCCACTAGTTCCAGTCTAGAGTCCGAGTTCGCGAGAACTTAGCAATATGTACCTTGGTCGCTACCCATTGGTAAGGAGTGACCGCTCCTAAGTATCGATACCCATAATCTATGCTAACGGCTTGTGCTAATAGTGTGTAGAGTTCAGTCCAAGAAAAGTTGCGGGGCATTTAGTTCGTTCCGTTTTCAAAATCCTTTTTGTCTGTACTTACGGCGCTATATTTTCACCTAGGGTTTTGCTCCAAAATACAACCAAGCTATCAATGTCTAATCAAGTATCCAAAGAGGCAAACCTAGGGAGTCTAAAGTAAGCCAATCCGAACAATTGATGTTGTTTACGCATATTAGTTCAAATAGTTCGTACAAAGTAGTTCCAAAGTAGTTCAAAAGTTCTCAAAGTTCCAAGAGTTCAAAGAGTTCCAAGTTCAAAAGTAGCTCATTTAGTTCAAAGGTTTCCAAAAATAGAAAGGTAGTTCAAATAGTTCAAGGTTTCTAAAAATAGAAAAGTAGTTCAAATAGTTCAAAAGTTTCCATAAATAGAAAGGTAGTTCAAATAGTTCAAGGTTTCTAAAAATAGAAAGTAGTTCAAATAGTTCAAGGTTTCTAAAAATAGAAAGTAGTTCGAATGGTTCAAAAGTTTCCATAAATGGGAAGGTAGTTCCATTAGTTCATATATTCAAACACGAAGAATAGTTTCACATAAAGATATTGTTCACAAAAGAGTTTGATCTCATGTTTCCCCCAAAAGAGTACTTAAAATGCAAGAGTAAGGAGGGGTGTAACTCACGATTTGCGGAGAAAGTGAACTCGGAATCGGTCGGAAAGGAGCCGGGAATCACGGAATGCCTAGGAATACCAAGATTGTCCAAAAGTTAATTTCTTATTAGGTTACTTTATATAAGAGATTAGGTAACTTTTGTTTATAATTAAATGTTAAAGTCAAAATTGTCCCAAAATTGGTCCGAAGCGGTTAACGTTTATTTTTAGTTCGAAGGTTCAAAGTTAATGTTATTATTATGATAGACATGTTTAGGTTACTGAAATGGTTTAGGCTTTCTAACGAAATTTGGGCAGCGCTTCCGCGCCCAAATTTCATGTCCAAAACCTACAACCATTTCCGCTCACAAAACATGCATATAGATATACTAACTTAATAACAAGTCAAATAAGTCCAAAGAGTCCAATACAAGTCACCATTATTATTAGTTTTACCCATCTCAGTCCAATAATATTATTAACAAAAGTCCAGAATGTGTGCACAAGTTTTTACCAACCAAAACGACGATTTTTCGGGGAGACAGCAGCCCGGTGCGCAGCACCTGTCAGGGGGTGCTGCGCACCTCCTTGCTGTTCTTCCCCGTTTTGTGATTTCTTTGCTAAAAACGTTTTGTCACCCATAGATTTCGACATGCAACCGGTAGATACTCTATAATATGATGTTTTTACAGTTTCTAAACACTTTTTACCCACAGAAACATAGATCTAAATATTATTTTGATAAAAATCGTTTTTGTATAAAAGTGTTATTAATCCTTACAAAAACTCATTTTTATTGTTTAGATCTAACATGCAAACCGATATTCTTCAATTATATGAGTTTAAACTTATTAAAACATCTTTTTAACAGTTTATAAAGCATCTTTGGTTACAAAACCGTGGATCTAAAGGTTATTTCGGTTAAAAACGTTTTTGACCATAAAAAGTCATAGATTTGTACAAAAACACATTTTCAACCGTTAGATTTTACATGCAATTGATTATTTGTACAAAAACAGAAAAAGGGAAGAAATCTACCGAAGGAAAAAGCTCGGATGATGAGTTTTGGTCGGATTTACGCTCCAAAAACCTTTACAAAACTAGTCCTTTTTCGAAATCTTTTGGTTCCTTTAGCTTCTTTGGATGATATGAACGGTTTTTATGGATAGAAACTGGATTTTGATGGTCAAATATTCTGGAAATGAAGATGTTTTTTGTTGTGTTCTTGAGGGGAGTAGAGAGAAATGATAGTGTGTGTGTGTGTTTTTGATTTTCTAAAATGAAAATGAAAAAGAAAAAGAGTAGTGTAATAATGGGAGGCTTGGGATACTGCAAAAATGCAGTTATGATGGTAAAATCTCGAGTTTGATTGGGTGGGTTTGTGTAAAAACGAGGCAAGGACTGAAAGTGTAATTTTTTTTTTGAAAAATCTGCCACTAGGTGCTGCGCACCAAGGCAATAGGTGCTGCGCACCTAGCCCAAAAATCAGTATTTTCTGATTTTTCGTTTTTACATTATTGCTTCGTTGGACCTTTTTGTTAATTGAAAGTTCTTAATTATGATTAGTTATGAACTTAGGAAAGTTCATTAGATGTTTTCTTGGTATTAGGACTTACATAGTTGATTCCGGAAGTTATTCCGACACTAGTTCCGACAAAGTACAGACTCAACAGTTACGAACTAGAACAAAGCGAACACGATAAAAGAGTAGCTAATGTTTTGAACCGATATGGTAACTGAACAAGTACCAGAATTTTTTGACGGTTGTCACAGAATCCGACTTACCCGAACTAAACTGTACACGATTAGGTCCACTGCCTATAAGTTTGTAGTTGAGTGTTAGCGTATTTGGAGTTTTAAAAATAAACTAGATTTTACAAGTCATCATCCGATTGAAAGTAACCCATATCTCATTGTTACGGTTAGCAGTCTAACGTATTTCTTGACGAAATCCATCGTAATCTTATCTGATTTCCACTTTGAATCGTCTAAGTTCTAAAGTTCTTCATAGGGTAGTTGTAGTCCACTAGCATATCCATAAAGTGTCGCGGCCTCATGTTCAAGTCCTTCTGACTATGAAAGTGTTGTAGACCTTCAGGATCGGTGTACAACGTACACTTGGTTCAATATAGGTAATATTGTCAAAGATTCAAGGTAAACACGAACGTCGCTAGCTCCAAATCATGAGTTAGATAATTCTTCTAAACATCTTTTAACTTCCCCGATGCATAGGCAATTAGTATCCCTCGTCTCATCAAGACAAAACCCACACCAGAACATAATATAACATTATAAACAACAAAATTATTATTCCCTTCGGGAAGGAAAGTATCGGCGCCTCGCCAAAACAATTCTTCAAAGTCTAGAAAGCCTCTTCCTAAACCAACGTCCAACCAAACGGTTCAGTCATTCTTTTCAACTCGATCATTGGTGCCGAAATCTTCGGAAAGTTCTCAATGAATCTTCGCTAGTATCCAGTCAAACCCAAAAAGATTTTAATCCGATTAGGAGTCTAGAGGGATTCCCACTTCTTAATAGCTTCAACTTCCACTAGGTCGACCTTGATATCTTCAATATTGATCACATGTCCTAAGAATTGGACCTCTCACAATTAAAAATCTTACCTTGAGAATTTTTGTCTAGAGTTTCTCCTCACGTAGAATCTACAATACTTCTGTTAGATGGTCTTGATGCTCTACATGGCATTTCTCCAACATATAAGGATACCGTCGATGAATACGACGACCAATTTTCTGAAAAAGGGTCGGCGTATGCCATTCATCAAATCCATGTATATATCTGGAGAAATGGTCAAACCAAAGGGAATCAGTTCGTCATAATGTCCACAACGAGTTCTAAAAGCACTATTCGGAAGATCGTCTTCGTTCGCTATCACTCGATGATAACCTAATCGTAAATCTATCTTTGGAAATAACTCACTCCTTGGAGTTGATAAAAAAGATCACCAATTCCCAGAATCTAATACTCATTCTTCATCGTCAAATTATTCAATTTCGGTAGCCGACACACATCCCTATCGACCTACATTTCTTCTTCACAAACGCAACTAATTCTCCTTAAGGAGAGGAACTTAGTCGAATAAAGCCATTGTCAAACAGTTCTTCCAACTACGAGAACATCTGTTTCATCCCGTTCCACGCTAACCAATATGATTCCTTTGTGATTAGGGTCGTATCGGGTGCCAAATCTCCTCGGAATTCAACTTGTCTCTCGGACATATCGCCCAACAAGTCGTCTCGAAAAACGTACGAGAAATCTTTCACTATGTCAACATTTAATAAATTGACGTTTCTTCTTTTCATACTAATGATGTATGTCATGCAGGAACTACATCCGCTCGACATACAACATCTTTCTTTCTTCATCTGAAAAAGGTTCAATCGTTCGTACTTTATCTCACTACGTGAAATCGCACATGCTCATTCTGCCCACGGAATTCAGACAATTCATTCGACACACAATTCGGATCCATGTAGGATAATTAATCCCCTCTACTTCTATGTCGAATTCGTAAATTTCCAACGAAAACACGTCAAAGAGGGGTACTTCTTCTCTTCAGTCGCAATCGAGTAATCGTCATACCTCTCTGTAACGGGAGTCTTTTAACCTAAAGTGGTCTCGGCATCTACAATCTTTCTTAGAAGACAACGGGGAAAGGAGGTCCTTCACTGCCTACGAATATGTAATGAAATCTCCTTCCTGAAATTCATACATGAGCGTGTCCTCATCTTCTAATCCCTTAATGTTGTCTTCGTATCAATTGTCTTTGAGGTTTACACACAACTAAAGTACGCGACTCTTTTCAACGTATTACCATTTGTCGCGTCATGTAATACTCAACAATTTTAATCCACATCTAAACGCAGTCAAAAATATCATCTCTTAAATCAACGTCGCGAGTCGAAGGATAAATCATATCCACGCCAAACCATACGAAAAGACAAAGTTCTCACAAAAGGACGTCGAAGCATCTTATAGACCTGACTAGTCTCTTCACCAAGATAAAAACCGATTCGTAAATCAAAGATTCAACCTAAGAAATAGAACGAGATCGAAAATCCATCTATTTAATACTTATTCGAAACGGTATGAAATGCACATATGGAAAGTACCAAAATTGCTCGCATATATCAGTAGAGTAATAAGTCATCAAACTAAGAACCTGAAAGTCAAGTCCCAAAAAAAAAAATTCGAAAGAGAAACTTCTATATGTCATAGGTTGGAACAAGATACATTGTATTGAGTCCCAACAGACAAACAATCAAAATCAAACGCACGAAAATCAACTCGAATTCGAAACAAGTTTCAAAGATAGAATAGGATCAAGACAACTGGATAAGGAATACGGGATAACGATAGAAGTATAACAAGTAAACACTCATCACTCAACCCGCCCCACCTATGTGTATTCCTAAAAGATCCTATGAGAGCCCCTCGAAGTTCAAGGCTAGTCGCGGCATTAGACGACTAATTCACTTGAACGAGGGCTCTGATAACAACTTGTAACACCCTGGTTTTCAAAATTCATCTTTTACAAAAACTTTTCAACTTCTTCATTAAATATATCAATGCATTTTAGCTGGAAGTCTCTAAAACATTTATTAGTCACGTGTCTTAAAAACCGAAGGCACGGGAACAACATCATAAACCACTGTTACTTCAAAATCTTATCAACATAGTTTAATAATGTAAAGTACGCAATGTAAACATTAAACTAAGTTCCAAGCTTCAACAATCTAAGGCTACCCATCAAGTAACACATCTCACAAGGTCTCCATCTAACAGGCAAATCTACCTTCCTGTTTGACCTATAGAATGCAAGACATAAAAAGAACAAGTGTTAGATAAAAGCCAAGTGAGACGCCATAGATTTATAAAACGTCTTTATCAAATCATATTTAGTAAAACATGTTTATAAAAAAGTCTTATCAAAACTCTTTATCAAAACATCTTAATCAAAACATCTTAATCAATACATCTTTCTCAAACATCTTTAATCAAAACATCTTTCTCAAACATCTTTATCAAAACATATTTCTCAAACATTTTTAATAGAACGTCTTTCTCAAACATTCATAATTGGCAAGATCTTAAACCCATGGTTAGTCTTGTCTACTACTCACCAATGCCCAACTTTAACTTCTTTAACAAAACATCAACAACAAGCAATAAAGAAATTAATTCGAATAGACAATAATGCATCATCTAATTATCGTTAAAGTAACACATATTTTAAGGAAGACTAGCATTTTTATCTTTATCTTTATCTTTACTTTATCTTTATGTGCATGAACCAAGTACTAGGGCACTAACATCTTGACCTAAAACCATCTTACGGTCTCATCAACGACCTAAGGTTTACAAGAGAGTAAGCATCAATAAATATCTACCGAATGGGGAGCTAATCCGCAGGCAAAACAATTGAAATCATTATATTGTGCCTCGCGACTATCTCTCAAATATACAATTCTCCCCGATTTTCCACCTTTCCATTTTTCGCGTTGCCAAGAAACGAGCACTCTTGCTCAGCCGATTGAAAATAACCCAAATCTTATCTTTACCGTTATCGGTATAACGTATTTCGTGACGAAATCCATTGTAATCTTATCCGATTTCCACTTCGAATCGTCTAAGTTCTAAAGTTCTTCGTAGGGTAGTTGTACTCCACTATCAGCTCCATCCAACGTCGTGGCCTCATGTTCAAATCCTTCTGGCTATGAAAGTGTTGAAGACCTTCACGATCGGTGTACAACGTACACTTGGTTCCATATAGGTAATGTTGTCAAAGATTCAATGTAAACACGATCGTCGTTAGCTCCAAATCATGAGTTGGATGATTCTTCTGAACATCTTTTAATTGCCCAGATGCATAGGCAATTAGTATCCCTAGTTGCATTAACACAAAACCCATACCAGAATATAATTATAACATTATAAACAACAAAATTCTCATTCCCTTCGGGAAGGTAAGTATCGACGCCTCGCAAAAGCGGTTCTTCAAAGTCTAGAAAGCCTCTTCCTAAACCCATGTCCAACCATACGATTCGGTCATTCTTTCAACTCGATAATTGGTGACAAAATCTTCGAAAAGTTCTCAATGAATCTTCGCTAATATCCAGTCCAACCCAAAAAGCTTCTAATCTGATTAGGAGTCTTGGGGGATTCCCACTTCTTAATAGCTTCAACTTCTACTTGGTCGACCTTGATACCTTAAATATTGATCACATGTCATAAGAATTGGACCTCTCGCAACCAAAACTCTTACTTGGAGACTTTTTGCGTAGAGTTACTCCTCACGAAGAATCTTCAGTACTTCTATTAGATGTTCCTGATGCTCTACATGGCATCTCTCCAACATATAAGGATACCGTCGATGAATATGACAACCAATTTGCCGAAAACGGGTCGGCGTATGCTATTCATCAAATCCATGTATATCTCTGAAGCAATGGTCAAACCAAAAGGAATTACTAAGAACTCATAATGTCCAGAACGAGTTCTAAAAGCATTCTTCACTCGATGATAACCTAATCGTAAATATATCCCTGAAAATAAATCACTCCTTGGAGTTGATAAAAAAGATCATCAATTCCAATTCCTGGAATCTAATACTCATTCTTCATCGTCAAATTATTCAATTCGCGGTAGCCCATACACATCCCTATCGACCTATATTTCTTCTTCACAAACGCAACTTTCTGAAACATCTTTAATCAAAACATCTTTATCAAAACATATTTCTCAAACCTATTTAATAGAACATCTTTCTCAAACATTCGTAGTTGACAAGACCTTAAAACCATGGTTAGTCTTGTCTACTACTCACCAGTGCCCATCTCTAACGTCTTTAACAAAACATCAAAAACAAGCAATAAAGCAAGTAATTCGAATAGACAATAATGCATCATCTAATTACTATGTAAGCATCATGACAGGTCCTTGAATTTCTCACACACTCATTCAAGCAAATCGAATCGAAACAGGTCATGATGCGGAATCTCATGACTTGAGTTTGGAATCAAAACTGAGGGAAACATGAAGTCGAATTTGTGATTGAGCAATTGAAAGAACTGATAAACAACAACAAAATGAGCAACTTTTTAACATATTTCATTGATAGTGGTGACAGGTTTTGGATCGAGCTTGTTACAACTGACATTCAAGCTCGACGGAACCTCTTTGAGAGAGTTCCGGGTTCAAAGACAACAAACTCTAACAACGTATCACACTATTTATAGACAAAATCTAACAAACAGACACTCTACGAACTAAATTATTAAAACATTATCATCATCTTAATTTCACTTCGGGGAGTCCACTTCAGTTCTGAATCAAAGTCTTCAGCCTCCGAATTGATATCTTAAATGTTGACTTCTGTTGATTTAAGTTACACCTCAGCTTATTTTCAGTTCGGAGGAACTTCATTTAGTTCAGAGTAACTGAACTAACTTGTTCTCCGAACTGAAAACTTCATTTCGGATTATTCTTGATTATTTTAGTTCGGACCCTCCACGAACTAAAATCATCTTTATTTAAACACACACAGAAGACTCCATAGCTTCATCCATTCCATTTCTTGGCCCAACACATCACATAGTCTAAAGGAAGACTAGCATCTTTATCTTTATCTTAAAGGTTACCAAACAATGCCATAGGCACACTGCCACAAGGAAAATATAAGATTTAAAAGGTGCTCGGCTTACCCTAATATGCCACTGGCATCCAAAATGTCACGGGCATCTAAGAAAGTGTCACAGGTAAGATACAAAATTCAAAAATCTCTTGGACATCTAAATGTGACATAGATTTATGAAAAGGCCACAGACTTGAAGAAATGTTATGCTTGATTAAAAAAAAATTGGTATGATCAACAATAAAACATTATTTTTTTATCACAAGGTTATACAATGTTAAACCAACACATAAAAATTTCATAGAAAAGTACACGCATAGAATTTCTACAATGGTAATACAAACATCTCATATGATAGAAAGGGATAATTCATACAATGAAAATGTGTTACAAATAAAAAGATAAAATACCAAGGCTTTGGTGAAAAGAGAGCAAGGATGCCTGGCATAACAAGGAGTCTGCGGAAACATCAGAAGTTTGTCAAGTCTCTGACAGAAATCTGGCACATATATATCCAAGTCCTCCTTGAGTTAACTAAGAATGGGAAATCCCAAGCTTCAAACAAACAATTGGAACAAAACATATCATCATGAGCCAGTAGATTGAAGTAAGGCAAGGTTGCAGTTCCAACATCAAGGTAAATCGTCTACAATTTCCGACCGGCAATATGTCTCCCATAAACATGACAAACCCGGTTGAAATCTCGGATTACAGCATCACGTCAGGATGACTAAGTACCATATTAAACATAGCCGAGAAGGCATGTAATACTCCCCCTAGACGGGGTGACATAATTAAGCTGAGCATGCAGACCAACCATAGTCTGCCTCTCCACCTCAAATTTTTTCCTACATCGAGCAAGATCAACATCCCTTTAAGTCAATTTCCCCACGAGCACGTAAGACCACCAACATGTCTTCTTTCTCTTTTCCAACCACATAAAATGCTACTTCTTCCTCTGCGCTATCATACAAATAAATAAAATTTAAAAAACAAAACGTGTCATGCATAGTTTCACATATACACAATAAGATTCAAAAAAATGTCAAGGGAGTAAAAAATGTCATGAGCATCAAAATATGACATAAAAATCCAACTGTGATGGGCACAATACAAATATAAACGTGTCATAGGCGCTACACAAATTTAAAAGTGTCATAGCCACAATATATAGTAAAAAGTGTGATTGACACATTACTAACCCAAAGGCCAAGGTATAAAGGCAAGAATATATGAGATGAACACTCTCTTAAGGCCCGACTTCCCAACCAGTTTGAAGTCATGATTCATGCACTGAGTAAGGTGGCATCCTCCTCTTTTTCCCACCTCAAGAAAGAAATATCGATAGAGATACTAATAAAAGGGTGCCATGGGTATCCAAATATGTCACTAGCATCCAAGAAAAAGAAATACAATTCATAAGGTGCCACAAACATTAAAAATGTTATGGGCATAAACGGTGCCCGCTGAAGGGTGATCCTTTGAACCTATAAATAATCCTCCTTTCTCTCATCATTTTACACACCTTTATTTCATTTGTCATTCTCTCTAGTATTTTTGTTGTCTTTCTTTATTGTTAGGTAGATTTTGTAGTAGGATTTAGAGGAAGGGAGTTTATTCCCTCGCTCGGTATAATAGTGGGTAGCTAGAAAGGAGGTGTTTCGGGAATTTTCCAAGGCTGGTATTATTTCTACTATCATTATATCATCACGTATTGTTTTCTTAAATTTCACTATTCTAATAATTTTCTTGTTTGATTGTTGTTTTAGTTGTGAATTTGTGATTCCCGTGCTTGTCATGATAAAGTAGATCTATGGTTGTTTTATGAGTGGCTTGTAATGATGGGGTTGTAATGATGGGCTAAAATCCTTATATGGTTAAGTATGATAATGATAATAATTGTAGGATGAATTTGTGAACTGACATGGATTTCTATACCTTTCCAACTTATTTTGTGGAAATAACATACGTTCAATAACCATTTTAAACGAATGTTGATAATACTCCCCCTAAGTTGTTATCTCCAAAGAGCTCTGTTCTCTTCGAGTACGAAAAATAAGAGTACTGGTTAGGTCTAATATCACTCAGCATTTACTTTTGGGGCAACCTTAAGGGTACTTAAGATTTAAACCGGATACCTGGTATATTATATTTGCCTGCTAAATCTTAATTATATGTTCTTGTTTGATGTTGGCTTAAGGAAATCGTTTTCCTGATATACTATATCTAGGTTGTAACCTAGGTTTACTTTTTCATATAGAACAACTCATATCATCTATCTGTTTGCCGTGTATGGTCAATTTTTCCTTTAATATCTTAAATACATGAGAATGATGAACACTCCGCTCAACTTGCAACTTAGACATACCCAACTATCTCCGTGGGGTTTTCCATGTTCATGTATAGTCAATAAGAAGAGTATGTCATGACTCCAGAAATTTTGTAGGATGGATCATGGGGAGATTGAATAGAGGATGTTCGTTGATAGGACTGATTACATTGCACATGACAACTCCTAAAAAATGTACCACTACATATCTCTAACTCACAGTGACAAGTTGTATGTATGATTGAAGAGAGGGATATTGCTCATTCGATATAAAAGATATTAGGGTGAAAACTTAACCTAATATCTTGAACATCCCATTAATAGCATTTGTTTATTCCTTTTCCTTTATTTTCTTACTCTATTAGTTTAGAATAGTTAGAGAAACAAAAAACCTCATTTTTCTTTGAAACCTAACTAACAAGTACAGACTAATTTAAGAGCAATGTTTTCTAATTCACTGAGTTCATTAGTGACAACCTACGACATCCTTTCCACTAACTACGCAAGTTGTATTTGTACCTTTTGCACAAAGTAGTAGTAAAAGATTTATGGCTAATCTCCATATCTTATAAATTTAAATCATTATGATACATATAATATGACACATTAAATGGCTATCACAAAAGATGATTAGAAAGAATATTGTGACAACGTCAAAACTCAGGTCGAGTACGCTAACTTATAACCTCGATACGTATATTTGATACTTGCTATAACTTCCTTTATGTGTTACGTGGTTACGTAAACATAACTCTTTAAGCTAAGCTCGATGTAACTCATACAAAAACTTTTAACGTAGGTTTACGTTACTTAAACATAAAACATGTGTGTCTCGGAATCGAAGCCGGAAATCGGAATCAAATCATTAAATGAATCCTAATACCAAGAAAACACTTAAGGAACTTGCCTAAGTTCATCTCAAAACAAATCGTAAACTTTCAACTAACGAAGATGCTTAACGATGAAACAATCGAAAAACGAAAACTTGCAGAAAACTGCCCAAATGCGCCGCACCAGGTGCTAGATGCACCGCATCTTGGGTGCAGATCAGCAATTTCCCAAAATTTTGTAACTTAACAAAAACGAGCCCAAACCAAAGGCTCCGGTTTTAAACATGTCAAAAGGCCTAAGTGGTCCAGTATTTTTAACTCATAACACCACTACAAGTCTTGTTTCATTTAACAACAAACACACACACAAACACACTCACTTTCTCTCATTTAAAAACCAAACACACACACCTACACTCACACCTTACTCCACACTCTCTCTCTAGTACATTCACTCAAGAACTCTCTCAAAACCTTTCATTTACAAAAAGTAAATCACAGAAACATCACCAAATCAACACCCTAAAATCGTTCCATAATCAAGAAGAAGAAAGGAGCATTCATCTTTCGGGTCAAGAAAACGTTTTTCACCCATTTGAAGCTAGTATCTCCAACACATCATCATCCATCTATCTCTATTCGGTAAAACTCTTTTAAATCTTTTGTTTTTACAAGAATAACTCATTGCATGTAAGATCAGACTTTCAAAAACACATTTTTATAAAGATTTGAGGTGATTTACATAATAAAACGGGTTTTTATAAAATGGATGTTTAGATATTTGATTTTGTTGTTAAAGATCCAAGTAAAACTTTAAACTATCAAGTATTTTGATGTTTTAACTATTGCATGTCGAAATCTACCATCAAGATAACAATTTTTGCCACAAAAATGTTTTCGATAACCGACCAAACACTGAATGCGCCGCACCCAGGCCTTGGTGCGCCGCATTCAGGGGTCAGGTCCCGGGAAAATCGTCGTTTTCGCTATAAATCGCAATCTTGAGCTTATTACTTAAAACTGTATTAAAGAACTTGTAATAAGCTTAAACTTGAGTATAAAGTGACTATTTGAAGATGTTAACATATCATTATGATTGATGAATTAGTATAATTAGTGTTATAAAAATTGTAAGCGAGAAAGTGTTGAAAACTTGGATTTAGGAACTATAAGCGCGGAAGCGCTGCCCGATTTTTGTAAAACCAATTACAAACACTTTATAACATAAGCATTCGTTGACTAACGATTGTATGAACTAATAAATAATGTTACTTAGGCCAAAACTTGGTATAAAATAGGATTCCGGTGATTCCGAGTACCTTTTGAGCAATTCCGAGCACGCTAGGAATCTTCGCAAACAGTGAGTTACAAACCCCTCCTAATTAAACGCTTTTAATACATTTTGGGGTGGAATACGAGTCTTAGCCTTAAATATTATATTTAAGCTGAAAAATGCTTTGAATGCTAAACGAATACTTGAATACTAAACAAAACGCTTTGATACTTGAATACTACTACGAAAACTATTTTTGCCAACATTGTTGATGGTTTTGCCAACAATGTTGAGGATACAAACACTATTTTTGCCAATGCCTAAACATCGATCGTCATGTTGCGGACGTTGTACAACATGGACGTGAGATACCACTAAAATTCCCGATACTACCAAGTGACATTAGTTGCTATTAATCCCATTGGAAAGGACCGTTAGTAGATTTGGATATCGCTATTAGGGTAGATAGACCCTCACCACAACGCCAAATAACGATGGTGCATAATACTGATTGAGTAGGCTATAGACTTAGCAACGATCATTGGGCAATATTTAGGATTGTCACATAGTCGCGCTATGTGGTCAATGCCTACAAACACGAATACTAATAGTTTACGCATGGTTATGCGACAACTATTTGAATACTATACTTTATGCCATTTTTATTTGCGTCGAAAACTTGAATGCTATTACTTAAATTTGTAGCTCACTAACTACGTCTCCCATAGTTAACACTTGACTCGTATTTTCAGGTAACGAGTAAGCTTGAGATGATGCTTAAATGCTTTGGGCTGATGACTTCAAGAATGGGAAAGGGTTCGGGTGGTTTGGTTATGAACACCTTTTTATCGTATTCGGATATGTAAACGATGTTTTAAACTACTATGTAAACTTTGATGTTATGTTTTGTTTAATATAACTTGGTGTGGAATTATAAACTTGTGTATCGAATACTCTCGCTCTTCACATCCCGTGTTTCCGCTTTAGCGGGGTGTGACAGACTTGGTATCAGAGCGCAAGGTTATAGTGAATACCGATTTTTCAAAAATCAAACTATGACCAGTTTCTAAACAAAAGATTTTATTTAACCAAAACGTGAAGGCATTGTGTAACTTAAATTATTAGGAGCCTGATCACCTACGAATAATTTGGACTAAATTATGCCAGAACGGGATTGATAAAAATTAAACGAACCTTCCCGGGAATTCTTGAAGTCAGACCCACACAGACTTAGATGCTAAACTTAAGATACTCTATATGCTCAGCTTATTACTAACACTAACATGAACTGTAACATCGATTTAACTCGTTACCGATTTAGGGTATGTCGAGAGGGAAAGAGATAGCTACGTCTGACGACGAGACCGAACCTTCTTACGAATCCCAATCACGCTCTCGGAGTCAGCAATCATCACCTTTTACGCCTTTACCTCCTTTCCGTCGAGACGGAGAAGGATGCTCGCGACCTCCAACACATCATGCTCGGCGTTCACCGAATCATCACTCGAGATCTTAGAGACCTACACCACAAATTCTTGCTAATCGCGGGTTGACTCCCGACGAAATCCACGCATTTTGCAACATGTCTGCCGACCTCCACGGATACACACAGGTTGTGTTGGAACACACCAACCAGATACAAGACCTGCATATTGAAGTAATGCGTGCGAAGATGATGGCTCGTAGGGCAGTTCGAGCAACACGAAATTGGATACTGATTTGTGTAGTACTAGTATTCCTTATGGTTGTCTTGGTTGTAATTAAAGTTTAGAGGTTGTTGGAAGATGTCTTTTGGGTTGTAAGCAGAACTTGTAGTTTATGGATGGTTGTAAGCGTAGTAGTTTATGTTGGTTGATAATGTAGGACGATAGTCGAGGATGTTGGATTTTGTAAGAACATCAAATTTTGAAGCGATATATATATAAAATGACCGGATTATAATTACAATTGTTTGTGTTCTTGTTACTTATCATTATTTGATTCTAAAGTGAAAAGTATCAAAACCCTAAACCCGAGTTCTCTCTTGTGTAAGAAATGGCTAATCACAACGATGACCACATCGCTCAAAGGATCAATGCCCGACTGAACAAGGCAATACCTGGCCTTATAGCCCGAATCAACGCGGGTATCCACCAGGGAGGACCAAGAGGGAATAACAATAACGATGAACAAAAAAACAGTCAAGGAAACAACAACCAACACAACAACAATCAGGAAAACAACAATCAGGGATACAATAACCAGGGGAATAACCAAGGTAACAACCAAGGGAATAATCAAAGGAACAACCAAGGGTGTAGCTACAAGACCTTCATGTCTTGTAGGCCAAAGGAATTCCACGACACTGAAGGCGCCATAGGACTATCGCGCTGGATCGATTGTATAGAGGTTGTGCTAAGAATCAGCCAGTGTGCTGAAAACAAGAAGGTGGAATTCACATCATGCATGCTCCAAGGGCGAGCACTAACCTGGTGGAACAGCCAGCTTCAGGTCCAAGGTCCGGACGCTGCGTATAACATGACATGGACAAGGTTCAAGGAGCTGCTAGTAATCGAGTACTGCCCCAAGGAGATTTTGAAGAAGCTTAAAAGCGAACTCTGGAACCATTCCATGGTGGGAACTGACATCGACTCCTACACTGCACGATTTCACGAACTCGCAAATCTAGTACTTGAACTAGTGACTCCCGAAGAGAAGCGAATTGAGCACTACATTGGGGGACTCTCACCAGAGATTAGGGCTATGGCGAAAGCTATCGAGCCAGCTACGATGCAACAGACTGTGAGCTTGGCCAACCGCCTAACCTAGGACTGGATAAGGAATGGAGGAGTATCGATGGTAGGTTCAGAGGATGCTAAGGGAAAGTGTAAGGTTGAGGAAACATCGGGAAACAAAAAGGAACGTTTTAACAAGAAGGTTAAAACGATAAAAAACTACGGGGTGGCTGCGGCAGAAAGTACCGGCTATCAGGGAAAAGCACCAAAATGCGATAGGTGCGGTTATCATCACGAAGGGAACTGTCGGTCATGTACCAACTGCAACCGCCTCGGACACTGGACTCAGCATTGTAAGGCAATGAATGTGGGACCGCAACAGGCGGGAAGGCAGCAACAGAATGAAGGACCTCGGCCAGCAGGGAGACCACAACAGAATGAGAGGCCTCTTCAGGGAGAATGCTATGAATGCGGTAGTAGGGAACACTACTGTAATGCTTGTCAATGATTAAACCCTGCCCAAAACCCAAACCAGAACCGCAATCAAAACCAACTGAAAAACCAGAATCAAAACAACCAAAGGGGAAACAATGGGGGACAAGGCCGTAGCAAAGCCTTTGTGATTGGTGTTGAAGAAGCGAGGCACGACCCCCGAGTGATTGCAGGTACATTTCTCCTTAACAACTATTATGCCTCAGTACTATTTGACTCAGGCGCGGATAGAAGTTTTGTATCCCTAGAATTTAGGCCTTTGATTTCATTAGAAACCGAACCTCTAAGTGAAGAGTTTATGGTAGAATACGCAAATGGGAAGGAATACCAAGCTAGTGACATAATTAAGAATTGAACATTAACCTTAGATGATCACTCATTCGAAATAGATCTAATTCCTATCGAACTTAAGAGCTTCGACGTAGTAATAGGAATGGATTGGTTGACCATCCGAGACGCGAAGATATTTTGCTTAGATAAGACGTTACGGATGCCATTAGGAGATGGAGAGGAATTGATAGTACAGGGAGGTAGGCCGGGACAAACTTCGAAACTTATATCAGTGATGAAAATGCGCAAATACCTGAATAAGGGCTGCTTTGCATTGTTAGTAAATGTAAAAGACAAACAAGCAAAAGCAGGAGACCTTAAGGATGTATAGATAGTTAGAGACTATCCGGAAGTATTTCCCGAAGAACTAACTGGACTACCACCTCAGAAGCAAGTAGAGTTTAGAATGGAGGTAATTCCTGGAGCGGTACCGGTGGCAAGGACGCCATATCAACTAGGTCCGAGTGAGATGCAGGAATTATCTAACCAAGTTCAGGAATTATTGGATAAAGGATTTATCCGACCAAGCTCATCACCGTGGGGAGCGCCGATCCTATTTGTTAAGAAGAAAGATGGATCGTTATGTGTATCGATTACCGAGAATTGAACAAGCTAACTATTAAAAATCGATACCCTCTTCCGCGAATTGACGACCTTTTCGATCAAATCCAAGGCGCGACATACTTTTCAAAGATTGACTTAAGGTCTGGGTATCATCAAGTTCTGGTTTCTGAAGATGATATACCGAAAACCGCATTCCGCACTAGATACGGACACTATGAGTTCCTGGTAATGCCGTTTGGAGTCACAAATGCACCGGCGATATTCATGGATTTGATGAATAGGGTATGGCGACCGTATCTAGACAAGTTCGTTATTGTATTCATCGACGACATCTTAATCTACTCGCGTACCAAAAGAGATCACGCAGAGCACTTAAAACTGTTGTTAGAATTACTCAAGGAACAACAACTCTACGCAAAGTTTTCTATGTGCGAATTCTGGCTGCGTGAAGTCAAATTTCTCGGTCACGTAGTTAATGGATCCGGAATTCACGTGGATCCATCAAAGATCGAAGCTATAGAGAATTGGAAAACTGTCAAAAGTCCGACAGAAATCCGCCAATTCTTAGGACTGGCTGGATATTATCGGCGATTCATCCAAGATTTCTCTAAGATAGACAAACCCTTGACGAAGTTAACGCAAAAGAACTAGAAGTTCAACTGGGTAGATGCACAAGAACAAGCCTTCAATATCCTAAAAACGAAACTGTGCAATGCTCCAATTTTAACTCTTCCTGAGGGAAACGAAGACTTCGTAGTATATTGTGACGCATCGAACCTAGGGTTAGGTTGTGTATTGATGCAACGAAACAAGGTCATAGCTTATGCATCACGACAACTCAAGAAACATGAAGTAAATTATACTACGCACGATAGAGTTAGGAGCGATCGTTTTTGCCCTAAAAATCTGGAGACATTACCTCTACGGAACCAAATGCACGGTATTCACGGACCATAGGAGCCTACAACACATACTAGATCAGAAGCTACTCAACATGAGGCAAAGGAGATGGTTGGAACTCCTTAGCGACTACGAATGTGATATTAAGTATCACCCTGGCAAAGCGAATGTCGTAGCAGATGCCTTGAGTAGGAAAGAAAGGCAACAATCGACTCGAGTACGTGCATTAGGAATCTACATTAAACCCGATTTGAGGATGCGTATAGCAAGTGCTCAGCAGGAGGCTTTGAAAGCAGATAACATAATGGTCGAAACTTTGCTCAAACACGATAAGGATTTTGTAAAGAAAAACGACGATGTCTATTATTTTAAGGATCGAGCATGGGTTCCTACAACTAACGAATTGAGAAAGGCCATTATGGATGAAGCACACCGAACACGATACTCCATTCATCCAGGGTCGAGCAAAATGTATAAGGACCTCAAGGAACGTTATTGGTTGCCCGGAATGAAAAGAGATGTTGCTTTGCACGTAGAGAAATGCCTAACTTGTGCGAAAGTAAAGGCTGAATATCAAAAGCCGTCAGGATTATTGCAGCAACCTGAACTTCCCGAATGGAAATGGGAACAGATCACAATGGACTTCGTTACAAAATTACCTCGTACATCAAAGGGTAACGACATGATCTGGGTTATAGTGGATCGACTAACGAAGTCAGCACACTTTATTCCCATTAAGGAAAGTTTTAGCGTAGAAAAACTTGTACAGGTATACATCAACGAGGTAGTGACTCGTCACGGAATACCCAGGTCAATTATCTCTGACAGAGATACTCGCTTCACTTCCAGATTCTGGAAGGCGTTCCAAGAGTCGTTTGGCACTCGATTGGATTTAAGCACGATCCACAGAACGATGGTCAAAGTGAGCGTACTATACAAACACTATAGGATATGCTGAGAGCATGTGTTATCGACTTCGGAGGAAGTTGAGATAACCACTTACCACTGATAAAGTTCTCCTATAATAACAGCTATCATGCTAGCATCAAATGTGCGCCCTTTGAAGCTCTTTACGGAAGGAAATGCCGATCTCCACTGTGTTGGTTGGAACTAGGAGATCGACAACTAATTAGCATGGGCGTAGTGCAAGAAACGATCGATAAGATTACCACGATAAAGGAACAACTTAAGACTGCGAGGAGTCGTCAAAAGAGTTACGCTGATATGCGCAGAAAAGACTTAGAATTTCAAGTCGGTGGCAAAGTACTTCTTAAGGTGTCACCTTGGAAAGGTGCAATACGCCGCGGAAAACATGAAAAAATTAGTCCAAGATATGTAGGACCGTTTGAGATACTCGAAAGAGTAGGTCCAGTTGCGTATCGTTTGGAGCTACCTCTAGAACTCGGTAACATACATAACACTTTTAATGTTTCGAGACTGAAAAAGTGCTTATCGGACGAAAAACTTATCACACCTTTAGAAGAAGTACAACTAGGCGAAAAGCTTCAATTCGTCGAAGAACCGATTGAAATCATAGATCGCGAAACTAAGAAACTAAGACACAGTCGAATGCCTATAGTGAGGGTACGTTGGATCGCGAAACTAAGAAACTAAGACACAATCAAATGATGCATAAGTATCCTCATCTCTTCACTTCTCCCACAACGAATACTACAAGTTGAAATTTCGGGACGAAATTCTTTCAACGTGGGGAGAATGTGACAACCGTCAAAACTCAGGTCGAGTACGCTAACTTATAACCTCGATACGTATATTTGATACTTGCTATAACTAACTTTATGTGTTACGTGGTTACGTAAACATAACTCTTTAAGCTAAGCTCGATGTTACTCATACAAAAACTTTTAACGTAGGTTTACGTTACTTAAACATAAAACATGTGTGTCTCGGAATCGAAGCCGGAAATCGGAATCAAATCATTAAATGAATCCTAATACCAAGAAAACATTTAATGAACTTGCCTAAGTTCATCTTAAAACAAATCGTAAACACTAACTAACGAAGATCCTTAACGATGAAACAAACGAAAAACGAAAAGTTGCAGAAATCTGCCCAGATGCGCCGCACCAGGTGCAAGATGCGCCGCATCTAGGGTGCAGATCAGCAATTTCCTAAAATTTTGAAACTTAACAAAAACGAGCCCAAACCAAAGGCTCCGGTTTTAAACATGTCAAAAGGCCTAAGTGGTCCTGTATTTTTAACTCCTAACACCAGTACAAGTATTGTTTCATTTAACAATAAACACACACACAAAAACACTCACTTTCTCTCATTTAAACACCAAACACACACACCTACACTCACACCTTACTCCACACTCTCTCTCTAGTTATATACACTCAAGAACTCTCTCCAAACTTTTCATCTACAACAAATAAATCACAGAAACATCACCAAATCAACACCCTAAAATCGTTTCATAATCAAGAAGAAGAAAGGAGCATTCATCTTTGGGGTCAAGAAAACTTTTTTCACCCATTTGAAGCTAGTATCTCCAACACATCATCATCCATCGATCTCTATTCGGTAAAACTCTTTTAAATCTTCTGTTTTTACAAGAATAACTCATTGCATATAAGATCAAACTCTCAAAAACACATTTTTATAAAGATTTGAAGTGATTTACATAATAAAACGGGTTTTTATAAAATGGATGTTTAGATCTTTGATTTTGTTGTTAAAGATCCTAGAAAAACTGTAAACTATCAAGTATTTTGATGTTTTAACTATTGCATGTCGAAATCTACCATCAAGATAACAATTTTCGCTACAAAAACGTTTTCGATAACTGACCAGGCACTGAATGCGCCGCACCCAGGCCTTGGTGCACCGCATTCAGGGATAAGGTCCCCGGAAAATCGTCGTTTTCGCTATAAATCGCAATCTTCAGCTTATTACTTAAAACCGTATTAAAGAACCTGTAATAAGCTTAAACTTGAGTATAAAATGACTATTTGAACATGTTCACATATCATTATGATTGATGAATTAGTATATTTAGTGTTATAAAAATTGTAAGCGGGAAAGTGTTGAAAACTTGGATTTAGGAACTATAAGCGCGGAAGCGCTGCCCGATTTTTGTAAAACCAACTACAAACACTTTATACATAAGCATTCGTTGACTAACGATTGTATGAACTAATAAATAATGTTACTTACTCCAAAACTTGGTATAAAATATGATTCCGGTGATTCCGAGTACCTTTTGAGCAATTCCGAGCACGCTAGGAATCTTCGCAAACAGTGAGTTACAAACCCCTCCTATTTAAACGCCTTTAATACATTTTGGGGTGGAATACGAGTCTTAGGCTTAAATATTATATTTAAGCTGAAACATGCTTTGAATTCTAAACGAAAACGCTTTGATACTCTAATACTAAACAAAACGCTTTGATACTTGAATACTATTACGAAAATATTTTTGGCAGCATTGTTAATGGTTTTGCCAACAATGCTGAGGATACAAACACTATTTTTGTCAATGTCTAAACATAGATCGTCATGTTGCAGACATTGTACAACATCGACATGAGATACCACTAAAATTCCCGATACTACCAAGTGCCATTAGTTGCTATTAATCCCTTTGGAAAGGACCGTTGGTAGATATGGATAGCGCTATTAGGGTAGATAGACCCTCACCACAACGCCAAATAATGATGGTGCATAATACTGATTGGGTAGGCTATAGGCTTAGCAACGATCATTGGGCAATACTTAGGATTGTCACATAGTCGCGCTATGTGGTCAATGCCTACAAACATGAATACTAATACTTTACGCATGGTTATGCGACAACTATTTGAATACTATACTTTACGCCATTTTTATGTCCGTCGAAAACTTGAATGCTATCACTTAAATTTGTAGCTCACTAACTACGTCTCCCGTCGTTAACACTTGACTCGTATTTTCAGGTAACGAGTAAGCTTGAGATGATGCTTGAATGCTTTGGGCTGATGACTTCAAGAATGGGAAAGGGTTCGGGTGGTTTGGTTATGAACACCTTTTTATCGTATTCGGATATGTAAACGATGTTTTAAACTACTATGAAAACTTTGATGTTATGTTTTGTTTAATATAACTTGGTGTTGAATTATAAACTTGTGTATCGAATACTCTCGCTCTTCACATCCCGTGTTTCCGCTTTAGCAGGGTGTGACAAATATTCACATGGAATAGCTTACAATTAACCGGATCACTACTAATCTTTCACAAGGTTGAACTACTTCAAAGATAATTAAACTCAACTCTCGTTTCCGTTTAAAACTTTGATTTTTATACCGTATTGCCACCAATCACGTGTATAATTTCTACGTTTGACAACTAAGCATTAAGAAAGCAAACCGATTTTATGATTTAATCTTATAAGAATTCCTCTCGAATAGCCTCTTAGAAAATCTAACCCAATCTCTCATAGACTAGAAAACTAACAAACATAATCAAGTTTTAATTGTTTAAATCTTTAATACTAGTTTCTCTCGAATACTAGTATATTAAAATTAATTATAAATCGATTAATTATTTCATAAACTGTTTGATAAAATCATAGATTCCTCTCGAATTAGTCAAGGGAGCCGTTAGGAAGATCGAATGGAGAAATATTAGGTCTTATTTCACATTTACAAAATGTTATTTTCTATGTTTCTTTTAGGGACTCTTCGAAATGGGCTTTGGATGATGACAATGTATTTACTGTCAAGGAGCTCTTTACAATAAGAGTTAATGAAAATGCTTGAAGGTGATCCGCTTTCACAAGAAACGATGTTGTATATGTTGGGCCCTAAGAAAATAAATGTTTTTGTGTGGAGGCCTTGAAGAAGAGATTTCCTGTTCTACTCGAGCTAGATAAAAGGGGGAGTGACATTCATTCTATTATATGTCAATGGATTAACGTAGTTGTAGAAACGATTAATCACTTTTTGGTTCATTGTAAAGTTGCAGCTAGTATTTGGGTCAAAAATATCGAATGGTGGAAATGTGATGCGGCTTGCTTGGGACCGACAAATGAAATATTGAAGATTTAAGATGGTGTGTCGAATTAAAATAACAATAAATATTTATGCAAATAGTTTTTTAGACCACATATTACTTGATATGTGTTTGAGAAAAGATTATCAAGCTCAGTAACTATGTGTATTTGGGTGATGTCAACCTTAGTCTCCTGAATGATCAGTGAAAACCTATCAAGTTATTGACGAACCTAATGTGATCAAATCTTGAATTATGGAGAATGGTTTTAAAGAGTGTCTTTTTGCTATGAACGCAATATAAATGTGATTATGATATATGATATGTTAATTACCGGTATTTATACACAACATCTTATGAAGTCTTAAATGTCCAACCATCAATGATCATTATGTCATCCTTGATGAGTGTCATATAGACCCAATGTATATGTCATTATGGTAGACGTAAAGAATAGGCTAATTGGTAACTTTCCCGTCTTAACTACTCTATCAATCGTCTGTCCAATAACTTGTATGAGACAATAGTGAGACCCTGAATCAAGAGCCTGCAAGTTAAGACTCAGAAAAATGGTTGGGAGCCGGGAAACCGAGAGTCGAGAAGCCGTCCAGACGATGTGGTCGGATCCGGGCCGGCAAGCCGGGAGTTGGGTGTCGGGTGTCTAGAGTTGGGCCCGCTTGTGGGCTTAAGATTGATTACGGGATTCAGCTAGCTTTTTTTTTAGGGTTTATATGTTATATATCAAGTCTATTTTCAACTAACACTATCAATATGGAAACATAGAAACGAGAAAGCTTTCTAAACAAAAATGATGTGTGTTAATAGTATTTTTCTCGAGATACAGAACAAGTAAACCGAGGCCTTCTAAAGACGGTGATCTCGACTATGAGGCGTAACTTGCCGATCCCTCTAAATGTCGTTTTGTAACGGCTTAATTATTAATTTTACTTTGGAAGTGCAAATTTCAACTTCCGAAGTAACACTTAAGCAGTCAACGAAATTCAACTTTGAAGCGTTTACTTCGGAAAAAGACTTCAACATCCGAAGTGGAGACTAAAGCTTCAGAAATAAATCAAGAAGTCTATTAGTTGATTATACGTTCGAAGTGTTGTTAGATAAACACGTGACATGTAATTTAAGTTGTAATTGTATATCTTGTTTGTCTATAAATAGAAAGTAGGGAAACAGTTTGTAGTGTGCTTGAATGAACAATTGTAACGGATTTTCCCGCCAAAACATTGTAGATGAAGGAGAAAGAATATTTAGTGAATTCATTTGTTGATGACATTCTAAGAATACGTTCGTATTAGTTGTTATTCCGCGACATTCTATGAGCTTTTTGAGTGGATCAGAGGTGAGAGTTTGATTGAGCAGATCAATAGGTTTTTAATCATTATAAGTGATTTGAAACGTTTTGGAGTTTCATTTAAGGAAAGTGATGTATGCAAAAAGCTGCTAAGCTCATGGCCAAATAAATGGAGTATTCAAGTCATGATAATCAAAAGGACTAGTAATATAAGCACATTGACACTTGAGGAACTGATTGGGATTCTACAGTCTTATGAGGTTTATATGATGACAAGTGAGAAGAATGAATCAAACTTAAACTTATAAGTTTGTTCCAACATTTCATTATCATTTTCTCTGTCGCTTTCAAATCTATTTATGCAATTCATAATCTTAATTCTCGTTCCAATTTGAGCTCCTTGCATCTGCCTTGTAATTTCATCGAACGTTGCCTTTGCGGTATTGTGACTATGAACACTCGTGAGGTTATCATTTAGAATTGCATTGATGTTGTAAGACGTTTCAAGTTTATCGGCTTTAGTTTTACGTTTCTCCTTTTCGTTCATTGAGCAAATGGTTCGGAATGCGAACTATTTGTTGATTACCATTGGTTTGTTGTGGAGGATCAAGATAAAACATGTTGGGTATTGAAGATTATGGATGTAGCTACAAAATGTTCAAGTGTGAGAATTTTGATAAGTGTTTACTTCGGATGTACAATGTTAAACATCTGAAGTAAAACTTAGACAGTCAACTAAATTCAATATTTAAGATTTTGTTTCGGATGAAGACTTCGACATCAAAAGTAAATATTGAAGCATCATAAGTAAATCAAGATGTAGACTAGTTAATTAGTGTGTCCGAAGTGTTTTTGAATAAACATGTGACATCTAATTTGTTTTATCTATGTTTCTCCTTATCAATAAATAGGTGTGAGGGAAGTTTGTTAGTTGTATGCATTGTAATTGAATATTAGAGTTGTAACGGCTTTTCCCGCCAAAGTTTATGATGAATGACAAATGAATATTTAGTGAAATTGTGAGTTCATTACATTACTAAGCTTAGATTCAAACTAGTCTGAGATTATGCATCATTCTAGTTAAGAGTCAATCAGTTTGTAGTATTGATCCTTTGTTAAATCCTGTCAACTGGTTAGTCAATTGATTTTGATCAAGTTCATCAGATAGATTCAAGTGAATGTGAGCTGAATTTGAAGTTTTAAACTGAATCAAAAAGTTTAGAGATTAAGATCAACCAATTTTTGAATTTCAACTTTAGAGTTAAAGTTCGTTATAAGTTTGAATGGTTAGAAATACCAATTAAGTCTAAACATTGAAGTTTGTAGAGCATTTGAAGTTGTTTTCCGTAAAAATTTGGTAATAATTTGAAAATTGCAAGGATTTCGAAGCATTGTCAACAAAATCATCAAAATAGAGCAATGGCAAACGCGAACTGTGATAAAGAAATTCGAACCTCAAGCAGACCTCCAAGGCTATTTTCGGGTGCAAATTTTTTGATATGGAAGTTACGTTTTCATGCATTCATCTATTACTATGAGGTATACCTATAAAATTCGGTCACCAAAAGACCTCATGAAGTTTTGGAAACATGATGAACATACATGATACCATAAGATCCTGAAAGATAATCAGATCAGGACAAAAGACTAATTGCTAGAGACTTGAAGGCCTTGGGAGCAATCATTCTAGCTTTACCAGATGAAATTCACAACCATTTCAAGGAATGCAGTTCAACTAAGGAGCTTATAGATGCAAAGGAATTGAGGTATGAAAGTAGCTTGGAGTTGAAAGAAAGTAGGAGAATTAGATTGAGGAAGTCATATGAGCTTTTTGAATGGATTAGAGATGAGAGTTTGATTGAGCAAATCAATAGGTTTTCAATCGTAGTTGGTGACCTGAAAACCTTGGGTATATCATTGAAGGAAATTGATGTATGCAAAAAGTTTCTAAACTCATTGCCTAATAACTGGAGTGTTCAAGTCGTGATAATCAAAAGAACCGATAATATGAACACAATGACACTTGAGGAACTATTTGTTTATGAAAGATATTGAGACAAGTGTGGGAAGAATGAATCAAATTCAAGCTTAAATGCGCACTTTTCACTTCTCATAATCCGAAGCAAAATCAATCAAGTGATCAAACAAATATTCGATGCAATGTCAATCCTATTCATCATGTTGTGCTTGAGAAGTTCATCATCAAGGGATAGTTAATAACAATAATCAACATTAGGGAATGATTTCAAGTTCATACTCATTTCCAGTTCAAGCTTCTATTGTGAATTCAGGTTCAAATGAAAAGAAACAAAGTTCAGAAGAGAATGGAGTGCTATATAAGGCATTTATGGCTATCTATGAGCCATTTGTTGCTGGGAACTTGACACAATCGAAGGTTGCTAGAGAAGATCACAGTTACATCCAGATGACTTGGAGAAAATGGACGTAAAGTGGCAAATGACGATGATCACCCTTAGGGCAAACAAGGTTTTCAAACGAACAGGGAGAAATAACTTTAGAAGGAAAAATGGAGATAGAGTAGATTTTGACAAAACCAAGGTCAAATGCTACAACTGTGATGGTTTGGGACATTTTGCTAGAGAGTGCATGGCACCAAGGAGAGAAAACCCAAGCTTTCATAACAATTCTTATTCTAAAAATGATGGTGTTAAATCAATTATTACATATAAAACTTGGGGATTATAAGATTAAAGAAAAGGGTGAAGTGTTAAAAGATAAGTTGTGTTTAAGAGCTCCCAAATATCTTGATGTACTTAAAAATTGAGGTTACAACTACTGAAATGTTAACTACAAATAAAGGTTGAAAAGTTGGCTACTTATCTAAAATTCCTTATAATTATATTCATATATTTAAAGTTTAATAAATATCTTGATGGAATATGGCATTATAAGGTCGAAAGAATCATGACTATGATCCAAGATCATTGAAACTCACAAATATCTCTTGATGCTCGGCATAACAAATGATATAAATGACATAATTTTTGAAAAATATATATTTAATATTTTTTTAAATGAATGTATTGAAAAGTCTGACAATTTATCACTTGTAAGTATTTAAAGCTTGCAACTTAAGAATTTTTGACAGATGATTTATTTTAGTAGAAAATACTTTGCAAAGTTTTTATAAGAACATTTCATTTCTAAGAATTTATTCATTGGAAGTAACTTAATCACTTCTAAAAGAGAAAATTTTACTTCTGAAACTGGAAATTTACTTATTAAAAAACTAAATTTCATTCTCAAGTTGAAAATATTACTTTTGAAACATTTGTAAAAATTTACTTCTTATTATAATTTTTACTTCTGAAGATAAAATTTTACTTCTACTCTTATTTTTTATAATTAATTTAATTTATTATTTATTTTGAGAGAATGTCACAAATCTTCCTTGTGCTTGGTCTGTTTTTCACGAATATAACCATCCTTTAAATATGTCTTTTTATCGCCGACGGTCCTTTTCTCACTTAAAAAGACTAAAATACCCTCTCTTTTTATGTTTTCTTATTTTTTTTATCTTTTAAATTAATATATCTCACTCATATACTCTCTCTCCCCTCAATTTTCCCAGATCTTCATCATTATCATCTCATCCCATCCCATCTTTATAATCAATCTCAAAAAACCCCCCAATTTCTCATAAATTCATAATCAATCTCATTTTTTTTCACTTTTTTCTTCTCATAATCATCATCAAATACTTATTTTGACGATTCGTGAAAAACAACACAAGGACGATTTGTGACATTCTCTCATTTATTTTACTTAAAACTTTTTAATTTTTACTTATGATTAACTAATATTTATTTTGAGTTAGTTGACTATGTTTATTCTGAAGTTAACTTATATTTCGGATATATATTTGAGTAGGTGGAAACTTTTCTTCGGATTCTATTTTGGACATTAAATTATTTCTAAATTCCAATATGATTTAATATTTTTAATTTAAAATTATTTCTTTCATATCAGAAATTTATAATCGCTTAATCTCTACTTGCAAAAATATCATTTGAACGAGTTCCTAGTAATCGCATTAGAGTGTCTTCAACCCTAAGAAATCCTTGAGTGATTAAAGAGATTAGCATTCTTAATTTTCTTTTCCGTCTTATTTGCTAGAGTGACGGTTTGTTTGGATTTATTGTTAATCATTGTTATGTTCCTTCCATTGATGTCATTGATATATTTTACTAATACATGTTTATCTTTTTGTGATGTTCAAAAAATTTATTCATTTCATGGATATTAACACCGAAGAAATGATGGGTTCATAGAGGCAATAAACAAATGGATCATCTTTAAGACATGCTATCACTGCAAATACTTTCATTCGTAAAAATCTTATTCAAGAGTTTTGGTTCAATTTTTAAATATCAGCAATGTCCTACTATTACTTCTGAAGCTCAAGAATCACAGGTGGTGATCACGGAAGCTGTCATTAGAATGTTTTTGCAGTTAAATGATGAAAATGGTATAGACCAAATATCTGTTGGTGATGTACACAAAGTTTTTAGGAGAGCATGGTATGAGGGGGAGTTCCCAGGACAGATGATTAAAAAGACAAAAGTGTCTTTCAACTGGAGATACCTTATCCATGTCTTGATTCACTTCACTCGAACAGACATAAGGGATTTGAGAAGATGAGTCAACAATTAGCTTCTGGATTTGTATGCTTGGTGACCAGGGGGATATTCAACTTCTCAGCCATGATTTTTGAGAACATGAAGAGGAATATAACAGATCCTAAGAAGAAATTTCTCATGTATTTAAGGTTTCTGCAACTTATTCTTAATTCGGAGGTACAAGGATTGATGCCAGAGGGGGAGGTGTTTGATTTAAACCATATGACTTGGAAGGTATTTGGAAGTATGAGGAAGAATCATCACACTAGCACATTTTCTGGTAATGTGACTAATTTCTTTTCCAACATGCTTCATGTCCACAACCACAAAAACCACCTCTAGTTGATCCTAAAATTCAACAATAACCACCTCTAACTGATCCTAAAATTCAACAACAACCACAAAAAGAACCAATACCACAACCAGAACCTTTACCAATTCATGAACTTGTTCCACAACTAAAACTCGTACAAAAAGTAGTCCAAGATTTCCTACAATAAGAACCTCAAGAACAAATTCAACAAGTTATTGAAATGGAGGTTGATTATGCCTCTAAATGAAGATACAAAAATGGAGGATAAAACTAGAACTACTGAGGATTCTATGTTTGAATATATGTGGGCTTTGACTAGAAGACTCCCTAATGTACATTCAACCTATGTAGTTGATCCAAAGTTGATTGTACAAGATGAGGGTAATTCTTTCTACACTTTTGGTTGTACGAGTATCCCCTACACAAGTTTCTACATCAATTAAGGAATCACCAAGTTCCTCATTAGTACAGAAGAAACTTTCTAAACTTCAAGTTTATCAATCTAAGAAGAAGGGTTAGAAAAAAGATCAATCAAGAAGTCCTGTAATCAATTCATTTTATGTGTTAATGGAAAAGAACAATAAATTGAAAGAACAAGTGCTCAACAAAAAAAGGAAATTGATTCATTGAAAGAAACTTGTTCTACACAACTTCTGGTAATTTATGCACTTCAAGTTGAGATTGAATAGTTGAGATCAACCCTTACGAATGATGCCACCAAAATAGGGGGATATGATTCAAATAATGATGATGCAGTGGGAGATGTTGATGATAGAAATGATGGTGCAGATGGTGATAGGAGGGAAAATTTAGAAAATGAGAATGTGGTAGTTAATGAACTAAATGAGGATGATATAGTGAAAACATAACATTCGATGTTCAGAAGCACTTTGTAAGAAATGTAGATGGATTTGAGGTTGCAAGTGAATATGAGTTTGTAGAGATAGATGACTGTGAAGCGTTGGTTCAAAGCGTCAGAAAGAAGAACACCTTTTATGGTCCTTTCATTCAGATAGCTTTGACAGATAATGAAATCATATATGATGAGTTGACTAAGAAGAAAGGAATTGAAATATATGATGAAATGCCTTATGTTGGGTTTATAAAGTGTTAATACTGGTAGAGATAGTTAGCACTGTTGGGTTGCATGGTTAATACTGGTGAGTGATAATACTGGTGACTGATGGTCGAGTGTTGGAGATTGCTACTAGTAACATTACTACTGCTGACTTACTACTGGTGGAAGTTAATACTGGATGCATGAATTTGCATGAAGGAGTTTCTATTGACGCGCTTGTTAATACTGCTTATTTGATATCCTTAGTTAGCCCATTTTAAGGATATAATTATGTAAACAATATATTGCTAATTATCTTCGTAGATTTCGTTAGAGTTTTAACCTAATTGTATTAGGGTTTCCTTAAGGTCTATATAAATAGATCCCTGTGTCGTTGTAAACATACGTCTGTTAACGAACAAGTATTCTTAATAGATTGAGGCTGTTGGAGAAATATTTGTGTTCATAATTGTTAACATTTATTCATTCATATATTCATAAACTGTTAAACAATTAACCCTTGTTAATATCAAAGTGCTGATCCGCTGCAACTTCTTTGATAGATCTAGATCTACACGTTTGTTTATTCAAACCTAGTTCGACAGATCCTAACAAGTGGTATCAGAGCACAAGGTTGCTCTAGATCTACGATTAACAAGACGTATAAACACGTTTCTCAACAAAACAAATCAAGATGTCTGATCTTACTGAAGGCGTTCAAGCAAATAGGGTTCGTGTTCTCACATCATCAAACTATGATATGTGGAAGAGTAGCATGTATCAATACATGCTATAAACCAACTACTCCGTGTGCAAGTGGTGAAGAATGGTGCAAAACATGCTCCACTACCTGGAACAGATCTTAAGAACAAAGCAGTAGCAGAAGGTTCAGCCCAACCGGTAACTGAGCAAGAAAGAAGAGACACTCACAATGAATGTCAAGCATTGAGTACTCTACTTATTGCTATTCCTATTGAGTATCAACATCAGTTTAGAAACTATACTGATGCTAAAATGTTATGGGAGGACTTGGAGAAAATATTTGGTTGAACTACAAGCACAAGGAGGAATCAAAAGGATCTACTGAAACAACAGTTTAAGAACTTCATGGCTGTGAAGGGTGATACTCTATCTCAAACTTTTGACAGATTCAACAAACTGATTGGTGAATTGTCTGGCATGGGAGTTAATACTGCTCAAGATGACATTAACAGAAAGTTTCTTAGAGCATTGGGTGAAGAATGGACGATGTACACAGTCAGTTATAGGCAAGGAAACACTCTGGACGCTATGGAGATTGACGAGTTATATATTGAATTACGTGTGTTTGAGTATGAAATCAAAAGACCAACTAATCACTCAACACAAAATGCAGCGTTTGTTTCTACTAATGGGACACCTTCTGAAACTGGATTCATATCTAATGATTTCAAAGGAAACAAGAATGATGAAAGTGTTAGAGAAGCCTTCTTTGCCAGTCATGGAAACTCGGGGTTAGTCATTGAAGACTTGGAACAAGTAAATTCTGATGATCTTGAGGAGATGGATTTAAAGTGGCAATTCGCTATGCTCAGTGTTAGAACAAGAAGGTTTATTCAAAGAACGGAAGAAACAACTTTGCAGTGAGAAAGGGTGATAGGACTGGTTTTGATAAAAGCAAAGTAAGATGTTTTGACTGCAAAAAACTAGGTCACTTTGCCAGAAAATGTCCAGAAAACCAAGATGATGAACAGAAGCAGACAACTCAAAACAACTCTTCTGGATCAAATAAAAATCATTAAGGAAGAACATCTAATTCAACTGCATTAGTCACTCAAGATGGATTGGGATTTGATTGGAGCTTTCAAGCCAATGAAGAAACAACAAATCAAGCTCTCATGGCAGACACTCCTAAAGACGACATTCCAACTGAGGTACTTTCTGAACTCTGTACTCCTGCATGTATTAAACAGGTTAGGGAATATAGAGAACATAATAAACTTGTGTGTGAGTCTTTACATAAGTTAGAAGAGAGGAGAAGAGAGTTGGCCACAATAATTGCTAGTTATGAACAAGTGAAAGCTTATGTTAAGAATGAAACAAAATATCAGGAAGATCTAGCAATTGCTAAGTCGGAAAGAGACAATGCTTTAGCTAAAGTTCTTAAGGTAGAAGAACAGGTTGAGGAGGGTAAAATAGAAAATGATCAAATCAAGCTCAGTATCAAGAAGTATGAAAATGCTTCCAAAACGGTTGATCAAATTCTTAAGTCTCAAGTGCATGGGAACTCCAACCACTGGATGGGGTATCATAGTGTGTCACCACCATATAACAACAATTATATTCCTCCTAAGGTAGATTCTAGCGAAGAACTTAATGAGGAAGAAATTGAAGTCAACACACACGCTAATGCAGACCCAATGAAAAGTAAAACATTTGTCACCAAACCTAGAATCAATGAACAAATCATTAAATCACCTGTTCAATAGGAGAAATCTAGTGATTTTGAGTCAATTGAAAGTCTAAATTTTCAAAAAGATCAAAGGCCCAATGTTAAAAGGAGTCAAAGTCCAATGTTTCATAAAAACCTCAAAAACAGACAAGAATTTTACAGAGAAAGAAATTGGCATTATATTGGTCAAATGAAACAGGCAAAAACATGCAAATGTGTGTGTCAAAATGAAATTTCACCACCTGTAAGAGGAAATGTGAGAAACTGATATCAAAAGATCATTCAACAAAAAGGGAAAAACATTTTCAAAAGTTGTGACATTTGTGGAAGACACAATCATCTGACAGTTGATTGTTTCTATAACAATAATCACTGTAATGGAATTGGATACCATAGAAACAAGTCTAACACAACACCTAGATTTGGTAGGAAAGCTAAACAATTTGTGAGCCCAACAGAGATGCATGAAAAGAACCAAAAACCAAATCTTCACAAAACTACTACTGCTAGTAGAAACTACTGGTGAACTAACAGTGGAAACTCTACTAGTAGAAACTCTACCAGTAGAATCTACAGGAAAGTCACTAGTAGTAACTCTGACAGTAATAAATCATCAAACACATCAAGAAAGAAATCTGCATTTCATTTCAAACGTTTTTACTACATCAATGAAAAAGGTAAACCCAAGACTACTTTGTCTTGGGTTCTTAAAAGAAACTAACCCTCTTTTCATGTGCAGAGCAAGCTAGGTGTCAAGAAAGGAGAGACGTGGCATGTGGTCAGTGGCTGCTCTAGGCACATGACAGGTAACAAGCTACAGCTCAAATATTATGTTGCATATGATGGTGGCTATGTTGCTTTTGGGGGAAATCCAAGAGGAGGGAGAATTACAAGAAAGGGGACGATAAGCAATGGTACAAACATTTGAAAATGTTCTCTTTGTCCAAGAATTAAATTATAATCTGGTCAGTGTTTCACAAGTTTTTGATAAAGAAAACAAGGTACTGTTTACTAAAACCGAATGTATCATTCTTGATCCTAAGTTTGAAGTAGCTGAAGAAAGTATGATTCTACTTCGAACACCAAGGAAGAGAATGTGTATTGTTTAAACATGAGTCAAACGACTTCTGAAGTAAAAGAAAACTGTTTTATTTCAAAAGCATCACAAGATGAATCATCTTTATGGCAGAGAAGAATGTGTCATATGAATTTCAAAAACATGAACAAATTGGTGAAAAATGGGTTGGTTAGGGGTTTACCACAAAAAGAATTTACGTGCAATGATCAATGTATTGCATGTCTAAAGAGTAAACAACATAAATCATCTCATAAAATCAAAGACACCAATTCTAATCTGTCAAGCTTACACTTATTGCACATGGATCTTTTTGGTTCAACTCATATTATGAGTCTAGGAAAGAAGTATTATTTTTTAGTTATTATTGATGACTTTACAAGATATACTTGGGTTTTATTTCTTGGTACTAAAGATGAAACAGGTGATCATCTACGTTCGTTCATAACCCGAATTGAGAACAAGACAGAAAGGAAGGTGAAGATCATCCGCTGTGACAATGGCACTGAGTTCAAGAATCAAGAGATGGATGAATTATGCAGCACAAAAGTAATTGAACTTCAGTATAGTGCTCCACGCACTCCTCAACAAAATGGAGTGGCAGAACGACAAAATAGGACTCTTATAGAGGCAGCGCGATCCATGCTTGCAGACTCCAAACTTCCTGTCACATTCTGGGAAGAAGCAGTTAACACTGCCTGCTATGTCAAGAACAGAGAGTATTGATTGTCAAAGCTCAAATCAAGACCCCTTATGAGCTCTTTCATGAGAGAAATCAATTCATAAGCTTCCTTAAACCATTTGGGTGTCCTTGTACAATCTTAAATACCAAGGAATATCTGGGGAAGTTTGATAGCAAAGTCAATGAAGGTTTCTTTGTTGGGTACTCTACACAGAGCAAGGCATATAGAGTATACAACATCAAAACCAAAATTGTGGAGGAAAGCACAAATGTGTCCTTCAACGAAAGGACTTTGAATGCTACAGGAGAAGGACCCGATTGGTTGTTTAATATTGAAGAACTAACCAAAGCTTTGAATCCTCATTTTATAGGTCCAAGGAACAATGAATCGGGACAAGGAGTTAATGTAGGTGAACCCATTAATACTGCTGAACCAGTAACTACTGGGCAATCAGTTAATACTGATCCGTCTAGTTAATATTGATGGAAAAGTTAATACTGGTTCCTCAGTTAAAACTGGTCATTCAGTTAATACTGGTTCTTTAGTTAAAACTGGTCATCCAGTTAATACTGGTCCCTCAGTTAAAACTGATCATTCCCAATCTGTTACACACGACCAGTTCATCTACTTTCCATACATCAGCATTGATCCTCCTGGAGTTTTTAAGCCCAACACCACTGACGCTGCGGACACTGACGATTCACATGTTGATGATGATCATTCAAGTAGTCCTGAAGAAGATGAGCTTCCACTTTCAGACGAAGAGGATCACTATATCAGTCCTACTCCAGCAAATACTGTTCAAGAAGAGGAGGATATTCCATCTCCACACTCTACTTCTCATGATATTCCGGAGCAAAACGATTCAAACTTGGAAGAAGAGATTTTAGAAGATCCGTTTCACACTCACCGAATCAACAAACACCATCCTTTGGACCAAGTCATTGGAGATGTACACTCAACTGTCAAAACAAGAAAACAGCTTCACCATAGTTTTAATGAATGTTTGTTTGTTTGTTTTCTTTCTCAAATGACTCCAAAGAAGATTGAGCAAGCTATTAAGGATCCAAGTTGGGTCGAGGCGATGCAGGAAGAGCTCCTCCAGTTCAAATTACAAGCCGTCTGGACACTTGTTGTGCTCCCAAGTGGGAAGAGAGTGATTGGCACCAAGTGGATTTTCAAGAACAAAACGGATGAACGGGGAATTGTAATCAAGAACAAAGCACGTTTAGTCGCTCAAGGCTACACACGGGAAGAAGGAGTGGACTATGATGAGGTGTTTTCTCCATTGGCTAGAATTGAAGCCATTCGTATATTCATGGCATTTGCTTCTTTCAAGGTTTTTAAAAATGGACATCAAGAGTGCTTTCCTGTATGGAAAGTTGAAGAGGAGGTGTATGTCTGTCAACCACCAGGTTTTGAAGATCCATATTACCCTGACATGGTATACAGATTAGATAAAGCTTTGTATGGTCTTCATCAAGCCCCTCGTGCTTGGTACGATACTCTTTCTGTATATCTTCTCAATCATGATTTCAAGCAGGGTGCAATTGACAAAAAATTGTTCATTAAGACTGTTGGTAGTGATATCATGCTAGTTCAGATATATGTCGATGACATCATCTTTGGCTCTACCAGTGACATACTGTGTAGGGATTTTGAACAAATCATGCATAAAAAGTTTAAGATTAGTTCTATGGGCGAACTGACCTTCTTCCTTGGTCTACAAGTCAAGCAGAGCCCCACTAGTATTTTCATTCATCAAGCTAAATATGTCAAAGATATTCTTGAGAAGTTTGGCTTTCAGGATGCCAAACATGCTAGTACACCTGTTGAAACTCACAAACATCTTGAGGCCGACTCTGAGGGGGAGGATGTGGATGAGCATCTCTACAGATCAATGATTGGCTCATTAATGTACTTAACTGTTTCTCGTCCAGACATCATGTATAGTGTGTGTGTTTGTGCACGTTATCAGACTCGTCCCACGATTTCACATCTAATTGTAGTGAAAAAAATCTTTCGTTACTTAAAGGGAAAGCCAAATATGGGTCTGTGGTACCGAAGACATTCTCCATTCGACCTCATATCATACACAGACAGTGATTATGGAGGGGAAAATCTGGACAGAAAGTCAACATCAGGAGGATGTCAATTCTTTGGATCACTTTTAATGTCATGGCAATGCAAGAAACAAACAAACGTATACACATCTTTAACGGAGGCAAAATATGTTGCTGCATCAAGCTGTTGTGCACAAGTGCTCTAGATTGAGAATCAAATAATGGACTATGGTATCTCTTTCTTACATACTCCCATTTTTATTGATAATAGGATTACCATAAGTATCGTGAATAATCCAGTTAAACACTCTAAAACTAAACACATCTAAATTCGTTTTCATTTTATAAGAGATTGCGACGAAAAGAAACTTATTCAGGTAGTCAAAGTCCAAACTGATAATCAGTTTGCAGATTTGTTCATAAAAGCATTTGATGTGGGCAGATTTACATTCTTGATCAACAGTTCGGAATGATTAATCCTGCTTAAATTTTACTTGATAAAATGACGAATTTAACATATCATGTTGTATATTGTGTGTGTAAAGTTAATACTGGTAGTTAATACTGTTCTAAGTTAATACTGGTATATGTTACTTGCATCAATAATACTGGCAGTAATCAACTATATTATGTATACTGATGGTTACTACTGGTAACATTGATACTGGCAAAGTTAATACTGGTAAACATATTTAAACAGTTACTACTATCCTTTCTATTGGCTGTCGTTACTACTGCCAGTTGAAATAATTTTGGCGGGAAGTTTCTACTGCCAAGTGGGAAGTTGGTTATTTTGTTTTGTGTGCAGGGGCCAATTAGTATAAATTAGTAAGTTAATTGACTTATTAAATTCCATTCAAATTGAAACTTCGCTCTCCCTCAATTGGAAAACCCTTCATCGAAGGAAACCTTCTCAAAATAAACCCTCTTCATTCCGCAAAACCCTAATCGATCATTCATCAAGTTTGATCACTCTCAAATCAATGGCGGAACAACAAGAACTTACTTTCGGTCTTACTCACAACATTGGCGCTGATCTTACACTCCATAAAGAGGCCGCTGATTTTCATCAGATTATCCAGTTCTTCAGAAGATCGTACATTCGTTATGCTTTAACGGTAAACCTTCCGGTTAATGAAAGCACATTCGCGAGTTTTGGACCACTGCAACTCTGGAAAACGTAAATAACCAAGAATGTATCTGTGCCGTCATCGAAAAGAAGGAGATTGATGTCGCTCAATTATATGCATATTTATTCGCGACATTTGTTATGTTTTTGTGTCAAAACGTGATGGATAGGCCCCGTATTACTTACATTTTGTGTAAAGTTTATGTTTTAGGTGTTTTAACGTATTTGGAGTAAAAAGGAGGCGTTTTGGGACTAAAAGATGCGAAATAAAACAAGTTGGGAAGTTGCAAGACAACTGCTAGGCACCTAGTCTTGGCTGAAAATTTCTGGAACCCGCTGAGTCCCAAATGCGGCGCATTCCCCTTCATATGCGGTGCATTCCCCTTCATATGCGGCGCATTTGGACCATTTTGCTGTTACAACTTTGTGATTTAATTGCTATTGATGGAGGAAACTAAAGGGTCTTAAGTACAGCTTCTTAAGGACGATTTTGGAGAGAAATACACTATCTTTAACTATCTTTTTATCAGCTATAATCATCTCATCACCATATCACTTTCCTCTCAATCATTGGAGAAGGGGAGGAAGCAAGCAACAATAACAATCGTATTATCGGAATTTTGGAAGAATCATTGAACCAATTTTAGTTTTCTCATCATTTTGTTACTTTGGAGACTATTTTGCAACTATTAATTTCAATTTGGTATTGAACTCATTTCATTTTCATTTCAGTAGAATCATGTCTTTAAATTATAATTTGTGTTTCATTACCAATATGAGTAGCTAATTTCGTTATACGTTTGCTTGGATATGTGATCGTTTGTATGATTAATTTTGAGTATGAAATTGTTTGATTGATGTGTGTTTGGTTAATTGGGGATCCGTTTGGGTTTAAGTTTTAAGAAATTATTAAATTTCTTATGTTCTTGTTTAAAAATCGGGTATTCGAAAGAATTCGATTTTATTATAATAAGAATGAATATATCGACCGGTCTATAGTTGATAGAAAATTAACGGTATTCGAAAGAAATCGTTAATAGTAATTGAATAAGTAAGATTAAACACAAACGCTAGTTGATAAATGAAGAGAAATCGGTTTATTGATTAGTAAGCTATTCGAAAGGAAGCTTATAGATTAATTCTCACACATCGGCTTGATTCTTTATGCACAATTATTTGGGGTGTTAACTGTATTCGAAAGGAACAGTTGCACGGTTGGGTAATTGGAGAAATTTTAGTATTCGAAAGGAACTAGGTTTTATATTAGAAGTTTATCGACATTTTCATACTTAGGAAAGATCATATATTCGTAAACGGTCCAAGCAAGCGTCCTTATTTTATATTTGAAATACAAAATCATTTTCACTCGTTTTTACATTTAGTCTCACGAAGAAAAAAACGCCACTTGTTACCTGTTACTAGTTACTTTTTAGCTATTTTCTCAATTATAATAGTCCCCGTGTTCGAACCTGGAATTCTCCGATACTTTACTACGATCGATAAGGGTACACTGCCCGGTGTAGTAATCTAGAAAGAGCATATTTTGGGAAAACTAGATTTCGCACTTTAAGTGGCGCCGCTGCCGGGGACTTGATTTAATTGAGATTTTAGTTTTTGTGTTATTTTGTGTTGAATAGAATTCAAGGTATTGTTTTTGTTTTTGTTGTGATTTTCTGGTAATTGTTAGTGGATGTTTACGAGATCTGAAGGGAAGCAAGTAAATAGCCCACTTTCTGACCCGTAAAGGATTTTGCGAAAACAAGGTTTTAGAGTCGCTGTATTTAGTGAGAACGGATCTTCCGAGGAGAAAGAAGAATTAAATTTTGAAGGGGAAAATTTTGAAGCAAGTGAAATGGCGGAAAATGGAGGTGGTAATGCCGTTATTAACCTACCCAACCCGTTTGTCTTACCAATGATTTACCGGAACCGGACCGTGCCACTCACTCGAGGATCTGCAATTATTCCACCAAACGTGGGGAATAATTTTTCCGTCAAGGGACACCACCACAAAATGATTCAAGAGAATTCGTTTGACGGAAATTCCAAAGCTGACCTGCATAAACACATTGCAACATTCACGAAAATCTGCAAGATGTTTAAATATGGAGATGGTTTAGAGGAGGGAGTCATGCTTAGTTTATTCCCATCATCTTTACGGGGAGAAGCTAGGACATTGTTCTATGAGTTGGAGTCGGAATCGATTGAGACATGGGAGGAGATGAGAGAATTGTTTGTGACCCTTTTCTTTCCGCCCATCTTGGGTAGGAAATTGTTGAATTAGATAACGAGCTTTTACCAGTACGATAATGAGACCACAACGGAGGCATGGATTAGGCTTAGGGATCTTTTGAGGAATTGTCATGGGCATGGTCTTGATAGAGAGAAGATTGTTGATATATTTTACCATGGATTGGATAACCGTTCGCAACATGATTTGGACTTAGCGGGTGGTGGAAACGTTTTGTACAAATCACCTAATGACGCCCATAGAATGATGGAGGATCAAGTGCAAGTCGGGATAGCTAGGGATCGAGTTAATAGGAATAGGAAAGTTGGAGGGTCGGTGAATCAAATAGAAGGAGGAAGTAGTAGTGGAAGTAATGAGATTGTGAACGAGATTAAGTCGTTGGCGGATGAAATGAAAAACATAATGGGTCGGTTGGAAAAAGACGTTCACTTGGTTAGAAATGGGTGTAGGAAATGTGGAGGACCACACTATACGGAGGAGTGTGAGCCGAAAGTCGAGGATGCTAACTATTCCAATTACGGTTATCAAAACCGTAGTAATTACCAAAATCGACAACAAGATGGAGGAAATTATGGGTATGGAAATCAGAATCAGGGAAATAGGAATGAAACACTTTTTCAACCAAACCAACAGAAACCGAGGGAGGAGGAAGAAGACTCGAGTTTAAAGGAACTAATGAAGGATTTCATCCACACGCAAAATGCGAAAAATGATTTAATGGCAAACTCATTGAAAGGAATCCACGAGAAAATTGACCAAGTTCAAAGGAACACCCAGGCGAGCATTCATGATCTAGAAAGGAAAGTTGAAAGGATCAACGATCGGTTGGCAAATCGACCACTGGGTCAAATTCCAAGATCTACCCAACCCAACCCGAGGTCGGATAATTCAAACAATCAAGGAGGTCAATCTAGCCAAGGTCCGAGGTACCAAAAACCACATAACCGGGTTGAGCATGTGAACGCTATTGAGACACGATCAGGTCTTAAGTATGGGGGCGAAGGCGAAAATGAGCTGAACGGGAAGAAAACGCGAAAAGAGGCTGAAACAACTCAGAATGCGCCGCATTCTGAACCAATGCGCCGCATTCTGAGGTCCGTGGCCTCCCCAATTGTTGATGTTGTACCTAATGCACCACATTCTCCACCGGTGCGCCGGAGTGAGCCTATTGACATCGTATCCGAAGAGGAAGAAGAGATTGAGATGGAGAGGCGACCCGGAAAGAACCAATGGTCCCAAGCAAAGAGGAAGGGGTAAAAACGGAAGTTAAAGGAGCATACAAACCGAATATTCCTTACCCTCAACGCTTGAAGAAGGAGAAAATGAAAGAATAATACGGTAAATTTTTAGATTGTAGGTGCATTTTGTTAGTTACTAGATTCATATGTAATTACACGTTTATTCTAATATCAGTCTTTGTATTGTTTGGATATTAATGTTGCTTGTTTGATTAATTATATGCTTGAATGTTTACGTTTTTCTGAGTTAATCAAATATACGATTTGTGATGTTTAAATAATGTTCAGATTACATTCGCACGGATGAGGATGAATCCGTGCGCATGAGAGTTTTATCCGCACGACTAAGTAAAGTAAACAAAATGTTTATCAATATGTTGCATCCGTACGGAGAGATCATATCCGTACGGATAGGAAGTAATATGTATTCATACGTACGGATGAGATCACATCCGTACGGATGAATATCTGGGCCTATATATACCCAACAGCTTCCTGCATTACGGAGTTAGTCGTCCTAGGGTTTTTGTGCGTGATTGAACTGCTGTTGCCGTTTTCTTTGATTCCAAAACCGATTATAACATATAATCAATCATCCGAATAGTCTTCCTAAGGTCTAATCTTATCAATAATCATTGGTTTGATTTCGTTTCCGAGGGTTAAATATTCGCTAGATAATCGATAGCTTATTTCCGCTAGGTTATTGATATAACGTTGCAATCTTAAGATCCATACAACCACAACAAAGTGGTATCAGAGCGTTGGTTGTAGAAATCAACGTTCTTCTAGCGTTTTCTTTAAGATTTTTCGTTTTGATTGAAACTTAAGTTTTGAATTTTACGTTTAAAAGGTTGTTTTTGTTGTTTAAAAACGTTTCTGGGTTACTTTGTTTAAGATCTGGGCAGATAGGAAGCGTTTTGGCCTAGAAAATCGAGTTGTAGATCGAGTTTTTAGAAAAACCCTAAAGTTCAGCGGCGCATACGGATCAAGTTCTTGAAAATATCTCATTCGTGCGGACAGGTCTCATTCGTGCGGATCTAGGTTCTTGCTTCAAAAAGTTTAACTTCTAGTTCATCCGTACGTATAGGTTTTCCTCCGTACGTATAAATCCACTCATCCGTACTCGTCAATCCACTCATTCGTACGAATAACTCATTCGTATAGATTTCAGTTCGTCTGTTTTAATTCGTACGTATCACTCTCGTCCGTACGTATCATTCTCTCATCCGTACGTATCAAGCATTTCATCCGTACAGAATCAGTTTAAACTAAAATTTTAACACTTTAAAATGGAATACGCTATGGCTAGTAATAATTCTAAAATGTCGGAAATGTTAATAAATGACGCTGAAACAGGAAGTATAAACAAGGTCCCAAAATTGATTTCAATGGACGATTACCCACACTGGAAACCTCGATTCGAAATTCATATCCAAGAACTGGACTCAAAAATGTGGGATATGATTAAAGTGGGATATACTGAGCCAACTGGTGAAGATTGAGACCTTATTCCCATTCACAGATATACCGAGGAACAGAGGAAAAGCTATGATACTGAGAAAAAGGCGTACTCTTACTTATGTCAGGCTATTTCTAGATCTGTGTTTCATCAGTACAAGACATACAAGTTATCGAAACAACTGTGGGATGCTTTTGAACTAGACTATGAGGGAAACAACAAATTGAAGACTATGAAGGGACGAGCATTGAAAAAGGAGTTTGAAAATTTCACTTGCTTACATGGCGAATCACTGTTTGACCTTACCAGACGTTTTCAACATCTGATAAGTGAGATGCACGGATATTCAGTGGTTACAACTGGTCCAGAACGAGTGGAATGTTTTGCTGATGCTTTACCAGAAAGCTGGAATGGGTATATTGAGATGTTGAAGGAAAGTGGTTATCTTGCCCGTGCAACTTTAAATGATTTATTTATTAAGCTGAGAGAAAAGGAGTAGGATGACAAGTTTCGTGCTCAGAGAAAGGCGCACACTCAAGATCCTTCGTTATACTATGCTGATCCCACTCCAGCCACCCCTACTCATGCTCCATTGAAGACAGCTTTTTCTGCTAACACTTCGAGTAATACGCAAAAGTCAAATACAGGAAATTCTGGGTTTTCAAGCTCAAGCTCAAGTCAAGGCACTCCTGTTCAAAAGTCTCAAACTCAAGCTACTTCAGAATCGGTTTCTACAAGTTTGAAGATCGAGCACTTTCATAAAGGAAATGTGGATGGTGTAAACGAAGATATGGCTATGTTGACTACCTTAGTAGCATCCTATGATAACTTGCTGCATGGTAAAATTGGCAACCATCACTTAACTCGTGAAGATTATGAACAGATTGATCGTGATGAGATGGAAAGAATCGATATTATGTGGGGCTTCGCTAATCTTGTTAGGAGGGCAAAAGAGTATGTGAAAAGGACTGGTAACCCAATCGGAGCCAACAAGGAAACTAAGTACGGTTTCGATATGTCTGCTATTACTTGTCACAACTGTGGAGAAAAAGGTCACTTTGCTCGTCAATGTGAGAAGCCAAAACGACCAAGGACTGTTCAGAACCCTTTCAGAGATCAGCAAAATAGGAATGTGAACGGGATTGCTCCTAAGGCGAACAAGAATACTGCTATGGTGACAACTGGTACAAATATCCCTACTGGTACAGAGAATTCAGATGTTAAGGCTCTGGTTTTGCAATCTGACGAAGGTTTGGACTGGCAATTTCAAATTGATAACAATCAGTCTGATGCTGAAGTTAACATTGTGAAAATATTGAATCTCAACGAAGAAAGTGACGGGGAGGAGTCTATTACATCTGAAGAATCATCTGAGGAATCTTCAGAAGAATCAGAAGCACCAGAGACAAAAAGGGAGTTTGCAATGATGGCAGGTACTGAAGAGTCATCAAAGGTACATTCTGAAACTAAAATCACTTCCTGTTCTAGGTCTTTTGTTTTAGACGAACAAGTGAATGAGCTAAGAAAAGAAAACAACAATTTTGTTGAGGAACTTCGAAAAAATAAAATTGTCAAAGGAAATGAAAAACTGTTCTCTGAGAAAAATAAACTTTTGATAAAACAAGTCAGTGATCTGGAAATAGCGTTGTTAAACAAACAGGACTCCATTAACAAATATTTAAAAGATATTGATGCCCTTAAACGTGAAAATGCTTCTATAAAAATCAGTTTTGAAACTTTAAATCAACAGGTTAGAAGTTATTCCACCGCATCATCCCTTTTAGATCACATTTTAAAGGAAAAACGTCCTGAGAATGGGGAAGGGAAATCAAAGGTTGATTACAAAGCTTGTCCACCTCCAATTTTTAACGAATTGATTAAAGCCCCAAAGGAGGAAGGGGACATTGAATTCATTGTTCAACAACCAGACCCAGTTGTCCAAACACCTATTGTCAATCACAAAGATAATTCAAATGCTCAAAGTGCTAAAACCGAAAAATTAAAAGAAACGGTATTGGTTGAAGATTGGGTTTCCGACTCAGATGAGGAAGAAAAGGGTTCAGGTTTGGGTCGTCAGTTACCGAATAAAATTTCGAGTAAACCTAAACAAATTAAAATTTTGAAAAGACCCGAAGTTAAGGGACCAAAATTTGTAAAAGCCGGGGAATCATCAGTGGAGGTTGAGAAAAAGGAAACTGAAAAAGTAAAATTCATACCACCTCACTTGAGAAACACAAACACCGGCCCCCAGAAGCCACCAAATGTTCAACAACATAATGGTTTCATGCGTCCCAATACTATGTTCTCCAAACCTCATACACACCACCGGAGAATGACTCGAAGTTCTCAAAACCTTAATGAATGGAGAACTTGTTTTGATTGTGGGGAGAAAGACCATGTTAATTATAATTGTCCAAATTTGAAACAAAGGCCTAGGAATAGTTTTGACCAACATAAAATGTCTACTGGAAATCGTTTTTCTAGCACAAATAGAAATCAATTTTCAAACAATCGGTCATCATTTCCAAAACAAAACAGTGAGTTGCTTCCTGCTGGTAAATCCAAACAGCAACCTCCTGTTAAACAAATTGAAAAACGGTCACCATCACCAACTCATAAATCAACTGTTTATATCAAAAGTTCAACTCATGAATCAAAGTCTTGGAAGCCTAAGGTTGATACTAAGGGTGCTGGACCGTCAAATGTACCTAATGGTTCAACGGGAAAATGGGTGGACTTACAGGTTTTAGGTGGTGATGGTAAATCCACAGCCATTAAGGCTTGGGTTTGCATCGCGAACTAATATTTTCAATTTGATGTGCAGGTCGTCTATGATCCTATCAAGAATACCTGGATTGTTGATAGTGGGGCGTCTAGGCACATGACAGGAAATATGTCACTACTCTCAAATGTCAGATCTATTAAAGGAGGATATGTTTCTTTTGCTGGAGATAAGGGAGGTTTTATCACAGCCCAGGGATTGGTTACGAATAACAAGATTAGCTTTGATAAAGTAAATTTTGTTCAGGCACTCGTCAACAACTTGTTGTCTGTGTCTCAAATTTGCGACAAGAAATTTAAAGTGATTTTTGATGATCTTAAATGTTACATTCTGAAGAAAAAATTCAAGATTCCAGAAGAATTGGTTATTACAACTTCACCAAGGGTTGGAGATTTGTATGTGCTCGACATGTCGAAGACTACTGTGAATTCGACTGAACATCAAGCTTTTGTCTCGAAAGCTACTGAACGTGAATCGATATTGTGGCACAAACGCATGGGACACCTTAGTTTGAGAAAGATGAATCATCTGATTCATAAGGATTTGGTTATGGGAGTAAATGTGAAAAGCTTTCAGTTGCCGGAAGTGTGTATTTCATGCAAAAAGGGAAAGCAATCCAAAAAGTCTCACAAAGCGAAGAAGTTTCACACCATCGATACTCCACTTGAACTTTTACATATGGATCTTTTCGGACCAATCAAATATGCGAGTGTGGCAGGGGACAAATATTGTTTAGTGGTGACTGATGATTACTCTCGATTCTCGTGGGTCATGTTTTTACGAGAAAAATCTGAAACATTCGAGAATATCAAGCTGTTAGTGATAACGTTGGAAACACTGTATAAACTGAAAGTTCGAAGATTTAGAACGGATAATGGTACAGAATTTAAAAATCAGAGGATGGAAGATTTCTGCAAGGACCGAGGTATTTAACAGCAATTCAGTGCAGCCTACACTCCACAAATGAACGGGGTTGCCGAAAGGAAGAACAGAACGTTGATTGAAGCAGCTAGGACTATGTTGGCTGATTCGTCACTGCCAGTACGATTTTGGAATGAAGCGGTAGCTAATGCTTGTTACACTTTAAACCGAGTGCTAGTAGTAAAGCGTCATGAGAAAACCTGTTATGAGTTGTTGCAGAAAAGAAAGCCTAATTTGCAGTACTTGGAACCCTTTGGAGCTCCTTGTACTATGCTCAAACGTAAATCAGAAG